>CM062816.1:919726508-920953616 GCA_031772625.1 Pinus tabuliformis
GAGGGCGAGAGAGAGAGAGAGAGAGAGAGATGGGAGGAAGGAGAAGAGAGAGAGAGATGGGATGAAGGAGAGAGAGAGAGAGAGAGATAGATGGGAGGAGGGAGTAAGGGAGCTCAGAGAGAGAGAGGTAAGGAGAGAGAGGGGGGACAGAGGGAGATGGAAGGAAGGAGCAATGGGGAGAGGGAGCAAAGGAGAAGTAGAGAGAGAGAGATGGGAGGAAGGAGCAAGGGAGCGAGAGAGAGAGAGGAAGGGAGGGGAGAGAGAGGAGGGAGGGATGGAGGGAAAGAGGGAGAGGGAGGGAGAGAGAGATGGGAGGAGGGAGCAAGGTGTAGAGAGATAGAGATATGGGAGGAGGGAGTGAGGGGGAGATAGAGAAAGATGGGAGGCAGCAAAGTGGGGAGAGAGAGAGAGAAGAGAGAGAGAGAGGAGGAGGAGGAGGAGGAGGAGGAGGAGGAGGAAAAGGGGAGGGAGAGAGAGAGAGAGAGAGAGAGGAGGAGGAGGAGGAGGAGGAGGAGGGAGAAAAGGGGAGGGAGAGAGAGAGAGATATATGGGAGAAAGGAGCAAGGGGGAGAGGAAGCAAGGGGCGAGAGGGGGGAGAGAGAGAGAGATATGAGAGGCGGGAGCAAGGGAGGAAGAGAGAGAGGGAGGAAGAGAGAGAGAGAGATATGGGAGGAGGAGAAAGAGAGAGAGAGAGAGAGAGAGAGAGAGAGAGAGAGAGAGGATGACTCAGAAAGAGAATAGAGGAGAGGAGGGGAGATGGAGGAAGGGGGAGAAAGAGAAGGACGGAGGGAGTGGAGATAGAAATATGGAGGGAACAAGTGAGAGAGGGGGGATAGAGGGAGTGAGGGAGAGAGGTACAAAGGGGGGATATGGAGGGGCATCGAGGGAGCGAGTGATGGGGGGATGGGGAGAGGGAGGGAGGGGGCGAGGGATGAAAAATTCAAGAGAAATAATCACATAGTTGAGCCTATGGTTGGGTAGAAAATGGCTAACCCTTGATTAGTTGCAAGCCAATTTTGGATGAAATCAGATGAACACTTTCGGTGAAATAATTTTGCAATTTTTACATGAAATAGAAATGGTGTTTGTTGTTGTGTAACATCTATTTGATTTCCTATTGGAATTTAAATGTGTTCTTGTGATGCATAGGTGTGGTTGTATCCATAGATTTAATGAGCATAAGACTCATAGAAAATATTTAATACTAGATATATTTGATGGCATGGTTGGAATAAGCCTCATGAAAGGAAATTTTGGGTTTAGAAGTGTAGGGAAAGACTATCCCTAAGCCGTTTGAACAACCATGATTGGTTGGCTTGAAAAGGAAGACTTCTAGTAAGTCTTAATTATGAAGGTTTTGCTTGAACTAGTTAGGCAATGGAAGCCTTTCACATCTCTCATGGGAAAGCTATCTAATTGGAAATATGAACTTAATGCAAGAGAAATAGCCATGTTTTTAAGATGAATGTTAAGTGAGGAAATTCCTCACAAAACATATGAAATAAATGAATTACATCACTAAGGAACTTGAGGAATTGTAAAATTCTATGGATGACATAATTGGGATTTTTACAGCCTTCCAAATAACATATTATTTAGCATTCATGTTGGTAAGATGTATCTCTTGACTAGAGATCCATTTAGAATATGAATAAGAAGACATAGAGGTCTACCTTGTAATTGTATAGACAGGAGGGAGGTCGGGTGAGTGAAGGGAGAGGGAGAGAGAGGGAGGGAAGTGGTGAAGGAGGAGGGACAGAGAGGAACAGAGGGAGCGAGTGGTGGGGGGTATGCAAAGAGGGAGGGGGAGAGGAGATGGAGGGAGGGAGGCAAGTGGAGAGAGGAGAGAGAGAGAGGGAGGCTGAGGGGGTGGAGGGAGAGGGAGAGGGGGCGTGGCGGCAACGAAGGAGGAGGGATAGAGAGGAAGAGACGAAGGGGGTTGGAGGGAAACAAGAAGGGAGGGAGAGAGCACGAGAGAGGAGAGAGATGTAGGGAGGGAGAGAGAGAGGAGGAGAGAGATGGAGGATTGGAGAGATAGAGGAGGAGAGAGATGGAGGGGAGGGAGAGAGAGGGGAGATGGAGGGAGGGAGGGAGAAGGAGAGAAGAGGGAGGCGGATGGGGTAGGCGGTAGGTGGGGGGATAGGGAGAGAGAGGAGTGGTGGAGGTGGGGAAGGAGGAGGGACAGAGAGGAAGAGAGGGAGTTAGTGTTGGTGAGATGAAGATAGGGAGGAGGAGAGAGATGGAGGGAGGGAGGCAGGGGGCGAGAGGAGAGTGAGCGAAGGATATAGAGGGTAGGAGAGGAGGGGGGAGGAGGGGGGAGGATGAGGGAGGGAGAGGAAGAGAGGGAGTGATTAATGAGGAGGGAGAAGGAGAGAGGAGGGAGGCAGGGTGGGTCAGGGGAGAGGGAGAGAGAGGGGGGAAAGTGGTGAAGGAGGAGACAGAGGGAGGGTTCGAGGGAGGGTGAGAGAGGAGAGGTAGATAAGGAGAGAGAGAGGGGGAAAGAGGGGGGAAGGAAGAGGGAGGGAAAGGAAGAGAGCGAGTGAGTAGTGGGGGAGGGAGAAGGAGAGAGGAGGTGGAGAGGGGGGTAGCAGTGGTAGGGTACAGGTGGGGGGATAGGGAGACAGGGGGGGCGATGTGGGGAAGGAGGAGGGACTGAGAGGAACAGAGGGAGCGAGTCGTGGGGGGGATGGAGAGGGAGGAGGAGACAGATGAAGTGAGGGAGGTAGGGGGAAGTGGAGAGAGATGGAGGGAGGGAGTAGGGGAGAGAGTAAAGCGAGTAGTGGGTGAGGGAGGGGAGGCAGAGGGAGAGAGGAGAGAGATGGAGGGAGTGAGTCAGGGGATAGAAGAGAGGGAGAGAGAGAGAGACAGAGAGAGAGAGAGAGAGAGAGAGAGAGAGAGAGGAGGGAGGGAGGGAGGTAGGGGGAGATGGGAGATAGAGAGAAGGATAGAGAGAGGGGGAGAGTAGGGGAGGGAAGAGGAAGGGAAAGGAAGAGAGGGAATCAATAGTGGGGGAGAGAAAGAGAGAGGAGGGAGGTGGGGGGTAGGAAGTAGGTGTGTGGATAGGGAGGGGGGTTGAGGTGGGGAGGTGGGGAAGGAGGAGGGACAGAGAGGAAGAGAGGGAGAAAGTCATGGGGGAGATGGAGAGAGGGAGGAGGAGAGAGACAGAGGGAGGGAGGTAGGGGGAGACAATGGGGAAGGTGCTCAGATAGGAAGGGTGCAAGTGGGGGAGATGGAGAGAGGGAGAGGGAGCGATAGAGAGGATAGAGATGGAGGGAGGGAATAAGGGGAGAGAGGAGAGATATGGAGGGAGGAAGAAAGCGAGGGATAGAGAGATGGAGGGACGGAGACAGGGGGGAGAGGGAAGACAGAGAGAAGGATGAGAGGGGGGAGAGTAGGTGTGAGGAAGAGGGAGTTAAAGGAAGAGAGAGAGAGAGCATAGTGGGGGAGAGAGAAGGAGATGGGAGGGAGGTAGAGGGGGTGAGGAGTGGGTAGGAAGTAGCTTGGGGGATAGGGAGAGAGGGAGGGAAATGTGGGGAGGGGGGGGAGGAGGAGGGACAAAGAGGAAGAGAGGGAGTGAGTGGTGGGGGGATGGAGTGAGGGAGAGGGAGGGAGCGGAGAGAGGAGAGAGACAGAAGAAGGTAGGTAGTGGAGAGACAAGGGATATGGAGGGAGGGAGACAGGGAGGAGAGAGGAGAGAGATGGAGGGAGGGAGGAAGAGAGAAGAAGAGAGGGGGAGATGGAGTGATGGAGGGAGAAGAAAGACGATGGATATCGAGGCGGTGGGGGGTTAGAGAGAGAGAGGTGAGGGGGAGGGCAAAGGTGTGGAAGGTGAAAGGACAAAGCAGAAAAGAGGGAGCGAGTGGTGGGGGATGAAGAGAGAGAGAGGGAGGGAGGCAGGGGTGAGAGGAGAGAGACCAAGGGAGGGAGGGAGGAGGAAAAGAGGAGAGATAGAGGGAGCGAGGTAGGGGGAGAGAGGAGAGGGAGAGAGAGATAGAGAGAGTGGAAGAGAAGGGGGGAGGAAGAAGGAATGAGAGGAAGGGAGGGAGAGGAAAGATAACAAATTCAAACATGATGACCCTAGAAGAAGAAGAACAAATCAAGTTAGAAATAATTGACAATACAGGTACATTTATGCTAAGTAATGATAGTTATAAAAAATGGAAAGAAGAAATGAAGTCTATGTTAATGAACGTCGGATCTGATGTTTGGAATTTTATGTAATGGTTAAACCGAAGCTCCTCCATCAGGTGAATAATTACAAAAGAATAATGTAGCATTAAATGAGATCTTTGGTAACATACCTAATTTAGCATTAGGAAATATTATGCACTATGAAACTGCACATGCAGTATGGGATAATATTTAGGAAATTCATGAAGGAAGAACAAAGGAATATTGTTCATTAGAAGAACCAACAAGTAACCTTACTTCTAAACAAAATAATGATGTAACAAAAGATAAGTATGTTATGTCAGATCAAGTTACTGATTTAGAAGAAGACATATTAGAGGAAGTTATTCATCCTAGAAGAATACTCAATCTTTCTTTGAAAAGGATTATTAATCTTAAGAATAGGTTGTAGGCATATGATAACAAGGATCATGTTACAGTAGAATCTAAACAATATTTTGAAGGACTTGAAGCTAAGATCGTCTCTCTAAGAGAAGTTCTAGAAAATTCAATCAAACAAAAAGAAGAGTTACTTGAAGTATTTGAAGAAGAAGATAATGGGTTGAAGAAAGAGATCATAAAATTAAAGGAGCAATTAGAAGAAGGAAGAAAGGTTGAAGAAGGAATGAGGAAGTAGTATGAGGTAAAGGAAGAACAATACGAAAGAATGGAGGTTGAGGTAAACATTCTAAAAGTTAAATTAGAAGAAAATGATAAACACTCAAGATTTCAAGATAGTGCTAATATTTTGGATAACATTCTTTGTAGTCAAAGGTCTCCTGCCATTAAACCTAGGCTTGGGTTTCATGAAATTGTAAAAGGAGAATCTAGTTCATAGGATTGTAAAAGGATCGTGAAGGATAACAATATGAAATATGAAATTCCTTTGAAAAAGATAAGAAGTCAACCAGATCAACATCCAAGGAAGATGAATTTTCAAAAGAAATCATTTTCTCCCAATAATAGAAAGATTAATCAATTCTCTCCTCTCATCAATAATGTTGAATGTTTTATATGTCATAAGTATAGACATGTTGTAGACAACTGTAGGGGAAAATTGTTTCAGTCTCAAGAAAATAATCTCTTCATCAGATTCACATCATCAGTTACTAGGTACTCAAGTTTCTTTAAGGGATAATGTTTTACTTGAAACATATTTCGTCACAAATATATTGATTGCAATAGAGGGAATATGAAACAAAAATATTATGATTCCTATGCTCCCTTTTCTGGTCATATAAGATGTTATGCTTGTAGCAAATTTTGGAATGTAGCAAACTAATGTAGGAAAAAATAAATAGATCGCCACATACAACATGGAAAACAATCATATAAGAATATTGATGTCAAAAGACCTCAGAAAGATGGATCCACCAAAATTTCTCATAATAAGCAGAAAGAAGAAGAACATATAAGATTTGATCTTGCCCTATATTGGTTTGAAGATGAAGATGAATGATACATAGACAATGGATTCTCTCATCACATGATAGGAGATAATAATAAGTTTGAGTCTCCCAGGAATAACGAAGATGCTAAAGTTATTCTTGGAAATAATTCTCTAGCAAAAGTTTTGGGAAAAGGTAGAACCAAAATTAATAGGTATAAAAGAGCAGTTAACACTTTATTTGTTCAAGGGATAAACAAGAATATTCTATATGTAGGTCAAATGGAAAATAAAGGAAATGTAATTGTGTTTACTTCATCTAAATGCAAGGTTATAGATGAAGAAACTAGATAGGTCATAGAAAGAGGATACATAAATCTAGACAAATTATACGTGTTTAAATAAATGAATTCTGGTAGAAATGAGGAGGATACTTCCTCTTCTTCAGACTCAAAATAAAAGAAGATGGTCATTACTACATTACATTGTTCTTAAATTAATACTTCTCACAGTAACTACAAAAGTGATGTCAGCTACATGACCTTAAGAAGAGAAGGAGAAGATTATCAAGATCACTGACATATGATCTCAGGGGGAGCTATACATATGTATATCTTGATGATGATTCCCATGGTTTTTTTATATTCATGTTTCTTGTATTACTCGCAGTGCATTTGATGTAGTAACAACATAGAGGAACATACAATATAGGCTCAGGGGAAGCTATGGTTACGAAAATTCAGTATTTTACATTTTGTACGTTGTTCTTATGAAGGATAGTTGCATATATATGCGAATTTGGATCTATACAGTCACGTATCTTTCTCTAACATGAAGAAATAGTGGGACAAAGTTAGTGCTCAAGGGGAGCATTTTATGTAATAGTGCATTGTTGGAATTATGAATTCCTTCCCATTCCATGTTGCATGATGATGTTCATGATAAGTATATAGATTATTAATGACATATGGTTGTTACTACTGAAGACACATAGGTTTTTGTTAATGATTATGAATTCTTGGATGTTGGTTAAAGTTGCACATAGTGAAGTTAAATTTAAATAAAGGGATATGTTGTTGTGCTTCAAAATATTTATATGTCTTTGATGCATGGGGATTATGGCTCTTCCTACAAATGGAAAGAGCATGTTGATCTTGATGATATGAGGTCAATAGGATGAGTTGATAATAGATCTCTATGGAACAATCTTATTTTGTTGCTACAATTGATTGATATTCTTGTTGCAGGTTCTTATATGGTGTATGGTGGTTGTTGATGACTATCATGGTCTTGCTACCTCACTATTGAGGTGTTTGGTTTTGGTTATAAATGTAATATTTGTATCTTTATTTAAAGGTCATCTAAAGACCCATGATGTAATAATTGTAAAATTCAGTAATGTTTGGACTATTGTGGTCAAGTCAATTATGTATGTAATCCCATTATTTTGAGCATTTTACGTAATGTTGAGTCAAATATGTAAACCCACTGTGATGGGTGATTGATGTAAGCATGAGTCCTTGGTGATAGGAAAGGCCATATTTGGTTGAGTCATAGAGTCATGTACTTTCAAAGATTCAACATATGCTCCTGGGGAGCATGGTTAGTATATAGTATTCATATTCAACATATTAGGTATACAATGCTCATCTCTACAAAGGGAGTGTGAAGGCTTCATTAAGCTTTGGTAATCCCTTTTCCCTTGATGTCAAACAGGGAGAGAATCTTGGTGTTTGAGGAATAATTCTTTGAGAGAATCTTGGTGACTTGGGAGAGAAACTTTGTATGTTTACATGTATTTATAGGTGGTGGTGACTAAACACCAAAGTGGTTTCCATCAAGTCCAAAGGGGAAAATTCTTGGAATTATGACTAAAGTGTTGTCCTTGATGGCGACCTACTTGATTAAGATGTGAACATGATGGCAGAATTATGATTATACAGGTTGGTACAAATGTGATAGAGAGAATGGACAAAGGAATATGAATTCAGAGACATAGGAATGATAAAGGAAAAGTTTGGGAAAGTATACGCAGGTCCTATGAAGAAAGGTTGCATACATATGTAAGTATGGTGAGTAAGTGTCATGTACATATTCCACACCATGGTAATTGGAATACCAGGGGTCTTTGCAATGGTATTAGCCCATAGTATTGAATTCGACAATGGATATTTGAACCCATCAAAGAATACCATTGACATTACTAAAGGATTGGCCTAAGGTATTGGCTAAGGCATAAGATATATAAGGAGATGGAGGTCAAGTGTTAGTGTGTGAAAGTTGTGGTTTATTGATGAATTCATTCATTTGAAATAAATGTTCACCATGGAGCAGGATAGAGGTTTAGATATGATAGGTCTAAAAGAATAGTAGAGACTAATGAATATGCTTGCATCATCTTTTATGATTATGACTAACAATGATAGATTTTTCATGGTAATGATACTCTGACATGAATGTGTGATAGTAAGGCTTGTGAAGTGTGTGTTGTGATTTCACCGAAGCAACGATTTAGTGATTATAAATATATATGCATGTTTGTCTCTGAGAAGTCACATACATACATGGATCTGCTTCTGGGTAGTCGTGTATACATTTTGTGAAACTTTAGAATATGTACGCAGGTGTCAAACATGAGAAGTGCGTACATACGCAGATGTTCTTTGTAATATTCATGTAAAATATTAGGGTTTGTAGTATGAGCTGATAATGATGGTTGATTTATTTTGTTATGTTTTTTGTTATGTTTCAATGAAGACTTTCTTATGATAATATATGTTTAACAATGTTGGTTGGGTTGAATTGTTTATGGAGTGGCATGTTGACTGGTGATGATGCCACTGTGTGGTGATAGGTATTTGGTTTAGTGATATGTGATGGTCTCGGTATGTGATTTATTGATTGATCCAATGTGATAATGATTTAGACTTAGTTTTTGAGTATTTTGAGATTTGTATGTAGGTAGTCTTCACGAGAAGTGCGTACATACAAAGGTATGATTCATAAGAGTAACTTATACCTTCTGACATATGATTGATCAAGATTTGTAGTGACATGATCTAATTTATGTGATGTGAATGGTTATGCACTAATATGATATGTTGTGAATTAGTTTGATGTAGTTCCATTGGTTGATTAAGATTCAGTTACTACTTTGATGATTCAATTGGTTCCGTGATTGAGTGATTTGATATAGTGATTTATTTCATAAGTGTTATTTGATATTGAGCTTAAATGATGGAAGTGCATCTAGTCTAAAAATATGATGAAAAGTGGCCTACAAGTTTGATGTTTTGAGTTAGTTTAATCCAGTATGAAACATTATGAAACGTGGTTCACAAAAGAGTTGAGGGTTGGAGCCTGGAGTTAGGGATTCAAGGCTTTCTTCTAGTGGTAGCTGGTAAATCTATTCAGGGGTAGGAGATCCCTTCCGATGGGTGTTAGTAAATGAGATTAGGGGTTTTCAACTCCCTTCCAATGGGTGTTGGAGAATGAGAGAATGTTGTAGCCTTTGCAAGTTTCTTCCTGCATAGTGGTATGAGTTTGCGCCAATACAATATTGTAATATGTTTTCCCCTATAATAAAAGAAGAAGATATATATGATGACAGTTGTGGTTTTCTCCCACTTTGGGTTTCCACCTAAAATCCTAGTGTCCTCATGTGTTGTTGTGTTTCTTATGTGTGATGGTTTATTCTACTCGTATTGTTCATGGTTAATGTTTAATTAATGCCTAATGAATTAATGATGCACTTGTTCAAGTGAAATATATTGTGAAATAAATAACAAGTTAGTTAAATGGGTGTGTGATGTTTGTCTTCATCGTAGTTGTGTGCATACGATACTGTACTTAATGAAAGTAGCATACAGAAATTTGAATAAGAAATTGAAAGGTTTATGTGAGTTTTAAAATATTGATTCACCGGCCCCAGTATTTTTCCCAACATCCATCGATTCTCTAGAATGTATATTTTGTAGGCCTTTGATGATTCTTTATAACAAATAAATATGATTTCTTTCCTAAAGGATAAAGATTGTTCCTCTTATATTTAGGAACATGAATATATATAGGAGAACCAAACATTCTCATGTGTCCAACCTGTGGCTTCCTTTCAGAGAATGTTTCTTCAAAATCCATACCTACTAGAACTTTATGAGGGCTTCTATTTTGAATGTACATGGTTTTCAGTGATGCTTCACCCCGTAAAAAAATGGCAATTCCAAATCATGCATGATGTCCTTGACAGACTCTTCAATGGACCTATTCTTTCATTTTTCTACACCATTCTAATATGGATTATAGGGTACAATTAGCTCCCTTGTAATATTATTATGCCTATAGACTTGTGTGTGGTATAGATCGAAGTGCCATGTAATCCTTAGTATGCGGTATTTAACGGTTGGTAAATTCATCACTCACTAACACCCAGTGTAATGGACTAAACCACTAGGAAACCCTCATTTCATTAACTTAGTACAAAGTTTTTATAGTTGAGCATAATTTAGTGTGGAATTATGCAACAAATTTATTTTACTATGTTGCTTTTAGTGATTATTTAATGGGAAACCAATAATAATATAAATTCCATTTAACCAAAAAGAGGTTCTATGACATTACTATGCAAATACCTAGCTTAAAGTTTGGTACTAAGAAAATAACAATAATCACAATAATGATTAGCTAGATGTAACATCATTATTTAATTAATTACATTTAGTCTCATCTCATGTATAGGTCCATACCTTTACAATACATATAGTGCAATATATTTACGGAGAATGTAACTTAGTTCAATTCAGTTTATGAAAGTATTTGAGTGTAAGTATGGAGGTAACTTAGTGATCTCTTTACAATATATAATCTAATATATATTATCTATATAAAGAGAAATTTGAATTAATTGGGTTTGTTTTGAATATTTTGGAGTAATGAATATTATTCTCTCCCCTCAAATTTCATTTTTGAAAGTGTTTTATAAAAATGATATGATAAAATTTTTCATAATAGATTTTAACATTATTGTTGAGTTTAATTCTTTTACTATTTAGATAGAAAAATCAAGTAAACTCATATTAATGGTAATGAAATCCCATCATGCTTGAATGCTATTTTTTTTTTTTTAAAATATTTTTTGCGCTTAATAATTATATAGAATGGCCTAAATAGGATAATTGACGTAACTCGGGTAGTTCAATTGGAAGCCATGGGATCTAAGAGTGCTTGTAATAGTAGTAGTTGTTGAAACTTCACTAGTCATATCTTCCTAATCATTATATTTGATTTAAGAAATCCAATCTCATATGATTAACATGAATAACCACTTACCACTAGAGACAGGTGACTAGTATTTTGATGGTCAAAAGCACAAACAGGAGTTATGGAGGTGAGCTTCATTGAAATAATCTGAAAAAAAACATTTCCAAATATTAATATAATAAAAGTGAAGAAATGAAATCCAATTACAAATTTAGATACGTTATTTCCAACCATTTAAACTAAATTAATTCATACCTTCACCTAGCTTTTCAAGGACTACACATAGTTGATGATTTCCTCTAACACAAGTGTAAGCTAGTATATAACATACAACGTAATAATAATTTTCAATTCAATGGCTCAAACAACATTAATTGTTAATTCAACCATCTTTAAAAAAACCATCGACTCAAAAAACAAAACCATATTGATCCATCATTAATTTAGCAATCAGATGTAAGTCATCAATTCAACAAATATGAAAAGGGAGAAGATTTTTTTAAGCTCTCACTAGAATTTATAAGATTTAAATGACAACATAAGGAAATATTCCTTTTACAAAATTGTGTCACGATAAATATTTTTTACCTTAATGCATCTACTGCCTTTTCTATATATGCATTTTATTAATACTTCAACTTTTTTAGTGATGTGAAAGAAAATATGTAAAAAAAGCAACAATATTATACTTTTGAGCAACCAAGAATAAGGTTTTGTAGAACATTCATGCGATCACTAGTCTATGGCCTTTTGAAATTTAATGGATATAAATATATTATGCGTCGAACTAATAAATTATTAATGTTTTATATGTATATATACCCTTTCCTTCTAGCTACGACTGTCTATAAACTCTCCTCTTCTTGATCTCATGTGGATATAACCCTTCTGAGAATACAATGTTACATTTGACCTCTACTTCTTCTTTGCTATTGTTGATGATCTCAAAAGTCTCAGGTTCGTGTATGAGAATTGGAGGAGCCTCATGTTCACTGAGGTCACGAGATGTTCCAGTCAACAAGATCGATGCATGGAAACACTACACAAGATTAACAACCGATGTTAGAAAAGTGTGAAAACGTTGAAAAAATTCAATCGAGTGAAACATCATACAAGATAAAGAATGAATCAACAGAGCTCATATGCACAAAGAAGTCACGGAAATGATGTTGCATGAGTGGATCCATAAAAGAATTAATTAAATGTAGACAATTTTTCCTCACTCCATTGCAAATACGAAGATAAATTAGTGTTGAAAATCGGGTACCTGTGGGATCCATAAAGGCGTCATGCATTGCTCATAGATATATTGTTGTATGCATAACACCTAATATATGATATCCCACTGAATAAACACATTTTCCAATTCCAATAAAGGCATTAGTTGTTTGTGCATTCCATGAAAGGATAAGATGTATGGATATGACAATTGCTCGACAAAATGGTCTGGTTAATCGTTGTACGCCATTATTCAATTCTGAGGAACCTTGAGGTATTATGTCAAACACCTCACCCGACACACACATCATCATAGCAACATAAATAATCTAGTGGCCGTCGTGTACTGGAGTTGCACATAATGACGTATCTCTGCAAATAATGGTGATTGTATCCCCAGATGCATAGTCAAGGTGGAGGATGAGGCCAATGTGGTAAAGGAAAGTGTAATTGTTAATGGAATCTTTAATACTTGAAGGAAAATGTTACCTATTGGCAAGTCTTTTCGCGTGCACATCATATTACGTTCGAATGTTTTTTACGTTAGGGAAATGTTGTTCTAAAAATTAGGTGTGACAAAGCAAATTCACTAGCCCCAATTTGTCCGTTTTAATGATGAATATTGAATCCTTGCATTTAATTCTTAATTGAGTTCAAGTTTTATCATGAAGATTCACTTTATTCTATGCATGATACTTTGGATATAGGCTTCGGTCTTATAGTGTACTCCACCTGAAGATGATGAAACAACCAAATATAAGTAGTGAACTCTATGTTTCGACATTAAATTCCACCTGTACTTCAGACATGAGGTTTTAATCTTACACTATGCCCCACCCATAAGTAAAGAGAGTGGAACATTATTATTGTGCAAGATTTGGTTGATATTGAATTGTTCCTTTCTTAGCTTATTTCTCTATAATAAGATTAAAACCTAATAGCTTATATTAATTAATGCGTTAAAATAATGAGATTATATTTTACAAAAATTAATTAATCTAAAAAATTTAAAACCATTACTAATTAAACCTCTAAATATTATATTTAAAAAAAATGTTTTTAATGTATTAAAATAAAAGCATTTAAGGTTTGTTGTAATCTTCTGATCGTTGTTTTAGAATTGAATTACTGATGTCAATTACAAGTGGAAATTATATGCAAGTGGAAATTTTATTGAGTAACACCCCTTGGAATTAGATTTCTCTAAAGTATCAAATGGAAATGCCTCTATGGAGGTAGAATGGTCAATGAATGCACATGAAAGTTGACTGAGCAAAAATAATAAATAAAATGAATATATCTTAGATTAAAAATTCCACCCAATGTTTTCAAGATATTATTAGACAAACTTCAATATTACGGGTGAGGCCAATATTCTATAAAGTTTAACCTCTAACCATTGGTTGGGCCACTAACCATAAATGAAGAAATGAATCATGTATGAATAGTGAAGTCTATAATGAATTTTTCCTACTTACATCAGTATTGCTCACTTAATGCTCAAACAAAATGATTCTGTAACACCCCCTAGCTAATTATCCATGTAAGAAAAATATAAGACGAAGATAATAGGACACATATTCTAAGATGAATGGTGGGAAAAAGATCGTAGTAGGTGTCACTTTTGTTTTATTTATGGCTAAGGAAATTGGCAAAGAAAAAAAGGCATTAATTGGCATTTATTTATGAAAATAATGGAAAATGGGAGAAAAAGGAAGGTTAAAGGTCATCAAATTGTCTGAGGAGGAAATTGAAAGAAAATGAAGAAAAATAAGGAAAATAGAGGCCTTAATGATAAAAAGGCTTCTGAGGATTACTTGATAGCCTTTCGTTAGTTCAATTTTGGGGCTCTATTCTATTGTCTCATTCTCTCACACTTAGATTAATCTTGGAACATGCCTAGAGCACTCTAGTATTCACTTGGATTGGAGAAAGAAGGCAAAGGAAAGCGAGAAATCACAAGGGAATGTTTGGATCAGTAACTATAGTTGTATTTCTTTGCAGTTATTGAGTTGCGTGTATGACTTCCTTGCTAGTTTTGGAATTCATGGTACATGCATCTGGTTTCTTAGTTATGTGTTCTCATTGGCATGGAGGATTCCCTAGATTGACAGTGGTTTGAGCCTTGTCATTTCCTCGATATCCATGGTGTTGTGGTTTTCCCACTTGATTATTTTATTATTGTTGCTCATGCACTTATGGTTGTGGTTTTAGTTACTAGTTCTTGGAGCCTTGGTTTGAAAAACACTCTGGAAGCCCTAGAATAGCTTGGGTTGAGTTACCAAACCTGGAGCCTTGGTTGGAAAAATGATCTGGAGCCCTTGGTGGGTTAAGTTACTAGTCAGAGAACCTTGGCTGGATAAATTCTCTATAGCCCTGTGGCAGTTGTGGGTTGAGTTACTAGTCCTAGAGACTGGTTGGAACAAACACTATAGTGCACTTGACACCTTGGGTAGAGACCGATCTATTTGGTGTTGGTGATGTTTGAGCATGAGGTGGAATCACTGGATGATGGTTGAGGTGGTTTGGCATTTGGAAGACCCGATTTGTTTTTGGTTGGTTTATTCCATATGATCATACATTCATGCTTTGAATATGGCAAGGGGGTGATTGGCTGAAAGAGAGATTTGGTTCAACCCAATCTATGGTCAGGTGGTACGTGGAAGTCCCTCACTTGGTTGGATTTATCATATGTTAATAATACATCTTTTTCTCTTTTATTTCATGAGCATTTACACTTGCTATTACGTGGCTTTGAAGGTTTTTCCATCATTGTTATTATTCTGGTTATATGTTGATTATAAGCATGGTTTTATAACAGGTTCTAGCTATGGCTCTTCATATGTTTGAAATTTTTATGAATAGTTAATGAATGCATCAGATAATAGATATTATTGGAGCTATTATGAGAGTTCATTAGACCTTCTTGGTGAATCTCAGATAAGTTCCAAGCCCCTATGTTTAGATATGCATTCATTACTTGTAGATTTCATGTTCACCATATGTTTGACGAAATGATTGTCATGGTTAGGCTTGGTTAGATAAATTTATTGACTAAGCTTTTTATGAATGGATTTGTGTTGATGTTATATATCATTCTAGAAAGTCTCAGTAAGTTTTGGGCAGTGTTTGGGAGACAAGCCCTGAAAAGGTGGAAATTATTTTGCGGACGCAGGGTTAGAACTAAGGAATTAGGACTACATTAGCTACCTTGTAAGCTTATGCATGTGACTGCAGGCTTACATTCACATGGAGGCCTTTTAATGCATGAGATTGTGGGCCTAGATCACTAAAAGGGAAAGTTAGCTTAGGGTTTGGGCACCTGGAGTGGTTGTTTATCTCTGAAGGTTCTTGTAGCTCTTGAGGCAGGTAAACGAGGTTTTAGTTTGTTGATTCCACTTCCTCAATCATACTTAGGAGGTTAAGTCATATCATTGTAACTCTTCATCACATGTTTACCCGATAGACTGGAGAAGTTGGGTAAACATGGAAGGAGGGTGCTAGAGAGTGGTATCAGAGCATGGTTCAAACACTTGGACTGGATATGGTTATGGATATCCCATTCAGCCCATCTGGCTAGATGCATTTTGTTATGTTTGAATTCATGTTCATGGTTATGGTTATGAATGCATAGTAGGTTAGACTTGAATCATGGTGGTCATTATGCAGTTTCTGTCATCATGATGTTGTTGGTATGTTATGATGTTTATATGTTGGGTGAGATGGATGTTGATGCTACTTTGGATCGGTTTGTGCATATAGTTATGGTTATGATATTCATGTATGAGTCGATATAATTGTGATATTGTGTCATACTAATATGGACTGACTTGTGTAGATGTGATAGCCTCCCTTGAGATACATTGAGGTATGAGTGTGATTATGTCATATGTTTGGTTTATCTAACATGATATGTTTACAGTTTGTCTCAATGTTTGATTAATTGCATTATATGTGTATGTGTCTATAGTATTGAATGAAGGAATTGTCTTGTTTTAAGATTATTTTACTATCACAATATGCATTGGGACAACTAGTATGCACTTGAGTGTAAGTCGGTGCTAGTTGTAGTATTATGATTAATGACTGAGTTGATTATGGCATGACTATCAATCTTGGTAAAGGTTGATTTCAAATTAATATACATTATGTCTTGATATTTGGAACATGTGACTGACATATGTGAATAGTTGCAATGTAACATGCTTGGTATTAGCATGACAAGGTAATAGTTGATTTGTTTATATGAATAACAGTAGGGTGATCTGATAGTACATATAAAGACTCCATTGTAGTAAGGAAAAATATAAAGGAAAGTAATTTGGTGAAAGCCCATTTGGCTATGTTTGGAGACCTTTTGTTCTAAATGAATGAGTGCTTTGCATGAATACATCAAGTCTTATTAACCTTTATTTTGACTGACATTGTGTGGATATATGCTATATTCATAAACATGTATTTGACAGGTGTGACATCTAGTTTCATGTTATTGGGGATTCATCAAGGAATTGGAGTCCCTTGAGAGATAACATATGTATGTGTTAAGTTACAAGGAAGTGTGCTCAACACAACAAGGGAGGGTAACAAGTATATTGTTACATTTATGTGTGCACTAATAGCTATGTGTTTATGGAAGTATGATGCAGAGGATTGCATGGAAAAAGAGATGGCCATGGAATCTTGGAGAAGGGTGAGGTTGATCTTTCCCTTGGAGGCATTGGGAACCCATGGGGTTGAGTCTTGGTTTTTTTTTACTAGTCTTGTGATTTCGATGCTTTGTGATATATTTGCACTTGATTTGCAGTTTATTTTATGTCTGGTACATGGCCATGCCACTTTGTTTGTGGTATTATAATGTTTTTGGTTTTTCATGGTTTTCTTCATGTTTCTTCTTGTTCTTTCCTTTTATGTTTTGGGGGACTTGGGAATTCATTGGGGAAAGAGGGAAGTTAATGTAGCTTGGGAAGCATTAAATGAAACCCAACGGGTAATGTAAGACTCGAATGAAGCTTTGTGCATGAGTAAACGACAGTTGAAGGAAATAATATGATAGTTAGTTGGATTGGTTGGATCCATTGGGATAAATGGATGGTGGTAGGACATTCATGAGAAAGGTGACAGGAAAGGTAAAGTGAATGAATCTAAGGTATTAGATGTGTTGGCTATGTTGAGAATTGTCCTTCTCAATGTTGTGCATGTCATGGAGGGTAAAGAGAGTTATCTTAACCTTGACCTTACAATAATAGGTAATTATGTTCTAATCTAGATTATGTTGATGTCTATATATGTATAGATGTATGTGTGTATATCATTGTCTGACAGGGTTGTTAGGGATCATGATTATTTTATGCTAACGATTATATATATGTAAGTATGTATGTCATTGTCTGACAAGACTGCCAAGGATCATGCTTTTGGAGGAACAATTTCTTATGCAGGTGAATGGCATGAAGAGGTTCTTGGGTTTATAAGGAATCAAGTGGGAAGAATAACCTGGAAGATCCATGAGTTTAATATTGCATGGATGAGATTTGATAATATTTGCTTGTACTATACCTATGTTGTTTTATGTATAGGTAACGATAAAGGATGTATCGGCTAAATCAAATCAATGTGATCGACGACATGCTGGAACATGAATGGATAGTGGAAAGACCCTAGAAGCTAGGTTTCCTGCTAGAGAGAGTGTGGTCTGTCCATGTGAAGTACTATTGTTGTGTATATGTTGTACATGTTGTACCTGTGGTGTTGTGTACATGTGGTATAGTGTACATGTATTATATGCAGTGATGTGTCGATGTTGTATATCTGGTGTTGTGTATAAACGGTTCTATGTACATACCATCGGTTGTGGTTTTATAAGCTATTAAAATATTTTTTGAAATACTATTATAAAATAAAAAAAATACAATTATATAATTATATACAATTTTTTCAAAACTAATTTAAATTAAAATTATAAAATATAATTAAAAAATAATTCAAAATAATTTAAATTAAAAATATAAAACATAAATTAAAAAATAAAAGGATAGCATGTTATCTAACCTTTTTAGAAATAAATTAATGAATAATAACCTCTAGCTTATAAATAAAAATTAAATTAAAAAAATTTCATATTGATGGAAAACCTCCACCACATTTTAAAAAAATTTCCATTTATTTGGAGCCTTGATTTTACAAAAACTCTAGAAGCCTTAGAATAGCTTGGGTTGAGTTACTAATCCTGGAGCCTTGGTTCAAAAAACGATCTGGAGCCCTTGGTGGGTTAAGTTACTAGTCAGAGAACCTTGGCTGGATAAATTTTCTATAGCCCTATGGCAGTTATGGGTTGAGTTACTAGTCCTAGAGACTGGTTGGAACAAACACTATAGAGCCCTCGACACCTTGGGTAGAGACCGATCTAGTTGGTGTTGGTGATGTCTGAGCATGAGGTGGAATCAATGGATGATGGTTGAGGTGGTTTGGCATTTGGAAGACCCGGTTTGGTTTTGGTTGGTTTATTCCATATGATCATACATTCATGCTTGGAATATGGCAAGGGGGTGATTGGCTGAAAGAGAGATTTGGTTCAACCCAATCTATGGTCAGGTGGTACGTGGAAGTCCCTGACTTGGTTGGATTTTTCATATGTTAATAAGAAATCTTTTTCTCTTTTATTTCATGAGTATTTACACTTGCTATTATGTGGCTTTGAAGGTTTTTCCATCATTGTTATTATTCTGGTTATATGTTCGTTATAAGCATGGTTTTATAACAGGTTCTAGCTATGGCTCTTCGTATGTTTGAAATTTTTATGAATAGTTAATGAATGCATCAGATTATAGATATTATTGGAGCTATTATGAGAGTTCATTAGACCTTCTTGGTGAATCTCAGATAAGTTCCAAGCCCCTATGTTCAGATATGCATTCTTTACTTGTAGATTTCATGTTCACCATATGTTTGACGAAATGATTGTCACGGTTAGGCTTGGTTAGATAAATTTATTGACTAAGTTTTTTATGAATGGATTTGTGTTGATGTTATATATACTTGTAGATTTCATGTTCACCATATGTTTGATGAAATGATTGTCACGGTTAGGCTTGGTTAGATAAATTTATTGACTAAGCTTTTTATGAATGGATTTATGTTGATGTTATATATCATTCTAGAAAGTCTCAGTAAGTTTTGGGCAGTGTTTGGGAGACAAGCCCTGAAAAGGTGGAAATTATTTTGGGGACACAGGCTTAGAACTAAGGAATTAGAACTACATTAGCTACCTTGTAAGCTTATGCATGTGACTGCAGGTTTACATTCACATTGAGGCCTTTTTATGCATGCGATTGTGGGCCTAGATCACTAAAAGGGCAAGTTAGCTCAGGGTTTGGGCACCTGGAGTGGTTGTTTAGCTCTGAAGGTTCTTGTAGCTCTTGAGGGAGGTAAACGAGATTTTAGTTTGTTGATTCCACTTCCTCAATCATACTTAGGAGGTTGAGTCATATCATTGTAACTCTTCATCACATGTTTACCCGATAGACTAGAGAAGTTGGGTAAATGTGGAAGGAGGGTGCTAGAGAGTGGTATCAGAGCATGGTTCAAACACTTGGACTAGATATGGTTATGGATATCCCATTCAGCCCATCTGGCTAGATGCATTTTGTTATGTATGAATGCATGTTCATGGTTATGGTTATGAATGCATAGTAGGTTAGACCTGTATCATGGTGGTCATTATGCAGTTTCTGTCATCATGATGTTGTTGGTATGTTATGATGTTTATATGTTGGGTGAGATGGATGTTGATGCTACTTTGGATCAGTTTTTGCATATAGTTATGGTTATGATATTCATGTATGAGTCGATATAATTCTGATATTGTGTCATACTAATATGGACTGACTTGTGCAGATGGGATAACCTCCCCTGAGATACAATGAGGTATGAGTGTGATTATGTCATATGTTTGGTTTATCTAACATGATATGTTTATAGTTTGTCTCAATGTTTGATTAATTGCATTATATGTGTATGTGTCTATAATATTGCATGAAGGAATTATTTTGTTTTAAGATTATTTTACTATCACAATATGCGTTGGGACAACTAATATGCACTTGAGTGTAAGTCAGTGCTAGTTGTAGTATTATGATTAATGACTGCGAGTTGATTATGGCATGACTATCAATCTTGGTAAAGCTTGATTTCAAATTAATATACATTATGTTTTGATCTTTGGAACATGTGATTGACATGTGTGAATAGTTGCAAGGTAACATGCTTGGTATTACCATGACAAGGTAATAGTTGATTTGTTTATATGAATAACAGTAGGGTGATCTGATAGTAATATAAAAACTCCATTGTAGTAAGGAAAAATATAATTGAAAGGAATTTGGTGAAAACTCATTTGGCTATGTTTGGTGACCTTTTGTTCCAAATGAATGAGTGATTTGCATGAATACATGAAGTCTTTTTAACCTTTATTTTGCTTGACATTGTGTGGATATATGTTATATTCATAACATGTATTTGATAAGTGTAACCTCTGGTTTCATGTTATTGGGGATTCATCAAGGAATTGGAGTCCCTTGAGAGATAATGTATGTATGTGTTCAGTTACAAGGAAGTGTGCTGAACACAACAAGGTAAGGTAACAAGTATATTGTTACATTTATGTGTGCACTAATAGCTATATGTTTATGGAAGTATGATGCAAGGGATTGCATGGAAAAGGAGATGGCCATGGAATCTTGGAGAAGGGTGAGGTTGATATTTCCCTTGGAGGAATTAGGAACCCATGGGGTTGAGTCCTGGTTTTTTTTACTAGTCTTGTGATTTCGACGCTTTGTGATCTATTTGCACTTGATTTGTAGTATATTTATGTCTGGTAAATGGCCATGCCACTTTGTTTGTGGTATTATAATGTTTTTGGTTTTTCATGGTTTTCTTCATGTTTCTTCTTGTTCTTTCCTTTTATGTTTTGGGGGACTTGGGAATTCATTGGAGAAAAAGGGAAGTTAATGGACCTTGTGAAGCATTAAATGAAACCCAACAGGTAACGTAAGACTCAAATGAAGCTTCGTGCATGAGTAAACGACAGTTGAAGGAAATAATATGATAGTCAGTTGGATTGGTTGGGTCCATTGGGATAAATGGATGGTGGTAGGACATTCATGAGAAAGGTGAGAGGAAAGGTAAAGTGAATGAATCTAAGGTATTAGATGTGTTGGCTATGTTGAGAATTGTCCTTCTCAATGTTGTGCATGTCATGGGGGGTAAAGAGAGTTATCTTAACATTGACCTTACAATATTAGGTAATTATGTTCTGATCTAGATTATGTTGATGTTTATATATGTATACATGTATGTGTGTATGTCATTGTCTGACAGGGTTGTTAGGGATCATGATTATTTTATGCTAGCGATTATATATATGTAAGTATGTATGTCATTGTCTGATAAGATTTCCAACGATCACGCTTTTGGAGGAACAATTTCTTATGCAGGTGAAAGGCATGAAGAGGTTCTTGGCTTTATGAGGAATCAATGGGAAGAATAACCTGGAAGATCCATGAGGTTAATAGTGCATGGATGAAGTTTGATAATATATGCTTGTACTATGCCTATGTTGTTTTATGGATAGGTAACGATAAAAGATACATCGGCTAAATCAAATCAGTGTGATCGGCAACATGCTGGAACATGAATGGATAGTGGAAAGACCCTAGAAGCTAGGTTGCCTACTAGAGAGAGTGTGGTCTGTCCATGTGAAGTACTACTATTATGTATATGTTGTACATGTTGTACCTGTGGTGTTGTGTACATGTGGTATGGTGTACATGTATTATATGCAATGATGTGTCAATGTTGTATATCTGGTGTTGTGTATAAACGGTGCTATGTACATAACATCAGTTGTAATTTTATAAGCTATTAAAATATTTTTTGAAATACTATTATAAAATAAAAAAAATACAATTATATAATTATATACAATTTTTTCAAAATTAATTTAAATTAAAAATATAAAATATAATTAAAAGATAATTCAAAATAATTTCAATTAAAAATATACAACATAAACTAAAAAATAAAAGGATAACATTTTATCTAACTTTGTTAGAAATAAATTAATGAATAATAACCTCTAACTTATAAATAAAAATTAAATTAAAAAAATTTCATATGGATGGAAAACCTCCACGAATATTTTAAAAAAATTTCACTTTATTTGGGAAACCTCCGCCAATATTTTAAATACCCTAAGTATTAAAAAGCAATAACGAATGAAAATCTCATAAATGTAACTCATGGAAGCGCTTTTAATGAAATTCAAAAATTTATTTTTACGAACCTTCCGAGGAGCGAAAGCAACTAAACCATATTTTCAGATTTAGGTTTCTCTTAGTTTGAATCGGTTTTTAGTTTAGATGTTTGATTTCTGGGTGGTGGTCGTACTTTATCTTTAGTTTAGATGTTTGATTTCTGGGTGGTGGGAGAGAGATGTAGGGAGGGAGAGAGGGAGAGATGGGCGGCAGCGAAGGAGGAGGGATAGAGAGGAAGAGTTGGAGGGGGGTGGAGAGCGATAAGAAAGGAGGGAGAGAGCACAAGAGGGGAGAGAGATGTAGGGAGGGAGAGAGGGAGGAGGAGGGAGATGGAGGATGGGAGAGAGATAGGAGGAGAGAGATGGAGGGAGGGATGAAGGGAGGGGAAGAGAGGGGGAGATGGAGGGAGGGAGGGAGAAGGAGAGAAGAGGGAGGCATAGGGGGTAGGCGGTAGGTGGGGGATAGGGAGAGAGAGGGGTGGTGGAGGTGGGGAACGAGGATGGAAAGAGAAGAAGATAGGGAGTTAGTGTTGGGGGGATGAAGAGAAGGAGGAGGAGAGAGATGGAGGGAGGGAGGTAGGGGGGCAAAGGAGAGTGAGAGGCAGGGGGGCAAAGGAGAGGAGCGGGAAGGACAAGGAAGGGAGAGGTAGAGAGGGAGCGAGTAATGGGGAGGGAGAAGGAGAGAGGAGGGAGGTAGGGTGGGTGATGGGGAGAGGGAGAGAGAGGGAGGGAAGCAGTGAAGGAGGAGGGACAGAGAGGAACAGAGGAAGCGAGTGGTGGGGGGTATGTAGAGAGGGAGGGGGAGAGAGAGGGTGGGAGGCGGTGAAGGAGTTAGAATTTTACTTATGTAGTAGATAACATAAGGTTTCTTATTGTCCAGTTGTCACAAAACAAC
Source organism: Pinus tabuliformis (assembly GCA_031772625.1). Taxonomy (NCBI): domain Eukaryota; kingdom Viridiplantae; phylum Streptophyta; class Pinopsida; order Pinales; family Pinaceae; genus Pinus; species Pinus tabuliformis. Next base: position 919,749,744 of record CM062816.1, read on the forward strand.
ACCTACAGTAATATCCGATGCATCCGTAGCTATGTGAAATGACACTTCCCAATTAGGTCCTCGCAAGACTGGAGTTGCTGATACACAACATTTCAGCTTTAGGAAGGCCTACTCACACTTCCCTGTCCACAAGAAATCAACATCCTTCATGAGAAAGGAAAATAACAGCGATGCAATTCTTGAAATTTTTTCTATAAATCTTCTGTAATACCTTGCATGCCCCAAAAAACTAACTACCTCTTTCTGCGTTTTGGGGGTTGGGATTTTCAGAATTACCTCTATTTTTGCAAGCTTTACCTTGATTCCATCAACCAAAATGTAATGTCCAAGCATCATCCCTTCAATCATCATCATGTGACATTTCTTAGTGCTCAAGGCAACATTAGTCTATACACATCGCTCTAGCATTTTTTCTAGATTGACTAATGCTGTTTCAAAAGCATCTCCATAAGGTGTGAAATCGTCCATGAAGATTTCCAGACTGTCATTCAATAAGTTCGAATAAATTCCCAGTATTTCCCTTTGAAAGGTTGCTGGTGCATTACAGAGCCCAAAAGGCAGCACTCTATATGCGTAGGTTCCCGAAGGAAAAGTAAAGGTCATTTTATCATGGTCTTCTGGGGCAATCCGTATCTAATTGTAGCCACTAAATCCATCCAAAAATGAAAAGTATTTCTTTTCGAAGGGAGTTTCAAGGACCTGATCTATAAATGGTAATGAAAAATGGTCCTTTTGAGTGGCCTTGCTGAGTTCTCTATAATCAACATAGACTCTCCACTTGCCATTCTTTTTAGGAATGATGACAAGCGGCGACACCCACTAGCTATCATATATTGGATAAATAAAATTAGCACTCAGGAGTTTTTGTAGTTCTTCTTTCACCACTTCCTTTAGTGCAGGGTTCATGCAACACTGTGGCTCTCTGACTGGTTTGTAGCCATCCTTCAAATAAATACAGTGAGTGCATAGGTTAGGGTGGATCCCTTTCATATCCGTATAATCCCATGCAAATGCCTTTTTATACTTCTATAATAGTTGTAACAACTGTTGATTCTGTTCAACAGTCAAATTGGGATTAACATTAAATTCTTTTCCAGATTCAATCTCAATTAGACTACTAGCAATATTTAGATTGGTTCTCATTTGTTCAAAATCTATATCTTCCACTTCTTCCTCCTCATTTGCATTTTTAATAGAAACAACAGAAAGTGAATTACTAATAAAACCATTAATAACATCATCTTTTGTCTCATCTTTGAAATACTAGGCTTTCCCCAGAGTGAGGAGTGGCAAATAAAGATCTGACTCAAGCTCAAACTCATCCCACCAAGGGTTGTACACATCCATATTTGGTTTTGGGGGATAAACATAAAGGTTCTATGTTTCCTGGCCATTCAAGATGACCATGGATCTCGTCTTGTAGCTTATAAATGCATCTGTAGTGGCCAAACGAGGTCTCCCTAGGATCAAAGGATGCCCCCCAAAATTGGATTTGGGATGTAGGATAAGGAAATCAGCTGTATATCTCTAGGAAGCTATCGTAATCACTATATATTCTAACATCCCCTTAGGTTTAACACGGGACTTGTCTACCAATTCCAGCACAGGAGTGTGTCTGAGTCCCTGCAGCCTGAGAGTGATAAAGAGATCTTTCGTCATTACATCAATGGCAGCCCCAAGATCAATCAATGTATTGGCTATGGGCTGGTCATTAATGTAGACAATGATCGTAGGATTTCCTGGATCATTATACTTAGTAAGGACAGGCTGAGCAAACATTAATTCATATAACTTTCCTATCACATGTATAGTGGCTGGGTCTTTAGGCTTCCTCCCAGGCTTCTTGATGCACACTTCTCTCACTATCTTCGCATAGATGGGTACTTCTTTAAGGGCTTGCAGTAGAGGAATTCGTACATACAAATTTTGTAACTCCTTAAGAAAATCAGATTCAGGCTGTGAAGTCATCCTAGGTTCGGCCAGTCTTTGAGGGTACAGGGGGTCTTGCGTAACAATAGTCAAATTTGTTGTTACAGGTGTATAAACCTTCCCCAAATTAGATGTTATAGATGTAACAGTTGTTTGCGGGTCGACTGTTATAGATGTAACAACTTCCTCTATATCACCTGTTGTAGGTGCAATAGCCGCCTTAGAGCCTCCATCTTCTCCTCTGGATGGTTCACAATCCTCCTCTGTAATGATAGGGGAGTGACTGGGGTTAATTACTGTGCCCAATCGCAATTGTATTTCATTAAGTTCCACGAGGGTAATAAAGTAGGTCTGGAAGGTTGTAGGAGCCTCTATGCCCTGAGCTGCTTTATTGTTTAGGTTTGGGTTAGGTTGCACAGGTAGTTGGGGTCGCACACGTGGAGTAGGAGCAAGACCTTGGAAAGGAGGTAACTGCAAATGTTGCTGCATGGGTGGTGTAGGCAAAGCTAAATTCTGGGCATTTCCTCTCTAGTTCTGGTTCCAAGGGTATGGTTGCGATTGGGGATATTGAATAGGAGGAGATGGAGACCATTGGTTCCAGGGTGAAGGGAACTGAGCTGAAGGAGGGGCTGAATATTGCCATGGATATGGTTGGTTATTATATGCATTGTTCCAAGAATTGAAAGAGGAAAAGTCTTGAGACATACCTGGAGGTTGCGGTTTCCATGGCCTCCTTGGTGCGATGAAGTAAGAGGACTGCACCTCTGTGGTTGATTCTCTAAGTACCGCCTTTAGTCTGGAAAACTACAGAAACTTCTTTGTCGAATGCTCCAACTTGCAGATATTACATAGGCTGATGTTGTTAAATTCACATTCCTTGTGAGGATGTTTCTTCTGACAAGTTGGATAGAACACGACCAAGGGTGTATCGGCTTCTGCTTGTGTCTTTTTGATCTGTGCTATTGTTATCTGGGCCGAGAGAGTACTGAGGATATCGGTCTTGAAATTTTCAAACAAATTTCTGATCTCCACTCTAGTTACTCCTCCGCCTGCAAATTTTTGTATGCGAACAGAGGCATCCCGAATTGTACTTCTTCCTTTAGACGATCCTCGAGAGCATCGTAGGCAGAGCTTTATAATTTCAGCGAATGGCTCTTGTGATATATCCCCTTTTCCTAATAGGTTCAGGGTGTCAAGGTAGTCATCCCTCATTCCTCTGATGAAATATAGTATTCAAGATTTCTGGGTCTAAATCACTGTGTTTAGACCTCTGCAGATTGTAGTGGAACCATTAATCTTCCGGGCTTTCTTCCTCCTTCTGTGTCATTCTAAATATCTCTTCCCTTAAGTCCCTGGTCCTACAATAGTCTTTGTACTTTGACAGGAATGTCTCCTTCATAGCATTCCATGTTGAAATGGAAGCGGGGTTTAATCCCATGAACCATCTCAAGGCTGCTCTTTTTAAGGTAGCAGGAAATAGCTTTAGCTTCTAAGCATCTGCTGTATAATCATAACTTCTACATAGGACATCAAACTGAAACATAAATGTATCTGGATCTTCCATACTCATCCCCTGGAAGGATGGTAAGGATGATAGAGGAATGTTTTTCATAGGAGCTTCACCTCCGATATTCCCGATTGGGAACTCAAAGGTGGTGGTAGTGGTGTCCGCTTTAGCATTGTTATCATTGTTGTCTCCCATGATGAATTCTTCTAACCCTTCCTGTAGCAGACATTCTTCGAGCTCTGTTTGTGATGGCCTTGCAGATGTGATTAATGCCTCAGATACCACTTGGGTTGGCTGTTTCACTGCACTACCTGTATCTAGATATTGATAAATCAACAAGTGCTTTTCCACCTTAGGTGTCCGATGTCCCCCCCTCGGTCCTCAAATTTTGGCTACTAACTTCCCCTTCTTGCTCATAAATCAAATCCTTGATCTTGGGGGTATGAGTGCTAGTCTTAGAATGATACGGTCTCAAGATGGAGGGATTGGAGGTTTCTACTTTCGCTATGGGAGTAATAGCATTTTGCGGCCCTATTTTACTTACATTCCTTTGAGCGCTAGACTGTTCTTTTTCAGCCTTGGAGCTTAATTCCTTGATAAATGTCTTCCCTCCCAAATCTTCACCCTTCATTTCTTTTTTACGACCTATTGTTCATGTGACTTATTAGAGTGGGGTTGATATTAGTGTCTCTGTAAGTGCTACAAGTGCACACATGAACCCTATGTGTATCAAATCACACTCTAAGTGCCTCAGTCTTTGACAGTGGTGACCCCGCCCAGGTATGTTAGAGCGATGAGTAGGTTCTTACCTGTCGTCTTACCCCACAATGATTAAGGAGCTGAAGACACACTAAAAAAGTATCAAAATGCCCGAAGTGTCCTGGTAATTACAATGGTGAGCCCACCTAGGTATGTTAAAGCAATGCGTAGGTTCTTACCTCTCGTCTTACCGCTCAGCAACTGTGGACTAAGAGCAATCTATGTCAAAAAAACAACTTGGCTGACTGTATCGTCAACTTGCCATCCCCAACAATGGCACCAAAATGTAGTGCTATTTTAATCAACCTTAATTGACTCAGGCTGCAACATTAATTGTCAACCCAGGGTAGGTCTTGTTGTTTCAATGGAGTTCGCACTGTCTGTGCCGATACACTCCGGCCAAGCAGAAGAAAATGTAGAAATATGTAAAAGGGTGTCGCTGATCTAAATTGTTGAATCAAAGCATGCGTGTAGATATAAAAGCACTCTACAGAATTAAATCACAACTCACAGCTATTAAGGTAAAGGCATGCCACACAAGATTTAACATCTATTCTAGATGGTTCCTATCATTCTACGATTAACTCAGTGTAACATCATGAGATAAATAGAAACAACAACAAATGTGATCCACGATTTGTACAACTATAGCGAGATACCATAAATAAATGAACTAATTTAGAATGTACACTACCTAAACCACTGCAATCCCTGCTAAAGGGGAGGGCCCTTCCTCCTTAGCAGGGTGCAGGAAGAACACGAAAGTGATTAACGAATCAATTGGAAAGTAGTGACAACATCACCGTGCTAATTGATATTAAAATAAGTTCAGAATTACAGAAATAGAGTAACAATACTCTTCTATATCCCATCTGTTGATACATAAAAAGTCAAGTCTTTTATAATTATTACAACCTGAAAATTAGAAAGTAGATCAGTCATGAGAATCTATCGATTCTCATGCTGATAAAAAATAAAGAAGTTACAACCTATTGCTAAATAAATGTACACCAGTTGTAAATGCTTGAGTCTTGTTGCTTAAAAAATAAACAATCCTATTGTCGGTAGCTATTATGTGGAATAGTACCCACATTTCCAACTTTGGTGTAACAACATTGAGCGAATGGTGGTTTCGGGATGACTCGACATAACTGACGACAACACTATTGATGTGATGGCAGATCCATGCGAGGTGTGACAACATCCGATGTGTAACAACAACCTGTAACAACATCCAATGTGTAACAACAATATGTAACATCAACAACCTATAACAATACCTTGTATGTAGCAACAATCCATAACAACACTGAGGGTGTAACAACGAACCGTTCTACCCTTTCCTGCAGTTAATCCCTGCTTCTTGTCTGCTTCATAACTTCATTCGCACAAGCCAACACATGAAAAAGATGAACTTCCCAAAATACTCCTTCAATGCTCTACTAGTTAGCCACAAAAAGGAATAAAGCCTCGTATTATTCGGTAAAATATAACAAAGTAACATGACAATAAACTGGATTAAAAAGGTAAGAAAATAGGGATTTTGGTCATATAAGGGAACAGGGTTGAAGGACAGAAGGGTCAAAACAGGGGAAAGAATGTGCAGAAAATAGGTAGAAAACCACAACCAACACTATGAGGATATTTTCTCTTAAATTTATAAGGCATAGTCTAAATGTTGACCAAGTTCATTTTTTTCCTGCACATAAAGGGTATATTTTTTTAGGTTGGAAAGACTTGTTGGGCCATACATTGTGAATAACAGACAAACCCTCCTACAAGTTGAAGAAATGATGAAGGATTTTGGATTGATCAAGGAGGGAAGTGGAAATATGACCCTTATCATGTAATTTCAAATAAAAGAGGGGAAATAATTTCTGCACCTTATATTCACGAAAGAAAGCTAGAAATTGAGAAAATGGAAAATGAAGAAACACGGTCAAGCAACAATATGCAACAAAGAGTAGATGTTCAAACCCTCGTAGTGAGGGAGAAGAGCTTGACTATAAATATACCTAATAAAATTGATGTTGAGATATAAGACTCACAATTGCAAAATAGAGCAAACGTTCAAAGAGAAGAAGAAGTGAAGTAGTGAAGGCTAAAAACATGATCAAATATTTAAATGCAAAAACTATACAGAAAGAAGTAGTGAAGGCTAAAAAGATGATCAAATATTTAAATGGAAAATATTCAACTAAACTAAGGGCATCAGATATCATAGACAAAGTTGGAGTAATTATGGAAATCAATAAAATGAATGAGAAAAACCTACTTCATATCTAGGCTGAGAACAAATTAAAGGAGGCTCATAAGTCATTATCTTTGTTTGATTTCAAATTTGACGAGAGGACGAGTAAGGAAATCTAGTTTCTAGGAACTATATGAAAGGAAATAGTGGTTGTTAAAGGTAGAGTAAATACAACACATGAAAAGACTAGAATTCTAAAGGGAAGAACTGTAGTGAATTATTTACAGAGGGACTTCCAACTTCTTTGGATGATGAAGACTATTTGTTGCAAAACTTAATTATACAAAGCTTTCAAATTTGAAAGTTGCATTCCAGAAAATGAACCAATGTAAGCTCCCAGATGAAGCACTTTAGAGGAAGTGTGAAAGCTTGATTACTCCTATTGAATCAATAGTTCAAATGGTGGAACCAAGCACCAATCCTCAAAGTCAATGTCCCACTAGTCATCAAACTTCTCAAAAATGAGAAAAAATCATTTTTTAACATTGTCAAAGACTTTTTAGTGACATATAGTTAAGTAGTAATGGGATGTATTGACAATTACCATTGTAACTGATTTTGATGTAATATTTAAAATACATGAGATCCACTAGAAAATGGTTCAAATTTTTGGCATTTTGAGTAATTTCGTAATCATTTTGGCTTCCCTGAAGATAATAATAAAAGTCACAAGGTTGATTCTAGTATGTATGGTACATTTTAGTATGTGTTGTTTCCCTCATGTGTTTTTCATATTCATTTTCCTTCTTTGAAACATGTATGATCATAACATATTTATTTGAGCAAGTTACAAATTTATTTTATGTATCTTTAATAGTTACAGTGAATACCTATAAGTTATATTCAAAGACATCTTAATAGGCTCTCCATTGCTTCTGCACTTCCATTCTTAATGTAAATCATTCATACTTTCATCTTAGAGTTTTAAATTTGGATTCTATTAAAGGTCTCAAGTTATAAACCCTAGCCTCTTACAAGTTCTCTTTTCTTGTGAAATAATTAAAGTCTTGCTAATATAAGGCCAATTTGGGCATAAAGATTCATCTCCAAAACTAATTTCCATTACAAAAGGGAATATATCACCTCTGGGCTCATTTTAATAAATGTTTAACAATATTTTAAAAGTTTTGAAATAGTTCTGTGGATGTCCTGTGAATTGGTTCCCTTTCAGCTAGGAATTGTCTCTAGGGTGACAACACAAGGTACGGTGCACAATGTTACCCACGAAAAGTGAGTGACCCCATAGCAGAATTTTTCTTCCATCTTTCTCTTAAAGGAATAATTAATACGTCTCTTCAAATATAAACTTGAACTTAATTTTGAATTCGAATTGCAGCTTCACATTTTCATATTACATCCTAACAAAAAAAGAGACATCAACCAAATTATATGCGAATACTAAATTAAAGGTCTATACAACATCTTTCTCAAACACACAAGATTTCCTACTCTAATATCACTTAACACAAGGGTGAAACTAAAAATCACCACTTGATGTAGAGGTGATAGTAAAAATTGTAGCATGTACAAAGGAACGCTACATGCTCATGCTTTATTAAAGAAAATGAAATCATTTTTTTACATTCATGCCATTCCGCTACCTCCTTTCACATTACATTATATTTTAATTTACACATATGAGGACATAATTCTTATATCCCCTATTATTAGCAACGATAAGCTTAAATCCCAACATAAACATATATTATCATTAAAAATCTTCTAAATTCTTATCCAATGAATAAATTTAAAAAATTGCATTTTAATTAAGGGAACGAACTCCTTTTCTTAAATCTATAGGAAATTTTACAGGCCAATGATAGGTTTTCACATGTCCAAAGATGCACCTACATCACCCTCGCTCTTTGTCTCTCTCTCCCCTCTTTCCCCCTCACTCCCTTCTCCCCCCCTCTCTCCTCCCTCCCTCTCTCCTATGTCCCTTTCTACCTTATACTCCCTCCTTCTCTCTATCTCTCCCTTATCAATCTCTCTCCCTCTCTTCCTCATTACACCGTGCATTACACACACTCCCTCTCTCTCTCTCTCTCTCTCTCTCTCTCTCTCTTAGTTAATCAATCCCTCATCAGTCTCTCCCTCCTCTCTCCCTCTCCCCCCTGTCCCCCTCATCTCTCTCTCTCTCTCACTCACTATCTTTCTCCCCCTCATCCTTGTCTCTCTTTATCCCTGTATTCTCTCTCTCTATTCTTCCCTCTATATCACCCTTAGATCTCTATCTCTTTCACCCTCCCTCTCTCCTTCTCTGCCTCTCTGTCTCACCCACCCACCCACTCTCTTTCTCTATGTATCGCTCTACCTTCTCTCTCTCTCTCTCTCTCTCTCTCTCTCTCTCTCTCTCTCTTTTCCTTACCCCATGTCTCTCCCTTAATCTGATCCTTCCTCTTCATCCTTCCCTCTCTCCCTATCCTTATCTCTCTATGTTTTTATGTATCCCTTCTATATCCATCCATCTCACCTTTATTAATCCCACCTCTCTCCCCCTAATCCCCCCACCTTTCTCTCTATTTCCCTATCCCTTACTCTATCTCACTCTCTCCATATTTCACCCCTATTTCTCCCCCTTTTCCTATCCATTCCTTTCTCTCTGTCTAAACTCATGACTCACTTTTTATATCTCTCTCCCATTTTCCTTATTTCCTCCTTGTCCTCCTACTCTCTCTTTCTCTCTCCCTCCCAACGTCTCTCTCTCTCCCCCAACGTCTCTCTATGTCCTTCTCTCTCTCGCAACCTTGTATGTCTCCCTCCCATACCCCTCTTCTTCCCTCTCTCTCCCTACCCCAACATTGTATGTCTCCCTCCCATACCCCTCTTCCTCTGTCTCTCTTCTTGTATGTCCCCTTCTCTCTCCCTCCTTATATGTATCCCTCCTACATACCTCTATTCCTCTCCTCCTCCTACATCCCTCCCTCTCCTTCTCTCCCTTCGTCTCACTCCTCTTTTCCCTGTCTCTCCCCATGTCTCCCCCCCCTTATGTGTCTCTTCTACATCCCTCTCTTTCTCTCCCACCAATCTCTCTTTCTCACTCTCCCTCCCTCTCTCTTTGCCCCTCCATATCCACCCTCTCTCCATCTATATGTCTCCCTTCTACATCCCTCTACCCCCCCCACACTATCTCTCTCTCTTTCTGTCCCTCCCTACTTCCTTCCCTCTCCCCCCCTCTTCCGCCCCCTACTTCTCTCTCTTTCTCTCTCTTATTCTCCCCCCTCTCTCTCCAACCCTCCCTCACTCACTCTCTCACCCCCCTTTGTCCTTCTCTCCAACCCTCTCTATCCCCATACCTCTATCTCTCTCTCCTTTTGTCACTCTCTCCCACCTTGACTCTCCCTCCATCCACTCTCCTCTACCTCTCCCTCTGCCCCTCCTCTCTCTCTCTCCTTCCCACACTCCCCCCAACCCTCTCTCTCTCTCTAACTGCCCCCTTTCTCTCTCCCTCCCCCCTTCCTAAATCCCCCCACACTCTCTCTTCCTCCCTTTCCCTTCCCAACCACTGCTTTCTTACTTGTGATCCATCACAAACTCTTCTCTCCTCTTGGCTTGTCAACTCCAATTGTATCTTCGATTGCTATAATTAAAACCTACCCAAACACACAACACAAGCCAGAGATATACAACATCTATGTACAATTATCCAATCACTTTCTCCAATGGATTAGCATAACATTGAAATATATGAATATAAACATAACATAACACATATAGTAAAAAAAATATACTCTTTGTATTAATATGAAAGGGAGAGAGTTTACAACCAAAATTGGAAGCTAATCTTGTATAGATCCTCCCAAGTTGACTTGTCCTTCCTTACCACAATGTACACCTCAAAGCCACCCTATTGTATGGGAATCATAACTCTCTTATGATCAAAGAAACAACATAAGTCTATGATTAGTCTAAAAAATCCAACCCCTAGCTTGTGGATGACAATAAATATATAGGAGAGGATGGTAGTTTATGAATTCCTATCCATTTACCAGTCTAGGCTTGAGATCCACTCTTGATGGGAGGATGAACTCAAGGGATAAGAGGTGAAAAATCCAAGGTAGGGAAAATAAGATTCAAAGTTCTTATCCAAGGTAAATGGTTTTAACAACTCCTGGAAGCTTCTTGAAGAGGAAGCTTTAAGATTCTTTTATTTTTCCCAAATTTCTAGAATTAGCGCACCCCTAGCAAGGGCCAACCTTCCCTAATCAGAGAAGGTGTAGAATTGAGCACCCTGTTTCTGAACGCAAGTCCCTAAAGGGCCAGGATATCGTGGGCCTTAAAAGATAATAAAATGAAGAGTAAAGGTCATAAACTCAGGGATTTGAGAGAGTCATGCTTAGGGATTTATGTAGGGATGATGACAAGGTGTCCATGGATGTTGATTGATCCAGTTTGTACGCATATTGACCAAATGTGACAAAATGGCTTATAACACTCTCTTTCTCTCCTCCCTTCCTCCTCCTCCTCTTCCTCTTCTCTCTCTCTCTTACTCACACCCTCCCTCTCCTTCTCTCTCTCTCTCCCCCTTACCCCACTCCCTTTCCCTCTCCATCCATTGGCCCCACATGCCCCCCTCTCTTCCCCTCTCTCTCTTCCTCCCTCCCTACCTCCCCTTCCCTCTCTATCCCTCGCCCCCTCTCCCTCTCCCTCCATTGGCCCCACATGCCCCCCCTCTCCCTCTCTCTCCATCCCCTCTTTCTCCCTCCATATCTATATCTTTGCTTCTCTCCCTCCCTCTCCTTCTCCTTATCCCCCTCTCTCCCTCTCCCTCTCTCTCTTCCTCTCCTTCTCTCCCTCTCTCCCCCCTTCCCCCTTCTCTCCTTACACCTCTCTCCCACCCTTTATCTCTCTCAACTCCCTCTATTGGCCCCACATGACCCCCTCTCTTCCTCTGTCTCTCTGTCTTCCTCCCTCACTCTTTTCCTATCTCTCTCTTTCTCTCTATCGCTCACCCCCTCTCCCCCTCCCTCCATTGGCTCCACATGTCCCCTCTCTCCGTCTCTCTCTCCCTCCCTCTCCTTCTCTCTCTCCTGCTCCCTCCATCTCCTCTCTCTTACTCTATCTCTCTCTCCCCTTCCCCCTTCTCTCCTACCTCCTCTCACCCACCTTTTCTCTCTCTCTCTACTCCCTCTTCTTCTCTCTCCCTCTCCCTTGCTCCCTCTCTTATCTCTACCTCTCTAATTTCCTCCTCCTCCTCTCTCTCCCGCCCTCATTCTCCCTCCTTCCCTTCTCTCCCTCCATCCTTCTCTGCATCTCTATGCATCCCTCCATCCATCCCACTTCTTCTCTCCTTATCTACCTCTTACTCCTAGTCTCTCTCTCTCTCTTTTTCCCTCTTCTGTACTCCTCTCCTCTCTTCCCCAAGACCTCTTTCTATCATGCATGCTTTGCCCATCCTCCCCGCCCACTCCACTCCTCCCCTGCCCACTCCTCTCCTCCCCCAGCTTCTCTTTGTTTCTCTCTCCCCCCTCTTCTTCCCCCACTCTCTCTTTTTCTCTCTCTCTCTCTAACACAAGCATCAAAATGTAGATGTGTTGGTCCCTCTTTGGCTAGCTCCCTCTAACCCAAGCTTGACAAAAGAAGTGTTTTCATCCCTCTCTTCCCTAGTAAAAACTTGAAAAACATTTATCTAAAACTCCATACTAAATTATTTATATAAATATTTAAAATAAAAACAACTTAGCTTTATATATATCAACATCATCACTAACTACTTAGTTTAATAAGATATAATAAATAATTTTAACATAATTTTTTCTTAAATATATTTAAATAAAATAATAAGATTTCTAACCCAATAAAAAATATCATAGAAAATAACTTTAGAAAAAAGTTAAACTAATCTTATTTTTGCAATAATAATAATAATAATATTCAAATTCAAGGTTTTGTCAATAATTTCTCTTTTAATTAATTTTTTTTTTTAACCATGCTGGATAATTAAGATCAATTTAATAAATAACAAAAAGTAAATAACAAGAAACTAATAATTTTTTTAACCATGTTGGATAATTAAGGTCAGTTTAATAAATAACAAGAAGCTAAGAATGAGCACAATGTGTATATGCCCGATAATTAAGATCAATTTAGTAAACGACAAAAAGCTCATAATGAGCACAATGTACAATAATACACTGTCGGCTTGAAAAAGGATGGGTGGGGTGCCGATAATAAGATCAATGAAAGAATGAAGAAGTTTCTAGAAGAGTATGGAATTAGCAATTTGTTCTTACGGCATTTATTAATGGCCTCGTCTTACGAGGCAGAGGAATTGCCCGGACGGTTAAAAGTGGTCTGAATCTGGGCAAAAAAATTTCAAAAAATATTGTGGAAGCAGTGTTTGAATTGTGTTTTTGATGGTGGAAATAGATTCAGCACCATCAAACACGTCTAGGATAGCTAAAATTTTGAAGTTTAACGACTATAACTTGGATTTATAAAAATCCTTGCTGGATTTTCTCTAAATATAACCGGAATTTCTATAACTTTCCAAGCAACTCCTCCGCCTCGTTAGATTACCCGTTTACTAACTTCCCTAAGACTTATTAACTTTCTTGAGACTTATGGGTCAAAGTGGTATAATTTTCATTAATTTCCTTAATTAAAGATATGTAAGGTATGTCCTTGGTCAACAAATAAATTTTATGCTATTGGTCTTTAATTGAGAAGCAGCTGTATATGCCCACATATTGATTTCGCCATGGCCAAAATCGAACGGTATATACAGTGGCGCCTCAATATAACCCGGTAACATAGGATTTATTTGTTGCCATGTCCCAGTGGGAATCACAATTTATTCGAACACAAATCTGAGTTCACTTTGAGCTCACGCAAAGACATACTTCGCTTAGCGAGCACGCAACAATGCACTTCGAAATAGTGATGTGCTGTAATGTCAAAGAGGAAAGTGGATTTATTGTGGAGGAGAATTGATGGAGTAATGCGAATCCTACTCGTAAAAAAACCGACCAAAGGTCAAAACATGTGGTAGATATGAAATTTTCTGAAAAACAAAACGCATTTTTAAATACACAGCATTTGTGGCATTTCTTGAACAGAGATACAGATCATTTTGATCATTTTGGGAAATGGCAATATAATTTATAATCTGATTTCATATAAATCTCTGAAAGGAAATTGAAGCCCAAATAATTTGTGATAAATCTAAATAGTTATTTCATGTGTATTGTGAGCCTGAGACTCCTTACTTGATATTCAATGATATATAACAGTCGAAAATAGAGACTGTGGAAAATAAAATAGAATTATAAAATCTATAAAAGATGGTGTGGCACCCAAAATAGAATTGTGAAAGGAGAAACTTAAACTATGGAAATTATGGAGATATTGTTGTCAACGAAGGAGGCAAGAGGGTTTTGCATTTTGTTAACCTAAGTAATGTCCAGTTTAAAATTAACATGTATAATGTACTCTAAGCCTCATGGGAGAAATGTCTCGAGAAAAAAATGGGAAAAAGAAAACCAACAAAAAGTCAATAACTGCCTTGCAAAAAAAAGTCATTAACGCCCAAGCTTGGAGGGTGGATGGTGTTGGGTAACCAAAATAGTGAAAGACACCGATAAGCTTTTACCACGAGTACTTTGTTGTTGGTTCGTTATGCGGGTAGGGTTTTTTCGAATTTTCATAGGTAGTTTTTTGCAGGGTTTTCTTATTTCTCGTGGTGACTTTTAGGGTTGTTGTATGGTTCAATGTCTATCTTTGTTTTTTTTTTTTGGTTTTAATGTTATCTAAATATGGGTGTTGCCATGCTTTTTACGGTTGCTTTGTTTTTTTGGATGGATTTTTGTCTTCAAGGCTCATTGTTGAGCAACACTGATGAGCTGTATTTGATCCAATCAGATGTAAAATCCTTCATCATTTTTAATGAAAAATAGTTCTATTTTTTTCCTATAAAGAAAAAAATCTTTTACAATGAGTGGACAAACGAACATAAACAAAAATATGTATTAGGCTTTGTAATTTTTGGGAGATTTTGTAATCTAACAAGACAAAACAAACAAACAAGCCGAAAACAGTTTTGTCATCTGAGGCTGGGGGCATTTCAAGACAAACAGATAGATATCTGTGAGACCATTACAAAAATAGACAGAAACCTGTTTTGTAATATTTTGGCACTATTAGGATTTCTAATGAGTTTAAAGACCAAGTGCAAATTGATGAAAGGTCTTCACAAAGATTTGCTGGATTCACCCTCATATTTTTCCCAACATGCTATAAGGAATGTTAAACTAATTAAAATGTTCTCTGTTACTATATATGGGGCAACTTACCCAATTGCCCATGTGCATATCAAACAGGAATTTAAAACATTTGTGTGAATCTAATTATTAACAACATCAATATGAATTGTGGGTCTTCTCAAAAGTGTTAGAGAATGTCTTATCGAATTAAAGAAACTCAATAGAACAAACTGCCTAATTCCCTGAACCCACAATTGCAGAGCAAAGTTTAAAGTAGACCTCCAAAAAAGACTTTCCTCAATGATAATAAGATAATCAGAAAGGGTTTTCATACCTCTAGTCTTAGTCTTACAAAGAGGAAGATGCTGCACAACTTCCTGTAATAATAATGCATCGACCATCTTCCAAAAATAGCGCCCAGGATTTCCACCTTCATTGCGATGATTAATCCACCACCCTTTAGAACAATCTCCCAGGATTTGCAGAGCATAATATGAATCCACAGGAGTCCAGAATTTGCAGAGCTTAATTGGAATCGACCATCATATATTTAGATCCAACAAATTTGATTATCCCCGTGAATAAATAACTAGAAATCCCAACGGTGTGATTTTGAAAAAACAGCTTTTCTCGATAGAATGTACTCAGTGCGAATGTACTCTTCACTGATATCACTGATAGGAGGATTTGGCGTTCAATCATAATCTAATACTCTATGCATCCAGATGCGTTGGATCATTGTTGTATGAAGATGGGGAGCCGATCTTCCATGATCTAGAAAGATGACCGTTAACTTGAAGAGGAATCCAAGAGAAAATCAGTCAATTATCACGAAAGAAAATCATTCTCCAATTTATTTGAATTGGCTTGCACATATATGTAGGATTTCAGAAAGCCTCCTATCTGTTATCAGTATATGTATAGTAAAACTTGACCGTTATCAAAAGAGGAAAAGCCCTGTTATCAGTATATTTATAGTAAAACTTGACCGTTATCAAAAGAGGAAAAGCCAGAAAAGCAGGGCACATAAAGTGAAAAAGCCAGATATAAGTTCTCTCTGAGGCGGTGGTAGTCTACTATAAGAGAGCGCTCCCCTTTTTCCGGTCTCTGTGTTGGTCTATTCTTATGTCTTTGAGTTTGTCTGTTCATATGTTTCCATGTCTCCGTGTTTGTTTGTTCTTGTGTCTCTGAGTGGGTTTGCATGTATATATGTCATTATTATTTCTGTTTCTGTGTATTCCTTTTGTGTGAAATTATGTATGTAAGCCACAATGCATGAAAAAGAGAAGGAAATGCACGAAAAAGAGAAGGAAAAATTATTATTTTATAGCTAAATTAAATCAAATCGGTGAATGCAATCTCCAAGCTACTTCTCAATGGATGGATGACGGATGAGGTGAGGCAGATCTTGGTTTTCCTTTTATTTATTAAATCTCTAATCTCTTTCATTTTAGTATTGGGAATTTATTGATTTTTTGTTTTTCTGGATTATTTCAGCTTCTTTACTCCTCATTTAGAGAGGACAAACCACGGAGTGAGCACAACTATGGAGCAAGTAGCTTTAAGGTACCTTGCAGTTACTTCTCAATACCTGCTTGATTGTGGTGTTCTTTCTTTAAATATCGATTTACTTATAAGATTCAGAACTTGTGGGTTAAAAAATGTATCCGCATCCCTAATACAAAGCTGGGCTTCACAGAATATATTGAGAATAGAACAGATTTTCCGTTTTACACTTAGTTTTCCCGCTGTCGAGCTCAATCCTTCGCGTAGATTTAGGAATCGGGAAAATGAAGGTGAATCACTGAATCACGAAAATGAAGGTGAATTACTGAAGCAGAAATAGTTTAATAGTTTTGATTAAATATAATTTAAACGAGTTTTTTTTCCGATTTCAGGTTGCTCTTTGTTTGAATCGATTTTAGTTTAGATGTTTGATTTATGGGTAGTGGTCGTACTCTTAAAACATTTTCAAATTTTATCCTCACAATTTTGTTTCTCTTTATTAGCCGCCAACACAGTCTTTCTCCAATCATCTTGAGGTTCCGCCTCTTCTCTATCAAAATCAAATCCTGCATGGAAGTGGATTGGGTTGGGCTTAGATGGTGAGAGTCATGGAGATACAGAACCTAACGACTCTGCCCCCACTCACTCCTAAAAATATATGTTGCGAATCTGCCCACCTCTGCAAAAGCAAATTTGGTACATACGAAGTGATACATCGACGGAAATAACAACTGACTATAGATGACTCTTACACCGAATAGAGGCTAACAATTAACAAAGAAGAGAGTGAGGCTTTCTTTCTTCCTGCACCTAATCCGTCATCTCGAAAAACCCGTTTCAAGATGCACTTACCCTAATCTGTCGTCTTGAAAAACCCCGTTTCAATATGCAGTATCATATCCAGTCACGAGAGCGTTATGCTAATATTCTATTCAGTTGGATGTTACATAATGATTTTAGTATTTCCATTTCCACACCGTTCCGTGAATTTGCTGTTGTACGGGGGCATGACAGGTTAATTTTTTCTTAATATTAAAACGTAGTTTTCAGAATTCCATTAAAAATATTTGCATCATTATTATTTTTATTACATTCTTTTCAATAATCTATAAAAAATAATATATATATATATATATATCTATATATATATATATATATATAATGTTTTTATGACTTTTATAAATTATTGAAAAAAATGTAATAAAAATAATAATTATACAAATATTTTTAATGGAATTTTGAAAAATATGTTTCCGCTTGTAAACAGAGCATTGAAAAATATATATAATCTTGAAAAAAATGTTATAAAAAAACAAACTATAGTAATTTTTTCACCCTAGTAAATAAAACATAACACATGAGATCTTATGATCCGACTATAATTGGCCTTGTTCGTCTAATTTTATATATATATTATTTTTTTTCTCTTATCTAAAAATATTTAAAATATCAATTTTTTTAAATTTATAAAATTTTTAATAAATTAATTTCTTGTTAATATGGATTAATTATATATATATTGTTTAAGATTTTCATATATATTTATCTATATGTTGTTTCAGATGAGATTGAATTGTATTTTTTTTTTAAATATTAATATAAACACTTATCCCTTATACCAGATTATAAAACATCTCACTACTCTTGAAATAATTATTTACTATTTTTATTTATTATTTTAATAAATGATATGACAAATTAGGTTAGTATACAGTTGATCATGAAAATTATAGAGAGAAAGGGAGAGTGAGATAGGAGAGCGGAGGATGGAGGGACAGGAAGAGAGGGAGTGAGTAGTGTGTGGAGGTGGGGGGACAACAAGGGAGCGAGTGCGGAAGATGGAGGGAGGAGAGAGATGGAGGGATAGAGGCAAAGGGGGTGGGGAAGGAGGAGGGACAAAGAGGAAGAGAGGGAGTGAGTCGTGGGGGGGATGGAGAGAGGGAGGAAGGAGAGAGACAAAGAGAGGGGGGAAAGGGAGATATGAGAGAGAGAAAGGAGGGAGGAAGGGGGATAGAGGAGAGGGAAAGAAGGATATAGAGAGTGGGAGACGAAGGGGGAGGGAGAGGGAGGAAGAGGGAGCTAGTAGTGGGGGAGGCGGAGGAGTGGGGGAGGAGGGGAGGAGTGGAGATGAAGGTACGAAGAGAGAGCGAGAGAGGAGAGGCGTAGGGAGGGAGAGAGAGAGAAGAGGAGAGAGATGGGGGGAGGGAGAGGGATGGAGGGAGGGATGGAGGGAGGGAGGGAGGCCAAGGGGGTAGGGGGAAGGTGGGAGGATAGGGATAGAGAGGGGTGGTGCAGGTGGGGAACGAGGAGGGACAAAGAGGAAGAGAGTGAGTGAGTGTTGGGGGGATGAAGAGAGGGAGTGAGTGTTAAGGGGATGAAGAGAGGGAGGAGGAGAGAGATGGAGGGAGGTAGGTAGGGGAAGAGAGGAGAGCGAGAGAAGGATATAAAAAGGGGGAAAGGAGGTGGGAGGAAGAGGGAGGGAGAGGAAGATAGGGAGTGAGTAATGGGGGAGGGAGAAGGATAGAGGAGGGAGATCGGGTGGTGGGGGAGGCGGTGAAGGAGGAGGGACAGAGAGGAAGAGAGGTAGCACGTGGTGAGCTGTATGCAGAGAGGGAGGGGGAGAGAGACGGAGGGAGGGAGGCAGGGGGAGAGAGACGGAGGGAGGGAGGCAAGGGGAGAGAGGAGAGAGAGAGGAGGGAGGCCGGGGGCGTGGAGGGAGAGGGAGAGAGATGGTTGGTGGCGAAGGAGGAGGGATAGAGAGGAAGAGACGGAGGGGGGTGGAAAGCGACAAGAAGGGAGGGAGAGAGCACGAGAGGGGATAGAGATGTAGGGAGGGAGAGATGGGCGGCGGCGAAGAAGGAAGGTGGAGAGTGACAAGAAGGGAGGGAGAGAGCACAAGAGGGGAGAGAGATGTAGGGAGGGAGAGAGGGAGGAGGAGGGAGATGGAGGATGGGAGAGATAAAGGAGGAGAGAGATGGAGGGAGGGATGAAGGGAGGGAGAGGGGGAGATGGAGGGAGGGAGAAGAGGGAGGCAGAGGGGGTACGCAGTAGGTGGGGGCGATAGCGAGAGAGAGGGGTGGTGGAGGTGGGGAAGGAGGAGGGACATAGAAGAAGAGATGAAGTTAGTGTTGGGGGGATGAAGAGAAGGAGGAGGAGAGAGATGGAGGGAGGGAGGCAAGGGGGTAAAGGAGAGTGAGAGGCAGAGGGGAAAAGGAGAGGAGGGGGGAGGACAAGGGAGGGAGAGGTAGAGAGGGAGCGAGTAATGGGGAGGGAGGATAGGTGGGTGAGGGGAGAGGGAGAGATAGGGAGGGAAGCGGTGAAGGAGGAGGGACAGAGAGGAACAGAGGGAGTGAGTGGTGGGGGGTATGCAGAGTGGGAGGGGGGGAGAGAGAGGGGGGGGAGGCGGTGAAGGAGGAGGGACAGAGAGGAAGAGAGGGAGCGCGTGGTGGGGGATATGAAGAGTGGGATGGGGAGAGAGATGGAGGGAGGGAGGCAAGGGGAGAGAGGAGAGAGATAGGAGGGAGGCCGAGGGGGTGGAGAGAGAGCGAGAGAAGGGGGGCGTGGTGGTGATGAAGGAGGAGGGATAGAGAGGAAGAGATGAAGGGGGTTGGAGGGCAACAAGAAGGGAGGGAGAGAGAATGAGAGAAGAGAGAGATGTAGGGAGGGAGAGAGAGAGGAGGGGAGAGATGGAGGATGGGAGAGAGAGAGGAGGAGAGAGATGGAGGGAGGGATGAAGGGAGGGGAGATGGGGGGAGGGAGGAAGAAGGAGAGAAGAGGGAGGTAGATGAGGTAGGTGGTAGGTGGGGGGATAGGGAGAGAGAGGGGTGGTGGAGGTGGGGAAGGAGGAGCGACAGAGAGGAAGAGAGGGAGTTAGTGTTGGGGAGATGAAGAGAGGGAGGAGGAGAGAGATGGAGGGAGGGAGGCAGGGGGCGAGAGGAGAGTGAGAGAAGGATATAGAGAGCAGGGGAGGAGGGGGGAGGATGAGGGAGGGAGAGGAAGAGAGGGAGTGATTAATGAGGAGGGAGAAGGAGAGAGGAGGGAGGCAGGGTGGGTCAGGGGAGACAGAGAGAGAGGGGCAGAAGCGGGGAAGGAGGAGGGACAGAGAGGAATAGAGGGAGCGAGTGGTGGGGATTATGCAGAGAGGGAGGGGAGAGAGAGATGAAGGGAGGGAAGCAAGGGGGGAGAGGAGAGAGACGGAGGGAGGGTTGGAGGGAGGGTGAGAGAGGAGAGGGAGATAAGGATAGAGAGAGGGGGGCAAGAGGGGAGAAGGAAGAGGGAGGGAAATGAAGAGAGGCAGTGAGTAGTGGGGGAGGGAGAAGGAGAGAGGAGGTGGATAGGGGGTAGCAGTGGTAGGGGACAGGTGGGGGGATAGGGAGAGTGGGGGGGCGATGTGGGGAAGGAGGAGGGACTAAGAGGAACAGAGGGAGCAAGTGGTGGGGGGGATGGAGAGGGAGGAGGAGACAGATAAAGTGAGGGAGGGAGGGGGAAGTGGAGAGAGATGGAGGGAGGGAGTAGGGGAGAGAGGAAAGCGAGTAGTGGGTGAGGCAGGGGAGGCAGAGGGAGAGAGGAGAGAGATGGAGGGAGGGAGTCAGGCGGTAGAGGGGAGAGAGAGAGAGAGAGAGAGAGGGAGGGAGGTAGGGGGAGATAGGAGATAGAGAGAAGGATAGAGAGAGGGGGGGAGTAGGGGAGGGGAAGAGGAAGGGAATGGAAGAGAGGGAGTCAGTAGTGAGGGAGAGAAGGAGAGAGGAGGGAGGTCGGGGGTAGGAAGTAGGTGTGGGGAAAAGGAGAGGGGGTGTGAGGTGGGGAGGTGGGGAAGGAGGAGGGACAGAGAGGAAGAGAGGGAGAAAGTCATGGGGGAGATGGAGAGAGGGAGGAGGAGAGAGACAGAGGGAGGGAGGCAGGGGGAGAAAATGGGGGAGGGTGCTCAGATAGGAAGGGAGCAAGTGGGGAGATGGAGAGAGGGAGAGGGAGCGGGAGAGAGGATAGAGATGGAGGGAGGGAGGAAGGGGAGAGAGGAGAGATATGGAGGGAGGGAGAGAGGGAGGGATAAAGAGATGGAGGGGGGGAGACAGGGGGAGAGAGGAGACAGAGCGAAGGATAGAGAGAGGGAGAGAGTAGGTGTGAGGAAGAGGGAGGGAAAGGAAGAGAGAGAGAGAGTAGTGGGGGAGAGAGAAGGAGATAGTAGGGAGGTCGAGGGGGTGAGGAGTGGGTAGGAAGGAGGAGACAGATAAAGTGAGGGAGGTAGGGGGAAGTGGAGAGAGATGGAGGGAGGGAGTAGGGGAGAGAGGAAAGCGTGTAGTGGGTGAGGCAGGCGAGGCAGAGGGAGAGAGGAGAGAGATGGAGGGAGGGAGTCAGGCGGTAGAGGGGAGAGAGAGAGAGAGAGAGAGAGGTAGGGGGAGATAGGAGATAGAGAGAAGGATAGAGAGAGGGGGGAGTAGGGGAGGGGAAGAGGAAGGGAATGGAAGAGAGGGAGTTAGTAGTGGGGGATAGAGAAGGAGAGAGGAGGGAGGTCGAGGGTAGGAAGTAGGTGTGGGGACAGGGAGGGGGGTGTTGAGGTGGGGAGGTGGGGAAGGAGGAGGAACAGAGAGGAAGAGAGGGAGGAGGAGAGAGACAGAGGGAGGGAGGCAGGGGAGAAAATGGGGGAGGGTGCTCAGATAGGAAGGGAGCAAGTGGGGGAGATGGAGAGAGGGAGAGGGTGCGGGAGAGAGGATAGAGATGGAGGGAGGGAGGAAGGGGAGAGAGGAGAGATATGGAGGGAGGGAGAGAGGGAGGGATAAAGAGATGGAGGGAGGGAGACAGGGGGGAGGGAGGGAGACAGAGAGAAGGATAGAGAGAGGGAGAGAGTAGGTGTGAGGACGAGGGAGGGAAAGGAAGAGAGAGAGAGAGTAGTGGGGGAGAGAGAAGGAGATAGTAGGGAGGTCGAGGGGGTGAGGAGTGGGTAGGAAGTAGGTGGGGGGATAGGGAGAGAGGGATGGAAATGTGGGGAGGTGTTAGGCCCCTATACTACTAGTGTAACCCCTTATTGTTATTAGTATAACCCACTTATTATATTGATGTAACCATGTAGTGCCCATATTGTTACTATTGTTCCCCATAGAAGCCCACTATGGTTATTATTGTGCCCTTATATTATTATTGTTATGTCGGCTCTGATTATGTTATGACCCCTTAGACTCCTATACATAGAAAGGAGGTATTTTCATTTGTATCATTGAAGAATTGTTCATTTATGTAATGTAAAGGAGGTTTCTCCCTCGAAGAGGCTGAATTCTAAGGCGTTGATCTATCTTTTCTATCTTTTCTTGAGCCGGTTTCATAACATTTGGTATCAAAGCTTTGGATTCTAGGGTTTCGCTGCTCCAAATAGGTCATCGTGGAATTTTCGCTATAACTTTTTTTCTGTGATGTTTCAAGAATCGCAAAAAAAACCCATTTGAGAAGAAATCGCGTTGAACCTTGGTTATGAATTTCAGAGCTTTTCGCACGATATTTGCGAAGATATGATCTGAGGAATTTGGTCTTTTTGCAGACTCCTGAATTACATTCAAAACAGGTGACCTGGGGGAAATCGTCATAACTTTCTCTCTGGGAATCAGATTGAAATTTCCTAAGAAGTTATGAAAAGAGGACGGACTATAGTTTATTGTATGCATTTTTTAGATCCAAAGATTGAAACAGTGGCTCGTGGGATATCGTACAAGTTCGCTCTACTGAACTAGTCTATAATCAAGCCATCTTGGGAGATTGTGCATAACTCTTTCTTGGAGAATCCAATTTGGATCAGACTGGTGGCATTGGAAATAGGACACAGAGGGCTACTACAGGTCACAATTTCAGAACTTAAAGATCTGAAAGTATACAGTTACAGTTGTTTCAAGGTCAAACTCATAAAATAAAAAAAAAGCAAGATGAGGAAGTTTGATGGCAAGGATCCGGTAAATTGGATACTTCAGATGGAGCAATATTTTTATCTACATGGTGTACAAGTGTTACAAAAGGTATGTATTGCATCTTCATATTTAGAACCAGATCAATTTTTATGGTACAAAGGGCTTTGTTCTCATAAACAACTTGTTACGTGGTCAATTTTCACGGAGGAAATGATAGCACATTATGAGGATACAAAGAGCAACACTTTCTTTAGAGCAACACCACAACAATTGGAAAGAGTAAAAGGGCTTTGTGACATAGTGGAAAGCAAAATTATGGAAACCAGGAAGTGTACCCCTCACAACTATAAAGATGGAAGTGTTGTTTCTCCTAGCCTTCCACAACCTACAAAGGTTACACCACAACAATTGGAACAAAAAAGAGAAAAATGGCTTTGTTACAATTGTGATAGCAAATGCACTAAAGGTCATAAGTGTGCTAAAAAGAAATTATTTTACATAGAATATGAAGAGGAGGAAGAAAAGAATCAAGAAACAACAAAAGAAAAAGATATACGCCAAGACCCCACCCCAGAGAAAGAAGAAATGAATCAGACCATATTTTGTAAAGCATTGGCAAGAATTACCAGTCCTTAAATTCTCAAGATAGAAGGACATATCAAGAAGAAAAAGGTGCAAGAAGTGAAAGATCACATTGAGAAAGAAGAAATGAATCCAACCATATCTTGTAATTCATTGTTCGAAATTACCACTCCTCAAACTATCAAGATAGAAGGACATATTAAGAAGAAAAATGTTCAAGAAGTGAAAGATCACATCGAGCATCAAGAAATGAATCCGACCATATCTTGTAAAGGATTGGAAGAAATTACCACTCCTCAAACTCTAGAGATAGAAGGACATATCAGGAAGAAAAAGGTTCAAGCAGTGAAAGATCACATCAAGCTTCAACAACAAGTTCTCCAACTTTTAAAGAATAACGCCACTTCGATGCAAAATCAAATGAAACAACAGGTAGATAAACATTGTAGTGAAAAATGTTTTGATGTAGGTTATTGGGTATTTTTACTGCTACATCTCAAGAAAGCTATTTATGAGAAGGAAATGTTGGCAATACTACATGCACTTAAAAAATGGCGACCTTACCGAATGGGAAGACTCTTCAAGGATGAGGATGTGGAAGCATTGTTTTGTGCTATTTATATTATCCAACCAGATTGGATAAACGAAGCAAGGGATGAATGGAAGAAGGACGAAAAAGTATGGCCACTTATTCAAAAGTTGCAAAAGATCCCAATTCAAACAATATTGCTAGAAATTGAAGAGGAAGGAAAAATCATATTGGAACCTGGAGCAATCACAGAAACAAGAACCCGACAGCTACGAAATCAATCAATTTCAGAGTATCTCATCAAGTGGAAGAACTTACCCGCTGAATATTCCACATGGGAGGACAAGAATTTTATACAGAAGCATCAAGAACTACTCAAGCGTTGAGGACAACGCTTTTTGAAGGAGAGGGGCATGTTAGGCCCCTATACTACTAGTGTAACCCCTTATTGTTATTAGTATAACCCACTTATTGTATTGATGTACCCATGTAGTGCCCATATTGTTACTATTGTTCCCCATAGAAGCCCACTATGGTTATTACTGTGCCCTTATATTATTATTGTTATGTCAGCTCTGATTATGTTATGACCCCTTAGACTCCTATATATAGAAAGGAGGTCTTTTCATTTGTATCATCGAAGAATTGTTCATTTATGTAATGTAAAGGAGGTTGCCCCCTCGAAGAGGCTGAATTCTAAGGTGTTGATCTATCTTTTCTATCTTTTCTTGAGCTCGTTTCATAACAGGAGGTGGGGAACGAGGAGGGATAAAGAGGAAGAGAGGGAGCGAGTGGTGGGGGGGCTGGAGAGAGGGAGAGGGAGGGAGCAGGAGAGAGGAGAGAGATAGAAGAAGGTAGGTAGGGGAGAGACAAGGGATATGGAGGGAGGGAGACAAGGAGGAGGAGAGAGGAGAGAGATGGAGGGAGGGAGGAAGAGAGAAGAAGAGAGGGGGAGATGGAGTGATGGACAGATAAGGAAAGAGGATGGATGTTGAGGCAATGTGGGGATAGAGAGAGAGAGGTGAGGGGGAGGGCGGAGGTGTGGAAGGTGGAAGGACAGAGAGGAAAAGAGGGAGCGAGTGGTGGGGGGATGAAGAGAGAGAGGAAGAGAGAGACAGAGGGAGGGAGGCAGGGGAGAGAGGAGAGAGACCAAGGGAGGGAGGGAGGAGGAGAGGGGAGAGAGATAGAGGGAGTGAGGTAGAGGGAGAGAGGAGAGGGAGAGAAAGATAGAGAGAGTGGAAGAGAAGGGGGGAGGAAGAAGGAATGAGAGGAAGGGAGGGAGAGGAAAGATAACAAATTCAAAAATGATGACCCTAGAAGAAGAAGAATAAAGCAAGTTAGAAATAATGGACAATACAGGTACATTTATTCTAAGTAATGATAATTATAAAAAATGGAAAGAAGAAATGAAGTCTAAGTTAATGAACGTAGGATCTGATGTTTGGAATTTTATGTAATGGTTAAACCGAAGCTCCTCCATCAGGTGAATAATTACAAAAGAATAATGTAGCATTAAATGAGATCTTTGGTAACATACCTAATTCAGCATTAGGAAATACTATGCAGTATGAAACTGAAAATGAAGTATGGGATAATATTTAGGAAATTCATGAAGGAAGAACAAAGGAATATTGTTCATCAGAAGAACCAACAAGTAACCTTATTTCTAAACAAAATAATGATGTAACAAGAGATAAGTATGTTATGTTAGATCAAGTTACTGATTCAGAAGAAGACATATTAGAGGAAGTTATTCATCTTAGAAGAATACTCAATCTTTCCTTGAAAAGGATTATTAATCTTAAGAATAAGTTGCAGGCATATGATAACAAGGATCATGTTACAGTAGAATCTAAACAATATTTTGAAGGACTTGATGCTAAGATCGTCTCTCTAAGAGCAGTTCTAGAAAATGCAAACAAACAAAAAGAAGAGTTACTTGAAGTATTTGAAGAAGAAGATAATGGGTTGAAGAAAGAGATTATCAAATTAAAAGAGCAATTAGAAGAAGGAAGAAAGGTTGAAGAAGAAATGAGGAAGTAGCATTAGGTAGAGGAAGAACAAGAC
Organism: Pinus tabuliformis; assembly: GCA_031772625.1. NCBI lineage: Eukaryota > Viridiplantae > Streptophyta > Pinopsida > Pinales > Pinaceae > Pinus > Pinus tabuliformis. The sequence goes on from CM062816.1 coordinate 919,775,965, forward strand.
GAAAGAATGGAGGTTGAGGTTAACATTCTAAAAGTTGAATTAGAAGAAAAGGATAAACACTTAAGATTTCAAGATAGTGCTAATATTTTGGATAACATTCTTAGTAGTCAAAAGTCTGCTGCCATTAAACCTAGGCTTGGGTTTCATAAAACTGTAAAAGGAGAATCTAGTTCACAGGATTGTAAAAGGATCGTGAAGGATAACAATATGAAATATGAAATTCCTTTGAAAAGGATAAGAAGTCAACCATATCAACATCCGAGGAAGATGAATTTTCAAAAGAAATCATTTTCTCCCAATAATAGAAAGATTAATCAATTCTTTCCTCTCATCAATAATGTTGAATGTTTTATATATCATAAGTATAGACATGTTGTAGACAACTGCAAGGGAAAATTGTTTCGGTCTCAAGAAAATAATCACTTCATACGATTTAGATCACCAGTTAATAGGTACTCAAGTTTCTTTAAGGGATAATGTTTTACTTGAAACATATTTCATCACAAATATATTGATTGCAATAGAGGGAATATGAAACAAAAATATTATGATTCCTATGCTCCCTTTTCTGGTCATATAAGATGTTATGCTTGCAGCAAATTTTGGAATGTAGCAAACTAATGTAGGAAAAAATAAATAGATCGCCACATACAACATGGAAAACAATCATATAAGAATATTGATGTCAAAAGACCTTAGAAAGATGGATCCACCAAAATTTCTCATAATAAGCAGAAAGAAGAAGAACAGATAAGATTTTGTCTTGCCCTCTATTGGTTTGAAGATGAAGATGAATGATACATAGACAATGGATTCTATCATCACATGATAGGAGATAAGAATAAGTTTGAGTCTCCCAGGAATAATGAAGATGCTAAAGTTATTCTTGGAAATAATTCTCTAGCAAAAGTTTTGGGAAAAGGTAGAACCAAAATTAATAGGTATAAAAGAGCAGTTGACACTTTATTTGTTCAAGGGCTAAACAAGAATATTCTATATGTAGGTCAAATGGAAAATAAAGGAAATGTAATTGTGTTTACTTCATCCAAATGCAAGGTTATAGATGAAGAAACTAGATAGATCATAGCAAGAGGATACATAAATCTAGACAAATTATACATGTTTAAATAAATGAATTCTTGTAGAAATGAGGAGGATACTTCCTCTTCTTCAAACTCAAAATAAAAGAACATGGTCATTACTACAGTACATTGTTCTTAAATTAATACTTCTCATACTAACTGCAAAAGTGATGTCAGCTACATGACATTAAGAAGAGAAGGATAAGATTATCAAGATCACTGATATATGATCTCACGGGGAGCTATACATATGTATATCTTGATGATGATTCCCATGGTTTTTTTATATTCATGTTGCTTATATTACTGGTAGTGCATCTGATGTAGTAACAGCAAAGAGGAACATACAATATAGGCTCAGGGGAAGCTATGGTTATGAAAATTCAGTATTTTACATTTTGTACGTTGTTCATATAAAGGATAGTTGCATATATATGCGAATTTTGATCTATACAGTCACGTATCTTTCTCTGACATGAAGAAATAGTGGGACAAACTCAGTGCTCAAGCGGAGCATTTTATATAATAGTGCATTGTTGGAATTATGAATTCCTTCCCATTCCATGTTGCATGATGATGTTCATGTTAAGTATATAGATTATTAATGACATATGGTTGTTACTACTGAAGACACATAGGTTGTTGTTAGTGATTATGAATTCTTGGATGTTGGTTAAAGTTGCACATAGTGAAGTTAAATTTAAATAAAGGGATATGTTGTTGTGCTTCAAAATATTTATATGTCTTTGATGTATGGGGATTATGGCTCTTCCTACAAATAGAAAGAGCATGTTGATCTTGATGATATTAGGTCAATAGGATGAGTTGATAATAGATCTCTATGGAAAAACCTTATTTTGTTGCTATAATTGATTGATATTCTTGTTGCAGGTTCCTATATGGTGTACGGTGGTTGTTGATGACTATCATGGTCTTGCTACCTCACTATTGAGGTGTTTGGTTTTGGTTATAAATGTAATATTTGTCTCTTTATTTAAAGGTCATCTAAAGACCCATGATGTAATAATTGTAAAATTCAGTAATGTTTGGACTATTGTGGTCAAGTCAATTATGTATGTAATCCCATTATTTTGAGCATTTTATGTAATGTTGAGTCAAATATGTAAACCCACTGTGATGGGTGATTGATGTAATCATGAGTCCTTGGTGATAGGAAAGGCCATATTTGGTTGAGTCATAGAGTCATGTACTTTCAAAGATTCAACATATGCTCCGGGGGAGCATGGTTAGTATATAGTATTCATATTCAACATATTAGGTCTACAATGCTCATCTCTACAAAGGGAGTGTGAAGGCTTCATTAAGCTTTGGTAATCCCTTTTCCCTTGATGTAAAACAGGGAGAGAATCTTGGTGTTTGAAGAATAATTGTTGGAGAGAATCTTGGTGACTTGGGAGAGAAACTTTGTATGTTTATAGGTATTTAAAGGTGGTGGTGACTAAACACCAAAGTGGTTTCCATCAAGACCAAAGGGGAAGATTGTTGGAATTATGACTAAAGTGTTGTCCTTGATGGCGACCTACTTGATTAAGATGTCAACATGATGGTAGAATTATGATTATACAGGTTGGTACAAATGTGATAGAGAGAATGAACAAAGGAATATGAATTCAGAGACATAGGAATGATAAAGGCAAAGTTTGGGAAAGTATAGGTAGGTCCTATGAAGAAAGGTCACATACATATGTAGATATGGTGAATAAGTGTCGTGTACATATTCCAAACCATGGTAATTGGAATACCAGGGGTCTTTGCAATGGTATTAGCCCATAGTATTGAATTCGACAATGGATATTTGAACCCATCAAAGAATACCATTGACATTACTAAAGGATTGGCCTCAGGTATTTTCTAAGGCATAAGATATATAAGGACATGGAGGTCAAGTGTTAGTGTGTGAAAGTTGTGGTTTATTGATGGATTCATTCATTTGAAATAGGTGTTCACCATGGATCAGGGAAGAGGTTTAGATCTGATAGGTCTAAAAGAATAGCAGAGACTAATGAATATGCTTGCTTCATCTTTTATGATTATGACTAACAATGATAGATTTTTCATGGTAATGATACTCCGACATGAATGTGTGATAGTAAGGCTTGTGAAGTGTGTGTTGTGATTTCACCGAAGCAACAATTTAGTGATTATAAATATATATGCATGTTTGTCTCTGAGAAGTCACATACATACATGGATCTGCTTCTGGGTAGTCGCGTATGCATTCTGTGAAACTTTAGAATCTGTACGCATGTGTCAAACATGAGAAGTGCGTACATACACAGATGTTCTTTGTAATATTCATGTATAAATATTAGGGTTTGTAGTACGAGCTGATAATGATGGTTGATTTATTTTGTTAGGTTTTTTGTTATGTGTCAATGAAGTCTCTCTTATGATAATATATGTTGAACAATGTTGCTTGGGTGAATTGTTTATGGAGTGGCATGTTGACTGGTGATGATGGCACTGTGTGGTGATAGGTATTTGGTTTAGTGATATGTGATGGTCTCGGTATGTGATTTATTGATTGATTCAATGTGATAATGATTTAGACTTAGTTTTTCAGTATTTTGAGATTTGTATGTAGGTAGTCTTCACGAGAAGTGCGTACATACAAAGGTATGATTCATAAGAGTAAGTTATACCTTTTGACATATGATTGATTAGGATTTGCAGTGACATGATCTAATTTATGTGATGTGAATGGTTATGCACTGATATGATATGTTATGAATTAGTTTGATCTAGTTCCATTGGTTGATTCAGATTCAGTTACTACTTTGATGATTCAATTGGTTTCGTGATTGAGTGATTTGATATAGTGATTTATTTCATAAGTGTTATTTGATATTGAGATTAAATGATGGAAGTGCATCTAGTCTAAAAATATGATGAAAAGTGGTCTACAAGTTTGATGTTTTGAGTTAGTTTAATCTAGTATGAAGCATTATGAAACGTGGTTCACAAAATAGCCGAGGGTTGGAGCCTTGAGTTAGGGAGTCAAGGCTTTCTTCTAGTGGTAGCTGGTAAATCTATTCAGGGGTAGGAGATCCCTTCCGATGGGTGTTAGTAAATGAGATTAGGGGTTTGCAACTCCCTTCCAGTGGGTGTTGGAGAATGAGAGAATGTTGTAGCCTTCTACAAGTTTCTTACTGCATAGTGGTATGAGTCTGCGCTAGTACAATATTGTAATATGTTTTCCCCTATAATAAAAGAAGAAGATGATATATACAATGATAGTTGTGGTTTTCTCCCACTTTGCGTTTCCACCTAAAATCCTAGTGTTCTCATGTGTTGTTGTGTTTCTTATGTGTGATGGTTTATTCTGCTCATACTGTTCATGGTTAATGTTTAATTAATGCCTAATGAATTAATGATGCACTGGTTCAAGTTAAATATATTGTGAAATAAATAACAAGTTAGTTAAATGGGTGTATGATGTTTGTCTTCATCATAGTTGTGTGCATACGATACTGTACTTAATAACAGTAGCATACAGAAATTTGAATAAGAAATTGAAAGGTTTATGTGAGTTTTAAAATATTGATTCACGGCCCTCAGTATTTTTCCCAACATCCATCAATTCTCTAGAATGTATATTTTGTAGGCCTTTGATGATTCGTTATAACAAAAAAATATGATTTCTTTCTTAAAGGATCAAGATTGTTCCTCTTATATTTAGGAACATGAATATATATAGGAGAACCAAACATTCTCATGTGTCCAACCTGTGGCATCCTTTCAGAGAATGTTTCTTCAAGATCCATACCTACTAGAACTTCATGAGTGCTTCTATTTTGAATGTACATGGTTTTCATTGATGCTTCACCCCATAAAAAAATGGCAATTCCAAATCATGCATGATGTCCTTGACAAACTCTTCAATGGACCTAATCTTTCATTTTTCTACACCGTTCTAATATGGATTATAGGGTACAATTAGCTCCCTTGTAATCTTATTATGCCTATAGACATGTGTGTGGTATAGATCGAAGTGCCATGTAACCGTTAGTATGTGGTATTTAACAGTTGGTAAAGTCATCACTCACTAACACCCTGTGCAATGGAATAAACAACTAGGAAACCCTCATTTCATTAACTTAGTACAAAGTTTTTATAGTTGACCATAATTTAGTGTGGAATTATGCAACAAATACTTATTTTACTATGTTTCTTTTAGTAATTATTTAATGGGAAACCAATAATAATGTAAATTCCATTTAACCAAAAAGAGGTTCTATGACAATACTATGCAAATACCTAGCTTAAAGTTTGGTACTAAGAAAATAACAATAATCTCACAATAATGATTAGCTAGATGTAACATCATTATTTAATTAATTACATTTAGTCTCATCTCATGTATAGGTCCATACCTTTACAATACATATAGCGCAATATATTTATGGAGAATGTAACTTAGTTCAATTCAGTTTATGAAAGAATTTGAGTGTAAGTATGGAGGTAACTTAGTGATCTCTTTACAATATATAGTCTAATATAGATTATATATAGAGAGAGAAATTTAAATTAATTCAGTTTGTTTTGAATATTTTGGAGTAATGATTATTATTGTCTCCCCTCAAATTTCATTTTTGAAAGTGATTTATAAAAATGATATGATAAAAATTTTCATAATAGATTTTAACATTATTGTTGAGTTTAATTCGTTTACTATTTAGATAGAAAAATCAAGTAAACTCATATTAATGGTAATGAAATCCCATCATGCTTGAATGCTTTTTTTCTTTTTAAAATATTTTTTGCGTTTAATAATTATATAGAATGGCCTAAATAGGATAATTGACGTAACTCGGTTAGTTAAATTGGAAGCCATCGGATCTAAGAGTGCTTGTAATAGTAGTAGTTGTTGAAACTTCACTAGTCATATTTTCCTAATCATTATATTCGATTTAAAAAATCCAATCTCATATGATTAACATGAATAAGAACTTACCACTAGAGACAGGTGGCTAGTGTTTTGATGGTCAAAAGCAAAAAGAGGAGTTATGGTGGTGAGCTTCATTGAAATAATCTATATAAAAAACATTTCAAAATATTAATATAATAAAAGTGAAGAAATGAAATCTGATTACAAATTTAGATATGTTATTTCTGATCATTTTAACTGAAGTAATTCACACCTTCACCTAGCTTTTCAAGGACTACACATAGTTGATGATTTCCTCTAACACAAGCGTAAGCTAGTATATAACATACAACGTAATAATAATTTTCAATTCAATGGTTCAAAAAACATTAATCGTTAATTCAACCATCTTTAAAAAAACCATCGACTCAAAAAACAAAACCATATTTATCCATCATTAATTTAGCAATCAGATGTAAGTCATCAATTCAACAAATATGAAAAGGGAGAAGATTTTTAAGCTCTCACTAGACTTTATAAGATTTAAATGACAACATAAGAAAATATTCCTTTTACAAAATTGTGTCACGACAAGTATTTTTTACCTTAATGCACCTACTTCCTTTTCTATATCTGCATTTTATTGATACTTCAGATTTTTTAGTGTTGTGAAAGAAACTATGTAAAAAGAGCAGCAATATTATACTTTTGGGCAACCAAGAATAAGGTTTTGTAGAACATTCATGCGATCACTAGTCTATGGCCTTTTGACTTACATTTCGTTGAAATTTAATGGATATAAATCTATTTTGCATCGAACTAATATATTATTAATGTTTTATACGTATATATACCCTTTCCTTCTAGCTACGACTGTCTATAAACTGTCCTCTTCTTGATCTCATGTGGATATAACCCTTCTGAGAATACAATGTTGCATTTGACCTCTACTTCTTCTTTACTATTGTTGATGATCTCAAAAGCCTCAGGTTCATGTATGAGAATTGGAGGAGCTTCATGTTCACTTAGGTCACGAGATGTTCCAGTCAACAAGATCGATGCATGGAAACACTGCACAAGATTAACAACCGATGTTAGAAAAGTGTGAAAACACTGAAAAAGCTAAATCGAGTGAAACATCATACAAGGTAAAGAATGAATAAACAGAGCTCATATGCACAAAGAATTCATGGAAATGATGTTGCATGAGTGGATCCATAAACGCATTAATTAATTGTAGACAATTTTTCCTCACTCCGTTGCAAATACGAAGATAAATTAGTATTGAAAATCAGGTACCTGTGGGATCCATAATGGCGTCATGCATTGCTCGTAGATATATTGTTGTATGCATAACACCTAATACAGGATATCCCACTAAATAAACCCATTTTCTAATTCCAATAAAGGCATTAGTTGTTTGTGCATTCCATGAAAGGATAAGATGTATGGATATGACAATTGCTCGACAAAATGGTTTGGTTAATCTATGTACGCCATTATTCAAATCTGAGGAACCCTGAGGTATTGTGTCATACACCTCACTCGACACACACATCATCATATCAACATCAATAATCTAGTGGTCGTGGTGTACTGGAGTTGCACATAATGACGTATCTCTGCAGATAATGGTGATTGTATCCCCAGATGCATAGTCAAGGTGGAGAATGAGGCCAATGTGGTAAAGGAAAGTGTGGTTGTTAATGGAATCTTTGATACTTGAAGGAAAATGTTACCTATTGGCAAGTATTTTCATGTGCACATCATATTACGTTCAGATGTTTTTTACTTTAGGGAAATGTTGTTCTAAAAATCAGGTGTGACCAAGCAAATTCACCAGCCCCAATTTGTCAGTTTTAATGATGAATGTTTCATCCTTGCATTTAATTCTTAATTGAGTTCAAGTTTTACGACGAAGATTCACTTTATTCTGTGCATGATACTTTGGAGATAGGCTTCGGTCTTATAGTGTACTTCACATGCAGATGATGAAAGAACCAAATATAAGTGGTGAACTCTATGTTTCGACATTAAATTCCACCTGTACTTCAGACATGAGGTTTTAATCTTACACTACACCCCACGCATAAGTAAAGAGAGTGGAACATTATTATTGTGCAAGATTTGGTTGATATTGAATTGTTCCTTCTTAGCTTACTTCTCTATAATGAGATTAAAACCTAATAGCTTATCTTAATTAACGCGTTAAAATAATGAGATTATATTTTACAAAAATTAATTAATCTAAAAAAATTTAAAACCATTACTAATTAAACCTCTAAATATTATATTTAAAAAAAATATTTTGAATGTATTAAAATAAAAGTGTTTAAGGTTTGTTGTAATCTTCTGATCATTGTTTTAGAATTGAATTAGTGAAGTCAATTACACGTGGAAATTATATGCAAGTGGAAATTTTATTGAGTAACACCCCTTGGAATAAGGTTTCTCTAAAGTATCAAATGGAAAGGTCTCTATGGAGGGAGAATGGTCAATGAATGCACATGAAAGTTGACAGAGAAAAAATAATAAATAAAATGAATATATTTTAGATTAAAAATTTCACTAAATGTTTTCAAGATATTATTAGACAAACTTCAATATTATGGGTGAGGCCAATATTCTATAAAGTTTAACCTCTAACCATTGGTTGGGCCACTAATCATAAATGAAGAAATAAATCATGTATGAATAGTGAAGTATATAATGAATTTTTCCTACTTACATCAATATTTCTCACTTAATGCTCAAACGAAATGATTCTGTAACACCCCCTAGCTAATTATCCATGTAAAAAAAATATAAGATGAAGGTAATGGGACACATATTCTAAGATGAATGGTGGGAAAAACATCGTACTAGGTGTCACTTTCGGTTTATTTATGGCTAAGGAAATGGCAAAGAAAAAAAAGGCATTAATTGGCATTTATTTATGAAAATAATGGAAAATAGGAGAAAAGGAAGGTTAAATGTCATAAAATTCTCTGAGGAGGAAATTGAAAAAAATGAAGAAAAATAAGGAAAATAGAGGCCTTAATGATAAAAAGGCTTCTGAGGATCACTTGACAGTCTTTTGTCAGTTCAATTTTGGGGCTCTATTCTATTGTCTCATTCTCTCACACTTAGATTATTATTGGAACATTCTTAGAGCACTCTAGTATTCACTTGGATTGGAGAAAGAATGCAAAGGAAAGCAAGAAAGCACAATGGAATATTTGGATTAGTAACTACAGTTGGATTTCTTTGCAGTTATTGAGTTGCGTGTATGACTTCCTTTCTAGTTTTGGAATTCATGGGACATGCAGCTAGTTTCTTAGTTATGTGTTGTCATTGGCATGGATGATTCCCTAGATTGATAGTGGTTTGAGCCTTGTCATTTCCTCAATATCCGTGGTGTTGTGGGTTTCCCACTTGATAGTTTTATTATTATTTCTCATGCACTTATGGTTGTGGTTGGAGTTAGTAGTTCTTGGAGCCTTGGTTTGACAAACACTCTGGAAGCCCTAGAATAGATTGGGTTCAGTTACTAATCCTGTAGCCTTGGTTGGAAAAACAATCTGGAGCCCTTGGTGGGTTAAGTTACTAGTCAGAGAACCTTGGCTGGATAAATTCTCTATAGCCCTGTGGCAGTTGTCGGTTGAGTTACTAGTCCTAGAGACTGATTGGAACAAACACTATAGAGCCCTCGACACCTTGGGTAGAGACCGATCTAGTTGGTGTTGGTGATGTCTGAGCATGAGGTGGAATCACTGGATGATGGTTGAGGTGGTTTGGCATTTGGAAGACTCGGTTTGGTTTTGGTTGGTTTATTCCATATGATCATACATTCATGCTTGGAATATGGCAAGGGGGTGATTAGCTGAAAGAGAGATTTGGTTCAACCCAATCTATGGTCAGGTGGTATGTGGAAGTCCCTGACTTGGTTGGATTTTTACATGTTAATAAGAAATCTTTTTCTCTTTTATTTCATGAGTATTTACACTTGCTATTATGTGGCTTTGAAGGTTTTTCCATCATTCTTATTATTTTGGTTATATGTTGGTTATAAGCATGGTTTTATAAGAGGTTCTAGCTATGGCTCTTCATATGTTTGAAATTTTTATGAATAGTTAATGAATGCATCAGATAATGGATATTATTGGAGCTATTATGAGAGTTCATTAGACCTTCTTGGTGAATCTCAGATAATTTCCAAGCCCCTATGTTCAGATATGCATTGATTACTTGTAGATTTCATGTTCACCATATGTTTGATGAAATGATTGTCATGGTTAGGCTTGGTTAGATAGATTTATTGACTAAGTTTCTTATGAATGGATTTGTATTGATGTTATATATCATTCTAGAAAGTCTCACTAAGTTTTGGGCAGTGTTTGGGAGACAAGCCCTGGAAAGGTGGAAATTATTTTGGGGACACATGCTTAGAACTAAGGAATTAGGATTACATTGGCTACGTGGTAAGCTTATGCAGGTGACTGCAGGCTTACATTCACATGGAGGCCTTTTTATGTATGCGATTGTGGGCCTAGATCACTAAAAGGGCAAGTTAGCTCAGGGTTTGGGCACCTGGAGTGGTTGTTTAGCACTGAAGGTTCTTGTAGCTCTTGAGGGAGGTAAACGAGGTTTTAGTTTGTTGATTCCACTTCCTCAATCATACTTAGGAGGTTGAGTCATATCATTGTAACTCTTCATCACATGTTTATGCGATAGACTAGAGAAGTTGGGTAAACGTGGAAGGAGGGTGCGAGAGAGTGGTATCAGAGCATGGTTCAAACACTTGGACTGGATATGGTTATGGATATCCCATTCAGCCCATCTAGCTAGATGCATTTTTTTATGTACGAATACATGTTCATGGTTATGGTTATGAATGCATAGTAGGTTACACCTACATCATGGTGGTCATTATGCAGTTTCTGTCATCATGATGTTGTTGGTATGTTATGATGTTTATATGTTGGGTGAGATGGATGTTGATGCTACTTTGGATCGGTTTGTGCATATAGTTATGGTTATGATATTCATGTATGAGTTAATATAATTGTGATATTGTGTCATACTAATATGGACTAACTTGTGTAGATGTGATAGCCTCCCTTGAGATACATTGAGGTATGAGTGTGATTATGTCATATGCTTGGTTTATCTAACATGATATGTTTACAGTTTGTATCAATGTTTGATTAATTGCATTATATGTGTATGTGTCTATAATATTGCATGAAGGAATTATCTAGTTTTAAGATTATTTTACTATCAGATTATGCGTTGGGACAACTAATATGCACTTGAGTGTAAGTCGGTGCTATTTGTAGTATTATGATTAATGATTATGAGTTGATTATGGCATGACTATCAATCTTGGTAAAGGTTGATTTCAAATTAATATACATTATGTCTTGGTCCTTGGAACATGTGATTGACATGTGTGAATAGTTGCAAGTTAAGATGCTTGGTATTAGCATAACAAGGTAATAGTTGATTTGTTTATATGAATAACAGTAGGGTGACTTGATAGTACATGTACAGACTCCAATGTAGTAAGGAAAAATATAAAGGAAAGGAATTTGGTGAAAACTCATTTGGCTATGTTTGGAGACCTTTTGTTCCAAATGAATGAGTGCTTTGCATGAATACATGAAGTCTTCTTAACCTTTATTTTGCCTGACATTGTGTGGATATATGTTATATTCATGAACATGTATTTGATAGGTGTAACATCTGGTTTCATGTTATGGGGGATTCATCAAGGAATTGGAGTCCCTTGAGAGATAACATATGTATGTATTCAATTGCAAGGAAGTGTGCTCAACACAACAAGGTAAGGTAACAAGTATATTGTTACATTTATGTGTGCACTAATAGCTACGTGTTTACGGAAGTATGATGCAGGGGATTCCATGGAAAAAGAGATGGCCATGGAATCTTAGAGAATGGTGAGGTTGATCTTTCCCTTGGAGGCATTGGGAACCCATGGGGTTGAGTCCTGGTTTTTTTTTTTTTACTAGTCTTGTGATTTCAATTCTTTGTGATCTATTTGCACTTGATTTGCAGTTTATTTTATGTCTAGTACATGGCCATGCCACTTTGTTTGTGGTATTATAATGGTTTTGTTTTTTCATGGTTTTCTTCATGTTTCTTCTTGTTCTTTCCTTTTATGTTTTGGGGGACTTGGGAATTCATTGGGGAAAGAGGGAAGTTAATGGAGCTTGGGAAGCATTAAATGAAACCCAACAGGTAATGTAAGACTAGAATGAAGCTTCGTGCATGAGTAAACGATAGTTGAAGGAAATAATATGATAGAAAGTTGGATTGGTTCGGTCCATTGGGATAAATGGATGGTGGTAGGACATTCATGAGAAAGGTGACAGGAAAGGTAGAGTGAAGGAGCCTAAGGTATTAGATGTGTTGGCTAATTTGAGAATTGTCCTTCTCAATGTTGTGCATGTCATGGAGGGTAAAGAGAGTTATCTTAACCTTGACCTTACAATATTAGGTAATTATGTTCTGATCTAGATTATGTTGATGTCTATATATGTATACATGTATGTGTGTATGTCATTGTCTAACAGGGTTGTTATGGATCATGATTATTTTATGCTAACGATTATATATATGTAAGTATGTATGTCATTGTTTGACAAGATTGCCAAGGATCATGCTTTTGGAGGAACAATTTCTTATGCAGGTGAATGGCATGAAGAGGTTCTTGGCTTTATGAGGAATCAAGTGGGAAGAATAACCTGGAAGATCCATGAGGTTAATATTGGATGGATGAGATTTGATAATATATGCTTGTACTATGCCTATTTTGTTTTATGGATAGGTAACGTTAAAGGATACATCAACTAAATCAAATCAGTGTGATCGGTGACATGCTAGAACATGAATGGATACTGGAAAGACCCTAGAAGCTAGGTTGCCTGCTAGAAAGAGTGTGGTTTCTCCATGTGAAGTACTACTGTTGTGTATATTTTGTACATGTTGTACTTGTGGTGTTGTGTACATGTGGTATGATATACATGTATTATATGCAGTGATGTGTCGATGTTGTGTATCTGGTGTTTTGTATAAGCGGTGCTATGTACATAACATCGGTTGTGATTTTATAAGCTATTAAAATATTTTTTGAAATATTATTATAAAACAAAAAAATACAATTATATAATTATATACAATTTTTTCACAATTAATTTAAATTGAAAATATAGAATATAATTAAAAATAATTTAAATTAAAAATATAAAACATAAATAAAAAATAAAAGCATAACATGTTATCTAACCTTTTTAGAAATAAATTAATGAATAATAACCACTAACTTATAAATAAAAATTAAATTAAAAAAATTTCATATTGATGGAAAACCTCCGCCAATATTTAAAAAAAAATTCACTTTATTTGGAAAACCTTTGCCAATATTTTAAATAGCCTAAGTATTAAAAAGAAATAATGAATGGAAATCTCATAAATGTAACTCATGGAAGCGCTTTTAACCAAATTCAAAAATTTATTTTTACGAACCTTCCGAGGAGCAAAAGCAACTAAACCATATAAACTATACATACTAAATGATGTTATGATTAGAATGTCGTGTATTATGATAGGATGATTTGGTGTTCAATCTTAAAGATGTATCATTGTATTGTATAAAGCGGATTTCCCAGAGACTGGAAGATCCGGAATGCGTTCAGTGATAATCTTTGTTTCGGAACGATGCTTTGTATCATTGTATGATAATGCGGGATCGTTGACATTTGTTCGAAGGTATTAATTCCAACTACCTCTGTTAATGCAGTAGCTAGATTAATCTAGAGAATACAATAGATATTCAAAGTGTAGTTTCTAGAAGTCGGCGGGTCATCAATGTTAGTTGGCGGCGAGTGGCGGTAGTCGGCAAATTGTTGTAGAATTTACGGCTATCCGTGTGTATAAATTTCCATGGTTGTTAATGCAATGAACAAGCTCTTCTATGATTCTTCCATGTCTCTGTTATGGTATCAGAGCAGTCTCTAATTTTGTATCGGAGCAGAGGGTTTTCGTTGTGTCTAGTGTGTGAGGAAGAGCGAGCATTATGGAAGTGCCACCAAGTGAGGAGCCAGTGTGGCTTGAAGTGTTGTGTGAGGAGAGGCCAAGTGGTATTAGATGCGTGAGGCCAGTTATTGTGCGACGTGTTTGAGTTTAGAGAGCGAGGGAGTGTTGCTGTGCCTAGAGCAGTGTGGAGTTGGGCAAAACGCTGTTCAAAAGCTTGGTAGAAGGCCCAAAGCCACAAAGATTTGGGATATACGCCGAGTGGTGTGTGTGAAATATCCTCAGACAACGACGTTTGGAGCAATCAAAATAGAGGCACCGACCAAATTGTTTGTAGTGTCTATGAGAGGTTGAATCTGATTTGGAGAAGCTATTGTGTTAAGTTTTTCTCTGACATTTGTGAGAATTATTTGACAAAAATCCCTGATGTCTAGAAGAGAGACATCATTGGAGCGGGCGTGTTGAATGCATGCGTGTGAGCTTAAGAGCTGATTGAGAAGCTGCAGAAGTGTAGCTGTTAGTGAATCTACGAGCTTGTTGCAGTGGTGTTGGGACATGGTGATAGATGACAATGGAAAGTCTATTGCGGCCTGGTGTGTATGCTTGTGAAGAACTAGAGTATTGTTGTGGATTGAAGAAGCGTTGAAGCTGAAGGGTTGCGGATGCCACTGAGGGTGGATCGAGCCAACTGGAGGAGAAGAAATTCATTGTTGGAGTCTTGCCTGACAGATCGCTATGGGAGTGTTGCTTGGAGTGGGGTAAACTTGAGCCAGCAGTAAAGAGTTGTGTTGTTTTTTGCGTTGCTGCGTAGGAGGACCGTCTCTACCTTTGTGAACCAGAGGGCCAAGATCTGTGAGGCTTTGACTTGTTGGTGTGTTGTGCCAGAGCCCACATGAGTTGTGGGGTGTGACCGAGTTTGTTGTAGCCAATTTAAAAGGTTGTTGATCTACCTGTAGCAATTTTTAGTGCAGCGTATTGATCTTATATGTAGCTTGAGTGGAGTGTTCGCTGTGAGTGGTTGCTGAGAGTAAGTGAGTGTGATGCTCTGTTTTATTTTTCAATTCTATAGAACTAATATGCTGTTGTTTTAGATTGGATCTAGTGGAATCGTGGCCTGTGGCTGCTTTATGTTATTCTTGTGTTGCAAAACAAAATCTGTTTGTAGCGGGTGAAGGTTCTGGTGAACTATGAAGTAAAAGGCATCCGCTGTGTGGAAAGTAAAACCTGTATGCTCTCTGATATTTGTGCCTGTAGTGGATCACAACATATGTAGCTGTTTTAAAAGAAAAGTGTTCTAAAGTTCTAAGTTTCAAGTTTTAAGTGTTGTGTGTTCAGCAGTGTAATTTCTGAAAGCAGAGTAAGTCTATCCAGCTGTGCAATTTTTGTGTTTGATTGCAATAACTGTGTTGATTTTTATAGTATCATTTGCTATCATGTATGAGGAAATTTAAGGAATGAAATTAGTCTTTTCCATAATCTTGATTTGATATTAGAAGAGGAACAACGGGATAAAACTTGGATCTCTAACAAGTTCTTGCAAGGTGTGTCTCTTTTGCACATGGTAATTGTAAAGCTAAAACCAGTGGTCAAGGATAAGAAGTGAGAGGCAGAGCCGAGAGGTGCTATTCCAAGAGTGGTAAGGAAAATTTAAGCCTAGCTGATATGTCTATCTTTTTAGACTTTTTTGACAATGATCCTTTCGATGATCATTTTCTCAGGAACCCATTTGCGTTGAGCAGTGTTTTTGAGTTCTTGGACAAACAATGGCATGTTGAGGATCATGTTGTTAAAGAAATCACTCATGTTGTTGAGGATCATGTCGTTGAAGAAATCACTCAGAGTAAAACTTGCTTCTCTCATAACCGAATTGTTAGAAGTTTCATTGGATCTGCTTTCAAGATGACTGCTACTATGGAGGATACTACCATGGATGTTCTTCAGAGGCTGCTCATGTTCAAAGATGACTACATTTTGGTGACTCCTTTGCTGGTTCCTCATGGAAAGTGGGGAGAACATGAATTAGATTACCCTGTTCGGGATCTTGCATTGCATCTCAATCCAGAAGAGGTTGTTAATGTCAAGTATGTAAGCAAGGAGCAAAGGAATTTCATAAGGAAACCCAGGAAGGTGAAGATGAAACTATACCAGCTAATGCATAAGCATGGGCCCTTTAGCAAGAAGTCAAAAATGAAATGTTTTTTTGTAAACCTAGCTGAGACTTAGACCAGCAGGCATGACAATTAAGAGTATAGTGTCTTCTATATTGTGCTATGGTATATAGTTGGAATTAAGGGGGAGTGTTGGAAGGTATTAATTCCAACTACCTCTGTTAATCCAGTAGCTAGATTAATCTACAGAATACAACAGATATTCAAAGTGTAGTTTCTAGAAGTCGGTGGGTCATCAATGTTAGTCGACAACGAGCGATGGTAGTCGGCAGATTGTTGTAGAATTTACGGCTATACATGTGTATAAATTTCCATGGTTGTTAATGCAATGAACAAGCTCTTCTATGAGTCTTCCATGTCTCTGTTATGGTATCAGAGCAGTCTCTAATTACATGGTGGTTTAAATCTCTTTGCATGCTATATTGAATTGGATACAATCTTCCATCATCTACAAATATGACTGTGAAGTCGACGAAGAATACGAGAGAAGTTAGCTTTAATATGACCGATAATTAATATGACAATTAATTAAATATCATTCTCCAATTTATTTAAATTGTCCCTCCACATATGTAGGATTTCAAAAAACCTAACTATTATCTCTATATTTATAATAAAATTTGACAACCGGGAAAAAGCAGGGCACACCAACTGCAAACCCCAAAAAAGCAGGATACACGAAGAGGAAAATCTGGAAAATCCGGATATACATTATCTTCGAATTTTATTTCGCTCCTCTTGACGTGGTGGTAGTATGAGACAATGCTCACCTATTTCATCTCTGTTTTTGTCTATTCTTATGTTTCTCTGTGTGGGTTTGCATGTATGTCAATATTATTTTTGTTTGTGTGTGTTCCTTTTGGGTGAAATTAAGTCTCTGAGCCACAAAGAATGAAGAAGAGAAGGGAAAATTCCTCAACCAGAGGTATTTTAGTACTATTCTATAGCCTAACCAAACCACCAATGCAATCTCGATGCTACTTCTCGATGGATGGATGAGGTGAGGAAGATCTCGTTTTCATTTGTTTTATTAAATCTCTTTCATTTTAGTATTATGAATTTATTGATTATATCTGAATTTTTTTTGTGTTCTTGATTATTTCAGCGTCTTTACTGCGCATTTAGAAAGGACAAACCAGGGAGTGAACGCGACTATGGAGCAAGCGGTTTTAAGGTACCTTCTTCTCAATACCTTCTTGATTGTAGTGTAGTTGATTTAAATATCGATTTATCTATAAGATTCAGAACTCTTTGGTTAAAAAATATAAAGACCTCTTTCTAATTTCTAGATATGCAAATATAGAAATAGCTATGAAAAATAAGTATAGTGTGTGATTTCTCTTTGAATTACCTCATAATTTAAAAGAGAGTGGCAGGCACTCAGGGCAGAAAAAATAGTTAAAAGGCACCTTGCAGTTACTTCTCAATACCTTCTTGATTCGGGTGTTGTTGCTTTAAATATCAATTTACTTATAAGATTTAGAACTCTTTGGTCAAAAAATGTATCTGCATACCTAATACAAAGTTGGGCTTCACAGAATATATTGAGAACATAAAGAATAAGTTGCATCTTAAAGAATAAGTTTTCCCGCTGTCGAGCTCAATCCTTCACGTAGATTTAGGAATCAGGAAAATGAAGGTGAATTACTGAAGCAGAAATGGTTTAATTTTTCAGATTTCAGGTTGCTTTTTGTTTGAATCGGTTTTTAGTTTAGATGTTTGATTTCTGGGTGGTGGCCGTACTCTTAAAACATTTTTAATTTTTATCTTCATAATTTTGTTTCTATTTCTTAGCAGCCAACATAGTCTTTCTCCATTCATCTTGAGGTTGGGTTGGGCTTAGCTATTAAGAGTTTGGAGATACATAGTCCCACAACTCTACCATCACTCGCACACCATGAATTAAGTCAACCATATGCACAGCAGAATAAAAGAGTGACGCTCTATTCTTTCTTCCTAAACCTAATCCGTTGTCTTGGAAAACCCCCTTTTAAGATCACCAAAACGTTCTGCTAATATTCTAGACGGAATATAACAGCTGACTAGGGGAATATAACACGCAATAGAGGCTAACAATTAACTTCTCTCAATTGCAAATAGGACCATACAACAATCCAATATTAGCAACAACGAAACAAAAGAATAAGTCTCTGTTCTTTCATCCTAAACCTAACCCTAATTCGTCATATCGAAGAACCCGGTTTCAATATGCAGTGAGTATCATATCCAGTCACGAGAGCGTTATGCTAATATTCTATTGGTTGGGAGCATGACAACTCAACTAGGTTGGTGGATTTTATTCAGTTGGATGTTACATAATGATTTTAGTATTTCCATCTCCACACCGTTCCGTGAATTTGCTGTTGTACGCACAAATTACCATATCTACATCATCAATTGTTGCCGTTATGTGTTATTGGACGAAGCATGCGAAGGTCAATTATAAAATTACTATAGTTAATTATTGTATAACTTTTTTTTAATATTATATGTATTTTTCAATGTTCTTTTTAGAAGCGAAAACGTATTTTTCAGAATTCCATTAAAAAAATTTGCATCATTATTACTTTTATTACATTCTTTTCAATAATCTATAAAAAAAAATAATGTTTTTATGACTTTTATAAATTATTGAAAAAAGTGTAATAAAAATAATAATTATACAAATATTTTTAATGGAATTTTGCAAAATAGTTTCCCCTTGTAAAAAGAACATTGAAAAATACATATAATATTGAAAAAAATGTTATAAAAAAACAAACTATAGTAATTTTTTCACCCAAGTAAAATAAACCGTAAAACATGAGATCCTATGATCCGAGTATAATTGGCCTTGTTCGTCTAATTATATATATATATATATATATATATATATATATATATATATATATATATATATATATATATAATATTTTTTTCTCTTATCTAAAAATATTTAAAATATCAATTTTTTTAATTTATAAAATTTTTAATAATTTAATTTCTCGTTAATATGGATTAATCTTATATATATATATATATTTTGTTTAAGATTTTCATATATATTTATCTATATGTTTTTCCAGATGAGATTGAATTGTATTTTTTTTCAAATATTACTGTAAACACTTATCCTTTACACCAAATTATAAAACATCTCACTACTCTTGAAATAATTATTTACTATTTTTTATTTATTATTTTAATAAATGATATGACAAATTAGGTTAGTATACAGTTGATCATGAAAATTAGAGAGAGAAAGGGAGAGTGAGATAGGAGAGGGGAGGATGGAGGGACAGGAAGAGAGGGAGTGAGTAGTGGGGGAGATAGGGGGACAATAAGGGAGTGAGTGCGGAAGATGGAGGGAGGAGAGAGATGGAGGGATAGAGGCAAAGCGGGTGGGGAAGGAGGAGGGACAAAGAGGAAGAGGGGAGTGAGTTGTGGGGAGGATGGAGAGAGGGAGGGAGGAGAGAGACAGAGAGAGTGGGGAAAGGGGAGAGATGAGAGAGACAAAGGAGGGAGGAAGGGGGATAGAGGAGAGGGAAAGAAGGATATAGAGTGTGGGAGAGGAAGGGGGAGGGAGAGGGAGGAACAGGAAGCTAGTAGTGGGGGAGGAGGGGAGGAGTGGATATGAAGGTATAGAGAGAGGGCAAGAGAGGAGAGAGACGTAGGGAGGGAGGGAGAGAGAGGAGGAGAGAGATGGGGGGGGGGGAGAGATAGAGGAGGAGAGAGATGGAGGGAGGGATGGAGGGAGGGGGGAGGAAGGGAGAAGGACAGAGGAGGGAGGCCGAGGGGTTACGGGGAAGGTCAGGGATAGGGACAAAGAGGGTTGGTGGAGGTGGGGAACTAGGAGGGAAAAAGAGGAGGAGAGGGAGTGAGTGTTGGGGGATGAAGAGAGGGAGGAGGAGAGAGATGGAGGGAGGTAGGCAGGGAAGAGAGGAGAGCGAGAGAAGGATATAAAGAGGGGAAAAGGAGGTGGGAGGAAGAGGGAGGGAGAGGAATATAGGGAGTGAGTAATGGGGGAGGGACAAGGATAGAGGAGGGAGATCGAGTGGTGGGGGGAGAGGGACAGAGAGGGGGGAGGCAGTGAAGGAGGAGGGACAGAGAGGAAGAGAGGTAGCACGTGGTGAGGGGTATCCAGAGAGGGAGGGGGAGAGAGACGGAGGGAGGGAGGCAAGGGGAGAGAGGAGAGAGAGAGGAGGGAGGCCAGGGGGTGGAGGGAGAGGGAGAGAGATGGGTAGTAGCAAAGGAGGAGGGATAAAGAGGAAGAGACGGAGGGGGTGGAGAGCAACAAGCAGGGAGGGAGAGAGCACGAGAGGGGAGAGAGATGTATGGAGGGTGAGAGGGAGATATGGGCAACAGCGAAGGAGAAGGGATAGAGAGGAAGAGACAGAGGGGGGTGGAAAGTGACAAGAAGGGAGGGATAGAGCACGAGAGGGGAGAAAGATGTAGGGAGGGAGAGAGGGAGGAGGAGGGAGATGGAGGATGGGAGAGATAGAGGAGGAGAGAGATGGAGGGAGGGATGAAGGGAGGGAAGAGAGGGAGAGGGAGGGAGGGAGGGAGAAGGAGAGGAGAGGGAGTCAGATGGGGTAGGGGGTAGGTGGGGGGATAGGGAGAGAGACGGGTGGTGGAGGTGGGGACGGAGAACAGACAGAGAAGAAGAGAGGGAGTTAGTGTTGGTGGATGAAGAGAGGGAGGAGGAGAGAGATGGAGGGAGGGAGGCAGGGGGGCAAAGGAGAGTGAGAGGTAGGGGGCAAAGGGGAGGAGGGGGGAGGACAAGGGTGGGAGAGGTAGAGAGGGAGCGAGTAATGGGGAGGGAGAAGAAGAGAGGAGGGAGGTCGGGTGGCTGAGGGGAGAGTGAGAGAGAGGAGGGAAGCGGTGAAGGAGGAGGGACAGAGAGGAACATAGGGAGCAAGTGGTGGGGGGTATGCAGAGAGGGAGGGGGAGAGAGACGAAGGGAGGGAGGCAAGGGGTGGCGACTAAGGAGTAGGGATAGGAAGGAAGAGACGAAGGGGGTGGAGGGCGACAAGATGGCAGGGAGAGTGCACGAGAGAGGAGAGAGATGTAGGGAGGGAGAGAGAGAGGAGGAGAGAGATGGAGGATGGGAGAGAGAGAGGAGAGAGATGGAGGGAGGGATGAAGGGAGGGGAAGAGAGGGGGAGATGGAGGGAGGGAGGGAGAAGGAGAGAAGAGGGAGGCAGAGGGGGTAGGTGGTAGGTGGGGGGATAGGGAGAGAGGGGTGGTGGAGGTGGGGAAGGAGGAGGGATAGAGAGGAAGAGAGGGAGTTAGTGTTGGGGAGATGATGAGAGGGAGGAGGAGATAGATGGAGGGAGGGAGGCAGGGGGCAAGAGGAGAGTGAGAGAAGGATATAGAGAGTAGGAGAGGAGGGGGAGGACAAGGGAGGGAGAGGAAGAGAGGGAGTGATTAATGAGGAGGGAGAAGGAGAGAGGAGGGAGGCAGGGTGGGTCAGGGGAGAGGGAGAGAGAGGGGGAAGCGGTGAAGGAGCAAGGACATAGAGGAACAGAGGGAGTGAGTGGTGGGGATTATGCAGAGATGGAGGGGGAGAGAGACGAAGGGAGGGAGGCAAGGGGGAGAGGAGAGATACGGAAGGAGGGTTGGAGGGAGGGTGAGAGAGGAGAGGGAGATCAGGATAGAGAGAGGGGGCAGGAGGGGGGAAGGAAGAGGGAGGGAAAGGAAGAGAGGTAGTGAGTAGTGGGGGAGGGAGAAGGAGAGAGAAGGGGGAGAGGGGGCTAGCAGAGGTAGGGGATAGGTCGGGGGATAGGGAGAGGGGGGGGCGATGTGGGGAAGGAGGAGGGACTAAGAGAAATAGAGGGAGTGAGTGGTGGGGGGATGGAGAGGGAGGAGGAGACAGACGAAGTGAGGGAGGTAGGGGAAGTGGAGAGAGATGGAGAGAGGAGAGCGATTAGTGGGTGAGGGAGGGGAGGGAGAGGGAGAGAGGAGAGAGATGGAGGGAGGGAGTCAGGGGGTAGAGGAGAGGGAGAGAAGGATAGAGAGAGAGGGGGGGGGGAGGGAGGTAGGGAGAGATAGGAGATAGAGATAAGGATAGAGAGAGGGGAAGAGGAAGGGAAAGGAAGAGAGGGAGTCAGTAGTGGGTAAGAGAGAAGGAGAGAGGAGGGAGGTCGGGGGTAGGAAGTAGGTGTGGGGATAGGGGGAGGGGGGGTGAGGTGGGGAGGTGCGGAAGGAGGAGGGGCAGAGAGGAAGAGAGGGAGAAAGTCATGGGGGAGTTAGAGAGAGGGAGGAGGAGAGAGACGGAGGGAGGGAGGCAGGGGGAGATAATGGGGGAGGGTGCTCAAAGAGGAAGGGAGCAAGTGGGGGAGAGGGAGAGGGAGAGGGAGAGAGGGAGAGGGAGCGGGAGAGAGGATAGAGATGGAGGGAGGGAGGAAGGGGAGAGAGGAGAGATATTGAGGGAGGGAGAGAGGGAAGGATAGAGAGATGGAGGGAGGGAGACAGGGGGAGAGAATACACAGAGAGAAGGATAGAGAGAGGGGGAGAGTAGGTGTGACGAAGAGGGAGGGAAAGGAAGAGAGAGAGAGAGAGAGTAGTGGGGGAGAGAGAAGGACATAGGAGGGAGGTCGAGGGGGTGAGGAGTGGGTAAGAAGTAGGTGAGGGGATAGGGAGAGAGGGAGGTAAATGTGGGGAGGTGGGGAAGGAGGAGGGACAGAGAGCAAGAGAGGGAGCGAGTGGTGGGGGGGATGAAGAGATGGAGAGGGAGGGAGCGGGAGAGAGGAGAGATACAGAAGAAGGTAGGTAGGGGAGAGATGAGGGATATGGAGGGAGGGAGACAGGGAGGAGGAGAGAGGAGAGAGATGGAGGGAGGGAGGAAGATAGAATAAGAGAGGGGGAAATGGAGTGATGAAGGGAGAAGGAAAGAGGATGGATGTCAAGGTAGTGGGGGGATAGAGAGAGAGAAGTGAGGGGGAGGGCGGAGGTGTGGAAGGTGGAAGGACAGAGAGGAAAAGAGGGAGCGAGTGGTGGGGGGATGAAGAGAGAGAGGAAGAGAGACGGAGGGAGGGAGACAGGGGAGAGAGGAGAGAGACAAAGGGAGGGAGGGAGGAGGAGAGAGGACAAAGATAGAGGGAGCAAGGTAGGGAGAGAGAGGAGAGGGAGAGAAAGATAGACAGAGTGGAAGAGAAGGGGGAAGGAAGAAGGAATGAGAGGAAGGGAGGGAGAGGAAGGATAACAAATTAAAAAATGATGACCCTAGAAGAAGAAGAACAAGGCAAGTTAGAAATAATGGACAATACAGTTACATTTATGCTAAGTAATGATAATTATAAAAAATGGAACGTAGAAATGAAGTCTAAGTTAATGAACGTAGGATTTGATGTTTGGAATTTTATGTAATGGTTAAACCAAAGGTCCTCCACTAGGTGAATAATTACAAAAGAATAATGTATCATTAAATGTGATCTTTGGTAACATAACTAATTCAACATTAGTAAATATTATGCACTATGAAACTGCAAATGAAGTATGGGATAATATTTAGGAAATCCATGAAGGAAGAACAAAGGAATATTGTTCATCAGAAGAACCAACAAGTAACCTTATTTCTAAAAAAAATAATGATGTAACAAAAGATAAGTATGTTATGTCAGATCAAGTTGCTGATTCAGAAGAAGACATATTAGAGGAATTTATTCATCTTAGAAGAATACTCAATCTTTCTTTGAAAAGGATTATTAATCTTAAGAATAAGTTGCAGGCATATGATAACAAGGATCATGTAACAGTAGAATCTAAAAAAAAATTTGAAGGACTTGAAGCTAAGATCATCTCTCTAAGAGTAGTTCTAGAAAATGCTAACAAAAAAAAAGAAGAGTTACTTGAAGTATTTGAAGAAGAAGATAATGGTTTGAAGAAAGAGATCATCAAATTAAGGGAGCAATTAGAAGAAGGAAGAAAGGTTGAATAAGGAATGAGGAAGTAGTATCAGGTAAAGGAAGAACATTACGAAAGAATGGAGGTTGAGGTAAACATTCTAAAAGTTAAATTAGAAGAAAAGGATAAACACTTAAGATTTCAAGATAGTGCTAATATTTTGGATAACATTCTTAGTAGTCAAAGGTCTCCTGCCATTAAACCTAGGCTTTGGTTTCATGAAACTATAAAAGGAGAATCTAGTTCATAGGATTGTAAAAGGATCGTGAAGGATAACAATTTGAAATATGAAATTCCTTTGAAAAAGATAAGAAGTCAACCAGATCAACATCCAAGGAAGATGAATTTTCAAAAGAAATCATTTTCTCCCAATAATAGAAAGATTAATCAATTCTCTCCTCTCATCAATAATGTTGAATGTTGTATATGTCATAAGTATAGACATGTTGTAGACAACTGCAGGGGAAAATTGTTTCGGTCTCAAGAAAATAATCACTTCATAAGATTGGGATCATCAGTTACTAGGTACTCAAGTTTCTTTAAGGGATAGTGTTTTACTTGAAACATATTTTGTCACAAATATATTGATTGCAATAGAGGGAATATGAAACAAAAATATTATGATTCCTATGCTCCCTTTTCTGGTCATATAAGATGTTATTCTTGTAGCAAATTTTGGAATGTAGCAAACTAATGTAGGAAAAAATAAATAGATCACCACATACAACATGGAAAACAATCATATAATAATATTGATGTCAAAAGACCTCAGAAAGATGGATCCACCAAAATTTCTCATAATAAGCAGAAAGAAGAAGAACAGATAAGATTTGGCCTTGCCTTCTATTGGTTTGAAGATGAAGATGAATGATACATAGACAATGGATTCTCTCATCACATGATAGGAGATAAGAATAAGTTTGAGTCTCCCAGGAATAACGAAGATGCTAAAGTTATTCTTGGAAATAATTCTCTAGCAAAAGTTTTGGGAAAAGGTAGAACCAAAATTAATAGGTATAAAAGAGCAGCTGACACTTTATTTGTTCAAGGGCTAAACAAGAATATTCTATGTGTAGGTCAAATGGAAAATAAAGGAAATGTAATTGTGTTTACTTCATCCAAATGCAAGGTTATAGATGAAGAAACTAGATATGTCATAGCAAGAGGATACATAAATCTAGACAAATTATACGTGTTTAAATAAATGATTTTCAGTAGAAATGAGGAGGATACTTCCTCTTCTTCAGACTCAAAATAAAAGAAGATGGTCATTACTACAATACATTATTCTTAAAATAATACTTCTCATAGTAACTGCAAAAGTGATGTCAGCTACATGACCTTAAGAAGAGAAGGAGAAGATTATCAAGATCACTGATATATGATCTCAGGGGGAGCTATATATATGTATATCTTGATAATGATTCCCATGGTTTCTCTATATTCATGTTGCTTATATTACTGGCAATGCATCTGATGTAGTAACAGCAAAGAGGAACATACAATATAGGCTCAGGGGAAGCTATGGTTATGAAAACTGAGTATTTTACATTTTGTACATTGTTCTTATGAAGGATAGCTGTGTATATATGCGAATTTTGATCTATACAATCATGTATCTTTCTCTGACATGAAGAAATAGTGGGACAAACTCAATGCTCAAGGGGAGCATTTTATATAATAGTGCATTGTTGGCATTATGAATTCCTGCCCATTCCATGTTGCATGATGATGTTCATGATAAGTATATAGATTATTAATGACATATGGTTGCTACTACTGAAGACACATAGGTTTTTGTTAGTGTTATGAATTCTTGGATGTTGGTTAAAGTTGCAGATAGTGAAGTTAAATTTAAATAAAGGGATATGTTGTTGTGAATCAAAATATTTATATGTCTTTGATGAATGGAGATTATGGCTCTTCCTACAAATGGAAAGAGCATGTCGATCTTGATGATATGAGGTCAATAGGATGAGTTAATAATAGATCTCTATGGAACAATCTTATTTTGTTACTACAATTGAATGATATTCTTATTGCAGGTTCCTATATGGTGTATGGTGGTTGTTGATGACTATCATGGTCTTGCTACCTCACTATTGAGGTGTTTGGCTTTGGTTATAAATGTAATATTTGTCTCTTTATTTAAAGGTCATATAAAGACACATGATGTAATAATTGTAAAATTTAGTAATGTTTGGAATATTGTGGTCAGGTCAATTATGTATGTAATCCCATTATTTTGAGCATTTTACGTAATGTTGAGTCAAATATGTAACCCCACTATGATGGGTGATTGATGTAAGCATGAGTCCTTGGTGATAGGAAAGGCCATATTTGGTTGACTCATAGAGTCATGTACTTTTGAAGATTCAACATATGCTCCGGGGGAGCATGGTTAGTATATAGTATTCATATTCAACATATTAGGTCTACAATGCTCATCTCTACAAAGGGAGTGTGAAGGCTTCATTAAGCTTTGGTAATTCCTTTTCCCTTGATGTCAAACGAGGAGAGAATCTTGGTGTTTGAAGAATAATTCTTGGAGAGAATCTTGGTGACTTAGGAGAGAAACTTTGTATGTTTACAGGTATTTACAGGTGGTGGTGACTAAACACCAAACTGGTTTGCATCAAGTCCAAAGGGGAAGATTGTTGGAATTATGACTAAAGTGTTGTCCTTGATGGCGACCTACTTGATTAAGATGTCAACATGATGGTAGAGTTATGATTATACTGGTTGGTACAAATGTGACAGAGAGAATGGACAAAGGAATATCAATTCATAGACATAGGAATGATAAAGAATAAGTTTGGGAAGGTATATGCAGGTCCTATGAAGAAAGGTCACATACATATGCAGGTATGGTGAATAAGTGTCGTGTACATATTCCACGCCATGGTAATTGGAATACCAGGGGTCTTTGCAATGGTATTGGCCCTTAGTATTGAATTTGACAATGGATATTTGAACCCATCAAAGAATACCATTGACATTACTAAAGGATTGGCCTAAGGTATTGGCTAAGGCATAAGATATATAAGGAGATGGGGGTCAAGTGTTAGTGTGTGAAAGTTGTGGTTTATTGATGAATTCATTCATTTGAAATAGGTGTTCACCAAGGAGCAGGGAAGAGGTTTAGATCTGATAGGTTAAAAGAATAGTAGAGACTAATGAATATGCTTGCTTCATATTTTATGATTATGACTAACAATGATAGATTTTTCATGGTAATGATACTCTGACATGATTGTGTGATAGTAAGGCTTGTGAAGTGTGTGTTGTGATTTCATCGAAGCAACGATTTACTGATTATAAATATATATGCATGTTTGTCTCTGAGAAGTCAAATACATACATGGATCTACTTCTGGGTAGTCGTGTATACATTCTGTGAAACTTTAGAATCTGTACGCATGTGTCAAACATGCGAAGTGTGTAGATACGCAGATGTTCTTTGTAATATTCATGTATAAATATTAGGGTTTGTAGTATGAGCTGATAAATATGGTTGATTTATTTTGTTATGTTTTTTGTTATGTGTCAATGAAGTCTCTCTTATGATAATATATGTTTAACAATGTTGGTTGTGTTGAATTGTTTATGGAGTGGCATGTTGACTGGTGATGATGCCACTGTGTGGTGATAGGTATTTGGTTTAGTGATATGTGATGATATCGGTATGTGATTTATTGATTGATTTAATGTGATAATGATTTAGACTTAGTTTTTCAGTAGTTTGAGATTTGTATGTACGTAGTCTTCACGAGAAGTGCGTACATACAAAGGTATGATTCATAAGAGTAACTTATACCTTCTGACATATGATTGATCAATTTTTGCAATGACATGATCTAATTTATGTGATGTGGATGGTTATGCATTGATATGATATGTTATGAATTAGTTTGATCTAATTCCATTGGTTGATTAAGATTCAGTTACTACTTTGATGATTCAATTGGTTCCGTGATTGAGTGATTTGATATAGTGATTGCTTCGTAAGTGTTATTTGATATTGAGCTTAAATGATGGAAGTGCATCTAGTCTAAAAATATGATGAAAAGTGGCCTACAAGTTTGATGTTTTGAGTTAGTTTAATCCAGTATGAAACATTATGAAACGTGGTTCACAAAAGAGCTGAGGGTTGGAGCCTTGAGTTAGGGAGTCAAGGATTTCTTCTAGTGGTAGCTGGAAAATCTATTCAGGGGTAGGAGATCCCTTCCGATGGGTGTTAGTAAATGATATTAGGGGTTTGCAACTCCCTTCCAGTGGGTGTTGGAGAATGAGAGAATGTTTTAGTCTTCTGCAATTTGCTTCCTACATAGTGGTATGAGTCTGTGCCAGTACAATATTGTAATATGTTTTCCCCTATAATAAAAGAGGAAGATATCTATGATGACAATTGTGGTTTTCTCCCACTTTGGGTTTCCACCTAAAATCCTAGTGTCCTCATGTGTTGTTGTGTTTCTTATGTGTGATGGTTTATTCTGCTCATACTGTTCATGGTTAATGTTTAATTAATGCCTAATGAATTAATGATGCATTGGTTCAAGTTAAATATATTGTGAAATAAATAACAAGTTAGTTAAATGGGTGTATGATGTTTATCTTCATCGTAGTTGTGTGCATACGTTATTGTACCTAATGTCAGTAGCATACAGAAATTTGAATAAGAAATTGAAAGGTTTATGTGAGTTTTAAAATATTGATTCACCAGCCCCCATTATTTTTCCCAACATCCATCGATTCTCTAGAATGTATATTTAGTAGGCCTTTGATGATTCGTTATAACAAAAAATATGATTTCTTTCCTAAAGGATCAAGATTGTTCCTCTTATATTTAGGAACATGAATATATATAGGAGAACCAAACATTCTCATGTGTCCAACCTGTGGCTTCCTTTCAGAGAATGTTTCTTCAAGATCCATACCTACTAGAACTTTATGAGGGCTTCTATTCTGAATGTACATGGTTTTCAGTGATGCTTCACCCTGTAAAGAAAATGGAAATTCCAAATCATGTATGATGTCCTTGACAGACTCTTCAATGGACCTATTCTTTCATTTTTCTACACCATTATAATATGGATTATAGGGTACAATTGGCTCCCTTGTAATCTTATTATGCCTATAGACTTGTGTGTCATATAGATCGAAGTGCCATGTAACCCTTAGTATGTGGTATTTAACAGTTGGTAAATTCATCACTCACTAACACCCTGTGTAATGGACTAAACCACTAGGAAACCCTCATTTCATTAACTTAGTACAAAGTTTTTATAGTTGAGCATAATTTAGTGTGGAATTATGCAACAAATATTTATTTTACTAGGTTGCTTTTAGTAATTATTTGATGGGAAACCAATAATAATATAAATTCCATTATACCAAAAATAGGCTCTATGACAATGCTATGCAAATACCTAGCTTAAAGTTTGGTACTAAGAAAATAACAATAATCTCACAATAATGATTAGCTAGATGTAACATCATTATTTAATTAATTACATTTAGTCTCATCTCATGTATAGGTCCATACCTTTACAATACATATAGTGCAATATATTTATGGAGAATGTAACTTAGTTCAATTCAGTTTATGAAAGAATTTGAGTGTATGTCTGGAGGTAACTTAGTGATCTCTTTATAATATATAATCTAATATAGATTATATATAGAGAGAGAAATTTAAATTAATTGGGTTTGTTTTGAATATTTTGGAGTAATTATTATTATTGTCTCCCCTCAAATTTCATTTTTCAAAGTGATTTATAAAAATGATATGATAAAATTTTTCATAATAGATTTTAACATTATTGTTGAGTTTAATTATTTTACTATTTAGATAGAAAAATCAAGTAAACTCATATTAATGGTAATGAAATCCCATCATGCTTGAATGCTATTTTTTTCTTTTTAAAATATTTTTTGCATTTAATAATTATATAGAATGGCCTAAATAGGATAATTGACATAACTCGGGTAGTTCAATTGGAAGCCATGGGATCTAAGAGTGCTTGTAATAGTAGTAGTTGTTGAAACTTCACTAGTCATATTTTCCTAACCATTATATTCGATTTAAAAAATCCAATCCCATATGATTAACATGAATAAGCACTTACCACTAGAGACAGGTGACTAGTATTTTGACGGTCGAAAGCACAAAGAGGAGTTATGGAGGTGAGATTCATTGAAATAATATGTAAAAAAACATTTCCAAATATTAATATAATAAAAGTGAAGAAACGAAATCCGATTACAAATTTAGATATGTTATTTCCGACCATTTTAACTAAAGTAATTCGTACCTTCACCTAGCTTTTCCAAGACTACACATAGTTGATGATTTCCTCTAACACAAGTGTAAGCTAGTATATAACATACTACGTAATAATAATTTTCACTTCAATGGCTCAAACAACATTAATCGTTAATTCAACCATCTTTAAAAAAACGATCGACTCAAAAAACAAAACCATATTGATCCATCATTAATTTAGCAATTAGACGTAAGTCATCAATTCAACAAATATGAAAAGAGAGAAGATTTTTTTAAGCTCTCACTAGACTTTATAAGATTTAAATGACAACATAAGAAAATATTCCTTTTACAAAATTGTGTCATACTAAATATTTTTTACCTTAATGCACCTACTGCCTTTTCTATATATGCATTTTATTGATACTTCAGCTTTTTTAGTGTTGTGAAAGAAACTATGTAAAAAGAGCAGCGATATTATACTTTTGGGCAACCAAGAATAAGGTTTTGTAGAACATCCATGCGATCACTAGTCTATGTCATTTTGACTTACATTTCATTGAAATTTAATGGATATAAATATATTATGTGTCGAACTAATAAATTATTAATTTTTTATATGTATATATACCCTTTCCTTCTAGCTACGACTATCTATAAACTGTCCTCTTCTTGATCTCATGTGGATATAACCCTTTTGAGAATACAATGTTGCATTTGACCTCTACTTCTTCTTTACTATTGTTGATGATCTCAAAAGCCTCAGGTTCGTGTATGAGAATTGGAGGACCTTCATATTCACTTATGTCACGAGATGTTCCAGTCAACAAGATCGATGCATGGAAACACTACACAAGATTAACAACTGATGTTAGAAAAGTGTGAAAACGCTAAAAGAATTCAATCGAGTGAAACATCATACAAGGTAAAGAATGAATAAACAGAGCTCATATGCACAAAGAAGTCATAGAAATGATGTTTCATGAGTGGATCCATAAAAGCGTTAATTAATTGTAGACAATTTTTCCTCACTCCTTTGCAAATACGAAGATAAATTAGTGTTGAAAATTGGGTACCTGCGGGATCCATAAAGTCGTCATGAATTGCTCGCAGATATATTGTTGTATGCATAACACCTAATATAGGATATCCCACTGAATATACCCATTTTCCAATTCCAATAAAGGCATTAGTTGTTGGTGCATTCCATGAAAGGATAAGATGTATGGATATGAAAATTGCTCGACAAAATGGTTTGGTTAATTGTTGTACGCCATTATTCAAATCTAAGGAACCCTGAGTATTATGTCATACATCTCACCCGACACACACATCATCATAGAAACATCAATAATCTAGTGGCCGTGGTGTACTGGAGTTGCACATAATGATGTATCTCTGCAGATAATGGTGATTGTATCCCCAGATGCATAGTCAAGGTGGAGAATGAGGCCAATGTGGTAAAGGAAAGTGTGGTTGTTAATGGAATCTTTGATACTTGAAGGAAAATGTTACCTATTGGAAAGTCTTTTCACGTGCACATCATATTACGTTCGAATGTTTTTTACTTTAGGGAAATGTTGTTCTAAAAATCAGGTGTGAAAAAGCAAATTCACCAGCCCTAATTTGTCAGTTTTAATGATGAATATTACATCCTTGCATTTAATTCTTAATTAAGTTCAAGTTTTACGATGAAGATTCACTGTATTCTGTGCATGGTACTTTGGATATAGGCTTCGGTCTTATAGTGTACTCCACCTGTAGATGATGAAATAACCAAATATAAGTAGTGAACTCTATGTTTCAACATTAAATTCCACCTGTACTTCAGACATGTAGTTTTAATCTTACACTATGCCCCACCCATAAGTAAAGAGAGTGGAACATTATTATTGTGCAAGATTTGGTTGATATTGAATTGTTCCTTTCTTAGCTTATTTCTCTATAATGAGATTAAAACCTAATAGCTTATCTTAATTAACGCGTTAAAATAATGAAGAATGGGTGGATCGAGGATGACAACATTTTTGTGTTGTGGTGTAACAACACCCTAATGGGCCTCAATATTGTGGTGTAAAAATTCCCTAATGGGCCTGAGTTCTTGGGTATGGCAATGACCTATTTGGGCCTTCATATCTTGATATGAGAAAATATTATGATAGAGATATGAAGGAGATATGTTGACCCATATGATAGAGATATCATGGCAGACCTATGACAAGGATATCATGATAGACCTATGACTATTTCGCTGCAATGTTATTGATATTGTTCTCTCTACATAATTCTTTGTGATGATATGGGGTGAATGCAATGTGAAAATGTTTTAAAATGCAATTATCCATAACAAAGACTTCTAGCCCTAAGAAAATTAGCATTGTTAGTACTTTAATGTTTAATTCTTAATGATGAATATGCTTGAGTAAATGTTGCAAAGTGCGATAAATTATATGGTTGTTCAATCTAGTCCATAAAATTAAATGTATATGTGGGGAGAGAGGCAAAATTATAGGTCACCTATGGATGGTAATGAACTTATTTCACTTGTTTAAAATATGGACAGGCTTCTAATTATTATCTATCTATCTATCTATCTATCTATCTATCTATATATATATATATATATATATATATATATATATATATATATATATATATATATATATATATATATATTGTGTGTGTGTATATGTATATATGTATAGATATATATCTATCTATACATATATATATATATATATATATATATATATATATACATAAACATATACATATACATATACATATAAATATACATATACATATACATATACATATACATATACATATACATATACATATACATATATATACATACATACTCAAAAAGGCTTTGTCCCTCAAATCCTCTTGTTCTTTTCTTTTTCCCATGTGATGGTAGTCTTAATTCTGGTAATACTTGGAGTCTTAGATTTTGGGAATTCTTGGATATAATCATGCCATGGCTAGCTATCCTCCTCCTAAAGGGTGTTATAGTGAGAAGATGCATGAGATAAGGAAGGAGATGAGGCACCTAGCCAGTCAATTGGAAGGCCTGCATAAGGCCATTGTCTACTTTAGTACCCAGATGGAATCCCAAATGAAGAAGAATGAAGCGATGGAAATAGGTTAAAGAATTCAAGGACCCTAGTTATTTAATGCAAGGTATGGTGGGAAACATTCCATCGATATGGTGGGAACATTCCACCCATATATTACCCTAGGAGGATGAATATCCTATCATGTTCCAACCATATTCCAACAAATTTTACAATTAGAATGTACAAAATTTTTCATTGGCTAAATGTGAC
Organism: Pinus tabuliformis; assembly: GCA_031772625.1. NCBI lineage: Eukaryota > Viridiplantae > Streptophyta > Pinopsida > Pinales > Pinaceae > Pinus > Pinus tabuliformis. The sequence continues at coordinate 919,809,614 of CM062816.1, forward strand.
AATAAAGGGTATGTTGCCTCTACTCTATGTTGCAAAATAAAAAATATGTATAAATATTATGACAACATCACCAATGTGTTATGATTTAAAAATTAGAAGTCTCTTCCTATTTATACATGACCTATGAGACCTTTTTAATGTGCGAGGATTATGCCTTATCACATAGAACGAAGTACATCCTCATTAAATTTGGGTTGACAATAACTCATCCTCATTAAATTTCTGCTATGCATGAATACTCCAAATTAGATTGATGTTATGGGGTAAAAGGTAGGGATTGTGTGCCTCAAATAAATGCACACTAGGATCACTAATCACGAATTGAATGATATCCAATTTTAATTAATCAAATTGGCCAAGAAATGAAGCCAGAGCGCACATTTTAGTGAAGGTAATTTTGGCCTACTTCACAAAAATGCAGGCTCAACCTTCATTTCAAGGCCAAATTGAATGATTCAACTTGGAGGTTATTTTTTTACTCATAAGTATTTTTTTTTAAAGTTAGGTGTTTCCTCCCAACGCACGTGCTTAGAATTCCGATGAGGTTTGAACACAAGACTCCTTACAAACGAAACCATTTCTCAATCGATTGTGCTACTGGGTCTCAACTACTCATAAGTAACATTAATACAATTATTTTTATTTTTTCACATATATATTTATGTTGTTCAAGAATACTCCAAATTGCATGGATTTCATAGGGTAAAAGGCAGGGTTTGTGTGCCTCAAATAAATGCACACCAAGACCTATAATTAATTGGTAGTAATATAATCATCATTCCATCCTATGTGTCTACAAAATCATACCTCAAACTTGTGGTGTAACAACGCCCTAATGGACCTCAGTCTTGTCGTGTAACAACTTCCTAATGGGCCTCAATATTATGGTGTAACAACACCCTAATGGGCCTCAATCTTGTGGTGAGAAATGCCCTAATGGGCCTCAGTCCTTGGGTATGACAACAACCTCCTTGGGCCTTCTTATATGTGATAACACCACAGTGCCCTAATGGGCCTCAATCTTGTGATGTAAAAACACCCTAATGGGCCTCAATCTTGTGATGTAATAACACCCTAATGGGCCACAGTCTTGTGGTGTAACAACACCCTAATGGGTCTCGATCTTGTGGTGTGACAATGCCCTAATGGGCTTCAATTATTTGGTATAACAACAACCTCCTTGGGCCTTCTTATCTGTGATATGAGAAAAGATTATAAAAAACATATAAAGGAGATAATTTAAGCCCTATGTCATAGATATCTTGATATACCTATGAAAGAGATATCATGAAAGACCTATGACTATTCTGCTGCATTCTTATTGCTAATTTTATCTCTACATAATTGCTTATGATGATATGGGGTGAATGCAATGTGAAAATGTTAAAAATGTTTTAAAATGCAATTATCTACAACAAAGACTTATAACCTTAAGAAAATTAACACTCTTAGTACTCTATTGGTTAATGGTTAGTGATGAATATGCTTGAGTAAATGTTGAAAAGTATAATAAATTATATGGTTTTCAAATATGGTCCATAGATTAAACATCAATTTGGGGAGAGAGGCAAAATTATAGGTCACCTATGTATGGTAATGAACCTATTTTCACTGTTGAAAGTATGAATAGGTTTGTAATTTTAGTTTTCTATTTCTATTTGGATTTTAAGGTGATTGTTTAATTGATCGGTCTTGTCAAATACCAAAAAAGGATTTTCCCCTCCAATCCTCTTGCTGTTTTATTTTTCCTGTGTGGCAGTATTCTTAATTCTGGAAATACTTGGAGTCTTGGATTTTAGAAATTCCTAGATACAATCACGCGATGACTAGCTATCCTCCTCCTAGAGGGTGTTAATGTGACAAGATGCATGAGATAAGGAAGGAGACGAGACACCTATCCATTCAATTAGAAGGTCTGCATAAGGCCATGGTATATATTAGTACCCAGATGGAATCCCAAATGAAGAATAATGAAGAGTTGGAAGGGTAAAAATTTCAAGGACCCTAGTTATTTAATGCAAGGTGTCGTAGTCAAAGGTTACTTTTTAATATATATATATATATATATATATATATATATATATATATATATATATATATATATATATATATATATATATATATATATAGGCTTTGGATGCAAGTGTTGAAAATGCAACAAGAAATTCCTAATTTAATTTTCCCTTGATTAAATTAGGAGAAATTCAAATTTCAATTTCAGCAGAATACTTGGAGGTATTTAACTGAGGTGAGATGGCTCTTGTCACTTAGTTAACTCAGTAAATTCGAGTTGGAGACACTTGAGTTTAGTTCTACATGATTGATTTCTTATTTGTAGCAATATATTTCAGTTAATTTGAGTTATTGTTAGTGTAACTAGTTCTCATTGTCACAAGAACTAGTGGAGGTCAAGTTAAGTGTGCATAACTTTTTTCACATTAAGTAATCATCCAGTTAACTGATCAATCAACACAAAATAATTGTTGCATTTAGAGAATTCGAGTTACCCAGTTGATATTTCAGTTCAAGGTCAATGTACTATCAGTTGTAAACTATTCCTAGTTGTATAGGTCATGCATGCAGTCAAAGAAGGACCTATAGGAATTGCGCAATCCAGATTGAGGAATTTCCTGAAGAATGGGGGGCTAATTCCTTGAGGAACAACACAAGGATATAGGGGCTTGGAGGCTCAAAATTTTTTCCAAGTATTGGCCAAGGTAGGTCAATTAGGCAGATGATAGAAGATACATGTGTAGGTTGAGCTCAAGTTTGAGTAGAGCATATTGTATTCATCCAGATTCCTTGATTAATGCAATACAAATAGTAAGGGGGTTTGAGCAATTTCTTTCTATAGATAAATATCTGTGTATGTGTGTTGAATATTGATGCATGTTAATGATTTGTGTCCTCAATCATGAATTTACTTCTACAGATCAATAGAGTAGCTCCTAGTCATGTGATTTAGAAAATTTCACAAGTAGTTTAGAATCTACACATTAATTTCTAGAGTAGGGACTAGGAATTTTTTTATATAACAATCTCTTTTCAAAAGTTTTATTTATATTTTGTATACAAGCCTAACCTTTTAGTCTAAAATAACAACCTTAAACTACATAAAAGTGGGCCCGAAACTTTTATAAATTGGAAATTAAAGTGCACACAAGTTTGGGATCAGATCGTTGCTCATTGGAATCATCCCTAGGAATCAAGGCTTTCTGCTAGGGTAAAGCGATCAAAATTTACGGGATGAAGACCCATCAAATAACCCATCTCCAAATAAATGGACATGATTCATTCTAATAGGTCCCATCCACTTTTCACAAACCACTATGGGACCCCTTGGAAGTGGTTAATGATTTTTATGAAAACCATGCATTGGAAGTTGGTGACAACTCATGTACCCATTAGGTGAGCCAGGTAAGCGAGAAGACCCTTACACATCATCAATCCACCTCACCCATGCACGTCATCTCCTGTACATCAATGTCACCCTTCTGTATCCCTTACAACATCAAGATTTTTTGTCTTTCCTACTCAATACAAAAATGATAAAAGGTCATTGTTACACAGTAATTTGTCACCGTTGGTCACCGTCCCTATCGCCCCGTTTCCATACATTGGAGGACGCATTTCGGGACCTGTGAGCAGTGACAGAACCCAAAAACACTTGCATTATGTTCCCCTGAGTATGTACTTCATGTTCCCTGAAGACACCTTCTGCAAATTATCCTTGAAAAGTACTCTTTTTCCATTGGCGCAGGTCCACAGTATCTTACCCGCGCCAATTAATGAGATCCTCAAAAGAGGGCGCGACCACTGGCACTCTGTCACAGAAAAACACCCGCGCCAGCCCAGTTTGGTAATGATTTTTGACAAACGCACGCCCATCTGTTTTTTCCCTTCAGATCACGAAGTTTTTTGAGGGAAAAATCCATCTGATAGAGGTCGAGAGTCATCATCTACCCTTGACATCTATCCACAGTGGCTTTTCAGAGATAATGCCAATCCACAATGGGTGTCCTGGTTCATCGAATCTTTCTCCCTTCTCCATCTATAAATATCTGTCCTCATGCATTAGACAAGGGGGTTTTTTGGGGAGGAATGCTAGTTGTGATTATCGTGAGTGATAGTGAAGCATAGAAAGGTTATGCTGCCGGAGAGGAGGTACATTGCAAGACACATATAGTTGCTCACCCAGCCAGAGGAGAGGTTCAACGTCAGAACCTTGGTTGTAACTTTTCCTGTCTATTATTCATTAATGAACGACTGCTATTATAGTTCCAATCTCATTGTCTATTATAGTGATGTTTGATTTATTTCCTTTCTGACTGAAATATAGTTGTGCCTTGGTGGATTTTATGCTTGTATTTGTTTCTTCCTTTGCATGTGCAGGTGTCCGTTTGCAAGGATCGCAAGGATTGTGACCTGCCAGAGCGAGGGAGCGGGAATACCAACTCTGCTTCGACTATAGCGTTGGATTCCAGGTTGGTCTTCTTAATTCACTTTTAGCGTACAATTAGGAACTTGCGTAGCAGCGTGAATCGATTGTGGCTAGTTCTGTTTTAAGCTAGTGGGATCGCCTCTGTCCGCAGAGGGGATTTACCTATCCAACAATTTGGCGACTCCACTGGGGAGAAGCTATTTGGAGTTTGTCTTGCATGTTAATTTTCTCTTGCTTGCTTGAGTGAATGAGCTTTTTGGGTTAGTTTTGAGATTATTCTTTACTGTTTGATCCATCTAAACACTGTCAACCCGACCTGGGGTCGTGTTATTTATTTTTTAAGCCGGCAAGCTTTGTTGGCGCGGTTTTTATTCTGACAGTCGCGCCAGTTGGCGCAATTTGCCCAACATCAACCCGCGCCAATCTTTTGGTAGCGCAAGTTGCAGGCTGACAGTCGCGCCAGCCCTGTGAATTTTGCCTGTGTGTTGGTTGGAATCTCTTTCAACTCAGATTTTTATCTTTTTTACAGCCTCTGGAAGTGTGTTGAACCTCTGTTTGACTGGTTTTGCCTTTATCCTTCAGTTGTTTGCTTATTTCTATTGATTTTCGTCCTAGCCCTAGAACATCTAGTGGCTTCGCATGTCTAGCGTTCTGTGGGAAGTTTCGGTCTTTTGATTTTCCAGTCAACTTGTTGGTTGTTTTCCGCACCTATCTAGTGGTTTGTTAAAGCTTGGTCTTCTATGCTTTGGGTGATTCACTTCTAGCTTCTCTGGATTTTGCTCGACTTCATTTGAACTTAGATTACATGGTTCATTGAAAGTCTTTGTGTTTCTCCTTGCTTGGATAGTTCATCTTGGTGTTTCAGAATTGGTTCCATTTCATCGAGTGAACTTGGTTTGTTTATACTTGTGAATATCTCTTAAGATTCGTTTAAATGCATCATGCCATCTTAAAAGAAAGAAAAACAAAAGATCTTTGGCATCATATTAGTTAGCGTTTATTGTTATTTGTTGCTATTAAAAAGAAAAAGAAAAATTTTCATTTTCTGTTATTATCTGCATTAGGATCTTTGCTGTTTGTTGAGTGATCATTTCGTTTGTGTAAAGATCTCAACCTTCCTGTAGATAGAATTCATTGAATGAAATGATATAGTTCTGGCATGTAGTTCGCATTTAAGAAGTTTTTGAGATATCACATACGGTAGGACCAAAAAACTGAAACATAATTGAAGATAAACTTTAAAATAAACTCAATGAACTTAACAACGCATTGGAATCTAACGCAATCATTCTAGAGGTCTAGGTTAGAGACGTGTTCTGGCGTCTTTAAACCTGGTAGATTATCGTCAAGTGGTTGGGTGATTCCTCCACGGTGAAACGATAGGTGCCAATACGGACTGACCTCCCACGTACCATCGCGTATATACGGGAGACCCCACTAGGCTATCATCCTTTATCCAAGGAAGCTGAGTCTGTCGCCTTACAAGCCGTAATGCACTGAACACAGCATTCGGGAAGATTGACTGCAGTACAGGAAGTCCTTGGTTTTCATCTGATTGCCGAGGTGTATAAGCAGTTTTACGGATTGTTTGGTAAACCTTTTTGCCTAGAGTCTCCAGAGTAGTCACTTTTGATCCTTTTCGGACTCTCTAAAAGAAAAGGTGCCTGTGAGCTTCTTGTCACTTCGTGCTCATTAAATATTCGAAGGAGACTAGAGTCATCTTTTGTCCTTTTCTCGACTCTTAAAACATGAAAAGGTCAAGTTCAGTGTCTTAAAATTTATTGGCCACGATAACATTTACCCAATTAGATTTTGTTTGCGTTAGTTTGAGTAGGATTCTTTCTCACTCAATGGCATCCTTCCCTGAGTCCACCGGCCAAGGTGTTCCCCCTGATGGAAACCCTAGTCCATTTCCTTCTGTTGGAAATGTCGGTGTTCAGTATATCGCAACTTTGTCTTTGCCTGGGTTAACCATCGGTTTGCCCGTATGGTTGTTTTCAAACTCGGTGGTCTCGAGTGTGATAACTCCTGTTCCACCACCACCTCCTCCACCCGAACAACATCATGTTGATTCCAAGGTGGACCCCTCCCCTTCTTCGCCTATTGCTGCGTCCTCATCTTCTACTTCGCCTGGTGAAACTCTGGATTTAAGTAACCAGGTGGCTAAGAAGAAGAAGAAGAAGACCAAAAAGAAGAAGTCTCCCAAAGGAAAGGTCGCATCTACCCCGAGTATACCTGAAGTAGAGCCACCTTCTGCTCCTCCGCGGAAGGCTAAGTTTCCTTGTCAATAATGCGAGGACCATTTTCTTACTGATTGTCCTGGTATTCCCAGGGTCCTAGATATATGGTCCCGTGACCCGACTCGCCCCTCGTCGTCGCAGATTGACGATACCTTATCAGCTGGTAAGGGAAAAGGGAAGGTTCGTTTCCCTTGTCGACTTTGTGGAGGTAATCATCTCCTTCGCCTTTGTCCACTTATGGATGAAGCCTCCCGTCTTTTGGAAAGTCTGTCAGCTCCCTTACCCCAACTACCCGCTGGATATCAGCGCCTTTTTGCAAATGCAGATCATCTCTCTGCTAACCAAGAGATCAAACATGATTCCTCTTTGGTCCAGCCTTCTCTTCCCGAACCTGGCTATGCTCAGCCTGTTCCAAACCAATCCCTGGTCGGAAAGAGTGTTGACTTACGTTCATCGTCTATGCACCACTTTGTTCCAGGAGTATTCATCATCAAGGATGAACCATCTGAATCCAAACCAGACGAAAGTCCAAAGGTCCAGATGACAGTTGACCCGGTCTTTCACAAGGTCCAGATGACAGTTGACCCGGTTTTGCCTTCAGAAGTTCCATCCTCAGATGATATTATCACTGTAAAGAATGAAGACCACACCGTCCAAATTCTATTCATAAACACAGACTCTAATGATCAAGTGAGCATCCCTCTCATTCCTTCGCAGCAGGAAGGAAGTTCATCAGAGTCGTATCCGACCGTTTATCCGGTCCCACCTGCAAGCAACCTAGTTGTTTCCTTCAATTGGGATCAACTAGGCAATCCTCGGTTACCAGCTTCCATACCATTTCGAATTATAGTCCAAGTCTACCGAATGATTATGGCCGGTACCATTATTGATGAGGGATCTCCTGTGAGCATCCTTTCTTCAACAGCTTGGGAAGCACTTGGTTCGCCACTGCTTCTGCCTGAGATGAGAAACCTTACAGGTTTTCATCGAGAAACCAGTCGACCTTTAGGAATTCTTCCCAATGTACCTATCACATTAGAAGGGAAGACCATTCAAATGGGCGTCATGGTAGTCCAAGGTCCATTAGATTACAATTTACTCCTTGGGCGAGACTATATTTATCGCATACGTGCAATTGTGTCCTCACTCTTCAGAGTGATGTGTTTTCCGCACGAAGGAAGGACGATCAAGATCGTAGACCAACTTTCGTTCCCCGGTTCACACTTCACATATAGTCATCTACCATTCCTAAATGGTCTTATTTCCACAGGAAATGCCTCAACATCCAGCCCGTCATTCTGATGACGGCAGCTGACCCGGGCGCGTGACTGAAGCCCGGGGGCATGCATCCTCCTTTTCAAAATCGAGTCTTTCCAAGTGAACCTTCATTCCATCCACTCCGTGAATGCCATGAAGCTTGGGGGGCATGTACCTCGATTTGCATTATCATGCTGGGGGCATGCAAATTTATAGCAAGCATATACCTCGATTTGCATTATCATGCTAGGGGCATGCAAATTTATATCAAGCATAGTTTTTCGTTTCAAGCTTGTGTAAACATGAAACCGAATCCAAGCAAATTTCTCCATGGTTCAAGCTTGTGTAAAAATGAACCCATACCTGATTTACATCTCGTGATTGCCTTTTATCTGCTAAATTTTGCTAGATGAGCCTTGGTTGTTTCATTCCATCGCCACCATCTCTTTGGCCGATCATACGCTTTCACTTGGTTGTTTTTCCCTTTCCTGAGGAACCGCAGCAATGAGTGGTTTTATTAGCCAGCCTCTTGACCATTACATGTTTTGAGCAGTTCCACCATTACCGGAACCAGTTGCTACCCTTTATACCACTCGTTCCTCTAGGACGAGTCTCCTTTAAGCTCTTTTCTGACTCGTAAAATATGAAAAGATTGCCGAGTATTTTTCCCTTTTTGACTCGTTAAAGAGAATAAAAATGGAGGTCTGCTTTCAGCTCTTTTCTGACCATTTAAAGAGGAAAAGTTTGCCGAGCTGCTCCTCTTGACTCGTTAAACGTTAATAAGGGGCGGTCGTTTTAAGTTCTTTTTGTCGACCGTTAAAACATAAAAAGATTACCGGGTTTTTGTCGTTTCAAACTCGTTAATGGTTACAAAACGACGTGATTTTGATCGCTTTTTTACTTTTTCAGGTCGAAATCACTATTTATGAAAAGTACTCCTCGATCGTAATGGTCAGGCGGTTCTTTCGGGCATTATTTTATACTTTTTCGGGCCCGAGAGACACAACTTTATGAAAAAGGACACCCCTGGAGTTTCCTTTTCTACTGTCTTTTCAAACTCTCTAAACATGAAAAGACGCCAAGTTCTTCCTTTTTCAGACTCGTTAAAACCTGATGACATCGGATTTTGTCGAAATGACACACCACAAGCATATGCTATCCCCATCAAGCTTGTTAAAAATAACTGGGGTACTCGCCAGAAATGGTGGGGGAAAAGAAAATTTTGGAACCATAATTATTATCGTGTCGGCAGTATGTCGCTCTTGAACATGGCATTTTTCTGCTTTCGTGTCCAGGGTGGGGATATCTCATCTCATATTTTTCACTTGCTTCCATGGACTTGGGTACCCTATTTGACCTCTCATCTACTCATTGCCTCGTCATCATGACCTTTGATACATTGATGTCAAATACTGCCAATTCCATTAATGTGCCGCCGATATGTTCAAGAGAAGTTGACCTCTGAAAAGAAACAACCTCCATCTGATAGTTCACATGATCTTGATTCACAACATTATATCTCTGTCTCGTGTCGATGATGTGGGAAACATTATGGCCCACCTTCGATCAAGGTCACTTCCTGTCGACTTCAGCTCATTATCCAGGAAGTTGATCTAGAGACTCCCTTCCGGTGCCTTGGAGCCTGCATGCCTTAATGGCAGGTTCTTCGTGTTCGACGTGAGGTTTTCATCATTGGCCTCCGATCGAATGATTCTACGGGTGTTTGACTTCAAATCACTAATTCACACACCGTAGATTGTACCTATAGTACCTTGAGGGCCATTGTCATTATTGATGGTACCTCTCGCGTCTGTTAACAGTTTCCAATATTGACTGGTAATCAGACGATGTTCATGCATGTTCGACTTCAGCTTACATGTTCACATGCTTGAACTTGTACTTCTGTTCGGGTCGAGATGGAGCGCAAGACCCTGGATTGTGTCTGTTGTAATCTAGGCATGATTCTTGATATATGACTCATTCACTGGATGGCTGCGACCATGCCTAAGTCTACTCATTGATCCTAACCAGATGGCTGCGTCCATACTATGGATCTAGATTATTTATGTACTCTCTTATGGATGGCTGCGACCATACCACGTACATCATGTAATTGAACTATCAGTCGTGTCTCTCAATGCAGATCCTCGGCGGCAGCTATGTGTGTTCTTGTAAAGCATTTCACCCCTCTCTCTCCCTCTCGGACTTCATGCTTTAGGGGGCATCTGTTACACAGTAATTTGTCACCGTTGGTCACCGTCCCTATCGCCCCGTTTCCATACATTGGAGGACGCATTCCGGGACCTGTGAGCAGTGACATAACCCAAAAACACTTGCATTATGTTCCCCTGAGTATGTACTTCATGTTCCCTGAAGACACCTTCTGCAAATTATCCCTGAAAAGTACTCTTTTTCCATTGGCGCAGGTCCACAGTATCTTACCCGCGCCAATTAATGAGATCCTCAAAAGAGGGCGCGACCATTGGCGCTCTGTCACAGAACAACACCCGCGCCAGCCTAGTTTGGTAATGATTTTTGACAAACGCACGCCCATCTGTTTTTTCCCTTCAGATCACGAAGTTTTTTGAGGGAAAAATCCATCTGATAGAGGTCGAGAGTCATCATCTATCCTTGACATCTATCCACAGTGGCTTTTCAGAGATAATGCCAATCCACAATGGGTGTCCTGGTTCATCGAATCTTTCTCCCTTCTCCATCTATAAATATCTGTCCTCATGCATTAGACAAGGGGGTTTTTGGGGGAGGAATGCTAGTTGTGATTATCGTGAGTGATAGTGAAGCATAGAAAGGTTATGCTGTCGGAGAGGAGGTACATTGCAAGACACATATAGTTGCTCACCCAGCCAGAGGAGAGGTTCAACGTCAAAACCTTGGTTGTAACTTTTCCTGTCTATTATTCATTAATGAACGACTGCTATTATAGTTCCAATCTCATTGTCTATTATAGTGATGTTTGATTTATTTCCTTTCTGACTGAAATATAGTTGTGCCTTGGTGGATTTTATGCTTGTATTTGTTCCTTCCTTTGCATGTGCAGGTGTCCGTTTGCAAGGATCGCAAGGATTGTGACCTGCTAGAGCGAGGGAGCGGGAATACCAACTCTGCTTCGACTATAGCGTTGGATTCCAGGTTGGTCTTCTTAATTCACTTTTAGCATACAATTAGGAACTTGCGTAGCAGCGTGAATCGATTGTGGCTAGTTCTTTTTTAAGCTAGTGGGATCGCCTCTGTCCGTAGAGGGGATTTACCTATCCAACAGTCATCCCACTTGCTATTTTCTTTGTCCTCCAGTTGTAGAGTTGCAGTGATCAACGTCCAAAGTGTACATTGTTGATTCCACATCAGAATTTGGCTCTTCATTGTCTTTGGTTACCGTGTAACTCATAGTTCCACATTTATTCCTTGTCCTTTCTTTCAAATTGTAAACATGGAGAAAACCTTGATATTAATTAAAAAATCTGCAATCTCTATGTCATCTATTCATATACCCCTTATGGACAAAGAAGCTGAAGTATATGATTCTTGTTTCTCCTTGGACCTTTTGGAGATTCGATTGGACATTCTTGATTGTTCGAGTGATGCACATAATCTTTTTTGAGTCATTCAGTTTGACCTTTATCATGTAATTGTCCCAAATACCTATAATTTCCCTGAATTTGTCAGTTGGTTAGTGTCTTCCCTTATCCCATAGAGGAATTTTTTTATGTCTTCTTTAGGGGAGAACATTTTTTAGGTCACTTCAGAGCTAATACACAAAGATTTTAGTTTTGCTACAGTTGAGAATCCCAATAACTTTTCATATGAGTCCTTACTCCTCACTTATATATATCTTTCTAAAGAGAATAAGAAAGGTTCGTTTAAACTCATTCTGCCACCAAATTCCTGAATTCCTCCACCTATAGTGAATTATCCAACAACCTTAGTTTCTAATGCTGCACAACATGTCCTAGTTATAATTTTGTCTCTTTTGGGAGATGATACTGTGATGGTAAGTGAATAAGCCCTAGGGTTTTTTATTTTTAGGTTATAAAGAATTGTTGGGCCATACATTGTGAATGGTAGACAAACGTTCCTGCAATGTGAAGAAATGATGAAGGAGTTTGGCTTGATCAGGGAGGGCAGTGGAAATATGTCCCTTATCAGATAATTTCAAATAAAAGAGGGGAAATAAGTTTTGCACCTTATAATTCATGAAAGAAAGCCAAAAATTGAGAAAATGGCAAACCAAAAAACATGGCTAGGTAGCAATCAAGCAATATACCTAAACAAATTGATGTTGAGGTATAAGACTCACAATTGCAAAATAGAGAAAACGTTCAAAGAGGAGAAGAAGCAGAGGTACATGTTAAATTAACAGAGGGACCCTCAAATCAACCAAGTTTTCAAATGTAGTTGGGAAACCTAGAGTGTTCTACCTCCCCCTTTGTTTCCACTGATTTGGAAATATTCTCAATTGAAGAAACTCCCTCCACCATAAAAGTGTTACAGAGGAATTATAAACAAATTGAAGAAATAATTCATGACAAGGTTATTTTGCATGACAAGCAGGGGAAATGCTCTATAGTGACCTAAGCAAAATATTTTTGACAGTAAGTAAAGCAGAAAATATTTTCGAGAAAGTTTCAAATCAGCTCAAGCAAGGAAAGGAAAATTTTGTTGCACTGCATATTCAAAATGAGGACTATAAGAAGCTAATAGTTAAATTGGGAATAGATCTAGAAAATAGGGAAACTATCAAAACCCTATTGAAAAACATAGAATCTTAGATACACTCATTAAGGAAGAATTTGAAAATTCCTGGGACCTAGCACACCCAAATATTTGAACTAGCTCAGGTTGATGGGAGAATTAATGGACATAAATAAATAAATTGTCATTTTGCAGGAACAAGTGTAGGGCTTACAACAATCAATAAAAAGCCATTTTTTCACTTTTGTGGTCCCAAGTGATTCAAACGAACCGTCAGAGAATCTTACAAAAGTTATGGCAAAACTCAAAATTTTAGAGGATGAACTAAAGGAAATTCAAGACAACCTAATGCAGATAAAGGAAAACCATGATATCAAGGAGAGGCAGCTAAAATACAACAAAAGAAAACAATGATCAATTGACCACCAAGAACAATGAAACACAAGATGAGATCAAGGAGTTGAAAAACAAATTGAAAGGAAATATCTCTCCAATGGAAGCTAGACAAATTTTTTGGGATGATATCATCCAGATGTATGTTTCTATATGGGAGTATATTCATATCATTCCTCAACAAAATATTATGATGAATGGGTCTAAATTAAGCATTGATGCATGGAAAAGAACTATATAGAAAGAAGTAGTGAGGGCTAAAAAGAAGATCAAACATTTAAATGGAAAATATTCAAGTAAACTAAGGGCATCAAATATCATAGACTGAGCTGGGGTAATTATGGAAATTAGTAAAATGAATGAGAAACACCTACTTCGTATTCAGGATGAGAACAAATTAAAGGGGGTTCATAACTCAATATCTTTGTTTGATTTCAAATTTGACAAGAGGACCAACAAGGAAATATGTTTTCTTAGGAACTATATGAAAAGGAACTAGAGTAAATGCAACACATGAAAAGATTGGAATTCTAAATGGAAGAGTTGTAGTGAGTTATTTGTAGAGGGAATTCTAACTTCTTTGGCTGATGAAGACACTATTTGTTGCAAAAACTAATTATACAAAGCTTTCAAATTTGAAAGTTGCATTCCAGAAAATGAACCAGTGTACGCTCCCAGATGAAGCACTTTAGACCAAGTATGAAAGATTGATTACTCATATTGAAGTCGAATTTCAAATGGCAGAAGCAAGCACAAATCCTCAAAATCAATGTTCCACTAGTCATCAAACTTCTCCAAAATGAGAAAATTTCATTTTGTAACATTGTAAAAGACTTTTTAGTTACCTATAGTTAAGTAGTAATGGTAAGTTTTGACAATTAACTTTGTAACTAATTTCGATGTAATATTTAAAATACACGAGAACCACTGGAAAATTGTTCAAAGTTTTGGAATTTTGAGTACTTGTGTAATCATTTTGGCTTCCCTAAAGATAATAATAAAAGTCACAAGGTTGATTCTAGTATGTACTAGTACATTTTAGTTTGTGTTGTCACTTATTCTAGTAGTTGTTCCTTAGGATTTCCCTTCCTTAGGGCTCTGCTAGATTGTGTGGTAATACGAAACATTCCATTGATATCAAGGGAAAAATTCCACCAATATATTACCCTAGGAGGATGCCATTTATCCTATCATGTTCTTACCATCTTCCAACCAATTTTACAATTAGAATGTACAACATTTTTCATTGGTTAAATATGGAAAACAAGGGTATGTTGCCTCTACTCTAATTTGCAAGAAATGAAAATTAGCATATAAATAAAATAATATCCAACTAACTTATTGAAAGTAAACTATTGATAACTCTTTCTCCATCCAGATAACAAATTCGACCCACTTTTTGTTTTGTAACATGTCCTTTTTGAAGTTTGTTGGATGATGGCCATATTTATCCTCTTGCTAAAACATGACACATTAAACACTTAAATTGATTAATATGCAATCATTTACCTTTTTCTAGGAAATAAAATAATATCATTTCACATATTAACAATACTTACAAAGATAGAAATCAAGGCCTTTACATGTTTCTTGCCACTGTGATGCGTGGCACTTCGTTTTGCAAGCCTAGCCTTGGAGGCCTTGTCTTGAAACACATACTAATTGAATTTAACTATGCAAAAATAAAATACAAAAATTGTTTAAGAAATTGATATAATCTTATGAAAAAATTCAAATACCTGGGTACTCTCCTCACTGATCTTCCTCCATTCATCCAACTTCTCATATGTTTTTACAAGTTCCTTCTATACTTTTGTACTTACATCAATTGGCCTTCTTTTGAGCCTTTTCTCGGTTGAGAATTTTTGGATCTTCTTTCTTTGATAACATCTAAATCTCTTGCAATTATGAGACATTTGTAGTTTAACCTTTTTTATGGACCAACCTATGCCAAGTTTAGTCTCCATGTCGTGAATTACTACTTTCTGTAAGTGAAAGGTATCTTTGAGAGTGGAAAATGGAGATGCAATTTGAATTGTTGAATGTGTGATTCCTTCAACCTATTCAAAACATATTTCCTAGCATTTGTTCTATATATTTCACTTGAAACCACATTGTTCTTTATCCTTATATCATAGCTACCAATGTAGGATTCATAATGTGGCGTGGTGGAAGAAGAGATTTGCGTCCTAGGAGTGGATTGGGCATTGGAAGTCTTTGTTTCTGATTCCAAATTCTTAGTGGTTATGCTTAATTATTTCTTCCTTGATCTTCTTCTCGATCCAGGAGTAGTTGGGTAGTCAATTGATTCCCTTTGAGTTGGTGACGTGCTTGCAATGTTTCAATGGTTTTAGTTGATCATTTGGCCCCAATATCTTGTTAACAACTTCTTAGGTTTAGATTTCCCCCAATCTCACTTCGAGTAGCATATTAGATGAAATTTGGACCTTGATTTCACTTATATGATGAGCTAGGAATCACATTACAACATCAATTTAAAGGAATAATTAATATGTCTCTTCAAATATAAACTTGAACTTAATTTTGAATTTGAATTGCATCTTCGCATTTTTAGATTACAACCTAATTGCAAAACATACATCAACCAAATCATATGCAAATACTAAAATAAAGGTCTATACTACACCTTTCTCAAACACACAAGATTTCCTACTCTAATGCCACTTAACACAAGGGTGAAACTAAAAATCACCACTTGATGTAGAGGTGATAGTAAAAATTGTAGCTTGTACAAAGGAACGTTGCATGCTCATGCTTTATTAAAGAAAAGGAAATAAATATTTTACAATCATGCCACTCCACTACCTCATTTAACACTACATTATTTTTTAATTTACACATATGGGGACAAAATTCTTATATCCCCTATTAGTTGTGATGATAAGCTTAAATCCCAAAATAAACGTACTTTATCCCTAAAAATTTTCTAAATTCCTATCCAATGACTAAATTAACAAAAATGAATTTTAATTAAGGGAACCACCTCCTTTTCTTAAATCTATAGGAACTCTTATAGGCCAATGATAGTTTTTGAAATGTCCAAAGACGCACCTACATCACTCTCACTCTTTGTCTCTCTCTCCCCTCTTTACCCCTCACTCCCTTCTCGCTTCCCTCCCCCCTCTCTCCTTCCTTCCTCTCTCTTTTGTCTCTCACTACCTTATACTCCCTCTTTCTCTCCATGTCTCCCTTATCAATATCTCTCCCTCTCTTCCTCATTACACACAATCCAACTTTATCTCTCTCTCTCTCTCTCTTTGATCCAAGTGGATGTTAGTGGCCACCTGCCTATTCCACTTGGACCCCCACCATTGTCTCTTTCAGTTTTTCAGTTTCCTTATTTGTAGCACAATTTACTATTTTTGGCAGTTTTTCGGGTCCCGAACTTCTTGAGCCATTTTGAGGCCCTAAACAAAGTTTTTAGGGAAGCCCGAGGCCAACATGGGTCAACGACCATGTTGGCCACTGAAATTTGTATTTCTCGGATAGATCTTTCTAACGAGGTATTGTGCATGTCAAACGAAAATCATATGCCAAAGTTACAACCCTCGAAAGTTGATGTACCAATTTACCCAAATGGTGCCCATAGTTTGGTGCTTCATCTCCTAGGATTAGGCTTTTGGATGTTTAGAGTTTTCCATTGTTTCTCAATAATAAATAGGACTTTGAGCCTCATTGTAGCATAGTACAGAGGCATGTTTCCAACACATCTTCTCAGAGATAAGCTACCATTGCCCGAGCCAGTCTTATTTCCATTCTATTTGTAAGCATATTTCAGTATTTGATATTAATGAGATGAAGTGTTATTTTTTCTGCATCTTTGTATTTATGTTTATATCTATAATTTGTTGTGTTCATGTTTAAATTTGGATCAATCTCTCTCTTAGTTAGTCAGTCCCTCATCCCTCTCTCCCTCCTCTCTCCCTCTCCCCCTCATCTCTCTCTCTCTCTCTCTCTCGCTCACTATCTCTCTCCCCCATCATCCCTGTCTCTCTCTATCCTGCTATTCTCTCTCTTTGTTCTTCCCTCTCTATCCCCCTTTAATCTCTATCTCTTTAAGCCTCCCTCTCTCCTTCTCCACCTCTCTGTCTCACCCTCCCACCTACTCTCTCTCTCTCTCTCTCTCTCTCTCTCTCTCTCTCTCTCTTCCTTACCCCATGTCTCTCCCTCAATCCCATCCCTCCTCTTCATCCTTCCTTCTCTCCCTATCCTTGTCTCTCTCTATTTTTATGTCTCCCTCCTATATCCATTAGTTTCTCCTTTATTAAGCCCACCTCTCTCCCCTTAACCCCCCCCCTCTCTCTCTCCATATTTCCCTCTTATTTCTCCCCCTTTTACTATCCATTCCTTTCTCTCGCTCTAAACTCATGACTCATTTTTTCTATCTCTCTCTCTAAGCTCATGACTCATTTTTTCTACCTCTCTCTCTAAACTCACGACTGATTTTTTCTATCTCTCTCCCCTTTTCCTTATTTCCTCCTCCTCCTCCTCCTCCTCCTACTCTCTCTCTCTCTCTCTTTCTCTATCCATCCCAACGTCTCTCTATCTCTCTCTCTAAACTCACGACTGATTTTTTCTATCTCTCTCCCCTTTTCCTTATTTCCTCCTCCTCCTCCTCCTCCTCCTCCTACTCTCTCTCTCTCTCTTTCTCTATCCATCCCAACGTCTCTCTCTCTCTCTCTCTCTCTCTCTCTCTCTCTCTCTCTCTCTCTCTCTCTCTCTTCCACCTTGTATGTCTCCCTCCCATACCCCTTTTCACATGTCTCACTTCTTGTTTCCGCTTCCTAAATCCCTCTCTCTCGCACACTCTCTCTTTGCCCTGCTATATGTATCCCTCAAACATCCTTATCTTTCCTTTTCTCACTTTATCTCCATCTTTGTATATAATTATCTCCGTTAGAAAACTCTCTCTCTCCATGTATGTATCCTTCCTACATACCTCTGTTTCTCTTCCCCTCCCCTTGTATGTCTCTCTCCTAAATCCTTCTCTCTCTTTATCTCCCTCCATCTCACTCCCCTTTGCCCCATCTCTTCCCATGTATCTCCCCCCTTATATGTGTCCCTTCTACATCCATCTCTTTCTCTCTCCCTCTCTCTCTCTATCTCTCTCTATATGTCCCTCCATATCTAGCCTCTCTCCCTCTATATATCCCCCTTCTACATCCCTCCCCCCCCCCCCCCCACACACACTCCATATATGTCCCCCTGTCTCTCTCTGCCCCTCCATCTTCCCCATCTCCCCCTCCCTACCTCCTTCCCTCTCCCCCCCCCCCTCTTCCACACCCTATTTCTCTCTCTTTCTCTCTCTTCCTCTCTCCCCATCTCCCTTTTCCTACATTCCCCCCTCTCTCTCTCCATCGCTCCCTCACACACTCTCTCACCCACCTTTGTCCCTATCTCCATCCCTCTTTACCCCCTACCTCCCTCTCTCTCTCTTTCTGTCACTCTCTCCCACCTTGAAGCTCCCTCCACCCACTCTCCTCTCTCTCTCCCTCTGGCCCTCTTCTCTCTCTCTCTCCCTTCCCACACTCCCCCCCAAATCTCTCTCTCCCTCCCTCCCCCTTCCTATACCCGCCCACACTCTCTCTTCCTCCCTTTCCCTTCTTGACCACTACTCTCTTTGTTGTGATCCATCACAAGCTCTCCTCTCCTCTTGGATTGTCGGCTCCAATCAAAGCTTCGATCACTATAATTAGAACCTACACAAACAAACAACACAAGACAAAGATCTACAACATCTATGTAGCATTATCCAATCACTCTATTCAATGGATCAAAATAACTTTGAAATATATGAATGTAAACATAACATAAAACATATAGGAAAACAATATACTCTTTGTATTAATATGAAAGGGAGAGAGTTTACAACCAAAAGTGGAAGTTGATATTGTATAGATCCCCCTAAGTTGACTTGTCCTTCCTTGCCACAATGTACACCTTAAAGGAAACCTAATGCATGGGAACATCACAAGGAAGTAGGGGCTTGTAGGCTCAAAATTTTGGCTAAGTATTGGCCAAGGTAGGTCAGTTAGGCAGAGGATAGAAGATATAGGTGCAGGTTGAGCTCAAGCTTGAGAAAAGCATATTGTGTTCATCCAGATTCCTTGATAAACGCAACAAAAATATTAAGGGGTATTGAGCAATTTATTTCCCCTAGATAAATCTCTGTGTATATGTGTTGAATATTGATGCATGTTAACGATTTGTGTTCTCGATCATGAATTTACTTCCATAGATTAATAGAGTAGCTTCTAGCCCTGTGATTTAGAAAATTTCATGAGAAGTTTAGAATCTACACATTAATTTCTATAGCGGGGACTAGGAATTTTTTATATGACAATCCCTTTTCAAAAGTTTGTTTATATTTTGTATACAAGCCCAACCTTTCAGGCTGAAAAGCGCAACCTTAAACTATATAAAAGTGGGCTCGAAACTTTTATAGATTGGAAATTAAAGCACACACAAGTTTGGGGTCAGATCGTCACTAATTGGAATCATCACTAGGAATCAAGGTTTCCTGTTAGGGTAAAATAATCAAAAGTTACGGGATGAAGACCCATCAAAAATAAGAATAGCTAAATAACCCATCTCCAAATAAACGACCATGATTCATTCTGATAGGTCCCTTCCGCTTTTCACGAACCACTATGGGGGACCCCTTGGAAGTGGTTAATGTTTTTTTATGAAAACCATGCATTGGAAGTTGGTGACAGCTCATGTACCCATTTGGTGAGCCAAGTAAGTGAGTAGACTCTTACGCGTCATCAATCCACCTCACCTCTACATGTCATCTCTTGTACACCCATGTCACCCTTCCATATCCCTTACATCATTAAGATTTTTTGTTTTTCCTACTCATTATAAAAAAGATAAAAGGTCATCCCACCTATTATTTTCTTTGAGCTCCAGTTGTAGAGTTACAATGACCAATGTCCAAAGTGTACATTGTCGATTCCACATCAACATTTGCCTCTTCATTGTTGTGGTTATCAGGTAACTCATAATTCCACATTTATTCCTTGTACTTTCTTTCAAATTGTAAACATGGAGAAAACCTTGAAATTAACTAAAAAACCTGCAATATCTATGTCGTATGTTCATATACCCCTTATGGAAAAAGAAGCTAAAGTATATGATTCTCATTTCTCCTTGGACCTTTTGGAGATTCAAAAGGACATTCTTGACCATTCTAGTGAACCATATATTTTTTTTCGAGTCATTCAATCTGAACTTTATCATGTAATTGTCCCACATACCTAAAATTTCCCTGAATTTGTCAGATGGTTAGTGTCTTCCTTTGCCCCATAGAGGAATTTTGTTATGTCTAATTTAAGGGAGACTATTTTTGAGGTCACTTCACAACTAATACACAAATATTTTAATTGTACTATAGTCGAGAATCCCAAGAGATTTTTAAATGAGTCCTTACACCTCACTTATAGATATCTTTCTAAAGAGAATAAGGAAGGTCTATTTAAACTCATTTTTCCACCAAAATCCCAAATTCCTCCACCTATAGTGAATTATCCAATAACCGTATTTTATGACATTGCACAACATGTCATAGTTATAATTTTCTCTCTTTTGGGAGAAGATGATACTGTGATGGTAAGTGAATAAGCCCTAGGATTTTTGAGTTTGATGTTGCAACCTGATATTGTTTAGGATATCCCTTCTTACCTAGCCAACTCTATCAATTTTCAATTTCAAAACTATCATATTTATGGTTATTTAAGATATCCCTCTGTCCTTATCGATATGTCTTATATGTACATGCTGATAGGTTTGGCCATCTTGATCTAAATATGTGGGTTTCAAGGAATCCAATGAACTCTGTGATTGAATGGAATAGTGTTGTTAGAAAGAAGGAAAATAATGAGGGGTTTTCTTATTACTTATCATTCAAGACCACTGTATATACTGTTTTGAACAATCAACAACCTCTAAGGATTTTTCCTGAAGCAAAAGTGTTGTTGCAGCTCAACAAGGACACCAAAGTGGGGACTAGTATATTTTTCAAGATTACACTGAGATAAGACTATCTGGGGTTGAAGTACCACCATATCATTTGCTAATATTTTTTCCTATGAGGATATTTTCTCTTAAATTTATAAGGCATAGTCTAAATGTTGACCAAGTTCATTTTGTTCCTGCACATAAAGGGTATATTTTTTACGTTGGAAAGACTTGTTGGGCCATACATTGTGAATAATAGACAAACACTCCTACAAGTTGAAGAAATGATGAAGGATTTTGGCTTGATCGAGGGAAGTGGAAATATGACCCTTATCATGTCATTTGAAATAAAAGAGGGGAAATAATTTCTGCACCTTATATTCATGAAAGCAAGCCAGAAATTGAGAAAATGGAAAATGAAGAAACATGGTGAGGCAACAATACGCAACAAAGAGTAGATGTCCAAACCCCCACAATGAGGGAGAAGAGCTTGACTAGAAATATACCTAATAAAATTTATGTTGAGATATAAGGCTCACAATTGCAAAATAGAGCAAACGTTCAAAGAGAAGAAGAAGCAAAGGTACATGTTAAGTTAATAGAGGGACCCTCAAATCAACTAGGTTTTCAAATGTAGTTGGAAAAACTATAGTGTTCTACCTCCTCCTCTATTTCCATTGATTTGGTAGCATTCTCAATTGAAGAAACTCCCTCCACCACAAAAGTGTTACAGAGGAATATTAACAAATTGAAGAAATAATTCATAAGGTGAGAAACAACATGGCAACTCCACTAGCAGCACAAACAACTCCAACTTATCAAACATGACTACTCTTTAATTTGGATTTAGAAAGGAACCAATTAAAATTCTCTCTCATGCATCCAACTATTTAGTCTCTTCCTTTAAGACCATATTTTAAAACATTACATCTATCCATAAATGTAGGTGACATCCCATTTCATGACAAGATTAATTTGCATGACAAGCAGGGGAAATGCTCTATAGTGACCTAAGAAAAATATTTTTGATAGTAAGTAAAGAAGAAACGCTTTTGGATAATTTTTCAAATTAGCTTAAGCAAGAAAAGGAAAATTTTGTAGCACTGCATATTCAAAATGAGGACTATAAGAAGCTAATTGTTAATTGGGAATAGATCTAGAAAATAGGGAAACTATCAAAACCCTATTGAAAACATAGAATATTAGATGCACTCACTAAGGTTGAGAAAGAGAAGGAAGTGTTGATGAGAGAGTTAGTGGACATAAACAAATAAATTGTCATTTTGTAGGAACAAGTGTATGGCTTACAACAATAAATAAAAATCCATGTTTTGCACTTTTGTGGTCCTAAGTGAGTGAAATGAACCCTCAGAGAAGCTTAAAACTTTTATGGAAAAACTCAAAATTTCAGAGGATGAACTAAAGAAAGTTCAGGATGACCTAACATAGATAAAGGAACAACTTGATATCAAGGAGAGGAAACTAAATAAAACAAAAGAAAACAATGATCAATTTACCACCAAGTACAAGGAACACATGATGAGATCAAGGAGTTAATTTTTTTTTTTGAAAGGAAATATCTCTCTAATTAAAACTAGACAAATTTTTTGGGATGATATCATCTAGGAGGTCTGTTCTATATGGAAGTATATTCATATAATTCATCAACAAAAGATTATGTTGAATGGGTCTAAATTAAGCATTGATGCATGCAAAAAACTATACAGAAAGAAGTAGTGAAGGCTAAAAAGATGATCAAATATTTAAATGGAAAATATTCAACTAAACTAAGGGCATCAGATATCATAGACTAAGTTGGAGTAATTATGGAAATCAATAAAATGAATGAGAAAAACCTACTTCCTATCCAGGCTGAGAACAAATTAAAGGACGTTCATAAGTCATTATTTTTGTTTGATTTCAAATTTGACGAGAGGACGAGCAAGGAAATCTGGTTTCTAGGAACTATATGAAAAGGAAATAGTGGGTGTTAAAGGTAGAGTAAATACAACACATGAAAAGACTGGAATTCTAAAGGGAAGAATTGTAGTGAATTATTTACAGAGGGACTTCCAACTTCTTTAGCTGATGAAGACACTATTTGTTGTAAAACTTAATTATACAATGCTTTCAAATTTGAAAGTTGCATTCGAGAAAATGAACCAATGTAAGCTCCCAGATGAAGCACTTTAGAGGAAGTGTGAAAGGTTGATTACTCCTACTGAATCAAAGTTCAAATGGTAGAACCAAGCACTAATCCTCAAAGTCAATGTTCCACTAGTCATCAAACTTCTCAAAAATGAGAAAAAAACATTTTTTAATGTTGTAAAAGACTTTTTAGTTACATATAGTTAAGTAGTAATGGGATGTATTGATAATTACCATTGTAACTGATTTTGATGTAATATTTAAAATACATGAGAGCCACTAGAAAATGGTTCAAATTTTTGGCATTTTGAGTAATTTCATAATCATTTTGGCTTCCCTGAAGATAATAATAAAAGTCAAAAGGTTGATTCTAGTATGTATGGTACATTTTAGTATGTGTTGTTTCCCTCATGTGTTTTCCATATTCATTTTCCTTCTTTGAAACACGTGTATGATCATAGTAGATTTATTTGAGAAAGTTGCAAATTTATTTTATGTATCTTTAATAGTTACAATTAATACCTATAAGTTATATTCAAAGACATATTAATAGGCTCTCCACTACTTCTGCACTTCCATTCTTAATGTAAATCATTCATACTTTCATCTTAGAGTTTTAAATTTGGATTCTATTAAAGGCCTCAAGTTATAAACCCTACCCTCTTATCAGTTCTCTTTTCCAGCGAAATAATTAAAGTCTTGCTACTATAAGGCCAATTTGGGCATAAAGATTCATCTCCAAAATTAAGTTCTGTTACAAAAGGGAATGTATCACCTCTGGGCTCATTTTAATAAATGTTTAACAATATTTTAAAAGTTTTGAAATAGTTCTATGGATGTCCTAAGAACTAGTTCCCTTTCAGCTAGGAATTGTCTCTAGGGTGACAACACAAGGTATGGTGCAAAATGTTACCCACGAAAAGTGAGTGACCCCATAGGAGAATTTTTCTTCCATCTTTGTCTTCAGCCTGGAGCCAACAACCCCTGACAACCACTAGTGTAATCGATGTATTGTGCCACTTGATCTCCGCTCCCTGAGCTAGTTGTATGTCCCCTCACCCATCTATCAAGAGCATGTGTTTGAAGGTGGGAAATCAAATCGTAAAGGTATGTTTTTAATTGTATAATCAGGTGCTTATGCTTGTTTCTCTTTGGACACTTTAGGCATGGATTATTGGGTGACTTGGAAGAAGGAATGGTTTTTACTATAGTCTTGTTTTTTCACCCTAAATGGGGGCTTTATCTTCAATCCTAGTCCCATGGGATATCCCCCAATGGATTATATCTTTAGGAAGGGCCAGCTTGGAAAACCCCATTTTTGGTAGCGTAGTTCTCAAATGCCTCACATAGGTGAAAGTTCATAAAGAGTAGGGGACCTTTACTAAATTGATATTGGGACATTATCCCATTGTTTTCACTTATTCTAGTAGTTGTACCTTTGGTTTTCCCTTCCTTAGGGCCCTTCTAGATTGTGTAGTAATAGGAAACATTCCATTGATATGGTGGGAAACATTTGACTGATATATTTCCCAAGGAGGATGTCATTTATCCTATCATGTTCTAACCATATTCCAACCAATTTTACAATTAGAATGTACAACATTTTTCCTTGGCTAAATATGAAAAACAAGGGTATGTTGCATCTACTCTAAGTTGCAAGAAATGCAAATTGACATCTAAATAAAATAATATCCAACTAACTTATTGAAAGTCAACTATTCATACCTCGTTCTTCATCAAGATAACAAATTAGATCCACTTTTTTTTTAGCAACATGTCCTTTTCGAAGTTTGTTGGATGATGGCCATATTTGTCCTCTTGTCAAAACATGACACATGGACTAATTAAACTAATTAATATGCAATCATTTAGTTTTTTCTATGAAATAAAAAAATATCATTTCACATATTAAATATAATTATAAAGGTAGAAATCAAGGACTGTATACCTTTTTGGTCACCATGATGGTTGGAACTTCATTTTGAATGCCTAGGCTTGGAGGCCTTGTCCTGAAACATATACTATTTGAATTTAACTATGAGAAAATAAAATACAACTTTTTTTAAAGAAATTTGATATAATCTTATGAGAAAATTCAATTACTTGGGTACTCTCCTCACCGGGCTTCGTTCATTCATCCAACTTCTCATACGTTTTTACAAGTTCTTTCCATACTTTTGTACTTACATCAACTGACCTTCTTTTGAGCCTTTGCTTGGGCGAGAGTTTTTTTATCTTCCTTGTTTGATTGCATCTAAATCTCTTGCAGTTATGAGACATTTTTAGTTTAAACTTTTTTATGGAACAACCTGTGCCAAATTTAGTCTCCATGTCGTGAATTACTACTTTCTATAAGTGCAACGCATCTTTGAGAATGGAAAATGGAGATGGGATTTGAAATGTTGACGGTATGATTTCTTCAACCTATTCAAAACATATTTCCTAGCATTTGTTCTACATATTTCGCTTGAAACCACATCATATTTTATCCTTATATCATAGCTACGAATGCAAGATTCATAATGTGGCATGGTGGAAGAAGCGATTTGTGTCTCAAGAGTGGATTGGGCATTGGAAGACTTTGTTTCCCATTCCAAATTCTTAGTGGTTATGCTTAATTATTTCCTCCTTAATCTTCTGCTCGATCCATGAGTGGTTGGGGAATCAATTGATTCACTTTGAGTTGGTTGACATGCTAGCAATGCTTCAATGGTTTTAGTTGATCATTTGGCCCCAATATCTTGTTAAAAAATTGTCGGGTTTAGATTTTTCCCTAATCTCACTTCAAGTATCTTAAAAAATTGTCGGGTTTAGATTTTTCCCTAATCTCACTTCAAGTATCATATTATATGACATTTGGACCTTGATTTCACTTATATGATGAGCTAGGAATCACATTACAACATCAATTTAAAGGAATAATTAAAATGTCTCTTATAATATAAACTTGAACTTAATTTTGAATTCGAATTGCAACTTCACATTTTCAAATGACATCATAACAACAAAATAGAAATCAACCAAATTATATGCGATTACTAAATTAAAGGTCTATACTACACATTTATCAAACACACAAGATTTCCTACTCTAATATCACTTAACACAAGGGTGAAACTAAAAATCACCACTTGATGTAGAGGTGATAGTAAAAATTGTAGCCTATACAAAGGAACTCTGCACGCTCATGCTTTATTAAAGAAAATTAGATCATTTTTTTACATTCATGCCACTCCACTACCTCCTTTCACATTACATTATATTTTAATTTACACATATGAGGACATAGTTCTTATATCCCCTATTATTAGTGATGATAAGCTTAAATCCCAACATAAACAAATTTATCCCTAAAAATATTCTAAATCCCTATCCAATGAATAAATTTAAAAATTTGCATTTTAATTAAGGGAACCAACTCCTTTTCTTAAATCTCTAGGAAATTTAACAGGCTAATGATAGGTTTTTACATGTCCAAACATGCACCTACATCACTCTCAATTTTTGTCTCTCTCTCCCCTCTCTCCTCCCTCCTTCTCCCCCCCTCTCTCCTCCCTCCTTCTATCCTCTATCTCTCACTACCTTATACTGCCTCTTTCTCTCTATCTCTCCCTCATCAATCTCTCTCCCTCTATTCATCATTACACACACCCCCTCTCTATCTCTCCATCATCTCTCTCTATCTCTCTCAGTTAATCAATCCCTCATCACTCTCTCCCTCTCCCCCTCTATCCCCCTCATTTCTCTCTCTCTCACTCACTCACTATCTCTCTTCCCCCTCATCCCTATCTCTCTCTATCCCCATATTCTCTCTCTCTCTCTATTCTTCCCTCTATATCCCCCTTCAATCTCTATCTCTTTCACCCTCCCTCTCTCCTTCTCCGCCTCCCTGTCTCACCCACCCACCCACTCTCTTTCTTTATATACCCCTCTACCTTCTCTCTCTCGCTCTCCTCCTTACCCCATGTCTCTCCCTTAATCTGATCCTTCCTCTTCATCCTTCCCTCTCTTCCTATTCTTGTCTCTCTGTGCTTTTATGTATCCCTTCTATATCCATCCATATCACCTTTATTAAGCCCACCACTCTCTCATTAATCCCCCCCACCCTTTCTCTCTCTTTCCCTATCCGTTACTCTATCTCACTCTCTCCATATTTCCCTCCTATTTCTCCCCCTTTTCCTATCCATTCCTTTCTCTCTCTCTAAACTCATGACTCCCTTTTTCTATCTCTCTCTCATTTTCCTTATTTCCTCCTCCTCCTCCTCCTAATCTCTCTTTCTCTATCCCTCCAAACGTCTCTCTCTCTCTCCCTCCCAACGTCTCTCTCTCTCTCTCTCTTTCTCTCTTTCTCCCCCCCAACCTTGTATGTCTCCCTCCCATACCCCTCTTCTTCTGTCTCTCTTCTTGTACGTACCCTTCCTAAATCCCTCTCTCTATCTCTCTCTCTCACACTCTCTCTCCGCCCTACTATATGTATCCCTCCAACATCCTTATCTTTCCCTCCCTCACTCTCTCTCCATATTTCTCTCTCCTTATGTCACTTAGAAAATTATCTCTCTCCCTCCCTATATGTATCCCTCCTACATACCTCTGTTCCTCTCCCCCTCCTACATCCCTCCCTCTCCTTCTCTCCCCCTGTCTCACTCCTCTTTTCCCTTTCTCTCCCCATGTTCCACCGCCCCCCTTATGTGTCCCTTCTACATCCCTCTCCCTCTCTCCCCCCCATCTCTCTCTCTCTCACTTTCCCTCCCTCTCTCTTCGCCCCTCCATATCCACCCTCTCTCCATCAATATGTCTCCTTTCTACATCCCTCTACCCCCACCCACACTATCTCTCTCTCTCTCTCCATGTCTCTCTCTGTCCCTCCCTCCCTCATTTCCTGTCCCCCCCACCTCTCTCTTCCACCCCCTACTTCTCTCTCTTTCTTTCTCTTATTCTCCCCCCCTTCCCTTTTCCTTCATGCCCCCATCTCTCTCCAACCCTCCCTCACTCACTCTCTCACCCCCTTTTGTCCTTCTCTCCACCCCTCTCTATCCCCCTACCTCCATCTCTCTCTCCTTTTATCACTCTATCCCACCTTGACTCTCCCTCCATCCACTCTCTTCTACCTCTCCCTCTGCCCCTCCTCTCTCTCTCTCCTACCCACACTCCCCCCAACCCTCTCTCTCTATCTCTATTTGCCCCCTTTATCTCTCCCTCCCCCCCTTCCTAAATCCCCCCACATTCTCTCTTCCTCCCTTTCCCTTCCCAAACACTGCTTTCCTACTTGTGATCTATCACAAGCTCTTCTCTCCTCTTGGTTTGTCAACTCCAATCGTAGCTTCGATCCCTATAATTAGAACTTACACAAACACACAATGCAAGCCAGTGATCTACAACATCTACGTAGCATTATCCAATCACTCTCTTCAATGGATTAGCATAACATTGAAATATATGAATATAAACATAACATAAAACATATAGGAAAACAATATACTCTTTGTATTAATATGAAAGGGAGAGAGTTTACAACAAAAAGTGGAAGATGATCTTGTATGGATCCTCCCAAGTTGACTTGTCATTCCTTACCACAATGTACATGTCAAAGCCACCCTAATTCATTGGAATGATAACTCTCTTATGATCAAAGCAACAACATAAGGGTATGATTAGTCTCAAAAATCCATCCCCTAGGTTGTGGATGACAATAAATATATAGGAGAGGATGGTAGTTTATGCATTCCTATCCATTTACCAATCTAGGCTTGAGATCCACTCTTGATGGGAGGATGAGCTCAAGGGATAAGAGGTGAAAACTCGAAGGTAGGGAAAATAAGATTCAAAGTTCTTATCCAAGGTAAATGGTTTTAACAACTCCTGGAAACTTCTTGAAGAGGAAGCTTCAAGATTCTTTTATTTTTCCTAAATTTTTAGAATCAGCTCACCCCTAGCAAGGGACAACCTTCCCTAATCAAAGTAGGTGTAGAATTGAGCAACCTGTTGCTGAACCTAGGTCCCTAAAGGGCCAGGATACGCTGGGCCTTAAAAGATAATAAAATGAAGCACTAAAGGTCATAAACTCAGGGATTTGAGAGAGTCATGCTTAGGGATTTGCTTAGGGATGATGACAAGGTGTCCATCGATGTTGATTGATCTAGTTTGTAGGCATATTGACCAATTGTGACAAAATGGCTTATAACACTCTCTTTCTCTCCTCCTTTCCTCCTCCTCCTCTTCCTCTTCTCCCTCTCTCTTACCCACTCCCTCCCTCTCCTTCTCTCTCTCTCTCTCTCTCTCTCTCTCTCTCTCTCTCTCTCCTCCCTCTCCTCATCCCCACTCCCTCTCCATCCATTGGCCCCACATGCCCCCCTCTCTCCCCCTCTATATCTTCCTCCCTCCCTACCTCCCCTTCCCTCTCTATCCCTCGCGCCCTCTCCCTCTCCCTCCATTGGCCCCACATGCCCCATCTCTCCCTCTCACTCCATCCTCTCTTTCTCCCTCCATATATATCTCTTTGATCTTCTCCCTCCCTCTCCTTCTCCTTATCCCCCTCTCTCCCTCTCTCTCCCTTCCTCTCCTTCTCTCTCCCTCTCCTTCTCTCTCTATCTCTCTCCCCTTCCCCCTTCTCTCCCCGCACCTCTCTTCCACCCTTTATCTCTCTCTACTCCCTCTATTGGCCCCACATGTCCCCCTCTCTTCCTCTATCTCTTTGTCTTCCTCCCTTCCTCTCTCTCTCTCTCTCTCTCTCTCTCTCTCTCTCTCTCTCTCTCTCTCTCTCTCTCTCTCGCTCACCCCCTATCCCCCTCCCTCCATTGGCCCCACATGTCCCCTCTCTCCCTCCCTCTCTCCATTTGTCTCTCCACCCCCTCTCTCCCTCCCTCTCTATCTCTCCCTCTCCCTCTCCCTCCCTCGCCTTCTCTCTCTCCTGCTCCCTCCCTCTCCTCTTTCTTACTCTATCTCTCTCTCCCCCCTTCCCCCTTCTCTCTCTCCTGCTCCCTCCCTCTCCTCTCTCTTACTCTATCTCTCTCTCTCTCCCCATCCCCCTTCTCCTCTCCTGCTCCCTCCCTCTCCTCTCTCTTACTCTATCTCTCTCTCTCTCTCTCTCTCTCTCCCCTTCCCCCTTCTCTCCTACCACCTCCCACCCACCTTTCCTATCTCTCTGCTCCCTCTTCTTCTCTCACCCTCTCCCTTGCCCCCTCTCGCATCTCTCCCTCTCTAATTTCCTCCTCCTCTCTCTCTCCCCATCATTCTCCCGCCCTTCCCGTCTCTCCCTCCATCCTACTCCACATCTCTATGTGTCCCTCCATCCATCCCACTTCTTCTCTCCTTATCTACCTCTTACTCCTAGTCTCTCTCTCCCTTATTCCCTCTTATGTACTCCTCTCCTCTCTTCCCCAAGACCTCTTTCTACCATGCATGCTTTTACCCATTCGCCCTTGCCCCACCCCTTCCTCTCCTCCCCCAACTTCTCTTTCTTGCTCTCACCCAACTCTTCTTTCCCTCCCTCTCTCTTTCTTTCTCTCCCTAACACAAGCATCAAAATGTAGGTGTGTTGGTTCCATTTTGGCTAGCTCTCTCTAACCCAGGCATGACAAAAGAAGTTTGTTCATCCCTCTCTCTCTTCCCTAGTAAAAACTTAAAAAAAATTGATCTAAAACTGCATGCTAAATTATTTATATAAATATCAAAAATAAAAACAAGTTATCTTTATATATATATATATATATATATATATATATATATATATCATCACTAACTACTTAATTTAACATGATAGAATAAATAATTTTAACTTAATTTTTCCTCAAATATATTTAAATAAAATAAATATGATTTCTAACCCAATAATAAAATATAATAGAAAATAACTTTTACAAGAATTTAATGTTGAAAATGCAACAAGATGATGGAGCTTAGTGAAAAGAAGTCGCCTTCACTAAGTGGGCCCCCAAGCCTTTTTTGGCGCAAAGTCTATTTTTAGACTATGTTTATTTTTAGACATATGGATCATGGTCTATGAGTTGCAGGATGCTATTTATGGATGATTGGTCATGTTGGTAAAAATAGATGGAACTCTATTTTTAGAGATATGGACGGAGTCTATTTTTAGACTACTAGTCAAAAAATAAAACAGTCAAATATTATTAGCTCTTAATAATATTTGGACTATAAAGATTATGTTATCCTCTTGCAGCACTTCAGTTCAAGCTACGGATGTCGCACATGCAACTGCCAAAAGGAAATACGCTATTCCTATTGGTTAGTTGAGCTATTGCATGATGGACTTCAGTTAGAACTCAAGTTATTGAGTTTGGTGGAGTTGATTGAGGAGTTGATGGAGTTGTGTTCAATTTGACTTAGTTGAACTAGTTGAATTTAGTCTAACTGCCAAATACACTAGTGATGAGTGATGTGAATTAATTATTAATTAATTCACTAATTATTAACTCATAAGTCAACTAAAGAATACATCAGTTAACTCAGTGCATGGACAATTTAGTGGATACAAGTGTTAGAGGTGGGTGAAAGGGTAAGACTACTATCAGTTGTGACTATAGCTGTGCATGAGATTTGCACAAACATTGATTGAGATTGCCAATGAGGATTGCGTAGTACAAGACAAGGGAATTCTAACCCGGATCTGATCTATTCTCAACTTGGATTGTGGAGTAGAGGCAGGCAAATAGTGGAGGAGATTTGAACCCGTGACTTGTTCAAATCTGAGCTAGTTTTGTGTGTAGCATGTGGATATAGTATTGAGTACTTGTGAGGAGTATTGTACTATGTATTGTTACATGTTCTCTATCATTATAATATACAGATAATTGGGGGTTTTTAGCTGTATTCTTTCCCCATTACATACTTTGTTTATATGTGCGATTGATTTTTCAATATGCACATGCGATTTTTTTAATTCCTCAAATTGATGATCAATGGTAGAGTAGGTTATGTATTATGCATGCATTCCGCAAATAGTGTATAATCAGGATAATCTCTATGAATAAGTGTTATATTATTCAAATTTCTACATGGTATCGGAGCGAAGTTGATCATCAGATCTATTATTCAGAAAGTGATTACTTTTTTATTTCTTTAGGCAGAGTCTATAATCGGGCTAGGTAGCCTCTCGATTCATCCTTATTTTGGAAGGTGAGATATCCAGTAAATGCCCATATAGTCAATCTCTGTACGAGAAATACTTTGTTCTCATGAATTTTAGATCAGAAGCAGTTGAGTTTTGAGCTGGTGGAATTCGAATTTGTAGCAGTGTTTTCTTGGTGTCAAAGTTGAAATGTCTTTCAATCGATCACGATTGGAGTATGCCCTTGAAGGTAGCTCAAATTATATTGCATGGAAAGACAGGATGGAGGCAGTGTTAGATGAAAATGGGTTGAAGGAGTTCATAGACGCTGAGGTCCCAAAGCCTACTGATGCTGCTCAAGTTGAGGCTTGGCAAAAGAAGACAACAAAGTGTCGAAGGATTCTGTTGGAGGGCGTGAAGGATCACATTGTATCCAGCCTACATGGAAAGGATTCTCCATACTTGATGTGGAAAGCATTGATAGATTTATTCTAAAGCAAGAGCGACCAGAGGAAGTTGGCGCTCAAGGATAAACTCAAAAAATTAAGTGTGAGAAAGGAGACAGTATGCCCAAGTATCTCATGAAGTTCACCCAATGCCGGGATGAGCTGGGAAGTGTGGGGGTGACTGTCGATGATGAGGACTTGGCGAGCTTGGCTCCTTGGTCTTCCAAAGAGTTGGCATTCCTATCAGGACTCTGTCAATGGTCGGGAGAAATTGCCAGGATGGGAGAGACTTTCGTCTGATCTTGTGCAAGAGGAGATCACACGGAATACCAGGGAAGGATCTTCATCAAAGGCATCTGATGAAGAAAATTGAACTTTGGCTGCTAAAGCAAAGAGGGGGAAGAACAAGAAAGCTTCTCATTCTGGTGCGAAAGGCAAGAAGCAGGACATGTCCGAGGTGAAGTGTTTTCACTGTTACCAGCATGGAAATTATGCCACAAATTGTCCGCAGAAGAAGAAAAATAAGCAAGTTTCTGGATCTGTAGCGGGTGAGGCCTTAGCCTCACAGTTTGAGCTGGAATTTTTGCTAATCGCATGCTTGGTATCTAGTGTGATGGGATCGGTATGGGTTTTGGACAGTGGTGCGACTTTTCACATGACAGGAGATTGAGATTTGTTTTCTGATCTGGATGTGAAAGATTATGGAGTGCACATCGAGATGGGCGATGATGGTAGATACAGTGCGACCGGTATCGGTACCATTTCCTTTGAGAGGGAGACTGGTAAACCCTTCGTATTGAAGGAAGTGATGCATGTTCTAGGATTGAAGAAGAATCTTATCTCTGTGGCGATGTTAGAAGACAAGGGATATGATGTTGTCTTAGCTAGAAGGAGAGGGTATATATTTTTTTTTGAGTCATTCAATCTCACCTTTATCATGTAATTGTCGCACATACCTAAAATTTCCCTGAATTTGTTAGTAGGTTAGTGTATTCCTTTGTCCCATAGAGGAATTTTGTTATGTCTAATTTAAGGGAGACTATTTTTGAGGTCACTTCACAACTAATACACAAAGATTTTAATTGTACTACAGTCGAGAATCCCAAGAGATTTTTAAATGAGTCCTTACACCTCACTTATAGATATCTTTCTAAAGAGAAAAAGGAAGGTCTGTTTAAACTCATTTTTCCACCAAAATCCCAAATTCCTCCACCTATAGTGAATTATCCAATAACCATATTTTCTGACGCTGCACAACATGTCATAGTTATAATTTTCTCTCTTTTGGGAGAAGATGATACTGTGATGGTAAGTGAATAAGCCCTAGGATTTTTGAGTTTGATGTTGCAACCTGATATTGTTTAGGATATCCCTTCTTACCTAGGTAAGTCTATCAATTTTCAATTTCAAAACTATCATATTTATGGTTATTTAAGATATCCCTCTATCCTTATCGATATGTCTTATATGTACATGCTGATAGGTTTGGCCATCTCGATCTAAATATGTGGGTTTCAAGGAATCCAATGAACTCTGTGATTGAATGGAATAGTGTTGTTAGGAAGAAGGAAAATAATGAGGGGTTTTCTTATTACTTATCATTCAAGACCACTGTATATACTATTTTGAACAATCAACAACCTCTAAGGATTTTTCCTGAAGCAAAAGTGTTGTTGCAACTCAACAAGGACACCAAAGTGGGGACTAGTATATTTTTCAAGATTACACTGAGCTAAGACTATCTGGGGTTGAAGTACCACCATATCATTTGCTAATATTTTTTCCTATGAGGATATTTTCTCTTAAATTTATAAGGCATAGTCTAAATGTTGACCAAGTTCATTTTGTTCCTACACATAAAGGGTATATTTTTTACATTGGAAAGACTTGTTGGGCAATACATTGTGAATAACAGACAAGCACTCCTACAAGTTGAAGAAATGATGAAGGATTTTGGCTTGATCAAGGAGGGAAGTGGAAATATGACCCTTATCATGTAATTTCAAATAAAAGAGGGGAAATCATTTCTGCACCTTATATTCATAAAAGCAAGCTAGAAATTGAGAAAATGGAAAATGAAGAAACATGGTGAGGCAACAATATGCAACAAAGAGTAGATGTCCAAACCCCCACAATGAGGGAGAAGAGCTTGACTAGAAATATACCTAATAAAATTGATGTTGAGATATAAGGCTCCCAATTGCAAAATAGAGTAAACTTTCAAAGAGAAGAAGAAGCAAAGGTACATGTTAAGTTAATAGAGGGACCCTCAAATCAGCCAGGTTTTCGAATGTAGTTGGAAAAACTATAGTGTTCCACCTCCTCCTCTATTTCCATTGATTTGGTAGCATTCTCAATTGAAGAAACTCTCTCCACCACAAAAGTGTTACAGAGGAATATTAACAAATTAAAGAAATAATTCATAAGGTGAGAAACAACATGGCAACTCCACTAGCAGCACAAACAACTCCAACTTATCAAACATGACTACTCTTTAATTTGGATTTAGAAAGGAACCAATTAAAATTATCTCTCATGCATCCAACTATTTAGTCTCTTCCTTCAAGACCATATTTTAAAACATTACATCTATCCATAAATGTAGGTGACATCCCATTTCGTGAAAAGATTAATTTGCATGACAAGCAGGGGAAATGCTCTATAGTGACCTAAGAAAAATATTTTTGATAGTAAGTAAAGAAGAAAAGCCTTTGGATAATTTTTCAAATCAGCTTAAGCAAGAAAGGGAAAATTTTGTAGCACTGCATATTCAAAATGAGGACTATAAGAAGCTAATTGTTAATTGGGAATAGATCTAGAAGATAGGGAAACTATCAAAACCCTATTGAAAACATAGAATATTAGATGCACTCACTAAGGTTGAGAAAGAGAAGGAAGTGTTGATGAGAGAGTTAGTGGACATAAACAAATAAATTGTCATTTTGTAGGAACAAGTGTATGGCTTACAACAATAAATAAAAATCCATGTTTTGCACTTTTGTGGTCCTAAGTGAGTGAAAAGAAC
Source organism: Pinus tabuliformis (assembly GCA_031772625.1). Classification (NCBI taxonomy): domain Eukaryota; kingdom Viridiplantae; phylum Streptophyta; class Pinopsida; order Pinales; family Pinaceae; genus Pinus; species Pinus tabuliformis. Next base: position 919,845,318 of record CM062816.1, read on the forward strand.
CCTCAAAGAAGCTTAAAATTTTTATGGCAAAACTCAAAATTTCAGAGGGTGAAGTAAAGAAAATTCAGGATGACCTAACATAGATAAAGGAACAACTTGATATCAAGGAGAGGAAACTAAATAAAACAAAAGAAAACAATGATCAATTCACCACCAAGAACAAGGAACACATGATGAGATCAAGGAGTTAAATTTTTTTTTGAAAGGAAATATCTCTCTAATTGAAACTAGACAAATTTTTTGGGATGATATCATCCAGGAGGTCTGTTCTATATGGAAGTATATTCATATAATTCATCAACAAAATATTATGTCGAATGGGTCTAAATTAATCATTGATGCATGCAAAAAACTATACAGAAAGAAGTAGTGAAGGCTAAAAAGATGATCAAATATTTAAAATGGAAAATATTCAACTAAACTAAGGGCATCAGATATCATAGACTAAGTTGGAGTAACTATGGAAATCAATAAAATGAATGAGAAAAACCTACTTCCTATCCAGGCTGAGAACAAATTAAAGGATGTTAATAAGTCATTATCTTTGTTTGATTTCAAATTTGACTAGAGGACGAGCAAGGAAATCTAGTTTCTAGGAACTATATGAAAAGGAAATAGTGGCTGTTAAAGGTAGAGTAAATACAACACATGAAAAGACTGGAATTCTAAAGGGAAGAATTGTAGTGAATTATTTACAGAGGGACTTCCAACTTCTTTAGTTGATGAAGACACTATTTGTTTCAAAACTTAATTATACAAATCTTTCAAATTTGAAAGTTGCATTCGAGAAAATGAACCAGTGTAAGCTCCCAGATGAAGCACTTTAGAGGAAGTGTGAAAGGTTGATTACTCCTATTGAATCAAAGTTCAAATGGCGGAACCAAGCACTAATCCTCAAAGTCAATGTTCCACTAGCCATCAAACTTCTCAAAAATGAGAAAAAAACATTTTTTAATGTTGTAAAAGACTTTTTAGTTACATATAGTTAAGTAGTAATGGGATGTATTGACAATTACCATTGTAACTGATTTTGATGTAATATTTAAAATACATGAGAGCCACTAGAAAATGGTTCAAATTTTTGGCATTTTGAGTAATTTCATAATCATTTTGGCTTCCCTGAAGATAATAATAAAAGTTAAAAGGTTCATTCTAGTATGTATGGTACATTTTAGTATGTGTTGTTTCCCTCATGTGTTTTTCATATTCATTTTCCTTCTTTGAAACACGTGTATGATCATAGTAGACTTATTTGAGCAAGTTGCAAATTTATTTTATTTATCTTTAATAGTTACAATGAATACCTATAAGTTATATTCAAAGACATATTAATAGGCTCTCCACTGCTTCTGCACTTCCATTCTTAATGTAAATCATTCATACTTTCATCTTAGAGTTTTAAATTTGGATTCTATTAAAGGCCTCAAGTTATAAACCATAGCCTCTTATCAATTCTCTTTTCCAGTGAAATAATTAAAGTCTTGCTACTATAAGGCCAATTTTGGCATAAAGATTCATCTCCAAAATTAAGTTCTGTTACAAAAGGGAATGTATCACCTCTCGGCTCATTTTAATAAATGTTTAACAATATTTTAAAAGTTTTGAAATAGTTTTATGGATGTCCTAAGAACTAGTTCCCTTTCAGCCAGGAATTGTCTCTAGGGTGACAACACAAGGTATGGTGCAAAATGTTACCCACGAAAAGTGAGTGACCCCATAGGAGAATTTTTCTTCCATCTTTGTCTTCAGCCCGGAGCCAACAACCCCTGACAACCGCTAGTGTAATCGATGTATTGTGCCACTTGATCTCCGCTCCCTGAGCTAGTTGTATGTCCCCTCACCCGTCTATCAAGAGCATGTGTTCGAAGGTGGGAAATCAAATCCTAAAGGTATGTTTTTAATTGTATAATCAGGTGCTTATGCTTGTTTCTCTTTGGACACTTTAGGCATGGATTATTGGGTGACTTGGAAGAAGGAATGGTTTTGACTATAGTCTTGTTTTGTCACCCTAAATGCGGGCTTTATCTTCAATCCTAGTCCCATGGGATATCCCCTAATGGATTATAGCTTTAGGAAGGGCACAGCTTGGAAAACCCCATTTTTGGTAGCGTAGTCCTCAGATGCCTCACATAGGTGAAAGTTCATAAAGAGCAGGGGACCTTTACTAAATTGATATTGGGACATTATCCCATTGTTTTCACTTATTCTAGTAGTTGTACCTTTGGTTTTCCCTTCCTTAGGGCCCTTCTAGATTGTGTAGTAATAGGAAACATTCCATTGATATGGTGGGAAACATTTCACTGATATATTTCCCAAGGAGGATGTGATTTATACTATCATGTTCTAATCATCTTCCAACCAATTTTACAATTAGAATGTACAACATTTTTCCTTGGCTAAATATGGAAAACAAGGGTATGTTGCCTCTACTCTAAGTTGCAAGAAATGCAAATTGACATCTAAATAAAATAATATCCAACTAACTTATTGAAAGTCAACTATTGATACCTCATTCTTCATCAAGATAACAAATTCGATCCACTTTTTTTTGCAACATGTCCTTTTCGAAGTTTGTTGGATGATGGCCATACTTGTCCTCTTGTCAAAACATGACACACGGACTAGTTAAACTAATTAATATGCAATCATTTAGTTTTTTCTAGGAAATAAAAAAATACCATTTCACATATTAAATATAATTATAAAGGTAGAAATCAAGGCCTGTATACCTTTTTGGCCACCGTGATGGTTGGAACTTCATTTTGAAAGCCTAGGCTTGGAGGCCTTGTCCTGAAACATATACTATTTGAATTTAACTATGAGAAAATAAAATACGACTTTTTTTAAAGAAATTTGATATAATCTTATGAGAAAACTCAATTACTTGGGTACTCTCCTCACCGGGCTTCGCTCATTCATCCAACTTCTCATACGTTTTTACAAGTTCTTTCCATACTTTTGTACTTACATCAACTGGCCTTCTTTTGAGCCTTTGCTTGGGCGAGAGTTTTTTGATCTTCTTTGTTTGATTGCATCTAAATCTCTTGCAGTTATGAGACATTTTTAGTTTAAACTTTTTTATGGAAAAACCTGTGCCAAATTTAGTCTCCATGTCATGAATTACTACTTTCTGTAAGTGCAACGCATCTTTGAGAATGGAAAATGGAGATGGGATTTGAACTGTTGAAGGTATGATTTCTTCAACCTATTCAAAACATATTTCCTAGCATTTGTTCTACATATTTCGCTTGAAACCACATCATATTTTATCCTTATATCATAACTACCAATGCAAGATTCATAATGTGGCGTGGTGGAAGAAGCGATTTGTGTCTCAAGAGTGGATTGGGCATTGGAAGACTTTCTTTCCCATTCCAAATTCTTAGTGGTTATGCTTAATTATTTCCTTCTTAACCTTCTGCTCGATCCATGAGTGGTTGGGGTACCAATTGATTCCCTTTGAGTTGGTTGACATGCTAGAAATGTTTCAATGGTTTTAGTTGATCATTTGGCCCCAATATCTTGTTAACAAATTGTTGGGTTTAGATTTTTCCCTAATCTCACTTCAAGTATCATATTATATGACATTTGGACCTTGATTTCACTTATATGATGAGCTAGGAATCACATTACAACATCAATTTAAAGGAATAATTAATATGTCTCTTCTAATATAAACTTGAACTTAATTTTGAATTCTAATGACATCATAACAACAAAATAGAAATCAACCAAATTATATGCGATTACTAAATTAAAGGTCTATACTACACATTTCTCAAACACACAAGATTTCCTACTCTAATATCACTTAACACAAGGGTGAAACTAAAAATCACCACTTGATGTAGAGGTGATAGTAAAAATTGTAGCCTATACAAAGGAACTCTGCACGCCCATGCTTTATTAAAGAAAATGAGATCATTTTTTTACATTCATGCCACTCCACTACCTCCTTTCACATTACATTATATTTTAATTTACACATATGAGGACATAGTTCTTATATCCCCTATTATTAGTGATAATAAGCTTAAATCCCAACATAAACATATTTTATCCCTAAAAATATTCTAAATTCCTATCCAATGAATAAATTTAAAAAATTGCATTTTAATTAAGGGAACCAACTCCTTTTCTTAAATCTCTAGGAACTTTTACAGGTTAATGATAGGTTTTTACATGTCCAAAGATGCACCTACATCACTCTCAATTTTTGTCTCTCTCTCCCCTCTCTCCTCCCTCCTTCTCCCCCCCTCTCTCATCCCTCCTTCTCTCCTCTATCTCTCACTACCTTATACTGCCTCTTTCTCTCTATCTCTCCCTTATCAATCTCTCTCCCTCTATTCATCATTACACACACTCCCTCTCTATCTCTCCATCATCTCTCTCTCTCTCTCTTAGTTAATCAATCCCTCATCACTCTCTCCCTCTTCCCCTCTGTCCCCCTCATTTCTCTCTCTCTCACTCACTCACTATTTCTCTTCCCCCTCATCCCTATCTCTCTCTATCCCCATATTCTCTCTCTCTCTCTATTCTTCCCTCTATATCCCCCTTCAATCTCTATCTCTTTCACCCTCCCTCTCTCCTTCTCCGCCTCTTTGTCTCACCCACCCACCCACTCTCTTTCTTTATATACCCCTCTACCTTCTCTCTCTCGCTCTCTTCCTTACCCCATGTCTCTCCCTTAATCCGATCCTTCCTCTTCATCCTTCCCTCTCTTCCTATTCTTGTCTCTCTGTGTTTTTATGTATCCCTTCTATATCCATCCATATCACCTTTATTAAGCCCACCTCTCTCTCCTTAATCCCCCCACCCTTTCTCTCTCTTTCCCTATCCCTTACTCTATCTCACTCTCTCCATATTTCCCTCCTATTTCTCCCCCTTTTCCTATCCATTCCTTTCTCTCTCTCTAAACTCATGACTCCCTTTTTCTATCTCTCTCCCATTTTCCTTATTTCCTCCTCGTCCTCCTACTCTCTCTTTCTCTATCCCTCCAAACGTCTCTCTCTCTCTCTCTCCCTCCCAACGTCTCTCTCTCTCTTTCTCCCCCCCAACCTTGTATGTCTCCCTCCCATACCCCTCTTCTTCTGTCTCTCTTCTTGTATGTCCCCTTCCTAAATCCCTTTCTCTCCATCTCTCTCTCACACACTCTCTCTCCGCCTTACTATATGTATCCCTCTAACATCATTATCTTTCCTTCCCTCCCTCTCTCTCCATATTTCTCTCTCCTTATGTCACTTAGAAAATTATCTCTCTCCCTCCCTATATGTATCCCTCCTACATACCTTTTTTCCTCTCCCCCTCCTACATCCCTCCCTCTCCTTCTCTCCCTTTGTCCCACTCCTCTTTTGCCTGTCTCTCCCCATGTCCCCCCCCTCTTATGTGTCCCTTCTACATCCCTCTCCCTCTCTCCCCCCCATCTCTCTCTCTCACTCTCCCACCCTCTCTCTCCGCCCTTCGATATCCACCCTCTCTCCATCTATATGTCTCCTTTCTACATCCCTATACCCCCCCACACTATCTCTCTCTCTCTCTCCATGTCTCTCTCTGTCCCTCCCTCCCTCCTTTCCTGTCCCCCCCCGTCTCTCTTCCACCCCCTACTTCTCTCTCTTTCTTTCTCTTATTCTCCCCCCCTTCCCTTTTCCTTCATGCCCCCCTCTCTCTCCAACCCTCCCTCACTCACTCTCTCACCCCCTTTTGTCCTTCTCCCTATCCCCCTACCTCCATCTCTCTCTCCTTCTATCACTCTATCCCACCTTGACTCTCCCTCCATCCACTCTCCTCTACCTCTCCCTCTGCCCCTCCTCTCTCTCTCTCCTACCCACTCTCCTCCCAAACCTCTCTCTCTATCTCTATTTGCCCCCTTTCTCTCTCCCTCCCTCCTTCCTAAATCCCCCCACATTCTCTCTTCCTCCCTTTCCCTTCCCAAACACTGCTTTCTTAGTTGTGATCTATCACAAGCTCTTCTCTCCTCTTGGTTTGTCAACTCCAATCGTAGCTTCGATCCCTATAATTAGAATCTACACAAACACACAATGCAAGCTAGCGATCTACAACATCTATGTAGCATTATCCAATCACTCTCTTCAATGGATTAACATAACATTGAAATATATGAATATAAACATAACATAAAACATATAGGAAAACAATATACTCTTTGTATTAATATGAAAGGGAGAGAGTTTACAACCAAAAGTGGAAGTTAATCTTGTATAGATCCTCCAAAGTTGAATTGTCATTCCTTACCACAATGTACACCTCAAAGCCACCCTAATGCATGGGAATGATAACTCTCTTATGATCAAAGCAACAACATAAGGGTATGATTAGTCTCAAAAATCCAACCCCTAGGTTGTGGATGACAATAAATATATAGGAGAGGATGGTAGTTTATGGATTCCTACCCATTTACTAATCTAGGCTTGAGATCCACTCTTGATGGGAGGATGAGCTCAAGGGATAAGAGGTGAAAACTCGAAGGTAGGGAAAATAAGATTCAAAGTTCTTATCCAAGGTAAATGGTTTTAACAACTCCTGGAAGCTTCTTGAAGAGGAAGCTTCAAGATTCTTTTATTTTTCCTGAATTTTTAGAATCAGCTCACCCCTAGCAAGGAACAACCTTCCCTAATCAAAGTAGGTGTAGAATTGAGCAACCTGTTGCTGAACGTAGGTCCCTAAAGGGACAGGATACGCTGGGCCTTAAAAGATAATAAAATGAAGCACTAAAGGTCATAAACTCAGGGATTTGAGAGAGTCATGCTTAGGGATTTGTGTAGGGATGATGACAAGGTGTCCATGGATGTTGATTGATCCAGTTTGTAGGCATATTGACCAATTGTGACAAAATGGCTTATAACACTCTCTTTCTCTCCTCCTTTCCTCCTCCTCCTCTTCCTCTTCTCTCTCTCTTACCCACTCCCTCCCTCTCCTTCTCTCTCTCTCTCTCTCTCTCTCTCTCTCTCTCTCTCTCTCTCTCTCTCCCCATCCCCTCTCCCTCTCCATCCATTGGCCCCACATGCCCCCCTCTCTCCCCCTCTATATCTTCCTCCCTCCCTACCTCCCCTTCCCTCTCTATCCATCGCCCCCTCTCCCTCTCCCTCCATTGGCCCCACATGCCCCATCTCTCCCTCTCTCTCCATCCCCTCTTTCTCCCTCCATATATATCTCTTTGATCCTCTCCCTCCCTCTCCTTCTCCTTATCCCCCTCTCTCCCTCTCTCTCCCTTCCTCTCCTTCTCTCTCTATCTCTCTCCCCTTCCCCCTTCTCTCCCCACACCTCTCTCCCACCCTTTATCTCTCTCTACTCCCTCTATTGGCCCCACATGTCTCCCTCTCTTCCTTTATCTCTTTGTCTTCCTCCCTCTCTCTCTCTCTCTCTCTCTCTCTCTCTCTCTCTATTGCTCACCCCCTATCCCTCTCCCTCCATTGGCCCCACATGTCCCCTCTCTCCCTCCCTCTCTCCGTTTGTCTCTCCACCCCCTCTCTCCCTCCCTCTCTATCTCTCCCTCTCCCTCTGCCTCCCTCTCCTTCTCTCTCTCCTGCTCCCTCCCTCTCCTCTCTCTTACTCTATCTCTCTCTCTCCTCCCTTCCACCTTCTCTCTCTCCTGCTCCCTCCCTCTCCTCTCTCTTACTCTATCTCTCTCTCTCTCTCTCCCCTCCCCCCTTCTCCTCTCCTGCTCCCTCCCTCTCCTCTCTCTTACTCTATCTCTCTCTCTCTCCCCTTCCCCCTTCTCTCCTACCACCTCTCACCCACCTTTCCTATCTCTCTACTCCCTCTTCTTCTCTCTCTCTCTCCCTTGCCCCCTCTCTCATCTCTCCCTCTCTAATTTCCTCCTCCTCTCTCTCTCTCCCCCTCATTCTCCCTCCCTTCCCATCTCTCCCTCCATCCTACTCCGCATCTCTATGTGTCCCTCCATCCATCCCACTTCTTCTCTCCTTATCTACCTCTTACTCCTAGTCTCTCTCTCCCTTATTCCCTCTTATGTACTCCTCTCCTCTCTTCCCCAAGACCTCTTTCTACAATGCATGTTTTTGCCCATTCGCCCTTGCCCCACCCCCTCCTCTCCTCCCCCAACTTCTCTTTCTTGCTCTCACCTAACTCTTCTTTCCCTCCCTCTCTCTTTCTTTCTCTCCCTAACACAAGCATCAAAATGTAGGTGTGTTGGTTCCACTTTGGCTAGCTCTCTCTAACCCAAGCATGACAAAAGAAGTTTGTTCATCCCTCTCTCTCTTCCCTAGTAAAAACTAAAAAAACATTATCTAAAACTCCATGCTAAATTATTTATATAAATATTGAAAATAAAAACAAGTTATCTTTATATATATATATATATATATATCATCACTAACTACTTAATTTAACATGATATAATAAATAATTTTAACTGAATTTTTCCTCAAATATATTTAAATAAAATAAATATGATTTCTAACCCAATAAAAAAAATATAATAAAATATAATAGAAAATAACTTTTACAAGAAGTTAATGTTGAAAATGCAACAAGATGATGGAGCTTAGTGAAAAGAAGTCACCTTCACTAAGTGGGCCCGCAAGCTATTTTTGGTGCAAAGTCTATTTTTAGACTATGTCTATTTTTAGACATATGGATCATGGTCTATGAGTTGCAGGATGCTATTTATGGATGATTGGTCATGTTGGTAAAAATAGATGGAACTCTATTTTTAGACATATGGGCGGAGTCTATTTTTAGACTGCCAGTCAAAAAATAGAACAGTCGAATATTATTAGCTCTTAATAATATTTGGACTATAAACATTATGTTATCCTCTTGCAGCACTTCAGTTCAAGCTACAGATGTGGCACATGCAACCGCCATAAGGAAATACGCTTTTCCTCTGGGTTAGTTGAGCTATTGCATGATGGACTTCAATTAGAACTCAAGTGATTGAGTTTGGTGGAGTTGATTGAGGAGTTGATGGAGTTGTGTTCAGTTTGACTTAGTTGAACTAGTTGAATTTAGTCTAACTGCCAAATACACTAGTGATGAGTGATGTGAATTAATTATTAATTAATTCACTAATTATTAACTCATAAGTCAACTAAAGAATACATCATTTAACTCAGTGCATGGACAGTTTAGTGGAGACAAGTGTTAGAGGTGGGTGAAAGGGTAAGACTACTATCAGTTGTGACTATAGCTGTGCATGAGATTTGCACAATCATTGATTGAGATTGCCAATGAGGATTGCGTAGTACAAGCCAAGGGAATTCTAACTTGGATTTGATCTATTCTCAACTTGGATTGTGCAGTAGAGGCAGGCAACCAGTGGAGGAGATTTGAACCCATGACTTGTTCAGATTTGAGCTAGTTTTGTGTGTAGCATGTGGAGATAGTACTGAGTACTTGTGAGGAGTATTGTACTATGTATTGTTACATGTTCTCTATCATTATAATATATAGATAATTGGGGGTTTTCAGCTGTATGCTTTCCCCATTACATACTGTGTTGATATGTGTGATTGATTTTTCAATGTGCGCATGCGATTTTTTTAATTCCTCAAATTGATGATCAATGGTAGAGGAGGTTATGTATTGTGCATGCATTCTGCAAATAGTGTATAATCAGGATAATCTCTGTGAATAAGTGTTATATTATTCAAATTTCTACATGGTATCGGAGGGAAGTTGATCATCAGATCTATTATTCAGAAAGTGATTACATTTTTATTTCTTCAGGCAGAGTTTGTAATCGGGCCAGGTAGCCTCTCGATTCATCCTTATTTTGGAAGGTGAGATATCCGATAAATGCCCATATAGTCAATCTCTGTACAAGAAATACTTTGTTCTAATGAATTTTATATCAGAAGCAATTGAGTTTTGAGCTAGTGGAATTCGAATTTGCAGCAGTGTTTTCTTGGTGCGAAGTTGAAATGTCTTTCAACAGATTGCGATTGGAGTATGCCCTTGAAGGCAACTCAAATTATATTGCATGGAAAGACAGGATGGAGGTGGTGTTAGATGACAATGGGTTGAAGAAGTTCATAGAGGATGAGGTCCCAAAGCCTACTGATGCTGCTCAAGTTGAGGCTTGGCAAAAGAAGACAGCAAAGTGTCGAAGAATTATGTTGGAGGGCGTGAAGGATCACATTGTATCCAGCCTACATGGAAAGGATTCTCCATACTTGATGTGGAAAGCATTGACAGATTTATTCCAAAGCAAGAGCGACCAGAGGAAGTTGGCGCTCAAGAATAAACTCAAAAAAATTAAGTGTCAGAAAGGACACAGTATGCCCAAGTATCTCACGAAGTTCACCCAATGACGGGATGAGCTGGGAAGTGTGGGGGTGACAGGCGATGATGAGGACTTGGTGAGCTTGGCTCTCCTTGGTCTTCCAAAGAGTTGGCATTCCTATCAGGACTCTGTCAATGGTCGGGAGAATTGCTCGGATGGGAGATACTTTGGTCTGATCTTGTGCAAGAGGAGATCACGCGGAATACCAAGGACAGATCTTCATCAAAGGCATCTGATGAAGAAAATTGCACTTCGGCTGCTAAAGCAAAGAGGGGGAAGAACAAGAAAGCTTCTCATTCCAGTGCGAAAGGCAAGAAGCAGGACATGTCCGAGGTGAAATGCTTTCACTGTCACCAACACAGAAATTTTGCCACAAATTGTTCGCAGAAGAAGAAAAATAAGCAAGCTGTTGGATCTGTAGCAGGAGAGGCCTTAGCCTCACGATTTGAGCTGGAATTTTCGCTAATTTCATGCTTGGTATCTAGTGTGATGGGATCGATATGGGTTTTGGACAGTGGTGTGTCTTTTCACATGATAGGAGATCGAGATTTGTTTTCTGATCTGGATGAGAAAGATCTTGGAGTGCACATCGAGATGGGCGATGATGGTAGATACAGTGCGACCGGTATCGGTACCATTTCCTTTGAGAGGGAGACTGGTAAACCCTTCGTATTGAAGGAAGTGATGCATGTTCCAGGATTGAAGAAGAATCTTATCTCTGTGGCGATGTTATAAGACAAGGGATATGATGTTGTCTTCAGCGAGGAAAAGGCTTTCCTGCATAGTAAGACAACTGGAGAAACCCAGAAGATAGGGGTTCGAGTCAAGAACCTTTATCAATTGCATGTAGATGGCTGCGCAACAATGGCATGCAAGGTAGAAATATTGTTGAGCCGGGATGATCGCGAGCGGTGGCACCGGTGATTGGGCCACCTTCACCATGGAGCCTTGAAGATACTGCAACAGATTTCTACTGGGCTTCCTAAAGGCACTCTTGCACAGTCAGATCAGTGCAAGGGGTGTACTTTGGGAAAATTTGTGAAAGCCACCTTTCACGAGAAGGATAGTTGTGCCATGACGATCCTTGAGAGAATTCACACAGACGTGTGTGGACCTTTCTCAGTAGCTTCGACAGTAAATCACAAGTACTATGTGATCTTTGTTGATGATTTCTCTCGAAAGTGTTGTATCTTCTTCATGCAAAAGAAGAGCAAGACATACTCAAAGTTTTGTGAGTTCCAAAGCACTGGTCGAGAAGGAATCGGGGAAGAAGGTGAAGGCTCTTAGGAGTGACAATGGTGGTGAATTCATCTCTGGCGAGTTCAAGAACTTTTGCAGCGCAGAAGGGATTCAAAGAGAGCTCATAGCTCCCCATAACCCACAGCAGAATGGGGTTGCTAAGTGGAAGAACATAATGATCGTGGGTGCTCCATGGGCGATGTTGCATGATCAAGGCCTACCCCTTCACCTGTGGGTGAAGGCATGCAATACTTCAGTATATGTGCAGAACTGTTGTCCTCACAAGATACTTGGCATGAGTACACCCGAGGAGGCTTATTCTGGTAAGAGGCATAATATTTCCCATTTGAGGATTTTTAGTTCTCCTGTTTACATGCATGTGATGAAGGATGCCAGGAAGAAGTTGGAGCCGACCGCAGAGGTTGGGATATTTGTGGGGTACACTGACACGCCCCATAACTATCGTGTGTATTTGCCAGACAGTCGCAAGACTGTTGTGCGACGGGATATCAAATTTCAGAAGGAGAAAGCCATGAAGTGTTCGCTTGAGAGGGAGCCACACTTGCATGCATATGAGGAGCTATTAGTTCCTAAGGATGAGCTTCAGGATGTGGATCAGCCACAAGATGAAGTTCATGGAGTGGAAGAGACCACTCATGTAGCGCCAACCATCAGAGGGTGAAAGCCCACTACAGAAGCTGAGCGACTGGCTCAAGATGCAGAGAAGGTTGTAGGACCACCTACAGCATAGCGCAGACAGAGACAGTCACCTGATCGGTACACTGGATACATGGCTCTTGTGAGAAAATTTGTCGTGACTGAGCCATCCTCTTTCGAGGAAGCTGTGGAGGATCCTGCATGGGTAGACGCCATGGTGGAAGAGTATGATTCGATTGTCAGAAACAGTGCATGGGAGATTGTCTCAAGACCAGAGGGGAAATCAGTGGTGGGTTCGAGATGGATCTACAAAGTGAAGTAGGTAGCTGACGGGAGTGTGGAGAAGTACAAGGCAAGATTTGTTGCCCAAGGCTTCTCACAGATAGAGGGGATCGATTATGAAGAGACCTTTGCACCTGTCACAAGGCATTCTTCCATACAGACGATTCTTGCTCTCTCAGTGCAGATGGGGTTGCACATCCATCAGATGGATGTGAAGACTGCATTCCTCAACAGAGTCATTGAGGAGGAGGTGTACATAGAGTAGCTCGAAGGTTTCAAGATCTTCAGCAGCGAGTAGCATGTGTGCAGGCTCAAGAGAGTGTTGTATGGGTTGAAACAAGCACCTTGTGCTTGGTACACACAGATAGATAGTTATTTCACCGGACTTGGATTCTCTAAGAGTGAGGCGGATCCTAACCTATACCAGATTGTGGTGGAGAATAAGTTATTGATCATTGTACTTTATGTAGATGATTTGATTTTGACGGGAGAGGAGCTGATGATACTTTCATGCAAGGTGGATCTTGCTAGAGAGTTTGAGATGAAGGACTTGGGCCTCCTTCATTATTTCTTGGGATTGGAAATTTGGCAGCGCAGTGATGGACTATTTGTTTCTCAGAGTAAGTATGCCTGGGAGATACTGGAGAAGTTCAACATGCATGGCTGCAAGCCTGTTGATACTCCTCTTCTTGGAGGTTGGAGGAAGGAGGATGCTACTTCAGCAGAGGTAGTGGATGCCACTGTTTATCGACAGTTGGTGGGGTCACTTATGTATCTGGTCAATACATGACTCGATATATGCTATGCTATTAACCAGCTTTCACAAGTTATGGTTAAGCCAACCAAGCTCTTTTGGAAGGCAAGCAAGCATGTATTGCGTTATCTTAGAGGCACATCGGGATATGGATTGTGGTACAAACAGGAGGATGGGGTGAAGCTATGTGGCTTCACAGATGTAGATTGGGCAGGGAGCCCAACAGACAAAAAGAGCACATCTGGAGGGATCTTCAGTATCGAGTTGACAACAGTTTCTTTGTACAACAGAAAGCAGAGATCCGTGGCACTCAGTTTAGCAGAGGCCGAGTATATGGCAACAAGTTTGGCTGCATGCAAGGCTATATGGATGAGGAAGATCCTGGTCGGGTTGTTCGGGTCACACTTGGAGCCTACTGTGATTTATTGTGATAACCAGAGTTGCATTAAACTCTCAGCTAATCCATTATTTCATGATAGATCCAAGCACATTGACATCAGGTACCATCATATCAAAGATTGTGTGCAGCGGAGAATCATGTTACCTTCATACATTCTCACGAAGGATCAGGATGTTGATATCTTGACGAAGGCGATCACCAGGAGCAAATTCGAATACCACAGAGGGAGGATAGGGGTTGGAGATAATCCATATCTTGTTGAGAGAGAGTGTTGAAAATGCAACAAGATGATGGAGCTTAGTGAAAAGAAGTCGCCTTCACTAAGTGGGCCCGCAGGCTATTTTTGGCGAAAAGTCTATTTTTAGACTATGTCTATTTTTAGACATATGGATCATTGTCTATGATTTGCAGGATGCTATTTATGGATGATTGGTCTTGTTGGTAAAAATAGATGGACCTCTATTTTTAGACATATGGGCAGAGTCTATTTTTAGACTGCCAGTCAAAAAATGGAATAGTCGAATATTATTAGCTCTTAATAATATTTGGACTATAAACATTATCTTATCCTCTTCCAGTACTTCAGTTCGAGCTACGGATGTGACACATGCAACTGCCAGAAGGAAATATGCTTTTGCTATGGGTTAGTTGAGCTATTGCATGATGTACTTTAGTTAGAACTCAAGTGATTGAGTTTGGTGGAGTTGATTGAGGAGTTATGGAGTTGTGTTCAGTTTGACTTAGTTGAACTAGTTGTATTTAGTCTAACTTCCAAATACACTAGTAATGAGTGATGTGAATTAATTATTAATTAATTCACTAATTATTAACTCATAAATCAACTAAAGAATACATCAGTTAACTCAGTGCATGGACAGTTCAGTCGAGACAAGTGTTAGAGGTGGGTGAAAGGGTAAGAATACTATCAGTTGTGACTATAGCTGTGCATGAGATGTGCACAATCATTGATTGAGATTGCCAATGAGGATTGCGCAATACAAGCCAAGGGAATTCGAACTTGGATCTGATCTATTCTCAACTTGGATTGTGCAGTAGAGGCATGCAAATAGTGGAGGAGATTTGAACCCGTGACTTGTTCAGATCTGAGCTAGTTTTGTGTGTAGCATGTGGAGATAGTACTGAGTACTTGTGAGGAGTATTGTACTATGTATTGTTATATGTTCTCTATCATTATAATATACAGATAGTTGGGGGTTTTCAGATGTATGCTTTCCCCATTACATACTGTGTTGATATGTGTGATTAATGTTTCAATGAGCGCATGCGATTTTTTTTAATTCCGCAAATTGATGATCAATGGTAGAGGAGGTTATGTATTATGCATGCATTCTGCAAATAGTGTACAATGAGGATAATCTCTGTGAATAAGTGTTATATTATTCAAATTTCTATAGTTAAACTAATCCTAGTTTTGTAGTAATAATAATAATAATAATAAATGTTTAAAATAATAAATCTATTCTAACTTTTGCTAGAATAATAATAATAATAAATCTTTAAACTAATAAACCCTAACTAAGCTCTGAAGAATTTCCTTTTTTAACCATGCTAGATAATTAGAATCAATTTAATAAATAACAAGAAGCTAAGAATGAGCACAATGGGTATACAGATAATTAAGATCAATTTAGTATATAACAAGAAACTAATGTATATAAACTGGATAATTAAGATCAATTTAGTATATAACAAAAAGCTAACGTATATATACTAGATAATAAAGATCAATTTAGTATATAACAAGAAGCTAATGTATATATACTGGATATTTAAGATTAGTTTAGTATATAACCAGAAGCTAAGAATGAACACAATGTACAATTGTACACTGTCTGCTTGAAACACGATGGGTCGGTGCGTATCATAAGATCAATGCAAGAAAGAAGAAGTTTCTAAAAGGGTCTATGGAATTAACAATTTGTTCCATAAATGTCCCGAAACTTACTTGCATTTACTAACTTCCCTAAGACTCATTAACTTTCTTAAGACTTATGAGACTATGGGGCATAATTTTCATTAATTTCCTTTATTAAGGATCTTTGGAGTATCTCGGAGGTGGGAATCACAATTTGTTCGTATACAAATCTGATTCCCTTCGAGCTCATACAATGACATACTTTGGTTAGCGCCCACGCAACAATATACTTCTGAATAGTGATGTGCCCTATCCTCGTGAATAAATAACTAGAAATCCCAACGGTGTGATTTTGAAAAAGCAAACATCCAAAATAAGAAAAGCAACCTTCCACGCTTTTGTCCGAAAATCAAAACTTCTAAAAAACAAACTTTCCCAAGATAAAATTTAAATTCCAATAATGTTATAATATTTATTCATTATAATAAATATTTTAAACTATTTTCTTTTATGTGGTAAAAAGCGATATTTTTACAATTTTATTTATAAAAAATTAATTGCATTTAATAATTCTATCATATTAAAAATTCCATAAACAAAAAACACTTTCTGTAAGCACTTCACCCATATTTGAAATTTTATTAGGATGAAGAAAATCAAACTATTGGAAAAGTCACAACAACAAAATCATGTGCTTTTTAATTTTATTTTTTTTCCGCAACTGCAAACCTAACTGTTATCAAAAGCTTTCATAAAATAGGACTGCTGTATAAAGTTAAAAGGGGAAAGCAACAACAGCATGGCACACTCGATATAGAGTACATTCTCGATAGAATGTACTCTTCACTGATAGGAGGATTTGGCGTTCAATCATAATCTAATACTCTATGCATCCAGATGCGTTGGATCATTGTTGTGTGAAGATGCGGAGCCGATGTGAAGAATCGAAGAGAAAATCAGTCAATTATCACGAAAGAAAATCTTTCTCCAATTTATTTAAATTGACTTGCACATATACGTAGGATTTCAGAAAACCCCTATCTGTTATCAGTATATTTATAGTAAAACTTGACCGTTATCAAAAGAGGAAAAAGCCGGATATAAGTTATGTTCTAATTCTATTTAGCTCCTTTGAGGCGGTGGTAGCCTACTATAAGAGAGCGCTCCCCTATTTTTCCGGTCTCTGTGTTTGTCTATTCTTATGTCTTTGAGTTTGTCTGTTCTTATGTTTCCATGTCTCCGTGTTTGTTTGTTCTTGTGCCTCTGAGTGGGTTTGCATGTATATATGTCATTATTATTTCTGTTTCTATGTATTCCTTTTGTGTGAAATTATGTCTGCGAGCCACAATGCATGAAAAAGTGAAGGAAAAATTCCTCAGCAGAGGTATTTCAGTATTATCTTATAGCTAAATCAAATCGGTCAATGCAATCTCCAAGCTACTTCTCAATGGATCCATTGAGGTGAGCCAGATCTTGGTTTTCATTTTATTTATTAAATCTCTAATCTCTTTCATTTTAGTATTAGGAATTTATTGATTTTTTGTTTTTTCTGGATTATTTCAGCTTCTTTACTCCTCATTTAGAGAGGACAAACCACGAAGTGAGCACAACTATGGAGCAAGTAGCTTTAAGGTACCTTGCAGTTACTTCTCAATACCTGCTTGATTGTGGTGTTGTTGCTTTAAATATCGATTTACTTATAAGATTCAGAACTAGTGGGTTAAAAAATGTATCTGCATCCCTAGTACAAAGCTGGGCTTCGCAGAATATATTGAGAATAGAACAGATTTTCGCGTAGATTTAGGAATCGGGAAAATGAAGGTGAATTACTGAAACTTAAATGGTTTAATAGATCTGATGAAAAGGTGAATTACTGAATCAGGAAAATGAAGGTGAATTACTAAAGCAGAAATAGTTTAATAGTTTTGATGAAATATAATTTAAGCAAGAGTTTTTTTTCAGATTTCAGGTTGCTCTTTGTTTGAATCGATTTTAGTTTAGATGTTTGATTTGGTCGTACTCTTAAAACATTTTCAAATTTTATCTTCACATTTTTGTTTCTCTTTATTAGCCACCATTATACTCTTATCATAGGATCCGATGTTTTATTTTACCTATTTCAAAAACTATTATATTTTGTCAAGAGAGATATTTTATTTTACTTATCTTAGAGAGAGCTTATCATACTCTCCATCATATGATCCAATGTTTTAGTTTGCCTATGTGAAAAAATTATTATATTTTGTTAAGAGAGAGATTCTTTATTTTACCTATGCTAAAAATTATTATATTTTGTTAAGAGAGAGATTCTTTATTTTACCTATGCCAAAAAATTATTATATTTTGTTGTGAGAGAGATATTAGTAAGAGAGAGGGGGGAGAGGGAGAGATGTTTTATTTTACCTATGTGAAAAAATTATTGTATTTTGTTATTAGTGAGAGAGAGAGAAATGATTTATTTTACAATTGTGAAAAAAATATTGTATTGTGTTATTAGTTAGAGAGAGAGAGAGAGAGTGATCGGGGGATGGAGAGACTAGAGGGACGAGGAGAGGGGGGCGAGATGGACAAAGAGAGAGAGATGGGGGGGATAGGGAGAGAGATACGAGGAGGGAGAATTTGGTGTGGGGAAAGGCAGAGAGAGAGAGAGCAAGAGAGAGGGAGGGGGAAGGGAAAGAGAGAGAGAGAGAGAGGGAGGGGGGGGGAAGGGGGGGAGAGAGAGAGAGAGAGATGTTTTATTTTACCTATGTGAAAAAATATTGTATTTTTTATTAGAGAGAGAGAGAGAGAATGGCGGGGGGGATGGATGGAGAGAGAGACATGGGGTGACAGGGAGGGAGAGAGAGGGGGGATGGAGAGAGAAGGGGGAGAGAGAGAGGGACATGGGAGGAGGGAGCAAGGGGAGGCGAGAGAGAGAGAGAGAGAGAGAGAGAGAGAGAGAGGAGATGGAGAGGGAGAGGGGGAGGTGAGGGGGAGAGAGAGGGAGAGAGAGAGAGGGAGAGTGAGAGGGATAGAGAGAGGGAGAGGGATAGAGTGGGGGAGAGGGAGAGAGAAAGAGATGGAGAGGGAGAGGGGGAGCGGGAGAGGGAGAGAGAGAGGGAGGGATAAAGGGAGAGAGATGGGGGGGGAGAGAGGGGGAGAGAGAGAGAGAGGGGTGACGGAGAGAGAAGGGGGAGGGGGAGAGAGGGGGGAAGGAGAGGGAGAGAGAGAGAGAGAGAGCGAGGGGGAGGGGGAGAGAGAGAGCATGGGAGCAAAGGGAGGGGGGAGAGGTGAGAGAGGGAGATGGAGAGGGATGGAGGGAGAGAGAGGGAGACCGAGAGGGGAGAGAAAGGGAGGGAGAGGGAGAGAGTGTGAGAGGGAGAGAGAGGGGGGGAGAGGGAGAGAGAGAGAGAGAGAGAGAGAGAGAGAGAGAGAAGGGGGAAGAGGGAGATAGAGAGAGGAAGAGGGAGAGAGAGAGAAAGGGGGGGAGGGTGCGAGAGGGAGGGAGAGAGTGAGAGAGAGAGAGAGAGAGAGAGAGAGAGAGGGACAGGGAGAAAAGGGTGGAGAGATTGGGAGAGAAGGGGAGAGGGATAGAGAGGAAGGGAATGAGAGAGAGAGAGAAAGGGAGGGAGAAGGAGAGAGAGGGGGAGGTAGGAAGAGAGGGAGGAGAGGGGGAGTGGGGAGAGAGTCTGGAGGGAGAGAGAGGGGGGGACGGAGAGAGAGAGTGGGGAGGGAGAGAGAGGGGGAGGGAGGAGAGGGGAGAAGGAGAGGGAGATAGGGAGAGAGCGAGTGGGCAGTGGGGGAGAGAGAGTGAGGGGCAGGGGGGTGGGCGAGGGCAAGAGAGAGAGCGAGGGGGGAGATGGAGAGGGATGGAGGGAGAGAGAGGGAGAGGGAGAGTGAGGGAGAGAGAGGGAGACCGAGAGGGAGAGAAAGGGAGGGAAGGGAGAGTGTGAGAGGGACAGAGAGGGTGGGGAGAGGGAGGTAGAGAGAGAGAGATAGAGAGAAGGGGGTGAGAGGGAGAGAGAGGGGGGGGGAGAGGGAGGGAAGGAGAGAGAGAGAGATAGAGAGAGAAGGGGGGAGAGGGAGAGAGAGGGAAAGTGGGGGAGGGTGTGAGAGGGAGGGAGAGAGTGAGGGAGGTAGAGAGAGAGTGAGGGAGGTAGAGAGAGAGAGAGATAGAGAGAGAGAGAGAACAAAGGGATGTGAGAGTGGGAGAGAAAGGGAGAGGGATAGAGAGAGAGAGAGAGAGAGAGAGAGAGAGAAAGGGAGGGAGAGGGAGAGAGAGGGGGAGGTAGGCAGAGAGGGAGGGAGAGGGAGAGAGGGGGAGTGGGAGAGGGAGGCAGAGAGAGAAAGAGAGGGGGGGAAGAGGGAGAGGGAGAGAGAGAGAGATAGAGAGTGAGAGGGAGCAAGGGGGGTGAGGGGGGGGAGAGAGGGAGAGGGAGAGGGATAGAGAGAGAGGGAATGAGAGAGAAGGGGAGAGAGAGGGGGAGAGGGAGAGAGGAGGAGGGAGGGTGGCAGGGAGGGAGAGAAAGGGAGGGGGGGCGAAGAGGGAGAGGGAGAGCGAGAGAGGGTGGGATGGAGAGAGAGAGAGAGAAAGGGAGAGAGGGGGAGATAGGGAGAGATAGAGGAAGAGGGTGAGGGAGATGGGAGGAAGGATCAAGGGGGGGGGCGCGGGTCGAGAGAGAGAGAGAAAGAGAGAAAGAGAGGGAGAGAGAGATGGGAGGAGGGATCAGGGGGGACAGAGAGGGGGAGAGAGAGAGAGGGAGAGGGATAGAGAGGGATAGAGAGGGAGAGGGAGAGGGAGAGAGAGGGGTGGGGAGGGAGAGAGAGAGGGAGAGGGTGAGAGGGAGCAAGGGGGTGAGAGGGAGAGGGTAAGAGGGAGAGGGATAGAGAGGGAGGGAATGAGAGAGAGAGAGAGGGAGGGATAGGGAGAGAGGGGCAGGGAGGGGGAGCGGGAGGGAGAGGGAGAGGGAGGGAGAGAGAGAAAGAGAGGGGGAGAGGGATAGAGAGAGAGGGAATGAGGGAGAGGGGGAGAGAGGGGGAGAGGGAGAGAGGAGGAGGGAGGGCAGCAGGGAGGGAGTGAAAGGGAGAGGAGGCAAAGAGGGAGAGGGAGAGCGAGAGAGGGCGGGATGGAGAGAGAGAGAGAAAGGGTGAGAGGGGGAGATAGGGAGAGATAGAGGAAGAGGGTGATGGAGATGGGAGGAGGGTCAAGAGAGAGAGAGAGATGGGAGGAGGGATCAGGGGGGGAGAGAGAGGGAGAGAGAAAGAGGGAGAGGGATAGAGAGGGAGAGGGAGAGAGAGAGAGGGTGGGAGGGACAAAATGAGAGAGAGGGATAGAGAGGGAGGGAATGAGAGAGAGGGAGGGAGAGGGAGAGAGAGGGGTGGGGAGGGGGAGAGAGAGGGGTGGGGAGGGGGGGAGGGAGAGAGAGGGAGAGAGAGAAAGAGAGAGGGTGAGAGGGAGCAAGGGGGGCGAGAGGGAGAGGGATAGCGAGGGAGGGAATGAGAGAGAGAGAGAGAGAGGGAGGGAGGGAGGGATAGGGAGAGAGGGGCAGGGAGGGGGGAGAGGAGAGAGGGAGAGGGAGAGGTAGGGAGAGAGAGAAAGAGGGGGAGGGAGAGGGAGAGGGAGGTAGGGAGAGAGGGAGAGAGAGAAAGAGAGGGGGGAAGAGGGAGAGGGGAGAGAGAGAGAGAAAGGGTGAGAGGGGGAGATATGGAGAGATAGAGGAAGAGGGGGAGGGAGATGGGAGGAGGGATCAAGGGAGGAGTCAAGAGAGAGAGAGAGAAAGAGAGAGAGAGAGAGAGATGGGAGGAGGGAGCAAGGGGGAGAGAGAGGGAGAGGGGGTGAGAGAGAGAGGGAGAGAGAGAGAGAGAGAGAGGGAGAGGGGAGAGAGGGAGAGGGAAAGGGGGAGGGAGAGAGGGAGAGGGAAAGGGGGGGGAGGGGGAGAGAGAGAGGGCGAGAGTGAGAGAGAGAGAGATGGATCAAGGGGAGAGAGAGAGAGAGAGGGAGGGAGAGGGAGAGAGAGGGAGAGAGAGGGAGAGGGAAAGGAGGAGGGAGAGAGAGAGAGGGAACAAGGGGGGAGAGAGAGAGAGAGAGAGAGAGAGAGAGAGAGATGGGAGGAGGGAGTAAGGGAGCTCAGAGAGAGAGGTAAGGAGAGAGAGGGAGGGAGAGAGGGAGATGGAAGGAAGGAGCAAGAGGGGAAATAGAGAGAGCAAGGGGGAAGTAAAGAGAGAGGGAGGGAGAGAGGGGGAGAGGGGAGAGAGAGGGAGGGAGGGGGAGAGGGAGAGGGAGGTAGTGATGGAGGGAAAGAGGGAGAGGGAGGGAGAGAGAGATGGGAGGAGGGAGCAGGGTGTAGAGAGATAGAGAGACGGGAGGAGGGAGCAAGGGGAGAGAGAGAGAGAGATGGGAGGGAGAGAGAGAGAGAGAGAGAGAGAGAGAGAGAGAGAGAGATGAGGAGGAGGAGGAGGAGGAGAGAGCAAGGGGGGGAGAGAGAGAGAGAGAGAGAGAGAGATAGATGGGAGAAGGAGCAAGGGGGGAGAGAGAGAGGGAGAGGGAGAGAGGGGGGGGGGGGGGGGGGGGGGGGAGAGGGAGAGGGAGAGAGGGAGCAATGGGGGCAAGAGAGAGAGAGGAGGAGGAGGAGAGAGAGAGATAGATGGGAGGAAGGAGCAAGGGGGGGAGAGAGAGAGGGAGAGGGATAGAGGGGGCGGGAGAGGGAGAGGGAGAGGGATAGAGGGAGCAAGGGGGGCGAGAGAGAGGGTGAGAGGGAGCAAGGGGGGAAAGAGAGAGAGGGATAGAGAGGGAGGGAATGAGAGAGAGAGAGAGAGAGAGAGAGAGAGAGAGAGAGAAGGAAGCATAGGAGAGAGGGCAAGGAGAGGCAGAGAGAGGGAGCTGGAGGGAGAGGGAGAGGGAGGGAGAGAGTGGAAGAGTGGGGGCGGAGAGGGAAAGAGAGGGGGGGGGAGAGGGAGAGGGAGAGAGAGAGAAAGGGTGAGAGGGGGAGATAGGGAGAGATAGAGGAAGAGGGCGAGGGAGATGGGAGGAGGGATCAAGGGGTGGTTGAGAGAGAGAGAGAGAAACAACAAGGAGAGAGAGAGAGAGAGAGAGAGAGAGAGAGAGAGAGAGAGAGAGAGAGATGGGAGGTGGGAGAGAGAGAGAGAGAGAGAGAGAGAGAGAGAGAGAGAGGGAGAGAGAGGGGGGGAGAGGGGGAGGGGGAGAGAGAGGGAGAGGGAGAGGGGGAGGGAGGGAGAGAGAGAGAGATGGGAGGAAGGAGCAAGGGAGAGAGAGAGAGAGAGAGAGAGAGAGAGAGAGAGAGATGGGAGGAGGGAGTAAGGGAGCTCAGAGAGAGAGAGGTAAGGAGAGAGAGGGTGGGAGAGAGGGAGATGGAAGGAAGGAGCAAGGGGGAGAGGGAGCAAAGGGGAAGTAGAGAGAGAGAGATGGGAGGAGGGAGCAAGGGAGAGAGAGAGAGAGGAAGGGAGGGGGAGAGGGGGGGGAGAGAGAGGGAGGGAGGGATGGAGGGAAAGAGGGAGAGGGAGGGAGAGAGAGATGGGAGGAGGGAGCAAGGTGTAGAGAGATAGAGATATGGGAGGAGGGAGCAAGGGGGAGATAAAGAGAGATGGGAGGGAGCAAAGGGGAGAGAGAGAGAGAGAGAGAGAGAGAGAGAGAGAGAGAAAGAGGAGGAGGAGGGAGAAAAGGGGAGGGAGAGAGAGAGATAGATGGGAGAAAGGAGCAAGGGGGAGAGGGAGCAAGGGACAGGAGGGGGGAGAGAGAGAGAGATATGGGAGGAGGGAGCAAGGGAGGAAGAGAGAGAGAGAGATATGGGAGGAGAGAGAGAGAGAGAGAGAGAGAGAGAGAGAGAGGGAGAGAGAGAGAGAGAGAGAGAGAGGATGACTCAGAAAGAGAAAAGAGGAGAGGAGGGAGGGAGGTATGGAGGGGGAGAGGAGGGGAGATGGAGGAAGGGGGAGAAAGAGAAAGAGGGAGGGAGTGGAGATAGAAATATGGAGGGAACAAGTGAGAGAGGGGGGATAGAGGGAGAGAGGGAGAGAGGTACAAAGGGGGGATAGGGAGTGGCATCGAGGGAGCGAGTGATGGGGGGATGGGGAGAGGGAGGGAGGGGGCGAGGGGTGAAAAATTCAAGAGAAATAATCACATAGTTGAGCCTATGGTTGGGTAGAAAATGGCTAACCCTTGATTAGTTGCAAGCCAATTTTGGATGAAATCAGATGAACACTTTTGGTGAAATAATTTTGCAATTTTTACATGAAATAGAAATGGTGTTTATGGTTGTGTAACATCTATTTGATTTCCTATTGGAATTTAAATGTGTTCTTGTGATGCATAGGTGTGGTTGTATCCATAGATTTAATGAGCATAAGACTCATAGAAAATATTTAATATTAGATATATTTGATGGCAAGGTTGGAATAAGCCTCATGAAAGGAAATTTTGTGTTTAGAAGTGTAGGGGAAGACTACCCCTAAGCCGTTTGAACAACCATGATTGGTTGGCTTGAAAAGGAAGACTCCTAGTAAGTCTTAATCATGAAGGTTTTGCTTGAACTAGTTAGGCAAAGGAAGCCTTGCACATCTCTCATGGGAAAGCTATCTAATTGGAAATATGAACTTAATGCAAGAGAAATAGCCATGTTTTTAAGATGAATTTTAAGTGAGGAAATTCCTCACAAAACATATGAAATAAATGAATGAATTACATCACTAAGGAACTTGAGGAATTGTAAAATTCTTTGGATGACCTAATTGGGATTTTTACAACCTTCCAAATAACATATTATTTGTCATTCATGTTGGGAAGATGTATCTCTTGACCAGAGATCCATTTAGAATATGGATAATAAGACATAGAGGTCTACCTTGTAATTGTATCACGAGGATGACTAGGGACTATAACTAGTGTTGGAGCTACTATGAAGAAGAACTCATAATTATCAAAGGAATAGAAGAATGTATTTGAGTTGTCATAACTTAAAGATATATGTGATATTTTATCAATTGATAATAAATTTTATGAATTATGTGTTATTTGAGATGTAGGACTTAAATATGCCCTCATTACCTTATTTTTAATGGGTTTGAAGCCCGTATATTTATCAAAATTCCAATGAGTGATGTGTCTCACCCATTTTTTGCCAATTATGGAGCAGTTGGACTTCTTGGCACACTTGAAATCCCTTGAGGAGGAGTAGTTATTTCTATAATTAGGAAAATGTAAATCATGTTGTGAAATGCATACAAAATTCTATGCAATATAATGCCAGTAAGACTCTATTCAACTAGTCCCTATGTGTTAAATAAGAATTTTAATGATACAAAGAGAACCTTGAGATGTTAACCCTTAATGAAAATTAAAAACCCAATTGTAATGGAATTTAATAAGGAAAGGGAAATTGAACTTCTTGGAAATTATTATTGTGTGAGTGGTTATACCTAGGTTGTATGCCTTAGGATATGCCACTAGTTAATGTGAGGAATTGTTTACAATTAATTGGGTTTAGGCCTTTGCTATATCTATGGAATGGGATTTTGAATATTAGTTTTCTCTATGGATATGGTTTCCAAGCCATATTTTCCTTGATTGTCAGATGAGTAATAGGAGGGCCATACATACATATATACGTACATACATACATACATTCAGAGGGAAAAGAATGATGTGTGGGGACATGAAGAGAGTGTGTGTTACACAAGAATGGGTGGGGAGACCAAATATGGATGAAATTTTGTGCCAAACATTTTTGGGGGACGATAAAATGTAAGTGGTCCTTAAATCAATTATTGAAATGAGGAAATAAAACACAAGTGCCCTAAATCCAAGCTACAATACAGAGCTACATTTTTGGGTGGTTGTTGGAAAAATCACTAAGGAATTGAGAAGGGATGTCATTGATGGATTGCTAGGTGAGCGAAGGGAATCCCTTATGCTATGAAAGGCAATTCAGAAACCACCCATGTATGTGTAGATGACTTATTCTCAAAGTGATTGAAGGGAAATCTTGTTGCTTTTCTAATTATGAAGGAGAGTACCTTTTATACTTCTACCTTTGATTGAATAAGTGAAAGTTTCCCTTATGACTTCAGGGTCTAGCTAGGGAGTGACCAATTGAAAGAGACATAATCACATAGTTAAGCCTATGGGTTGGGTGGAAAATGTCTCACCATTTATTGGTTTCAAAAAACGTTGAATTAAATAAGATAAGTGATTTTGGGGAATAATTTTTCAATGTAAATTTTATTACATGAAATAGTAATGATGCTTATGAATGTGTAGCATCTATTTGATTTCCTATTGAGATTTAAATGTTTTCTTGTGATGCATAGTTATAATTGTAAGAGTGAGGCTTTCTTTCTTCCTGAACCTAATCCGTCATCTCGAAAAACCCGTTTCAAGATGCACTTACCCTAATCTGTCGTCTTGAAAAACCCCATTTCAATATGCAGTGAGTATCATATCCAGTCACAACAGTGTTATGCTAATATTCTATTGGCTGGGAGCATGACAACTCAACTAGGTTGGTGGATTCTATTCAGTTGGATGTTACATAATGATTTTAGTATTTCCATCTCCACACCATTCCGTGAATTTGGTGATGTTACATAATGATTTTACTAGTTGGCTTGTGTCTTGTTGGATTGTACGCACAAATTACAGTATCTACATTATCAATTGTTGTGGTTATGTGTTATTGGACGAAGCATGCGAAGGTCAATTATAAAATTAATATAGTTAATTTTTTTATAACTTTTTTTTAATATTATATGTATTTTTCAATGTTCTTTTTACACACGGAAACGTATTTTTCAGAATTCCATTAAAAATATTTGCATCATTATTATTTTTATTACATTCTTTTCAATAATCTATATAAAAAAAAAAAGGTTTTTATGACTTTTATAAATTATTGAAAAAAATGTTATAAAAAAACAAACTATAGTAACTTTTTCACCCAAGTAAAATAAAACATAAAACATGAGATCCTACGATCCGAGTATAATTGGCCTTGTTAGTCTAATTATATATATATATATAATTTTTTTCTCTCATCTAAAAATATTTAAAATATCAATTTTTTTAAATTTATAAAATTTTAATAATTTAATTTCTTGTTAATATGGATTATATATATATATATATATATATATATATAGATATATATATATATATATATATATATATATATATATATATATATATATATATATATTATATATATATATATATATATATTATTGTTTAAGATTTTCATATATATTTATCTATATGTTGTGTATTTTTTTTTCAAATATTAGTGTAAACACTTATCCCTTATACCAAATTATAAAACATCTCACTACTCTTGAAATAATTATTTACTTTTTTTATTTAATATTTTAATAAATGATATGACAAATTAGGTTAGTATACAGTTGATCATGAAAATTAGAGAGAGAAAGGGAGAGTGAGATAGGAGAGGGGAGGATGGAGGGATAGGAAGAGAGGGAGTGAGTAGTGTGGGAGGCAGGGGGACAACAAGGGAGCGAGTGCGGAAGATGGAGGGAGGAGAGAGATGGAGGGATAGAGGCGAAGGGGGTGGTGAATGAGGAGGGACAAAGAGGAAGAGAGGGAGTGAGTTGTGGGGGCAACGGAGAGAGGGAGGGAGGAGAGAGATAGAGAAGCCGGGGAAAAGGGAGATATGAGAGAGACAAAGGAGGGAAGAAGGGGGATAGAGGAGAGGGAGAGAAGGATATAGAGAGTGGGAGAGGGATGAAGAGGGGAGCTAGTAGTGGGGGAGGCGGAGGAGCGGGGGGAGGAGGGGAGGAGTGGACATGAAGGTACAGAGAGAGGGAAAGAGAGGAGAGACGTAGGGAGGGAGAGAGAGAGAGGAGGAGAGGGATGGAGAAGGGAGAGAGAGAGGAGGGAGAGAGATGGAGGGAGGGATGGAAGGAGGGGGAGATGGAGGGAGGGAGGCCGAGGGGGTAGGGGGAAGGTGGGGGGATAGGGCCAGAGAGGGGTGGTGGAGGTGGGGAATGAGGAGGGACAAAGAGGAAGAGAGGGAGTGAGTGTTGGGGGGATGAAGAGAGGGAGGAGGAGAGAGATGGAGGGAGGTAGGCAGGGGAATAGGGGAGAGCGAGAGAAGGATATAAAAAGGGGGAAAGGAGGTGGGAGGAAGAGGGAGGGAGAGGAAGATAGGGAGTGAGTAATGGGGGAGGGAGAAGGATAGAGGAGGGAGATCGGGTGGTGGGGGAAGAGGGACAGAGAGGAAGAGAGCTAGCATGTGGTGAGCTGTATGCAGAGAGGGAAGGGGAGAGAGACGGAGGGAGGGAGGCAAGGGGAGAGAGGAGAGAGAGGAGGGAGACCGGGGGGGGTGGAGGGAGAGAGGAGAGAGAGATGGGCGATGGCGAAGGAGGAGGGATAGAGAGGAAGAGACAGAGGGGGTTGGAGAGTGACAAGACGGAGGGAGAGAGCACAAGAGGGGAGAGAGATGTAGGGAGGGAGAGAGGGAGGGATGGGCGGTGGCGAAGGAGGTGGGATAGAGAGGAAGAGACGGAGGGGGGTGGAGAGAGACAAGAAGGGAGGGAGAGAGAATGAGAGGGGAGAGAGATGTAGGGAGGGAGAGAGGGAGGAGGAGGGAGATGGAGGATGTGAGAGAGAGAGGAGGAGAGAGATGGAGGGAGGGATGAAGGGAGGGGAAGAGAGGGGGAGATGGAGGGAGGGAGGGAGAAGGAGAGAGAGGGAGGCAAAGGGGGTAGGCGGTAGGTGGGGGGATAGGGAGAGAGAGGGGTGGTGGAGGTGCGGAAGGAGGAGGGACATAGAAGAAGAGATGGAGTTAGTGTTGGGGGGATGAAGAGAGGGAGGCAGGGGGGCAAAGGAGAGTGAGAGGCAAGGGGACAAAGGAGAGCGAGAGGTAAGGGGGCAAAGGAGAGGAGGGGGAGGACAAGGGAGGGAGAGGTAGAGAGGGAGCGAGTAATGGGGAGGGAGAAGGAGAGAGGAGGGAGGTCGGGTGGGTGAGGGGAGAGGGACAGAGAGGGAGGGAAGTGGTGAAGGAGGAGGGACAGAGAGGAATAGAGGGAGCGAGTGGTGGGGGGTATGCAGAGAGGGAGGGGGAGAGAGAGGGGTGGGAGGCGGCGAAGGAGGAGGGATACAGAGGAAGAGAGGGAGCACTTGGTGGGGCGTATGCAGAGTGGGATGGGGAGAGAGACGGAGGGAGGGAGGCAAGGGGAGAGAGGAGAGAGAGAGGAGGGAGGCTGAGGGGGTGGAGGGAGAGGGAGAGGGAGGGGGGGGGGGGTGGCGGCAACGAAGGAGGAGGGATAGAGAGAGGAGAGATGAAGGGGGTTGGAGGGCGACAAGGAGGGAGGGAGAGATCACGAGAGAGGAGAGAGATGTAGGAAGGGAGAGAGAGAGGAGGAGAGAGATGGAGGATGGGAGAGAGAGAGAGAGGAGGAGAGAGATGGATGGGGAGGGATGAAGGAAGGGCAAGAGAGGGGGAGATGGAGGGAGGGAGGGAGAAGGAGAGAAGAGGGAGGAAGATGGGGAGGGCGGTACGTGGGGGGATAGGGAGAGAGGGGTGGTGGAGGTGGGGAAGGAGGAGGGATAGAGAGGAAGAGAGGGAGTTATTGTTGGGGAGATGAAGAGAGGGAGGAGGAGAGAGATGGAAGGAGGGAGGTAGGGGGCGAGAGGAGAGTGAGAGAAGGATATAGAGAGTAGGAGAGGAGGGGGTAGGACAAGGGAGGGAGAGGAAGAGAGGGAGTGATTAATGACGAGGGAGAAGGAGAGAGGAGGGAGGCAGGGTGGGTCAGGGGAGAGGGAGAGAGAGGGGGGGAAGTGGTGAAGGAGGAGGGACACAAAGGAATAGAGGGAGCGAGTGGTGGGGATTATGCAGAGAGGGAGGGGGAGAGAGACGAAGGGAGGGAAGCAAGGGGGGAGAGGAAAGAGACGAAGGGAGGGTTGGAGGGAGGGTGAGAGAGGAGAGGGAGATGACGATAGAGAGAGGGGGGCAAGAGGGGGGAAGGATGAGGGAGGGAAAGGAAGAGAGGCAGTGAGTAATGGGGGGGGAGAAGGAGAGAGGAGGAGGAGAGGGGGGTAGCAGTGGTAGGGGACAGGTCAGGGGTAGGGGGAGAGGGGGGGTGATGTGGGGAAGGAGGAGGGACTAAGAGGAACAAAGGGAGCGAGTGGTGGGCAGGATGGAGAGGAAGGAGGAGACAGACGAAGTGAGGGAGGTAGGGGGAAGTGGAGAGAGATGGAGGGAGGGAGTAGGGGTGAGGTGAAAGCGAGTAGTGGGTGAGGGAGGGGAGGCAAAGGGAGATAGGAGAGAGATGGAGGTAGGGAGTCAGGGGATAGAAGAGAGGGAGAGAGAGAGAGAGAGAGAGAGAGAGAGAGGGGGGTAGGGGGAGATAGGAGATAGAGAGAAGGATAGAGAGAGGGGGAGAGTAGGGGAGGGGAAGAGGAAGGGAAAGGAAGAGAGGGATTCAGTAGTGGGGGAGAGAGAAGGAGAGAGGAGGGAGGCCTGGGGTAGGAAGTAGGTGTGGGGACAGGGAGGGGGGGTTGAGGTGGGGAGGTGGGGAAGGAGGAGGGGTAGAGAGGAAGAGAGGGAGAAAGTCATGGGGGAGATGGAGAGAGGGAGGAGGAGAGAGACAGAGGGAGGGAGGCAGGGGGAGACAATGGGTGAGGGTGCTCAGATAGGAAGGGAGCATGTGGGGTAGATGGAGAGAGGGAGAGGGAGCATGAGAGAGGATAGAGATGGAGGGAGGGAGGAAGGGGAGAGATGAGAGATATATAGGGAGGTAGAGAGGGAGGGATGGAGAGATGGAGGGAGGGAGACAGGGGGGAGAGAGGAGACAGAGAGAAGGATAGAGAGGGGGAGAGTAGGTGTGAGGAAGATGGAGGGAAAGGAAGAGAGAGAGAGAGAGTAGTGGGGGAGAGAGAAGGAGATAGGAGGGAGGTCGAGGGGGTGAGGAGTGGGTAGGAAGTAGGTGGGAGGATAGGGAGAGAGGGTGGGAAATGTGGGGAGGTGGGGAAGGAGGATGGAAAGAGAGGAAGAGAGAGATCGAGTGGTGGGGGGGACGGAGAGAAGAGAGGAGAGGGAGGGAGCGAGAGAGAGAGGAGAGAGACAAAAGAAGGTAGGTAGGGGAGAGACGAGGGATATGGAGGGAGGGAGACAGGGAGGAGGAGAGAGGAGAGAGATGGAGGGAGGGAGGAAGAGAGAAGAATAGAGGGTGAGATGGAGTGATGGAGGGAGAAGGAAAGAGGATGGACGTCGAGGTGGTGGGGGGATAGAGAGAGAGAGGTGAGGGGGAGGGCGGAGGTGTGGAAGATGGAAGGACGGAGAGGAAAAGAGGGAGCGAGTGGTGGGGGGATGAAGAGAGAGAGGAAGGGAGAGACAGAGGGAGGGAGGTAGGGGAGAGAGGAGAGAGACCAAGGGAGGGAGGGAGGAGGAGAGAGGGTAGAGATAGATGGAGCGAAGTAGGGGGAGAGGGGAGAGGGAGAGAAAGATAGAGAGAGAGAGGAAGAGAAGGGGGAGGAAGAAGGAATGAGAGGAAGGGAGTTAGAGGAAAGATAAAAAATTCAAAAATGATGACCCTAGAAGAAGAAGAACAAAGCAAGTTAGAAATAATGGACAATACAGGTACATTTATGCTAAGTAATGATACTTATAAAAAATGGAAAGAAGAAATTAAGTCTAAGTTAATGAACATAGGATCTGATGTTTGGAATTTTATGTAATGGTTAAACCGAAGCTCCTCCATCAGGTGAATAATTAAAAAAGAATAATGTAGCATTAAATGAGATCTTTGGTAACATACCTAATTCAGCATTAGCAAATATTATCCACTATGAAACTGCAAATGAAGTATGGGATAATATTTTGGAAATTCATGAAGGAAGAACAAAGTAATATTGTTCATCAGAAGAAGCAACAAGTAACCTTATTTCTAAACAAAATAATGATGTAACAAAAGATAAGTATGTTATGTCAGATTAAGTTACTGATTCAGAAGAAGACATATTAGAGGAAGTTATTCATCTTAGAAGAATACTCAATCTTTCTTTGAAAAGGATTATTAATCTTAAGAATAAGTTGCAGGCATATGATAACAAGGATCATGTTACAGTAGAATCTAAACAATATTTTGAAGGACTTGAAGCTAAGATCTTCTCTCTAAGAGCAGTTCTAGAAAATGCAAAAAAACAAAAAGAAGAGTTACTTGAAGTATTTGAAGAAGAAGATAATGGGTTGAAGAAAGAGATCATCAAATTAAAGGAGAAATTAGAAGAAGGAAGAAAGGTTGAAGAAGGAATGAGGAAGTAGTATTACGTAAAGGAAGAACAATACGAAAGAATGGAGGTTGAGGTAAACATTCTAAAAGTTAAATTAGAAGAAAATGATAAACACCTAAGATTTCAAGATAGTGCTAATATTTTGGATAACATTCTTAGTAGTCAAAGGTCTCCTGCCATTAAACCTACGCTTGGGTTTCATGAAACTGTAAAAGGAGAATCTAGTTCACAAGATTGTAAAAGGATCGTGAAGGATAACAATATGAAATATGAAATTCCTTTGAAAAAGATAAGAAGTCAACCAGATCAACATCCAAGGAAGATGAATTTTCAAAAGAAATCATTTTCTCCCAATAATAGAAAGATTAATCAATTCTCTCCTCTCATCAATAATGTTGAATGTTTTATATGTCATAAGTATAGACATGTTGTAGACAATTGCAGGGGAAAATTGTTTCGGTCTCAAGAAAATAATCACTTCATAAGATTCAGATCATCAGTTAGTAGATACTCAAGCTTCTTTAAGGGATAGTGTTTTACTTGAAACATATTTCGTCACAAATATATTGATTGCAATAGAGGGAATATGAAACAAAAGTATTATGATTCCTATGCTCCCTTTTCTGGTCATATAAGATGTTATGCTTGTAGCAAATTTTGGAATGTAGCAAACTAATGTAGGAAAAAATAAATAGATCGCCACATACAACATGGAAAACAATCATATAAGAATATTGATGTCAAAAGACCTCAGAAAGATGGATCCACCAAAATTTCTCATAATAAGCAGAAATAAGAAGAACAGATAAGATTTAGTCTTGCCCTCTATTGGTTTGAAGATGAAGATGAATGATACATAGACAATGGATTCTCTCATCACATGATAGGAGATAAGAATAAGTTTGAGTCTCCCAGGAATAATGAAGATGCTAAAGTTATTCTTGGAAATAATTCTCTAGCAAAAGTTTTTGGAAAAGGTAGAACCAAAATTAATAGGTATAAAAGAGTAGTTGACACTTTATTTGTTCAAGGGCTAAACTAGAATATTCTATATGTAGGTCAAATGGAAAATAAAGGAAATGTAATTGTGTTTACTTCATCCAAATGTAAGGTTATAGATGAAGAAACTAGATAGGTCATAGCAAGAGGATACATAAATCTAGATAAATTATACGTGTTTAAATAAATGAATTCTGGTAGAAATGAGGAGGATACTTCCTCTTCTTCAGACTCAAAATAAAAGAAGATGGTCATTACTACAGTACATTGTTCTTAAATTAATACTTCTCATAGTAACTGCAAAAGTGATGTCAGCTACATGACCTTATGAAGAGAAGGAGAAGATTATCAAGATCACTGATATATGATCTCAGGGGGAGCTATACATATGTATATCTTGATGATGATTCCCATGGTTTTTTTAAATTCATGTTGCTTATATTACTGGCAGTGCATCTGATGTAGTAACAACAAAGAGGAACATAAAATATAGGCTCAGGGGAAGCTATGGTTATGAAAATTCAGTATTTTACATTTTGTACAAAGTTCTTATGAATGATAGTTGCGTATATATGTGAATTTTGATCTATACAGTCACGTTTCTTTCTCTGACATGAAGAAATAGTGGGACAAACTCAGTGCTCAAGGGGAGCATTTTATATAATAGTACATATGGTTGTTACTACTGAAGGCAAATGTTTTTGTTAGTGATTATGAATTCTTGGATGTTGGTTAAAGTTGCACATAGTGAAGTTAAATTTAAATAAAGGGATATGTTGTTGTGCTTCAAAATATTTATATGTATTTGATGTATGGGGATTATGGCTCTTCCTACTAATGGAAAGAGCATGTTGATCTTGATGATATGAGGTCAATAGGATGAGTTGATAATAGATCTCTATGGAACAATCTTATTTTGTTGCTACAATTGATTGATATTCTTGTTGCAGGTTCCTATATGGTGTATGGTGGTTGTTGATGACTATCATGAATATTGCATCCTTGCAATATTCATGATATTCATGAGGTGGGGAAGGAGGAGGGACAAAAAGGAAGACAGGGAGCGAGTGGTGGGGGGGATGGAGAGAGGCAGAGGGAGGGAGCGGGAGGAGAGAGGAGAGAGACAGAAGAAGGTAGGTAGGGGAGAGATGAGGGATATGGAGGGAGGGAGACAAGGAGGAGGAGAGAGGAGAGAGATGGAGGGAGGGAGGAAGAGAGAAGAAGAGAGGGGGAGATGGAGTGATGGAGGGAGAAGGAAAGAGGATGGACATTGAGGCGGTGGGGGGATAGAGAGAGAGAGGTGAGGGGGAGGGCGGAGGTGTTGAAGGTGGAAGGACAAAGAGGAAAAGAGGGAGCGAGTGGTGGGGGGATGAAGAGAGAGAGGAAGAGAGAGATAGGGAGGGAGGCAGGGGAGAGAGGAGGAGAGAGACCAAGGGAGGGAGGGAGGAGGAGAGAGGAGAGGGATAGAGGGAGCGAGGTAGGGGAGAGAGGAGAGGGAGAGAAAGATAGAGAGAGTGGAAGACAAGGGGGGAGGAAGAAGGAATGAAAGGAAGGGAGGGAGAGGAAAGATAAAAATTCAAAAATGATGACCGTAGAAGAAGAAGAACAAAGCAAGTTAGAAATAATCGACAATACAGGTACATTTATGCTAAGTAATGATATTATAAAAAATGGAAAGAAGAAATGAAGTCTAAGTTAATGAACCTAGGTCTGATGTTTGGAATTTTATGTAGTGGTTAAACCGAAGCACCCTCATGTGAATATTGAAAAATACAATAATGTAGCATTAAGTGAGATCTTTGAAGTACCTAATTAATTGGGAAAATTAGCATGAAGAATATGAAATATGAAAGTATTTGGATAGATGATTGGAAATAATATGGAAGAATAAATGAAAAGAAATAGAAAAGGAAATAAATAATTCATTCATAACAAAAAGATAACAAATATAATCTTATTTAAACAAAAATATAAAATGATGTCAAAATAAATTGTTATCAGATCAAGTTAATGATTCAAAGAAGAAAACTATCAAGGAAGTTACATCAAACAAATCTTTCTATTAATCTAAGTTGCAGGCATATAAAAATAATTACTTTTCATGTTACAGTAGAATCTAAACAATATTTGAAGGTTTTGAAGCTAAGATCGTCTCTCTAAGAGCAGTTCTAGAAAATGCAAACAAACAAAAAGAAGAGTTACTTGAAGTATTTGAAGAAGAAGATAATGGGTTGAAGAAAGAGATCATCAAATTAAAGGAGCAATTAGAAGAAGGAAGAAAGGTTGAAGAAGCAATGAGGAAGTAGTATTAGGTAAAGGAAGAACAATACAAAAGAATGGAGGTTGAGGTAAACATTCTAAAAGTTAAATTAGAGGAAAAGGATCAAACACTTAAGATTTCAAGATAGTGCTAATATTTTGGATAACATTCTTAGTAGTCAAAGGTCTCCTGCCATTAAACCTAGGCTTGGGTTTCATGAAACTGTAAAAGGAGAATCTAGTTCATAGGATTGTAAAAGGATCATGAAGGATAACAATATGAAATATGAAATTCCTTTGAAAAAGATAAGAAGTCAACCAGATAAACATCCAAGGAAGATGAATTTTCAAAAGAAATCATTTTCTCCCAATAATAGAAATATTAATCAATTCTCTCCTCTCATCAGTAATGTTGAATGTTTTATATGTCGTAAGTATAGAAATCTTGTAGACAACTGCAAGGGAAAATTGTTTTGGTCTCAAGAAAATAATCACTTCATAAGATTCAGATCATCAGTTACTAGGTACTCAAGTTTCTTTAAGGGATAATGGTTTACTTGAAACATATTTCATCACAAATATATTGATTGCAATAGAGGGAATATGAAACAAAAATATTATGATTCCTATGCTCCCTTTTCTGGTCATATAAGATGTTATGCTTGTAGCAAATTTTGGAATGTAGCAAAATAATGTAGGAAAAAATAAATAGATCACCACATACAACATGGAAAACAATCATATAAGAATATTGATGTCAAAAGACCTCAGAAAGATGGATCCACCAAAATTTCTCATAATAAGCAGAAAGAAGAAGAACAGATAAGATTTGGTCTTGCCCTCTATTGGTTTGAAGATGAAGATGAATGATACATAGACAATGGATTCTCTCATCACATGATAGGAGATAAGAATAAGTTTGAGTCTCCCAGGAATAACGAAGATGCTAAAGTTATTCTTGGAAATAATTCTCTAGCAAAAGTTTTGGGAAAAGGTAGAACCAAAATTAATAAAAAGAGTAGTTGTCACTTTATTTGTTCAAGGGCTAAACAAGAATATTCTATATGTAGGTCAAATGGAAAATAAAGGAAATGTAATTGTGTTTACTTAATCTAAATGCAAGGTTATAGATGAAGAAACTAGATAGGTCATAGCAAGAGGATACATAAATCTAGACAAATTATACATGTTTAAATAAATGAATTGTGGTAGAAATGAGGAGGATACTTCCTCTTCTTCAGACTCAAAATAAAATAAGATGGTCATTACTACAGTACATTGTTCTTAAATTAATACTTCTCATAGTAAGTACAAAAGTGATGTCAGCTACATGACCTTAAGAAGAGAAGGAGAAGATTATCAAGATCACTGATATATGATCTCAGGGGGAGCTATACATATGTATATCCTGATGATGATTCCCATGGTTTTTTTATATTCATGTTGCTTATATTACTGGCAGTGCATGTAATGTAGTAACAGCAAAGAGGAACATACAATATAGGCTCAGGGGAAGCTATGGTAATGAAAACTTAGTATTTTACATTTTGTACGATGTTCTTATGAAGGATAGTTGCATATATATGCGAATTTTGATCTACACAGTCACGTATCTTTCTCTGACATGAAGAAATAGTGGGACAAACTCACTACTCAAGGGGATCATTTTATATAATAGTACATATGGTTGTTACTACTGAAGACATAGGTTTTTGTTAGTGATTATGAATTCTTGGATGTTGGTTAAAGTTGCACATAGTGAAGTTAAATTTAAATAAAGGGATATGTTGTTGTGCTTCAAAATATTTATATGTCTTTGCTGTATGGGGATTATGGCTCTTCCTACTAATGGAAAGAGCATGTTGATCTTGATGATATGAGGTCAATAGGATGAGTTGATAATAGATCTCTATGGAACAATCTTATTTTGTTGCTACAATTGATTGATATTCTTGTTGCAAGTTCCTATATGGTTTATGGTGGTTGTTGATGACTATCATGGTCTTGATACCTCACTATTGAGGTTTTCGGTTTTGGTTATAAATTTAATATTTGTCTCTTTATTTAAAGGTCATCTAAAGACCCATGATGTAATAATTGTAAAATTCAGTAATGTTTGGACTATTGTGGTCAAGTCAATTATGTATGTAATCCCATTCTTTTGAGCATTTTACATAATGTTCAAATATGTAACCCCATTGTGATGGGTGATTGTTGTAAGCATGAGTCCTTTGTGATAGGAATGGCCATATTTGGTTGAGTCATAAAGTCATGTACTTTCAAAGATTCAACATATGCTCCGGGGGAGTATGGTTAGTATATAGTATTCATATTCAACATATTAGGTCTACAATGCTCATCTCTACAAAGGGAGTGTGAAGGCTTCATTAATCTTTGGTAATCCCTTTTCACTTGATGTCAAACGGGGAGAGAATCTTGGTGTTTGAAGAATAATTCTTGGAGAGAATCTTGGTGACTTGGGAGAGAAACTTTGTATGTTTACAGGTTTTTACAGGTGGTGGTGACTAAACACCAAAGTGGTTTCCATCAAGTCCAAAGGGGAAGATTGTTGGAATTATGACTAAAGTATTGTCCTTGATGGCGACCTACTTGATTAAGATGTCAACATGATGGTAAAATTATGATTATATAAGTTGGTACAAATGTGACAGAGAGAATGGAAAAAGGAATATGAATTCAGAGACGTAGGAATGATAAAGGCAAAGTTTGGGAAAGTATACACAGGTCCTATGAAGAAAGGTCGCATGCATATGTAGGTATGGTGAATAAGTTTCATGTACATATTCCACACCATGGTAATTGGAATACCAGGGGTCTTTGCAATGGTATTAGCCCATAGTATTGAATTCGACAATGGATATTTGAACCCATCAAAGTTAATGTGTGAAAGTTGTGGTTTATTGATGAATTCATTCATTTCAAATAGGTGTTCACCATGGATCAGGGAAGAGGTTTAGATCTGATAGGTCTAAAAGAATAGTAGAGACTAATGAATATGCTTGCTTCATCTTTTATGATTATGACTAACAATGATAGAACTTTCATGGTAATGATACTCTGACATGAATGTGTGATAGTAAGGCTTGTGAAGTGTGTGTTGTGATTTCACCGAAGCAACGATTTAGTGATTATAAATATATATGCATGTTTGTCTCTGAGAAGTCACATACATACATGGATCTTCTTCTGGGTAGTTGTGTATACATTCTGTGAAACTTTAGAATCTGTACGCAAGTGTCAAACATGAGAAGTGCATACATACGCAGATTTTCTTTGTAATATTCATGTATAAATATTACGGTTTGTAGTATGAGGTGATAATGATGGTTGATTTATTTTATTAGGTCTTTTGTTATGTGTCAATGAAGTCTCTCTTATGATAATATATGTTTAACAATGTTGGTTGGGTTGAATTGTTTATGGAGTGGCATGTTGATGGGTGATGATGCCACTGTGTGGTGATAGGTATTTGGTTTAGCAATATTTGATGGTCTCGGTATGTGATTTATTGATTGATTCAATGTGATAATGATTTAGACTTAGTTTTTCAGTATTTTGAGATTTGTATGTAGGTAGTCTTCACGAGAAGTGCGTACATACAAAGGTGTGATTCATA
Source organism: Pinus tabuliformis (assembly GCA_031772625.1). NCBI lineage: Eukaryota > Viridiplantae > Streptophyta > Pinopsida > Pinales > Pinaceae > Pinus > Pinus tabuliformis. Next base: position 919,883,916 of record CM062816.1, read on the forward strand.
AGAGTAACTTATACCTTATGACATATGATTGATCTGGATTTGCAGTGACATGATCTAATTTATGTGATGTGAATGGTTATGCACTGATATGATATGTTATGAATTAGTTTGATCTAGTTCCATTGGTTGATTAAGATTCAGTTACTACTTTGATGATTCAATTGGTTCCGTGATTGAGTGATTTGATATAGTGATTTATTTCATAAGTGTTATTTGATATTGAGCTTAAATGATGGAAGTACATCTTGTCTAAAGATATGATGAAATGTGGCCTACAAGTTTGATGTTTTGAGTTAGTTTAATCCAGTATGAAACATTATAAAATGTAATTCACAAAAGAGCTAAGGGTTGGAGCCTTGAGTTAGGGAGTCAAGGTTTTCTTCTATTGGTAGCTGGTAAATCTATTCAGGGGTAGGAGATCCCCTCTGATGGATGTTAGTAAATTGAGATTAGGGGTTTGCAACTCCCTTCTAGTGGGTGTTAGAGAATGAGAGAATGTTGTAGCCTTCTGCAAGTTGCTTCCTGCATAGTGTTATGAGTCTATGCCAATACAATATTGTAATATGTTTTCCCTATCATAAAAGAAGGAGATATATACGATGACAGTTGTGGTTTTCTCCCACTTTGGGTTTCCACCTAAAATCCTAGTGTCCTCATGTGTTGTTGTGTTTCTTATGTGTGATGGTTTATTCTACTCATACGGTTCATGGTTAATGTTTAATTAACGGCTAATGAATTAATGATGCAATGGTTCAAGTTAAATATATTGTGAAATAAATAACAAGTTAGTTAAATGGGTGTATGATGTTTGTCTTCATCGTAGTTGCGTGCATACGTTACTGTACTTAATGATAGTAGCATACAAAAATTTGAATAAGAAATTGAAAGGTTTATGTGAGTTTTAAAATATTGATTCACCAACCCCCAGTATTTTTCACAACATCCATCGATTCTCTAAAATGTATATTTTGTAGGCCTTTGATGATTCGTTATAAAAAAAAAAAAATGATTTCTTTCCTAAAGGATCAAGATTGTTCCTCTTATATTTAGGAACATGAATATATATAGGAGAACCAAACATTCTCATGTGTCCAACCTGTGGCTTCCTTTCAGAGAATGTTTCTTCAAGATCCATACCTACTAGAACTTTATGCATGATGTCCTTGACAGACTCTTCAATGGACCTATTCTTTCATTTTTCTACACCATTCTAAAATGGATTATAGGGTACAATTAGCTCCCTTGTAATCTTATTATGCCATTAGACTTGTGTGTGGTATAAATCGAAGTGCCATGTAACCCTTAGTATGCGGTGTTTAACAGTTGGTAGATTTATCACTCATTAACACCCTGTGTAATGGACTAAACCACTAGGAAACCCTCATTTCATTAACTTAGTACAAAGTTTTTATAGTCAAGTATAATTTAGTGTGGAATTATGCAACAAATATTTATTTTACTATGTTGCTTTTAGTAATTATTTAATGGGAAACCAATAACAGTTTAAATTCCATTTAACCAAAAAGAGGTTCTATGATAATACTATGCAAATACCTAGCTTAAAGTTTGGTACTAAGAAAATAACAATAATCTCACAATAATGATTAGCTATATGTAACATCATTATTTAATTAATTACATTTAGTCTCATCTTATGTATAGGTCCATACCTTTACAATAGTTATAGCGCAATATATTTATGGAGAATGTAACTTAGTTCAATTCAGTTTATGAAAGTATTTGAGTGTAAGTAATGAGGTAACTTAGTGATCTCTTTACAATATATAATCTAATGTAGATTATATATAGAGAGAGAAATTTAAATTAATTGGGTTTGTTTTGAATATTTTGGAGTAATGATTATTATTCTCTCCCATCAAATTTCATTTTTGAAAGTGATTTATAAAAATGATATGATAAATTTTTTCATAATAGATTTTAACATTATTGTTGAGTTTAATCCTTTTACTATTTAGATAGAAAAATCAAGTAAACTCATATTAATGGTAATGAAATCCCATCATGCTTGAATGCTATTTTTTTCTTTTTAAAATATTTTTTGCATTTAATAATTATATAGAATGGCCTAAATAGGATAATTGACATAACTCGGTTAGTTAAATTGGAAGCCATGGGATCTAAGAGTGCTTGTAATAGTAGTAGTTGTTGAAACTTCACTAGTCATATTTTCCTAATCATTATATTCGATTTAAAAAATCCAATCTCATATGATTAACATGAATAAGCACTTACCACTAGAGACAGGTGACTAGTATTTTGATGGTCAAAAGCACAAAGAGGAGTTATGGAGGTGAGATTCATTGAAATAATCTATAAAAAAACATTTCCTAATATTAATATAATAAAAGTGAAGAAATGAAATCCGATTACAAATTTAGATATGTTATTTCTGACCATTTTAACTGAAGTAATTCGTACCTTCACCTAGCTTTTCAAGGACTACACATAGTTGATGATTTCTTCTAACACAACTGTAAGCTAGTATATAACATACAACGTAATAATAATTTTCAATTCAATGGCTCAAACAACATTAATCGTTAATTCAACCATCTTTAAAAAAATCATCGACTCAAAAAACAAAACCATATTGATCCATCATTAATTTAGCAATTAGATGTAAGTCATCAATTCAACAAATATGAAAAGAGAGAAGATTTTTTTAAGCTCTCACTAGGCTTTATAAGATTTAAATGACAACATAAGAAAATATTCCTTTTACAAAATTGTGTCACGATAAATATTTTTTACCTTAATGCACCTACTGCCTTTTCTATATCTGCATTTTATTGATACTTCAGATTTTTTAGTGTTGTGAAAGAAACTATGTAAAAATAGCAGCAATATTATACTTTTGAGCAACCAAGAATAAGGTTTTGTAGAACATTCATGTGATCACTAGTCTATGGCCTTTTGACTTACATTTCATTGAAATTTAATGGATATAAATCTATTATGCGTCGAACTAATACATTATTAATGTTTTATACGTATATATACCCTTTCCTTCTAGTACGACTATCTATAAATTGTCCTCTTCTTGATCTCATGTGGATATAACCCTTCTGAGAATACAATGTTGCATTTTACCTCTATTTCTTCTTTGCTTTGTTGATGATCTCAAAAGCCTCAGGTTCGTGTATGAGAATTGGAGGAGCTTCATGTTCACTTAGGTCACGAGATGTTCTAGTCAACAAGATCGATGCATGGAAACACTGCACAAGATTAACAACCGATGTTAGAAAAGTGTGAAAACGCTGAAAAAATTCAATCGAGTGAAACGTCATACAAGGTAAAGAATGAATAAACAAAGCTCATATGCACAAAAGAAGTCATGGAATTGATGTTGCATGAGTGGATCCATAAAAGCGTTAATTAATTATAGACAATTTTTCCTCACTCCATTGCCAATACGAAGATAAATTAGTGTTGAAAATCGGGTACCTGTGGGATCCATAATGGCGTCATGCATTGCTCGCAGATATATTGTTGTATGCATAACACCTAATATAGGATATCCCACTAAATAAACCCATTTTCCAATTCCAATAAAGGCATTAGTTGTTTGTGCATTCCATGAAAGGATAAGATGTATGGATATGACAATTGCTCGACAAAATGGTTTGGTTAATCGTTCTACGCCATTATTCAAATCTAAGGAACCCTGAGGTATTGTGTCATACACCTCACCCAACACACATCATCATAGCAACATCAATTATCTAGTGGTCGTGGTGTACTAGAGTTACATAATGAGGTATCTCTGCAGATAAAGGTGATTGTATCCCCAGATGCATAGTCAAGCTGGAGAATGACACCAATGTGGTAAAAGAAAGTGTGGTTGTTAATGGAATCTTTGATACTTTAAGGAAAATGTTACCTATTGGCAAGTATTTTCACGTGCACATCGTATTACGTTTGAATGTTTTTTACTTTAGGGAAATGTTGTTCTAAAAATCAGGTGTGACAAAGCAAATTCACCAGCCCCAATTTGTCAGTTTTAATGATGAATATTGCATCCTTGTATTTAATTCTTAATTGAGTTCAAGTTTTACAACGAAGATTCACTTTATTCTGTGCATGATACTTTGGAGATAGGGTTCGGTCTTATAGTGTACTCCACCTGCAGATGATGATAACCAAATATAAGTAGTGAACTCTATGTTTCGACATTAAATTCCACCTGTACTTCAGACATGAGGTTTTAATATTACACTATGCCCCACCCATAAGTAAAGAGAGTGGAACATTATTATTGTGCAATATTTGGTTGATATTGAATTGTTCCTTTCTTAGCTTATTTCTCTATAATGAGATTAAAACCTAATAGCTTATCTTAATTAACGCATTAAAATAATGAGATTATATTTTACAGAAGTTAATTAATCTAAAAAAAATTAAAACCATTACTAATTAAACCTATAAATATTATATCTAAAAAAATATATTTTTAATTTATTAAAATAAAAGTGTCTAAGGTTTGTTGTAATCTTCTGATCATTGTTTTAGAATTGAATTAGTGATGTCAATTACAAGTGGAAATTATATGCAAGTGGAAATTTTATTGAGTAACACCCCTTGGAATAAGATTTCTCTAAAGTATCAAATGGAAATGTCTCTATGGAGGCAGAATGGTCAATGAATGCACATGAAAGTTGACTGAGCAAAAAGAATAAATAAAATTAATATATTTTAGATTAAAAATTCCACTCAATGTTTTCAAGATATTATTAGACAAACTTCAAAATTATGGGTGAGGCCAATATTCTATAAAGTTTAACCTCTAACCATTGGTTGGGTGACTAACCATAAATGAAGAAATAAATCATGTATGAATAGTGAAGTCTATAATGAATTTTTCCTACTTACATAAGTATTTCTCACTTAATGCTCAAACGAAATGATTCCGTAACACCCCCTAGCTGATTATCCATGTAAAAAAAATATAAGACGAAGGTAATGGGACACATATTCTAAGATGAATGGTGGGAAAAACATCGTAGTAGTTGTCAATTTTGGTTTATTTATGGCTAAGGAAATTGGCAAAGGAAATGACAAAGAAAGAAAAGGCATTAATTGGCATTTATTTATGAAAATAATGGAAAATAGGAGAAAAGGAAGGTTAAAGGTCATAAAATTGTCTGAGGAGGAAATTGAAAGAAAATGAAGAAAAATAAGGAAAATAGAGGCCTTAATGATAAAAAGGCTTCTGAGGATCACTTGACAGTCTTTCGTCAGTTCAATTTTGGGGCTCTATTCTATTGTCTCATTCTCTCACACTTAGATTATTCTTGGAACATGCTTAGATCACTCTAGTATTCACTTGGATTGGAGAAGAAGGCAAAGGAAAGTGAGAAAGCACAAGGGAATATTTGGATTAGTAACTACAGTTGGATTTCTTTGCAGTTATTGAGTTGCGTGTATGACTTCCTTGCTAGTTTTGGAATTCAAGGGACATGCATTTGGTTTCTTAGTTATGTGTTGTCATTGGCATGGAGGATTCCCTCGATTGATAGTGGTTTGAGCCTTGTCATTTCCTCGATATCCATGGTGTTGTGGGTTTCCCACTTGATTGTTTTATTATTGTTGCTCATGCACTTATGGTTGTGGTTTGAGTTACTAGTTCTTGGAGCCTTGGTTTGATAAACACTCTGGAAGCCCTAGAATAGATTGGGTTGAGTTACTAATCCTGGAGACTTGGTTGGAAAAACGATCTGGAGCCCTTGGTGGGTTAAGTTACTAGTCACGGGAACCTTGGCTGGATAAATTCTCTATAGCCCTATGGCAGTTGTGGGTTGAGTTACTAGTCCTAGAGACTGGTTGGAACAAACACTATAGAGCCCTTGACACCTTGGGTAGAAACCGATCTAGTTGGTGTTGGTGATGTATGAGCATGAGGTGGAATCACTGGATGATGGTTGAGGTGGTTTGGCATTTGGAAGACCCGGTTGTTGAGGTGGTTTGGCATTGGAAGACCCGGTTTGGTTTTGGTCTGTTTATTCCATATGATCATACATTCATGCTTTGAATATGGCAAGGGGGTGATTGGCTGAAAGAGAGATTTGGTTCAACCCAATCTATGGTCAGGTGGTACGTGGAAGTCCCTGACTTGGTTGGATTTTTATAAGTTAATAAGAAATCTTTTTCTCTTTTATTTAATGAGTATTTACGCTTGTTATTATGTGGCTTTGAAGGTTTTTCCATCATTATTATTATTCTGGTTATATGTTGGTTATAAGCATGGTTTTATAACATGTTCTAGCTGTGGATCTTCATATGTTTGTTATTTTTATGAATAGTTAATGAATGCATCAGATAATAGATATTATTGGAGCTATTATGAGAGTTCATTAGACCTTCTTGGTGAATCTCAGATAAGTTCCAGGCCCCTATGTTCAGATATGCATTGATTACTTGTAGATTTCATGTTCACCATATGTTTGACGAAATGATTGTCATGGTTAGGCTTGGTTAGATAAATTTATTGACTAAGTTTCTTATGAATGGATTTATCTTCATGTTATATATCATTCTAGAAAGTCTCACTAAGTTTTGGGCAGTGTTTGGGAGACAAGCCCTGGAAAGGTGGAAATTATTTTGAAGACGCAGGCTTAGAACTAAGGAATTAGGACTACATTAGCTACCTTGTAAGCTTATGCATGTGACTGCAGGGTTACATTCACATGGAGTCCTTTTTATGCATGCGATTGTGGGCCTAGTTCACTAAAAGGGCAAGTTAGCTCAGGGTTTGGGCACCTGGAGTGGTTGTTTAGCTCTGAAGGTTCTTGTAGCTCTTGAGGGAGGTAAACAAGGTTTTAGTTTGTTGATTCCACTTCCTCAATCATACTTAGGAGGTTGAGTCATATCATTGTAACTCTTCATCACATGTTTACCCGATAGACTGGAGAAGTTGGGTAAACGTGGAAGGAGGGTACTAGAGAGTGGTATCAGAGCATGGTTCAAACACTTGGACTGGATATGGTTATGGATATCCCATTCAACCCATCTGGCTAGATGCATTTTGTTATGTATGAATGCATGTTCATGGTTATGTCTATGAATGCATAGTAGATTAGACCTGCATCATGGTGGTCATTATATAGTTTCTATCATCATGATGTTGTTGGTATGTTGGGTGAGATGGATGTTGATGCTACTTTGGATCGGTTTGTGCATATAGTTATGGTTATGATATTCATGTATGAGTTGATATAATTGTGACATTCTGTCATACTAATATGGATTGACTTGTGCAGATGTGATAGCCTCCCCTGAGATACATTGAGGTATGAGTGTGATTATGTCATATGTTTGGTTTATCTAACATGATATGTTTACAGTTTGTCTCAATGTTTGATTAATTGCATTATATGTGTATGTGTCTATAATATTGGATGAAGGAATTATCTTGTTTTAAGATTATTTTACTATCACAATATGTGTTGGGACAAATAATATGCACTTGAGTGTAAGTCGGTGCTAGTTGTAGTATTATGATTAATGATTGTGAGTTGATTATGGCGTGACTATCAATCTTGGTAAAGGTTGATTTCAAATTAATATACATTATGCCTTGGTCTTTGGAACATGTGATTGACATGTGTGAATAGCTGCAAGGTAACATGCTTGATATTAGCATGACAAGGTAATAGTTGATTTGTTTATATGAATAACAGTAGGGTGATTTGATAGTACATATAAAGACTCCATTGTAGTAAGGAAAAATACAAAGGAAAGGAATTTGGTGAAAACTCATTTGGCTATGTTTGGAGACCTTTTGTTCCAAATGAATGAGTGCTTTGCATGAATACATGAAGTCTTCTTAACCTTTATTTTGCTTGACATTGTGTGGATATATTTTATATTCATGAACATGTATTTGATAGGTGTAACATTTGGTTTCATGTTATGGGGGATTCATCAAGGAATTGGAGTCCCTTGAGAGATAACATATGTATGTGTTCAGATACAAGGAAGTGTGCTCAACATAACAAGGTAAGGTAACAAGTATATTGTTACATTTATGTGTGCACTAATAGCTACGTGTTTATGGAAGTATGATGCAGGGGATTGCATGGAAAAAGAGATGGACATGGAATCTTGGAGAAGGGTGAGGTTGATCTTTCCCTTGGAGGCATTGGGAACCCATGGGGTTGAGTCCTAGTTTTTTTTTTACTAGTCCTGTGATTTCAATGCTTTGTGATATATTTGCACTTGATTTGCAGTTTATTTTATGTCTGGTACATGGCCATGCCACTTTGTTTGTGGTATTATAATGTTTTTGGTTTTTCATGGTTTTCTTCATGTTTCTTCTTGTTCTTTCCTTTTATGTTTTGGGGGACTTGGGAATTCATTGGGGAAACAGGGAAGTTAATGGAGCTTGGGAAGCATTAAATGAAACCCAACAAGTAATGTAAGACTCGAATGAAGCTTCGTGCATGAGTAAACGACACTTGAAGGAAATAATATGACAGTCAATTGGATTGGTTGGGTCCATTGGAACAAATGGATGGTGGTAGGACATTCATGAAAAAGGTGACAAGAAAGGTAGAGTGAATGAGTCTAAGGTATTAGATGTGTTGGCTAATTTGAGAATTGTCCTTCTCATTGTTGTGCATGTCATGGAGGGTAAAGAGAGTTATCTTAACCTTGACCTTACAATATTAGGTAATTATGTTCTGATCTAGATTATGTTGATGTCTATATATGTATACATGTATGTGTGTATGTCATTGTCTAACGGGGTTGTTAGGGATCATGATTATTTTATGCTAACGATTATATATATGTAAGTATGTATGTCATTGTCTGACAAGATTGCCAAGGATCATGCTTTTGGAGGAACAATTTCTTATGCAGGTGAATGGCATGAAGAGGTTCTTGGCTTTTTGAGGAATCAAGTGGGAAGAATAACCTGGAAGATCCATGAGGTTAATATTGCATGGATGAGATTTGATAATATATGCTTGTACTATGCCTATGTTGTTTTATGGATAGGTAACGATAAAGGATACATCGTCTAAATCAAATCAGTGTGATCGACGACATGCTGGAACATGAATGGATAGTGGAAAGACCCTAGAAGGTAGGTTGCCTGCTAGAAAGAGTGTGGTATCTCCATGTGAAGTACTACTATTGTGTATATTTTGTACATGTTGTACTTGTGGTGTTGTGTACATGTGGTATGGTGTACATGTATTATATGCAGTGATGTGTCGATGTTGTATATCTGGTGTTGTGTATAAACGGTGCTATGTACATAACATCGGTTCTGATTTTATAAGCTATTAAAATATGTTTTGAAATACTATTATAAAATAAAAAATACAATTATATAATTATATACAATTTTTTCAAAATTAATTTAAATTAAAAACATAAAATATAATTAAAAAATAATTCAAAATATTTTAAATTAAAAATATAAAATATAAATTAAAAATAAAAGGAGAACATGTTATCTAACCTTTTACAAATAAATTAATGAATAATAACCTCTAACATATAAATAAAAATTAAATTAAAAAAATTTCATATTGATGGAAAACCTCCGCCAATATTTTAAAAAATTTTCACTTTATTTGGAAAACCTCCACCAATATTTTAAATACGCTAAGTATTAAAAAGCAACAACGAATGGAAATCTCATAAATGTAACTCATGGAATTGCTTTTAATGAAATTCAAAAATTTATTTTTACGAACCTTCCGAGGAGCGAAAGCAACTAAACGATATAAACTATACATACTAAATGATGCTATGATTAGAATGTCGTGTATTCTGATAGGAGGATTTGGTGTTCAATCTTAAAGATGTATCATTGTATTGTATAAAGCGGATTTCCCAGAGACTGGAAGATCCAGAATGCGTTCAGTGATAATCTTTGTTTCGAAACGATGCTTTGGATCATTGTATGAAGATGTGGGATCATTGACATTTGTTGGAAGGTATTAATTCCAACTACCTTTGTTAATGCAGTAGCTAGATTAATCTAGAGAATACAACAGATATTCAAAGTGTAGTTTCTAGAAGTCGGTGGGTCATCAATGTTAGTAGGCAGCAGGCAGCGGTAGTCAGCAGATTGCTATATAATTTACAGCTATCCATGTGTATAAATTTCCATGGTTGTTAATGCAATGAAAAAGCTATTCTATGAGTCTTCCATGTCTCTGTTATGGTATCAGAGCAGTCTCTAATTTGGTATCGGAGCTAAGGGTTTCTGTTGTGTCTAGTGTGTGAGGAAAAATGAGCATTGTGGTGGTGCCACCAGGTGAGGAGCCAGCGTGGCTTGAAGCGTTGTGTGAGGAGAGGCCGAGATGTATTAGATGCGTGAGGCCAGTTGTCTATGACGTGTTTGAGTTTAGAGAGCGAGGGAGTGTTGATGTGCCTAGAGCAGTGTGGAGTTGGGAAAAATGATGTTCAAAAGCTTGGTAGAAGGCCCAAAGCCATAAAGAGCTGGGATATACGCCGAGTGGTGTGCGTGAAAGATCCTCAGACAATGACGTTTGGAGTAATCAAAATAGAGGCACCGACCAACTTGTTTGTAGTGTCTATGAGAGGTTGAATCTGATTTGGAGAAGCTGTTGTGTTAAGTTTTTCTCTGACATTTGTGAGAATTATTTGACAAAAATCCATGATGTCCAGAAGAGAGACATTATTGGAGTGGGCGTGTTGAATGCATGCGTGTGAGCTTAAGAGCCGATTGAGAAGCTGCAAAAGTGTAGCTGTTAGTGTATCTGCGAGCTTGTCGCAGTGGTGTTGGGACTTGGTGAAAGCTGACAATGGAAAATCTATTGTGGCCTGGTGTGTGCGGCTTGTGAAGAACTAGAGTCTTCTTGTGGATTGAAGAAGCATTGAAGCTGAAGGGCTGTGGACACCGCTGAGGGAGGATCGAGCCAACTGGAGGAGAAGAAAGTCATTGTTGGAGTCTTGCTTAACAAATAACTGTTGGAGTGTTGCCTGGAGTCGGGTAAACTTGAGCTAGCAGTAAAGAGTTGTGTTGTTTTTGGCGTTGCTACATAGGAGGACCGTCTCTGCCTTCGTGAACCAGAGGGCCAAGATCTGTGAGGCTTTGCCTTGTTGGTGTGTTGTACCAGAGCCCATGTGAGCTGTGGGGTGTGACTGAGTTTGTTGTAGCCCATTTAAAAGGTTGTTTCTCTACCTGTAGCAATTTTTAGTGCAACGTATTGATCTTATATGCAGCTTATGTGGAGTGTTCGCTGAGAGTGGTTGCTGAGAGTAAGTGAGCGTGATGCTCTATTTTATTTTTCAATTCTATAGAACTATTATGCTATTGTTTTAGATTGGATCCAGTGGAATCTTGGCCCGTGGCTGTTTTATGTTATTCCTGTGTTGCAAAACAAAATCTGTTTGCAGTGGGTGAAGGTTTTGGTGCACTATGAAGTAAAAGCCATCCGTTGTGTGGAAAGTAAAATCCATATGCTCTCTGATATTTGTGCCTATAGTGGATCACAGCATCTGTAGCTGTGTTAAAATAAAAGTGTTCTGAAGTTTTAAGTTTCAAGTTTTAAGTGTTGTGTGTTCAACAGTGTAATTTCTGGAAGCAGAGTAAGTTTGTCCAGCTGTGCAATCTCTGTGTTTAATTGCAGTAATTGTGTTGATTTTTATATTATCGTTTGCTGTCATGTATGAGGCAATTTAAGGAATGAAATTAGTCTTTTCCGTAATCCTGATTTGATATTAGGAGAGGAATAGTGGGATAAAACTTGGATCTCTAACAAGTTCTTGCAAGGTGTGTCTCTTTTGCACATGGTAATTGTAAAGCTAAAACCAGTGGTCAAGGATAAGAAGTGAGAGGTAGAGCCGAGAGGTGCTATTCCAAGAGTGGTAAGGAAAATTTAAGCCTAGCTGATATGTCTATCTTTTTAGACATTTTTTGACAATGATCCTTTCAATGATCATTTTCTTATGAACCCATTTGGGTTGAGTAGTGTTTTTGAGTTCTTGGACAAACAATGTCATGTTGAGGATCATGTTGTTAAAGAAATCACTCATGTTGTTGAGGATCATGTCGTTGAAGAAATCACTCAGAGTAAAACTTGCTTCTCTCATAACCCAATTGTTAGAAGTTTTATTGGATCTGGTTTCAAGATGACTGCTACTATGGAGGATACTACCATGGATGTTCTTCGAAGGCCGCTCATGTTCAAAGATGACTTCATTTTGGTGACTCCTTTGTTGGTTCCTCATGGAAAGTGGGGAGAACATGAATTAGATTACCTTGCTCGGGATCTTGCATTGCATCCCAATCCAGAAGAGGTTGTTAAAGTGAAGTATGTAAGCAAGGAGAAAAGTGTCTTGTACCAGCAGGCATGACAATTAAGAGTATAGTGTCTTGTATATTGTGCTATGGTATATAGTTGGAATTAAGGGGGAGTGTTGGAAAGTATTAATTCCAACTAGCTCTGTTAATGCAATAGTTAGATTAATCTAGAGAATACAACAGATATTCAAAGTGTAGTTTCTAGAAGTCGGCGGGTCATCAATGTTAGTCGGCAGCGAGCGGCGGTAGTCGGTAGATTGCTGTAGAATTTACAGCTATCCGTGTGTATAAATTTCCATGGTTGTTAATGCAATGAACAAGCTCTTCTATGAGTCTTCCATGTCTCTGTTATGGTATCAGAGCAGTCTCTAATTACATTGTGGTTTAAATCTCTTTGCATGCTATATTGAATTGGATGCAATCTTCCATCATCTACAAATATGACCGTGAAGTCGATGAAGAATACGAGAGAAGTTAGCCTTAATATGATTGATAATTAATATGACAATTAATTAATTATCATTCTCGAATTTATTTAAATTGTCCCTGCACATATGTAGGATTTCGAAAAACCTAACCGTTATCTCTATATTTAGAATAAAATTTGACAACTTGGAAACCCCAACTGCAAACCCCGAAAAAGCAGGATACACGAAGCGGAAAAGCCGGAAAATCCGGATATACGTTATCTTCGGATTTTATTTCGCTCCTCTTGACGTGGTGGTAGTATGAGACAACGCTCACCTATTTCATCTATGTGTTTGTCTATTCATATGTCTCTGTGTGGGTTTGCATGTATGTCATTATTATTTTTGCTTGTGTGTGTTCCTTTTGGGTGAAATTAAGTCTGTGAGCCACAAAGCATGAAGCAGAGAAGGGAAAATTCCTCAAACAGAGGTATTTCAATACTATTCTATAGCCTAACCAAACCATCCAATGCAATCTCCATGCTACTTCTCAATGGATGGATGAGGTGAGGCAGATCTCGTTTTCATTTGTTTCATTAAATCTCTGTCATTTTAGTATTATGAATTTATTGATTATATCTAAAAAAAATTTGGTTTTCTTGATTATTTCAGCTTCTTCACTGCGCATTTAGAAAGGACAAACCAGGGAGTGAACATGACTATGGAGCAAGTAGTTTTAAGGTACCTACTTCTCAATACCTTCTTGATTGTAGTGTAGTTGATTTAAATATCGATTTATCTATAAGATTCAAAACTCTTTGGTTAAAAAATATAAAGACCTCTTTCTAATTTCTAGATATGCAAATATAGAAATAGCTATGAAAAATATGTATAGTGTGTGATTTCTCTCTGAATTACCTCATAATTGAAAAGGGAGTGGTAGGCACTCAGGGCAGAAAAAATAGTTAAAAGGCACTTTGCAGTTACTTCTCAATAGCTTTTTGATTCGGGTGTTGTTGCTTTAAATATCAATTTACTTATAAGATTTAGAACTCTTTGGCCAAAAAATGTATCTGCATACCTAATACAAAGTTGGACTTCACAGAATATATTGAGAACATAAAGAATAAGTTGCATCTTAAAGAATAAGTTTTTACGCTGTCGAGCTCAATCCTTCACTTAGTTTTAGGAATCAGGAAAATGAAGGTGAATTACTGAAGCAGAAATGGTTTAATAGTTCTGAAAAAATTTAATTTAAGCGAAGATTTTTATTTTTAGATTTCAGGTTGCTCTTTGTTTGAAACAGTTTTTAGTTTATATGTTTGATTTCTGGGTGGTGGCAGTACTCTTGAAACATTTTTAGTTTTTATCTTCATAATTTTGTTTCTATTTCTTGGCCGCCAACACAGTCTTTCTCCATTCATCTTGAGGTTGGGTTGGGCTTAGCTATTAAGGGTTGTGAGATACAGAGTCCCACAACTTTGCCATCACTCGCACACCATGAATTAAGCCATGATGGTTTGGTCCAAATCAACCCAAATAGAATACATTAGAGATAGACTTCTAACAATTAACTTCTCTCAATTTGAATCCAGAGAAAGTATACGTAAATCAACCATATGCACAGCAGAAGAAAAGAGTGATGCTCTGTTCTTTCTTCCTAAACCTAATCCGTTGTCTTGGAAAAACTGCTTTTAAGATCACGAGAACGTTCTACTAATATTCTAGATGGAATATAACAGCTGACTAGGGGAATATAACACACAATAGAGGCTAACAATCAACTTCTCTCAATTTCAAACAGGACCATACAACAATCCAATATTAGCAACAACGAAACAAAAGAATGAGGCTCTATTCTTTCTTCCTAAACCTAAACTTAATTCGTCATATCGAAAAACCCGGTTTCAAGATGCAGTTACCCTAATCTATCGTCTTGGAAAACCCCGTTTCAATATGCGGAGAGTATCATATCCAGTCACGAGAGCGTTATGCTAATATTTTATTGGCTGGGAGCATGACAACTCAGCTAGGTTGGTGGATTCTATTCAGTTGGATGTTACATAATGATTTTAGTATTTCCATCTCCACACCGTTCCGTGAATTTGTTGTTGTACGAGAGCATGACAGCTTAGCTAACTAGTTGGCTTGTGTCTTGTTGGATTGTATGCACAAATTACCATATCTACATCATCAATTCTTGCGGTTATGTGTTATTGGACAAAGCATAAGAAGGTGAATTATAAAATTACAATAGCTAATTTTTTTATAACTTTTTTTTAATATTATATGTATTTTTCAATGTTCTTTTTATAAGCTGAAACATATTTTTCAGAATTCTATTAAAAATATTTGCATCATTATTATTTTTATTACATTCTTTTCAATAATCTATAAAAAACAATAATGTTTTTATGACTTTTATAAATTATTGAAAAAAGTGTAATAAAAATAATAATTATACAAATATTTTTAATGTGAAAAATACGTTCCCGCTTGTAAAAAGAACATTGAAAAATACATATAATATTGAAAAAAATGTTATAAAAAAACAAACTATAGTAATTTTTTCAGCCAGGTAAAATAAAACATAAAACACGAGATCCTATGATCTGAGTATAATTGGCCTTGTTCGTCTAATGATATATATAACATTTTTTCCTCTTATCTAAAAATATTTAAAATATCATTTTTTTTTTAATTTATAAATTTTTTAATAATTTAATTTTTCGTTAATATGGATTAATCTTATATATATATATAGATATATATATATATATATATATATATATATATATATATATATATATATATGTTTAAGATTTTCATATATATTTATCTATATGTTGTTTCAGATGAGGTTGAATTGTATTTTTTTTTCAAATATTAGTGTAAACACTTATCGCTTATACCAAATTATAAAACATCTCACTACTCTTGAAATAATTATTTACTATTTTTTATTTATTATTTTAATAAATGATATGACAAATTAGGTTAGTATACAATTGATCATGAAAATTATAGAGAGAAAGGGAGAGTGAGATTGGAGAGGGGAGGATGGAGGGACAGGAAGAGAGGGAGTGAGCAGTGGGGGAGGCAGGGGGACAACAAGGGAGTGAGTGCAGAAGATGGAGGGAGGAGAGAGATGGAGGGATAGAGGCAAAGGGGGTGGGGAAGGAGGAGGGACAAAGAGGAAGAGAGGGAGTGAGTCTTGGGGGGGTGGAGAGAGGGAGGGAGGAGAGAGACAGAGAGAGAGGGGAAAGGGGAGAGATGAGAGAGACAAAGGAGGGAGGAAGGGGGATAGACGAGAGGGAAAGAAGGATATAGAGAGTGGGAGAGGAAGGGGGGGGGAGGGGGAGGAAGAGGGAGCTAGTAGTGGGGGAGGCGGAGGAGCGGACATGAAGGTATAGAGAGAGGACAAGAGAGGAGAGAGACGTAGGGAGGGAGAGAGAGAGGAGGAGGAGAGAGATGGGGGGAGGGAGATAGAGAGGAGGAGAGAGATGGAGGGGGGGATGGAGGGAGGGATGGAGGGAGGGGGGGGATGGAGGGGGATGGAGGGAGGGAGGGATGGAGGGAGGGGGAGATGGAGGGAGGCCGAGGGGGTAGGGGTAAGGTGGGGGGATAGGGACAAAGAGGGATGGTGGAGGTGGGGAACGAGGAGGGACAAAGAGGAAGAGAGGTAGTGAGTGTTGGGGGGATGAAGAGAGGGAGGAGGAGAGAGATGGAGGGAGGTAGGCAAGGGAAGGGAGGAGAGCGAGAGAAGGATATAAAGAGGGGGAGAGGAGGTGGGAGGAAGAGGGAGGGAGAGGAAGATAAGAAGTGAGTAATGAGGGACAAAGAAGGATAGTGGAGGGAGATCGGGTGGTGGGGGGAGAGGGACAGAGTGGGGGGGAGGTGGTGAAGGAGGAGGGACAGAGAGGAAGAGAGGTAGCACGTGGTGAGTGGTATGCAGAGAGGGAGGGGGAGAGAGATGGAGGGAGGGAGGCAAGGGGAGAGAGGAGAGAGAGAGGAGGGAGGCCAGGGGGGTGGAGGGAGAGGGAGAGAGATGGGCGGTGGCGAAGGAGGAGGGATAGAGAAGAAGAGATGGAGGGGGTGGAGAGTGACAAGAAGGGAGGGAGAGGCACAAGAGGGGAAAGCACAAGAGGGGAGAGAGATGTAGGGAGGGAGAGAGAGAGAGGTGGGTGACAGTGAAGGAGGAGGGATATAGAGGAAGAGACAGAGGGGGGTGGAGAGCAACAAGAAGGGAGGGAGAGAGCACGAGAGAGGAGAGAGATGTAGGGAGGGAGAGAGGGAGGAGGAGGGAGATGGAGGATGGGAGAGATAGACGAGGAGAGAGATGGAGGGAGGGATGAAGGGAGGGGGAGAGAGGGGGAGATGGAGGGAGGGAGGGATAAGGAGAGAAGAGGGAGGCAGAGGGGGTAGGGGGTAGGTGGGGGGATAGGGAGAGAGAGGGGTGGTGGAGGTGGGGAAGGAGGAGGGACAGAGAAGAAGAGAGGGAGTTAGTGTTGGGGGGATGAAGAGAGGGAGTAGGAGAGATATGGAGGGAGGGAGGCAGGGGGGCAAGGGAGAGGAGGGGGGAGGACAAGGGTGGGAGAGGTAGAGAGGGAGCGAGTACTGGGGAGGGAGAAGGAGAGATGAGGGAGGTCGGATGGCTGAGGGGAGAGTGAGAGAGAGGGAGGGAAGTGGTAAAGGAGGAGGGACAGAGAGGAACAGAGGGAGTGAGAGGTGGGGGGTATGCAGAGAGGGAGGGGGAGAGAGAGGGGGGGGAGCTGGAGAAGGAGGAGGGACCGAGAGGAAGAGACAGAGCGCGTGGTGGGGGGTATGCAGAGAGGGAGTGGGAGAGAGACGAAGGGAGGGAGCCAAGGGGAGAGAGGAGAGAGAGAGGAGGGAGGCCGAGGGGGTGGAGGGAGAGGGAGAGAGAGGAGGGTTGGTGGCAACGGAGTAGGGATAGAGAGAAAGAGACGAAGGGTGGTGGAGGCTGACAAGATGGGAGGGAGAGTGCACGAGAGAGGAGAGAGATGTAGGGAGGGAGAGAGAGAGAGGAGAGAGATGGAGGATTGGAGAGGGAGAGGAGGAGAGAGATGGAGGGAGGGATGAAGGGAGGGAGGGAGAAGGAGAGAGGAGAGAGGTAGAGGGGGCAGGCGGTAGGTGGGGGATAGGGAGAGATGGGTTGGTGGAGGTGGGGAAGGAGGAGGGACAGAGAGGAAGAGAGGGAGTTAGTGTTGGGGAGATGAAGAGAAGGAGGAGGAGAGAGATGGAGGGAGGGAGGCAGGGGGCGAGAGGAGAGTGAGAGAAGGATATAGAGAATAGGAGAGGAGGGGGAGGATGCGAGAGGGAG
Source organism: Pinus tabuliformis (assembly GCA_031772625.1). Lineage (NCBI taxonomy): Eukaryota > Viridiplantae > Streptophyta > Pinopsida > Pinales > Pinaceae > Pinus > Pinus tabuliformis. The sequence continues at coordinate 919,901,968 of CM062816.1, forward strand.
AGGAAGAAAGGGAGTGATTAATGAGGAGGGAGAAGGAGAGAAGAGGGAGGTAGGGTGGGTCAGGGGAGAGGGATAGAGAGGGGGGGAAGCGGTGAAGGAGGAGGGACAGAGAGGAACAGAGGGAGCGAGTGGTGGGTATTATGCAGAGAGGGAGGGGGAGTGAGATGAAGGGAGGGAGGCAAGGGGGGAAAGGAGAGAGACAGAGGGAGGGTTGGAGAGAGGGTGAGAGAGGAGAGAGAGATAAGGATAGAGAAAGGGGGCAGGAGGGGGGAAGGAAGAGGGTGGGAAAGGAAGAGAGGCAGTGAGTAGTGGGGGAGGGAGAAGGAGAGAGGAGGGGGATAGGGGGTTAGCAGAGGTAGGGGATACGTCGGGGGTAGGAAGTAGGTGTCGGGACAGGGGGGGGGCGAGGTGGGGAGATGCAGAAGGAGGAGGGACAGAGAGGAAGAGAGGGAGGAGGAGAAAGACAGAGGGAGGGAGGCAGGGGAGACAACGGGGGAGGGTTCTTATATAGGAAGGGAGCAAGTGGAGGAGATGGAGAGAGGGAGAGGGAGCGAGAGAGGAGATAGAGATGGAGGGAGGGAGGAAGGGTAGAGAGGAGAGATATGGAGGGAGGGAGAGAGGGAGGGATAAAGATATGGAGGGAGGGAGACAGGGTGGAGAGAGGAGAAAGAGAGAAGGATAGAGAGAGGGGGAGAGTAGGTATGAGGAAGAGAGAGGGAAAAGAAGAGAGAGAGAGAGTAGTGGGGGAGAGAGAAGGAGATAGAGGGAGGTTGAGGGGGTGAAGAGTGGGTAGGAAGTAGGTGGGGGGATAGGGAGAGAGGGAGGGAAATGTGGGGAGGTGGGGAAGGAGGAGGGACAGAGAGGAAGAGAGGGAGCGAGTGGGGGTGGGGGATGGAGAGATGGAGAGGGAGGGAGCGGGAGAGAGGAGAGAGACAAAAGAAGGTAGGTAGGGGAGAGACGATGGATATGGAGGGAGGGAGACAGGGAGGAGGAGAGAGGAGAGAGATGGAGGGAGGGAGGAAGAGAGAAGAAGAGAGGGGGAGATGGAGTGATGGAGGGAGAAGGAAAGAGGATGGACATCGAGGTGGTAGGGGGATAGAGAGAGAGAGGTGAGGGGGAGGGCGGAGGTGTGGAAGGTGGAAGGACGGAGAGGAAAAGAGGGAGCGACTGGTGGGGGGATGAAGAGAGAGAGGAAGAGAGAGACGAAGGGAGGGAGACAAGGGAGAGAGGAGAGAGACAAAGGGAGGGAGGGAGGACGAGAGAGGAAAGAGATAGAGGGAGCGAGGTAGGGGCAGAGAGGAGAGGGAGAGAAAGATAGAGAGAGTGGAAGAGAAGGGGGGAGGAAGAAGGAACGAGATGAAGGGAGGGAGAGGAAGGATAAAAAATTCAAAAATGATGACCCTAGAAGAAGAAGAATAAGGCTAGTTAGAAATAATGGACAATACAGGTATATTTATGCTAAGTAATGATAATTATAAAAAATGGAAAGAAGAAATGAAGTCTAAGTTAATGAATGTAGGATCTGATGTTTGGAATTTTATGTAATGGTTAAACCAAAGCTCCTCCATCAGGTGAATAATTACAAAAGAATAATGTAGCATTAAATGAGATCTTTGGTAACATGCCTAATTCAGCATTAGGAAATATTATGCACTAAGAACTGCAAACGAAGCATTGGATAATATTTCGGAAATTCATGAAGGAAGAACAAAGGAATATTGTTCATCAGAAGAACCAACAAGTAACCTTATTTCTAAACAAAATAATGATGTAACAAAAGATAAGTATGTTATGTCAGATCAAGTTACTGATTCAGAAGAAGACATATTAGAGGAAGTTATTCATCTTAGAAGAATACTCAATTTTTCTTCAAAAAGGATTATTTATCTTAAGAATAAGTTGCAGGCATATGATAACAAGGATCATGTTATAGTATAATCTAAACAATATTTTGAAGGACTTGAAGCTAAGATCGTCTCTCTAAGAGCAGTTCTAGAAACCGCAAACAAAAAAGAAGAAGAGTTACTTGAAGTATTTGAAGAAGAAGATAATGGGTTGAAGAAAGAGATCATCAAATTAATGGAGCAATTAGAAGAAGGAAGAAAGGTTGAAGAAGGAATGAGGAAGTAGTATCAGGTAAAGGAAGAACAATACGAAAGAATGGATGTTGAGGTGAACATTCTAAAAGTTAAATTAGAAGAAAAGGATAAACACTTAAGATTTTAAGACAGTGCTAATATTTTGGATAACATTCTTAGTAGTCAAAGGTCTCCTGCCATTAAACCTAGGCTTGGGTTTCATGAAACTGTAAAAGGAGAATCTAGTTCACAGGATTGTAAAAGGATCGTGAAGGATAACAATATGAAATATGAAATTCCTTTGAAAAAGATAAGAAGTCAACCAGATCAACATCCAAGGAAGATGAATTTTCAAAAGAAATCATTTTCTCCCAACAATAGAAAGATTAATCAATTCTCTCCTCTCATCAATAATGTTGAATGTTTTATATTTCATAAGTATAGACATTTTGTAGAAAACTGCAGGGGAAAATTGTTTTGGTTTCAAGAAAATAATCACTTCATAAGATTGGGATCATAAGTTACTAGGTACTCAAGTTTCTTTAAGGGATAGTGTTTTACTTGAAACATACTTTGTCACAAATATATTGATTGCAATAGAGAGAATATGAAACAAAAATATTATGATTCCTATGCTCCCTTTCCTGGTCATATAAGATCTTATTCTTGTAGCAAATTTTGGAATGTAGGAAAATAGTGTAGGAAAAAATAAATAGATCGCCACATACAACATGGAAAACAATCGTATAATAATATTGATGTCAAAGGACCTCAGAAATATGGATCCTCTAAAATTTATATTAATAAGTAGAAGGAAGAAGAACATATAAGATTTGGTCTTGCCCTCTATTAGTTTGAAGATGAAGATGAATGATACATAGATAATGGATTCTCTCATCACATGATAGGAGATAAGAATAAGTTTGAGTCTCCTAGGAATAACGAAGATGCTAAAGTTATTCTTGGAAATAATTCTCTAGCAAAAGTTTTGGGAAAAGGTAGAACCAAAATTAATAGGTATAAAAGAGCAGCTGACACTTTATTTGTTCAAGGGCTAAACATGAATATTCTATGTGTAGGTCAAATAGAAAATAAATGAAATGTAATTGTGTTTACTTCATCCAAATGCAAGGTTATAGATGAAGAAACTAGATAGGTCATAGCAAGACGATACATAAATCTAGACAAATTATACGTGTTTAAATAAATGAATTCCGGTAGAAATGAGGAGGACACTTCCTCTTCTTCAGACTCAAAATAAAAGAAGATGGTCATTACTACAATACATTGTTCTTAAAATAATACTTCTCATAGTAACTGCAAAATTGATGTTAGCTACATGACCTTAAGAAAAGGAGAAGATTATCAAGATCACTGATATATGATCTCAGGGGGAGTTATACATATGTATATCTTGATGATGATTCCCATGGTTTTTTTATATTCATGTTGCTTATATTACTGGCAGTGCATCTGATGTAGTAACAACATAGGGGAACATACAATATAGGCTCAAGGGAAGCTATGGCTATGAAAATTCAGTATTTTACATTTTGTACGTTGTTCTTATGAAGGATAGTTGTGCATATATAGGAATTTTGATCTATATAGTCATGTATCTTTCTCTGGCATGAAGAAATAGTGGGACAAACTCAGTGCTCAAGGGGAGCATTTTATATAATAGTGCATTGTTGGCATAATGAATTCCTGCCCATTCCATGTTGCATGATGATGTTCATGATAAGTATATAGATTATTAATGACATATGGTTGTTACTACTGAAGACACATAGGTTTTTGTTAGTGATTATGAATTCTTGGATGTTGGTTAAAGTTGGAGAAAGTGAAGTTAAATTTAAATAAAGGGATATGTTGTTGTGCTTCAAAATATTTATATGTCTTTGATGTACGGGGATTATGGCTCTTCCTACAAATGGAAAGAGCATGTTGATCTTGATGATATGAGGTCAATAGGATGAGTTGATAATAGATCTCTATGGAAAAATCTTATTTTGTTGCTACAATTGATTGATATTCTTGTTGCAGATTCCTATATGGTGTATGGTGGTTGTTGATGACTATCATGGTCTTGCTACCTCACTATTGAGGTGTTTGGTTTTGGTTATAAATGTAATATTTGTCTCTTTATTTAAAGGTCATCTAAAGACCCATGATGTAATAATTGTAAAATTCAGTAATGTTTGGACTATTGTGGTCAAGTCAATTATGTATGTAATCCCATTATTTTGAGCATTTTACGTAATGTTGAGTCAAATATGTAACCCTACTGTGATGGGTGATTGATGTAAGCATGAGTCCTTGGTGATAGGAAAGGCCATATTTGGTTGAGTCATAGAGTCATGTACTTTTGAAGATTCAACATATGCTCTGGGGAGCATGGTTAGTATATAGTATTCATATTCAACATATTAGGTCTACAATGCTCATCTCTACAAAGGGAGTGTGAAGGCTTCATTAAGTTTTGGTAATCCCTTTTCCCTTGATGTCAAACGGGGAGAGAATCTTGGTGTTTGAAGTATAATTCTTGGAGAGAATCTTGGTGACTTGGGAGAGAAACTTTGTATGTTTACAGGTATTTACAAGTGGTGGTGACTAAACACCAAAGTGGTTTCCATCAAGTCCAAAGGGGAAGATTGTTGGAATTATGACTAAAGTGTTGTCCTTGATGGCGACCTACTTGATTAAGATGTCAACATGATGGTAGAGTTATGATTATACAGGTTGGTACAAATGTGACAAAGAGAATGGACAAAGGAATATCAATTCAGAGACATAGGAATGATAAAGGCAAAGTTTGGGGAAATATACACATGTCCTATGAAGAAAGGTCGCATACATATGCAGGTATGGTGAATAAGTGTTGTGTACATATTCCACACCATGGTAATTGGAATACCAGGGGTCTTTGCAATGGTATTGGCCCATAGTATTGAATTCAACAATGGATATTTGAACCCATCAAAGAATACCATTGACATTACTAAAGGATTGGCCTAAGGTATTGGCTAAGGCATAAGATATATAAGGAGATGGAGGTCAAGTTTTAGTGTGTGAAAGTTGTGTTTTATTGATGAATTCATTCATTTGAAATAGGTGTTCACTAAGGAGCAGGGAAGAGGTTTAGATCTAATAGGTATAAAAGAATAGTAGAGGCTAATGAATATGCTTGCTTCATATTTTATGATTATGACTAACAATGATAGATTTTTCATGGTAATGATACTCTGACATGAATGTGTGATAGTAAGACTTGTGAAGTGTGTGTTGTGATTTCACCGAAGCAACGATTTAGTGATTATAAATATATATGCATGTTTGTCTCTGAGAAGTCACGTACATACATGGATCTGCTTCTGGGTAGTCATGTATACATTCTGTGAAACTTTAGAATCTGTACGTAAGTGAAGTGCGTACATACACAGATGTTCTTTGTAATATTCATGTATAAATATTAGGGTTTGTAGTATGAGCTGATAATGATGGTTGATTTATTTTGTTATGTTTTTTGTTATGTCTCAATGAAGTCTCTCTTATGATAATATATGTTTAACAATGTTGGTTGGGTTGAATTGTTTATGGAGTGGCATGTTGACTGGTGATGATGCCACTGTGTGGTGATAGGTATTTGGTTTAGTGATATGTGATGGTCTCGGTATGTGATTTATTGATTGATTCAATGTGATAATGATTTAGACTTAGTTTTTCAGTATTTTTGAGATTTGTATGTAGGTAGTCTTCACGAGAAGTGCGTCCATACAAAGGTATGATTCATAAGAGCAACTTATACCTTCTGACATATGATTGATCAGGATTTGCAGTGACATGATCTAATTTATGTGATGTGAATGGTTATGCACTGATATGATATGTTATGAATTAGTTTGATCTAGTTCCATTGGTTGATTAAGATTCAGTTACTACTTTGATGATTCAATTGGTTCCATGATTGAGTGATTTGATATAGTGATTTATTTCATAAGTGTTATTTGATATTGAGCCTAAATGATGGAAGTGCATCTAGTCTAAAAATATGATGAAAAGTGGCCTACAAGTTTGATGTTTTGTGTTAGTTTAATCTAGTATGAAACATTATGACACGTGGTTCACAAAAGAGCTGAGGGTTGGAGCGTTGAGTTAGGGAGTCAAGGCTTTCTTCTAGTGGTAGTTGGTAAATCTATTCAGGGGTAGGAGATCCCTTCCGATGGGTTTTAGTAAATGAGATTAGGGGTTTGCAACTCCCTTCCAGTGGGTGTTATAGAATGAGAGAATGTTGTAGTCTTCTGCAATTTTCTTCCTGCATAGTGGTATGAGTATGCGCCAGTACAATATTGTAATATGTTTTCACCTATAATAAAAGAAGAAGATATATACGATGACAATTGTGGTTTTCTCCCACTTTGGGTTTCCACCTAAAATCCTAGTGTCCTCATGTGTTGTTGTGTTTCTTATGTGTGATGGTTTATTATGCTCGTACTGTTCATGGTTAATGTTTAATTAATGCCTAATGAATTAATGATGCACTGGTTCAAGTTAAATATATTTTGAAATAAATAACAAGTTAGTTAAATGGGTGTATGATGTTTGTCTTCATCGTAGTTGTGTGCATACATTACTGTACCTAATGACAGTAGCATACAGAAATTTGAGTGAGAAATTGAAAGGCTTATGTGAGTTTTAAAATATTGATTCACCAGCCCCCAGTATTTTTCCCAACATCCATCAATTCTCTAGAATGTATATTTTGTAGGCCTTTGATGATTCGTTATAACAAAAAATATGATTTCTTTCCTAAAGGATCGAGATTGTTCCTCTTATATTTAGGAACATGAATATATATAGGAGAACCAAACATTCTCATGTGTCCAACCTGTGGCTTCCTTTCAGAGAATGTTTCTTCAAGATCCATACCTACTAGAACATTCTGAGGGCTTCTATTTTGAATGTACATGGTTTTTAGTGATGCTTCACCCCGTTAAAAAATGGCAATTCCAAATCATGCATGATGTCCTTGACAGACTCTTCAATGGACCTATTGTTTCATTTTTCTACACCATTCTAATATGGATTATAGGGTACAATTAGCTCCCTTGTAATCTTATTATGCCTATAGACTTGTGTGTGGTATAGATCGAAGTGCCATGTAACCCTTAGTATGTGGTATTTAGCAGTTGGTAAATTCATCACTCACTAACACCCTGTGTAATGGACTAAACCACTAGGAAACCCTCATTTCATTAACTTAGTACAAAGTTTTTATAGTTGAGCATAATTTAGTGTGGAACTATGCAAAAAATATTTATTTTACTATGTTGCTTTTAGTAATTATTTAATGGGAAACCAATAATAATATAAATTCCATTTAACCAGAAAGAGGTTCTATGACAATGCTATGCAAATACCTAGCTTAAAGTTTGGTACTACGAAAATAACAATAATCTCACAATAATGATTAGCTAGATGTAACATCATTATTTAATTAATTACATTTAGTCTCATCTCATGTATAGGTCCATACCTTTACAATACATATAGTGGAATATATTAATGGAGAATGTAACTTAGTTCAATTCAGTTTATGAAAGAATTTGAGTGTAAGTATGGAGGTAACTTAGTGATCTCTTTACAATATATAATCTAATATAGATTATATATAGAGAGAGAAATTTAAATTAATTGGGTTTGTTTTGAATATTTTGGAGTAATGATTATTATTTTCTCCCGTCAAATTTCATTTTTGAAAGTGATTTATAAAAATGATATGATAAAATTTTCATAATAGATTTTAACATTATTGTTGAGTTTAATTCTTTTACTATTTAGACAGAAAAATCAAGTAAACTCATATTAATGGTAATGAAATCCCATCATGCTTGAATGCTATTTTTTTCTTTTTAAAATATTTTTTGCGTTTAATAATTATATAGAATGGCCTAAATAGGATAATTGACGTAACTCGAGTAGTTCAATTGGAAGCCATGGGATCTAAGAGTGCTTGTAATAGTAGTAGTTGTTGGAACTTCACTACTCATATTTTCCTAATCATTATATTCGATTTAAAAAATCCAAACTCATATGATTAACATGAATAAGCACTTACCACTAGAGACAGGTGACTACTATTTTGATGGTCAAAAGCACAAAGAGGAGTTATGGACGTGAGATTCATTGAAATAATCTATAAAAAAAACATTTCCAAATATTAATATAATAAAAGTGAAGAAATGAAATCCAATTACAAATTTAGATATGTTATTTCCGACCATTTTAACTAAAGTAATTTGTACCTTCACCTAGCTTTTCAAGGACTACACATAGTTGATGATTTCCTCTAACACAACTGTAAGCTAGTATATAACATACAACGTAATAATAATTTTCAATTCAATGGCTCAAACAACATTAATCGTTAATTCAACCATCTTTAAAAAAACCATATTGATCCATCATTAATTTAGCAATCAGATGTAAGTCATCAATTCAACAAATATGAAAAGAGAGAAGATTCTTTTAAGCTCTCACTAGACTTTATAAGATTTAAATGACAACATAAGAAAATATTCCTTTTACAAAATTTTGTCACGATAAATATTTTTTACCTTAATGCACCTAATGCCTTTTCTATATATGCATTTTATTGATACTTCAGCTTTTTTAGTGTTGTGAAAGAAACTATGTAAAAAGAGCAGCAATATTATACTTTTGAGCAACCAAGAATAAGGTTTTGTAGAACGTTCATGCGATCACTAGTCTATGGCCTTTTGACTTACATTTCATTGAAATTTAATGGATATAAATATATTATGTGCCGAACTAATAAATTATTAATGTTTTATATGTATATATACGCTTTCCTTCTAGCTACGACTGTCTATAAACTGTCCTCTTCTTGATCTCATGTGGATATAACCCTTCTGAGAATACAATGTTGCACTTGACCTCTACTTCTTCTTTGTTATTGTTAATGATCTCAAAAGCCTTAGGTTCATGTATGAGAATTGGAGGAGCTTCATGTTCACTTAGGTCACGAGATGTTCAAGTCAAGAAGATTGATGCATGGAAACACTACACAAGATTAACAACCGATGTTAGAAAAGTGTGAAAATGCTAAAAAAATTCAAACGAGTGAAACATCGTACAAGTAAAGAATGAATAAACAGAGCTCATATGCACAAAGAATTCATGGAAATGATGTTGCATGAGTGGATCCATAAAAGTGTTAATTAATTGTAGACAAATTTTCCTCACTCCATTGCAAATACGAAGATAAAGTAGTGTTGAAAATCGGGTACCTGTGGGATCCATAAAGGCGTCATGCATTGCTCGCAGATATATTGTTGTATGCATAACACCTAATATAGGATATCCCATTGAATATACACATTTTCCAATTCCAATAAAGGCATTAGTTGTTTGTGCACTCCATGAAGGGATAAGATGTATGGATATGACAATTGCTCGACAAAATGGTTTGGTTAATTGTTGTACGCCATTATTCAAATTTGAGGAACCCTGAGGTATTATGTCATACACCTCACCCGACACACACATCATCATAGCAACATCAATAATCTAGTGGTCGTGGTGTACTCGAGTTGCACATAATGACGTATCTCTGTAGATAATGGTGATTGTATCCCCAAATGCATAGTCAAGGTGGAGAATGAGGCCAATGTGGTAAAGGAAAGTGTGGTTGTTAATGGAATCGTTGGTACTTGAAGGAAAATGTTACCTATTGGCAAGTCTTTTCGCGTGCACATCATATTACGTTCGAATGTTTTTTACTTTAGGGAAATGTTGTTCTAAAAATCAGGTGTGACAAAGCAAATTCACCAGCCCCAATTTTTCAGTTTTAATGATGAATATTGAATCCTTGCATTTAATTCTTAATTGAGTTCAAGTTTTACGACGAAGATTCACTTTATTCTGTGCATGATACTTTGGATATAGGATTCGGTCTTATAGTGTACTCCACCTGCAGATGATGAAATAACCAAACATAAGTAGTAAACTCTATGTTTCGACATTAAATTCCACCTGTACTTCAGACATGAGGTTTTAATCTTACACTATGCCCCACCCATAAGTAAAGAGAGTGGAACATTATTATTGTGCAAGATTTGGTTGATATTGAATTGTTCCTTTCTTAGCTTATTTCTCTATAATGAGATTAAAACCTAATAGCTTATCTTAATTAACGCATTAAAATAATGAGATTATATTTTACAAAAATTAATTAATCTAAAAAAATTTAAAACCATTACTAATTAAACCTCTAAATATTATATTTAAATATATATATATTTTTAATGTACTAAAATAAAAGTGTTTAAGGTTTGTTGTAATCTTCTGATCGTTGTTTTAGAATTGAATTAGTGATGTCAATTACAAGAGGAAATTATATGCAAGTGGAAATTTTATTGAGTAACACCCCTTGGAATAAGATTTCTCTAAAGTATCACATGGAAATGTCTCTATGGAGGCGGAATGGTCAATGAATGCACATGAAAGTTCACTGAGCAAAAAGAATAAATAAAATGAATATATTTTAGATTAAAAATTCCACTCAATGTTTTCAAGATATTATTAGACAAACTTCAATATTATGGGTGAGGCCAATATTCTATAAAGTTTAACCTCTAACCATTGGTTGGGCCACTAACAATAAATGAAGAAATAAATCATGTATCAATAGGGAAGTCTATTGATGAGCCCCGAAAATGGGTAACTTATTGGGCTCATTTTGCCTACTGTTCTTCATAAATCCACCATTTTTCATAGTTTATGCATGTTTTTTGAGTATGTTTATGTTATTTGAATGAATGAGGGTGGTCACTTTACCAAGAAGTCTAATACGTGGTTATTTCAGGTTTCTGGACAAATTTTGGAACATGGCCAAGCAATTATGAGCCAGATGATAGCCAAGCATGGAGGAACAAGGGTGAGGATTCATAGGAAGGGTGTCTCTTGCATTGAATGGCCCTTCCTCGAAATCTCCACCCTCAACTCGGAGCTCAACAGGCCACCAAAACGAATCCTAAAGGCAACCGAGCAACTTTGTGAAGAGTGACTGTTTACTGGCAGTTTGAATAGTCGAGCCCCTTGAGTTAAGGAGGGCTACTAGGACCCTCGTAGTGCATAAATAGGAAGGCTTCAGCCTTCGTAGTTTACTTTTTTGAACTGTTGGGTTTTGCACTATAGTGCTGTCATTTTCTCGGCTCGTTTTCGTAGCTACTGCTGTGTAACTTTCTTGTGACATGATTATTTTTGAGTAATGGAAAGCAACTTTATTTGGCATCAGTTCTGAGTTCTTCTTAGGAGCCTATAGCTCTTGGGGTTGGGCCCAACCCAAGTTCCAAGGCTTCCTTTGTGTACTGTTATTTGCTTTTTATGTCTTTGCAAAATAATCTCTGTTAAGTAGATTAAAATCTTGTTGGTTACCTATGTCATTGTTGATGATTAGGAAGGTTTTTTTCATGTTCAAATTGAGTTGATAGGTTAATAATAGCAAATATCTTTAGAAAAAGGCCATCAAGTACCTCTGATCTCACCTCTCCCTCAGTGGGATCGTTACCTGGGACACAGGTGACCTTGCTGCCAACAAAAGCACTGTATTTGTTCCTCCATGCAATCATTACTATTAGATTCTCATTTGCAGAAATTGATACCAGTTGTGGTTACATGTTCAGGTTCATGATTGCTTCATATGCATAGCTATTTCACATGATTTCAGTGCAAATAAACTTCTATCCATTTCCTTTGCTGTTACTTAGGTTAGATTACAGTGACGTAGCTAGGTCATTGGTTTTCCCAGTCATTGTTTGTCCAGTTTGAGAAATAACTTGCAGAGCACTCGTAATACCTCTCCATCTGCCCGTACTCCATCAATCCCATCTGCTTCATCCCTAACTCGAATTCTTTCATCACGTTTGCCACATCCACTCTCATAGCCCTAATTACTGTGCAACATTGCTTTACTCCTCCTTGAACAAATCCAACCATCCTCATCACTCCTCAGCTCCATTCACCAAGTCTTAGACCTCCTCAAACCTTTATCCTACCCACTCACTCACTTCTCCACCTTTCTCTCTCCATCCACCCTCCAAAATCCCATTTCTGAACATCTTGTTGAAATTATAGAACATCCTATAGAAAACACAGAGCATCCTGTAGAACCCCTACAGACTTCCTGTAGAACTCACGAAAGCGGTTTCTTGATAGCAAAACTCTGTGAAACTCTCTAGAAGGGTGCTAGGGACCCCTTAGGCCCTCTTCTAACCTTCCCAACCTCATGCAAGCATTTCCTCTCGCTAATCCACCTCTGCACAATCAAAAACCAGTTAAAGCACATGTGTGACGATTCTGCCATTTTACTCAAAAATACAAAAAGATGTTTTCTTTGATTTTACTGTAGAAGTAGTTTAGACACATGAATTTCACCTTCTTAGAAGTCAATGGCATCTCTTTCGGTAGCTGTCGTCCTCTTTCTTGCATCAGTAGGAATAGCTGGTAAAATTAGTGTTTGCATTTCCTTTTATCTTTTCAGTTTCTTTCTGCAAGTAGATTAGCCTCCTTTGAGTTAGCTTCCATCCATCAGTTAGAGAGATTCTTCTCAGAGCTCATAGAATTTGGCTTAAGCTCCTAGCAAACTTGTGCCAGCTGACCAAGTGACAGCTACGGCAAGAGCTAGTACTTGTCCATACAGCACCGTCGCTTCCAAGTTTGTCATGAACTATCGGGTTGATAATAGTAAAGAAAGGAGTCCTAGGAGTTGCAGCATTATTGCTGCAATACTGGGACCCTCCATTCTTTCTGGCACCGTTGCCGGGGAAGCATCAGAGTATTTGTGATTGCTGCTTTTCTTCTATTTTTCTACTCCAACCTTCTGCTAAGTAGTTTATTTCATTTCCATTCTGCAATTCCATTTCTGCAAAAGTAGATTAGACATTTCCTGCTTTCATAGATTAGCATTTCAATTCTGCAAGCGTAGATTAGCATTTCAATCCTGCAAACGTAGATAAGCATTTTAGTTCTGCAAGCGTAGATTAGCATTTCAATTCCGCAGTTTCATTTCAGGAAAATAGATTAGTCCTTTCTTTCTTTCATTTCGATTCCACATTTTCATTTCCGCAAGATATATTTTAGTTAGTTGCAATTCCATATGTTTCAGTTTTGCAAGTGCAAGCAAAAAAAACAAAAGCAATCAAAAATCTTTTAATGCCTCGTAGGAACAGAGATCATACCGGAAAATTCCTACCCAACACCCCCACCACATCACTGAGTCACCCTTCTCTCTTCTTTGGTGGCAGTGACCCAGAAGAACCTATAGGTGAACCTCCTGAGATATACGAAGATCCTATAACAGAAGAAGAGCAAGAAAACATTCCTTTTGAGACCATGGCTAAAAACAGAAATGGTAGAGAAGATGATGAGAGAATAGAAGGTACCTTCCCCATCCGAGAGACCAATGGGGACATGAAGATGAAAAACATAAGTCCCTCAGCCTTACTTCATTTCCATGGATTGACCACTGAAGACCCTGATACCTTCCTGTTTGAGTTTGTTGTCCTTTGTCAAACTTATGATTATGCAGAAGATGAGAAAAAGTTGAAACTCTTTCCCTGTACCCTCAAGGATGCAGCATTACACTGGTTCATGGGGTTACCTGGAAACAGTATCACAACTTGGGCTCAGATGCAGCAAGCCTTTAACAACAAATACCGGGACTACTATAGGTCAAAGGAAACAAAGGGGGAAATATTTCGGATGACCATGGGAAATGATGAGTCTTTAGAAGACTACGAGGAAAGGTTCAAACTTATCTATAAACGGGTCAGGTGAACACTTGACCCTGAATCTCTGAAGCTAGTTCTGCTCCGAGGAGTCCCTGAAGACCTTCTAGATACCCTCCATTTGCTAGCTAGAGGGGACATCTACCAACTACCTTATGAGGACATAAAGACCGTGTTTAGAAACCATTCTAGGGCATCTCGGAAAAGAGGTAGGGGGAATCCACTTTCAGCTAGTGCTGCCTTCTCCAAGCATGAGTTTGCTAATCAGATGGAAGACCTCAAAAGTGAGGTGAGACAGACAATTGCCATGCAACTTGATACTTTCTGAATCCAACAAAAGAAAGAGGAAGCTGAGAGGGCTTTGGCCATTTTCTATCCCAGATGTACGAGGAAGCACCCTAAGAACGAGTGTCCATTACACTCAGTAGAGGTAAGTTTCATTTGTGAGGAAGACCACCCCACAAACCAATGCCCAACCTTACCTAGATTTAATGCCATGTACCAAGGGACTAAGGCAACCACTGAAGCTCTCTACTTCCTCAACCAAAGGAGGCCGCATGGGCCCAGGCCTTACCTGCAGGGGATGCAAGGGACATCCCAAGCTTATTATAGCCCCAACCAATCTGCTCACATACCTTCTTGGGGCCCCCCTGCTGATCCTTGCTGGTCTACACCTCCTGCATGGTCTTATCCATCTCAATACCATACTCAACCAACTGCTCATTCGCTTCACTCACATTTCCAGCCACAACCTCAGTGGAATGCACCTCAACCGGGGTGGAGGCCCCAATACAACTCTCCTCATGCCATTTTTCCTCCACCGCCGCTCAACCACAACCATTACCTCTTGCTCCTCCAAGACAACCCTAGATGACTGCTCAACCGAACCTCAACCCCAACAACAAATAGGCCCAGAAGGCATACACTAGGGAGACAACATGCCATACCTATGTTGTGGATTTCCAGGAGATCAACCTGCGATCTGGGAAGGTCCTTCCAGATCGCGAACCTCCTCCCCCAGAGGATGAGGAAGAGAAACAAGAAAGTGAACCCAAAGCCATTCCACCCTTTCTTGAGTGACCAACAGTGACCACGCAACCAAACCCAGAGGAGACTGAACTTCTGGGAGAACTTAAGCAGTTGTGTGTGAAAATACCACTGCTCCAAGCCATAAAAGATGTATGAATACACAACAAATTGATCAAGGAGAAGTGTTTCAGGCACCCAAGCAGGCGAAAGAGGTATGCCTCGACTATCAATGTCATAGGACAACTATCCGATCTAATGTTGGGGCAAGTAATCTGTCCAAAGTATTTGGATCCTGGGAGACCAGTAGTTGATGTCCACATCAATGGCACCATAATCCCCGATACCCTGATTGATCTAGGGGCTGCCACTAATGTGATGACCAGGGACACTATGCTTAAACTCAACCTTCAGAGTTCCTTAAGGAAGATCTCAACAGTCCTGCAGTTAGCAGACCGCTCCACCGTGACTCCCGAAGGGATGGTGGAAGATGTCCTGGTCTTTGTTGACTCTTGGGAGTACCCTGCGGACTTCTTGGTCCTTCAGCCAAAGGCAAAGCTCACTTGATACCCCCTCATTTTGGGAAGGCCTTGGTTAGCTACTGCGGATGCTTACATCAGTTGTTGAGCTGGAAGCATGACCATCAAGAATGGGCCTATGTCCAAACATCTAGTCCTATCCCCCCCTGCCCAACCTCTGCTAGAACACGAATTACCACTCTGGTTGGAAGAGGGAGATGAGGATGAGGTCTACTTTGCACCATTGTGCACAGTAGAAACCACCATGGGAGGCCCTCAAACCAAGGATGACTTGATTGAGAATTTGATTCAAAATCCACCTTCCAGTGCACTGTTCTTAGAGGAGTTAGTGGAAGGTACCCAAGCCAGCGCTTTAGTGGACCTCTATGCGACTGATCTGACCTCTCCTAGAGTTAAGAGTGTGGAATTTGGCCCCGAAAGAACCTTAAAGATCAGCTCCTCCCTATCTCCCTCCCAGGAGAAGGAGTTGTGTAGCTTACTAAACAATCATTTGGATGCTTTTACTTGGAGCTATAAGGAGATGAAAGGAGTCCACCCTTCGGTCTGTACCCATCACATTTACATTAAAGAAGATTGTAAACCAATCAGGCAGCCTTAGAGGAGAATGAATCCAGCCCTTAAAGACATCGTCAAAGAAGAATAGCAAAAATTGTTGGATGCAGGATTCATCTACCCCATCTCCCACAGTGAGCAGGTCTCACCTCTAGTGCCTGTTCTCAAGAAAAATGGGAAGTGGAGAATCTGTGTAGATTACCGAGAACTTAACAAATCCACCAAGAAAGACCATTTCCCTTTGCCTTTCATAGATCAAGTGTTGGATGGACTGGCAGGCAAGAAGTTCTTCTCTTTCCTAGATGGGTTCAGCGGGTATAATTAGATCCAAATCAGCTCGGAGGACCAAGATAAGACCACCTTCACTTGTCCATGGAGTACCTTTGCCTACCAAGTCCTTCCCTTTGGGCTATGCAATGCTCCTGCTACTTTTCAGAGAGCAGTATTGAGCATATTTTCTGAGTTGGTCCATGATTCGGTAGAAATCTATATGGATGACTTTACTCCCTATGGGTCCAACTTCCAAGAAGCATTGACTAACCTAGGAAAAGTTTTAACCAAGTGTATTGAGATGAACCTGTTCCTCAGTCCCGAAAAATGTGAATTCCTGATGACTGAAGGGATTGTGCTATGTCATACAATTTCAGGTGGATCTTAACAAGATTGCTATCATCCAGAAGGTTCCACCTCCTCAAAAGGTAAGAGATGTTCGGAGTTTCCTAGGCTTAGCAGGATATTATAGAAGATTCATTAAAGATTTCAATAAGCTAGCCTCGCCATTATTTGGCCTATTAGGGAAAGATGTTGAGTTTAAATGGATTGACGACTGTCAAGGGGCTCTGGATGAGTTGAAAGATAAGCTGGCGTCCGCCCCGATCTTGAGAGGTCCAAACTGGGCCTTACCTTTCCACATCCACACTGATGCCTCGAACAAATCCATAGGGGCAACCTTAGGACAAGTTGAGGAGAAACTACCATATGCCATATACTTCGTCAGCAAAAACCTGTCCAAGGCAGAGATGAACTATACTGTAACCGAGAAGGAATTCCTAGCCATAGTCCATTCTTTAAACAAGTTCAGACACTACATCACTGGTTATCAAACATTCGTACACACTGATCATGCTGCAATATTTAATGAATAAGCCTGATGTAAATGCTCGTATCATTAGATGGTTACTTTTGTTGCAACAATTTGATTTGACTATTGTCGACAAGCCAGGCAAGGAAAATGGTGTTGCTGACTTCTTATCTAGATTAGATTTTCCTGTAGGTGAAGAAGGGATAGTGGATGAGCAAATGCCAGATGAACACTTATTTGCTATCTCAATACTCTCTCCATGGTTTGCTAATATAGCAAATTACTTGGTCTCAGTATAGTTCCCTCTGCATCTATCCTCAAAGGAGAAGAGCAGAATTGTGAGGAAGAGTGCCCTGTTCACTTGGATCGGGGGCAACCTATTCAAACTTGGCCTAGATCAGATCTTGAGGTGTTGTGTTAGGGAGGAGGAAGTATTTGACATCCTCCTAACCTGTCACGATGGGCCCTGTGGAGGCCACTTTGCAGCAAAAAGGACTGCCTTCAAAATTCTACAGGCGGGCTACTATTGGCCTACTCTTCATCAAGATGTCAAAAGATACATCAGCCAGTGTGACCGATGTCAGAGGATGGGGAAACCGACTCCAAGGGATGAAATTCCTCTCCAACCTCAAGTGACCTTCAAGCCATTTGAGAAGTGGGGCATGGATTTTGTGGGTCCAATCAACCCTCCTTCAAAGCAAAGGTCTTACATCATTGTGTGCATAGACTACCTAAAAAGGTGGGCAGAAACAAAGGCAATCAAAGCAGTGATAGAAGAAAAGGTGGCTGAGTTTTTAAGGGAAAATATCTTCTACAAGTTGGCTACCCAAGAGAGTTAGTCACCAATCAAGGAAGCCAGTTCACCTCTAACCTGATTGAAGACTTGCTCGCTCATCACAAGATCAAGCATAGGACTTCCACCCCATATCATCCACAAGCAAATGGGCAGGTGGAAGTCGCTAATAGAGCATTGGAAGGGATTTTGACTAAGGTGGTGAGCAACAGTAGAAAGGATTGGGCAGATTGCCTGGTTGAGGCCACTTGGACCTACAACACCACTTGGAATACTACAACAGGTTTCACACCTTATGAGCTAGTCTACGGGAAGAAAGCTTTGTTGTCCATAGAATTCAAGTACAACACATTGAGGGTGACAACTCAGCTGGACTTAGATTCCAGCCATGCTCAGCGTGAGAGATTACTGTCGCTGAATGGATTAGATGAACACAGAATGTAGGCCCTCCTCTACTCAGAAGTAGTTCAACTCCAGAGGAAGATATGGCATGACCGACACCTTAATGAAAAGCAATTCCAGCTAGGAGATTGGGCGCTGCTGTATGACTCAAGATACAAAGATTTCAAAGGGAAGCTGAGGACAAGATGGTTAGGACCATATAGAGTGGAAAAATGCAATGCCAATGGTTCAGTCATTATGAGGACCATTGATGAAGAAGCCATCCCCATGCTTGTCAATGGGCATTGATTGAAAATATACAAGAAACCACTTTCAAGGTAGGAGTTCATTGAAATTTTGGAGAAATCAGTGCTGGTAGTATAGCAGGGCTTTGCCTCTATTCCACCCACAACTTGATCATCATCAAAAAAAGAAAAAAAAAAAAAAAACAAGAATAAAAATATCCTTGGGTAAAACCCTCTCTGAGGTGCCCAGGGCAGACAATGAGGGTTAAAACCTCATGGAGGCGCCCCAACTGTCTCTCAAAAATAAAGAAATGGAATGAAAAAGATCCTTGGGTGAAAATATCTTCGAGGCACCTAGGGCAGATAGTGGGGGTGAAAACCTCATGGAGGCGCCCCAGTTGTCTCTCTCTCTCTCAAAAAAAAAAAAAGAGAAAAGAAAGAAGAAAAAAGAAACAGGCCTAATCTCTGTAAAATAATTGCAGGTTGCAGGGAACACATTGCAGGTAAAGGAGGTCGTGCAAAACGAGGATAGCGGCCCGTACCAGGCTATAGAACATCCTTACAGACACTCCCTCCATGACCACTTGCCTTTCCTAGGATTTTATCACATTCGGGCCGAGATTCCACCTCCTACAGGAAGTTCTAGGCTTTCTACAAGAAGTTTTGGGCTTTCTACAGGAAGTTCTGCATTTCTACAGGAAACATCTTGTAGAACCTTTGGGCAGGACAAATTCGATTTTGGAAGGGGATATGAGGCTTGGAAACTGTTGGTCAGGCCTGCATCCACCCCTCTATTACATCCATCACTGTATGTCACCCCTATTACACCCACCTGGTTGTGTGTTCCTGCACAGTCATACAAGAAACCCTGTTTTCTTCAGATGGACCAAAAAAAAAATAAAAAAATTCAAGTGACAAATCAAGCAGCAAAGGCCCACACACTCCACCTGTTCAAGCTCCCTCTAGACTCTTCATTGACGAATATAGCCCTACTCATTTAGCCTGCATCCCAAGAGGAGAAACAACTACAGGACATCCTACAGGAATTCTGTAGCGGCTTATCGCTTTGGAAGACATACTCTAGAGGCAGGGGCAGCCGAAACCAGCAAAAGGAAACATGTAAAAAGGCTCCTACCGGACGTGAATACATCCTCAACAGTTGAAAACAGAACCTGTACATGCAGCATTGCCAACCGATGGATCAGGTTCCAAAGCCGTGCATACAACATCAACTAATGAAAGAATGGGTTCTAGCACCTGTGCATGAGGCAACAACAAGCGAAGCAGTCATTCCAAGTCTCGAAGTTTGCATAATGCATCCACAGCCACGCAGGTAAGTGTCTAACCTCATCCTTCAAATTGCATAAACTATACTTCAAAAACTGCATGTCTGTGAAAATGGTTCGGATTGAATGAATTCGGTGTCTAGTCAACTGGCCAACCACAACCAGTCACATAGCTTCGTGGGATCCGAACAAGCTCGGTTACGTTTGAATTTGCCAACAAGACATGCAGCTGACATGTGTGGAGTGTCCAGTAGGGTAAAATCGGCGGGTCTGGCAGTGGTGGCGGTGGTTAATGGCAGAGGAGAGGTAATGGCGATCAGGGACACACAAAGGAATGATGGCCATGACGTTGCCTAACGGTTCGTCTTGACCACCTCACCCCCTCACCATGAATTGCGTCGTAGTTCAAAATGCTCGGCTGAAGACTCGCATTAACCGTTGTTCATTTGCACTTGCAACTGTCCTCGGCCAAAGTACGTGTACTCTGCCTCCACATTCTGTTAACTTGAGCTTTTTGGCCTGTTTCAAAATTCTCCCGCGTACCAGGCTCATTTAGAAAGTGCCCTGACATCTTACAGAAGTCGGCAAGCATTCTACAGGAAGAAGCTCCACAGGAAATACAACATAGCCTTCCGGAGCAGAGAAGCCTAGACTTTTCTTCATCAAATTTGGAGTTTCGAGAGAGGTAGGCTAAAAAACACTCTTCCATGCATGGTATATTTCGAAACTAGTGAATTGAGCTGTCTTGAAGTGGAGGGTTAGAGAAAAGTCTGCCTGTGAGTCAAAAATAGTAGTTTACTTGTGTGTTGCATGGAATTTCTTCATTGGTTCTGCGTCCAAATTCTCCTCCACAGTTCCTGTTAAGAAAATTCCTCCTGTAGAAAAGATAAAGCACTGTCAGGGCTATCCTGTGTATGAAGGATGTGAATTTTACATGGTTGTATGTATGCTGGGGATGAATATTGAGCTCTGCACTTTGTCTGTGGAAACCTAATTCTTCCTGTTAAACACAGACAGACGAGTTTTGGGCAGCAAAAGTATTAGAACCAGGGAATTAGTGCAAAGTTAAAACATAAACACCCGAGAGATCCTGTCTTGAAGTTCAAAGAAGGAAACTATAAAACACCAGTCCTTCTCTGCTCAGAGCATAAAACAGAGCACTCTCAGCATGCCAGGGGGGTTTATCATGAAGGAACCCTTGGATTCCAGAAAATTACATGAACATCTCAAGGTGGTGAACCTCTTCACCCGTGCCAATTGGATGACTTTTTGTGACAGAATTCAGGGCCATCACGATGAGATAACGAAGGAGTTCTTAATGTCCCTGCAACCTAAATCAAAGACATTGGCCACTGTCAATTTCAGAGGGTTGAACCTAAAGCTTACCCCACAACTCATTAGTCGAGTTACTGATCTGCCATTGGGGATACCCTGGAGCAAGGAGGAGAGGGCATTGGGCCAGAAATCTAAGAAAGAATTCTTCCTACCAGAGGAACAATTTTCAGAAGATAAGAATGGGGTCCAGAGAGCCAGCTTACATCCTTTTTGGAGCAAGGTCAGTTTTCAAATCATGAAATACATTACCTGTGAGGGGCGGTTCAGTATTTTCTACGGCTACCATTTCAGGTTGCTGAGTGAACTCAGACATGGGATGGATTTACATCCAGAACACAAGTTAAGCATCCCCTATTTTCTTCTGCAATCATTAATTGAGTGTGGCACAAAATTGAAGGAGGGGACACCAGATCAACTAGCCCATCATGGGCTCATCAAGCTTCTAGTGGAAGATGCCCTCCACACCTACACTATCCCTCTCTCCTGGGAGATTTTCCGCAACATTTCTAGAGATGATGATATTCGAATTTTGGCTGAGGAACTCACTTCATCCAACAGTGAAGAAAGGGAACACACTGAGGCAGAAGAGAAAGCTAGTGGTAAAGAAACACAGGACAGACCACCACAGAAAGGACAAGAAGAGAAACGAGGGAAAGGCCAAGTTGCTAAGCCTAAAACTGTGGGAGGAACAAAGGCACAAACACCAAGGGAGAAATGATTGCAGAGTAGAGCAGAGAGGACTGAAAAAGTCTAAAAAAAGGAGGGCACAACCAAGGCAACCACACAGAAATTAAAAGGAAAGACACATCCAGCCAAGCAGACTGAAACAGTTGAAACAATTTCTACAAGAAGCATGAAAATTGTTTCTACAGGAAGCATGAAAACAGTCGACACAGGACTTTCTACAGGAAGCATGGAAACAGAGCAGCAAAAGGAGAAATCACCTGAGATTTTGGCCAGGGAGGCGACAACAGTGCTGGCTACCCTAAGCACATCTCCAAAGCAAAAAGGGAAGCGAAAAAGGGAGCCTTCCATGTATTTTAAGGCAAGAAGGAGCATGCGGATAAAAACTGGCAGACCCCAGCCACAGTCAAAGGAGCCAATTACGATTGTGGACACCCCAGCTAAACAAAAGGAAAGTTCACCTTCAAAGGCATCCATCACCTATGAACGGGGAAGCCCAAAAACATCCACCTGGAGAGAAAGGATGAAAATGCTAGACGCAAAGACCTCTCCACAGGATGTTGAGACTGTTCTACAGGAAACATTGGCTAGGCTAAAGGAGACCGAAGAGTTGGAAGGAAAGGCAACTAAATCACCACAGGAGGAAGGAAAGGTGGAGAACATTGTGGAACCAAGCCCCCATCCTAGCTTGGGCTCCTACTATAACTTGTTAGAGGCTGGAAAGATCATTCCCCAAAAATTCGCAGTGCCACTTTTCCTTGCACTAGAAGAAGAGAGAGTGAGGATCCACACTTGGATGAAGATTTCTAAGTCCAAGGGTGTGGTAGATATAGGGCCCCTGGAGGAACAACTTGAAGAGGCAAGGAAGGAATTGGCTATGGTACGGGATGTGGAAAATAGCCAGCGTGCCAAGCTACAGGAAGAAAACGAGCTACTTAAACAGTAGCTACAGCTATAGGGAAAGTATGAGGAAGACAAACCCCACTTCTTGGGAGAACAACAGCAACAGGAAGAGCCCACAATAGAAAAAGAAACCCCTGATGATTAGTAGAGAAGAGATGGGTTGCAGGCTGAAATTGAGACACTAACTAGATAGCTACAGGAGAAGGACTTACAAGCAGCCCAGGAGATACAGTCTCTAAAACAGCAGGTGCAGGAAAAGGAGGCCCAACTGACCTGCATGGCCAGCTGGGCGATGGAAGCTCTGAAGTGTAGGCAACTTGCCACATCATATGCCCTATACCTTAAGGATCAGTGGTTGCAGTTTCAGATTAACACCTTGGCCCAACGGGGCATCACTCCATTTCAAAATTATCATCAATTTGTGGCTTTATGTGACAGTAGCTGATCAGAAGACAAGGCTAAATTATTAGAGTTTTATTTACACAACGTAGCCCTTCCAAATATGAATTCATGGGATCCCAACACTGTGGTAGGAGACGTCCAACTTATGGCCATGGCCTCTTGGATGAATCATGAGGAAAAAAGAGCAGCAGAGGTCCGAAATATTATGAGCAGGGAACTCAGTGAGCCACTAATGATCAAAGCAGAGCCGGAGGATCCCTCAGCAGTGATAAGCGCCCACTAGCACTTGGCCAACAGACCTCAGGATTTACCAGAGTACATTGAGAAACAAGCTCAAGCTATTGCCCACTTTGAGGACATGGACAGACTGTTGGGGGATAACCGCCTTCATGCCTCCACAAGGCGGTGGAACACACTGCCCCACAGCTTGAAGATAAGAGAATACCACTCTCCCACTAGGATGAGGGAGGCCTTGGCAAGGGTACCCCTCTACAAACAGTCGATGCAAAATCTACAAGCCAATTGGATCTTCCTAAAATTCAGTCCTCCCTTGCTTTTGGGATTGCTAGAAGGAGTTAAGGAAGAGGAGGAAAACAGACAGTGGGAGGAAGTGGAAAGGAAAGAAGGATTTCATGACCGGGAAGAAGATATCACCACGGAGGCCTGGGACATGAGGGAGGTAGTCAAAGCTATCAAGGATGATGTGCTAGATTAGTTGCTCAGAGGATGAGCAACCCATTCAGCAGGGGGGTGATGATGAGCCCCGAAAATGGGTAACTTATTGGGCTCATTTTGCCTACTATTCTTCATCAATCCACCATTTTTCATAGTCTATGCATGTTTTTTTAGTATGTTTATGTTATTTGAATGAATGAGGGTGGTCACTTTACCAAGGAGGCTAATACGTGGTTATTTCAGGTTTTTGGACAAATTTTGGAACAAGGCCAAGCAATTATGAGCCAGATGACAGCCAAGCATGGAGGAACAAGGGTGATGATTCGTAGGAAGGGTGTCTCTTGCATTGAATGGCCCTTCCTTGAAATCTCCACCCTCAACTCAGAGCTCAGTAGGCCACCAAAACGAATCTTAAAGGCAACCGAGCAGCTTTGTGAAGAGTGACTGTTTACTGGCAGTTTGAACAGCCGAGCCCCTTGAGTTAAGGAGGGATGCTAAGACCCTCGTAGTGCATAAATATGAAGGTTTCAGCCTTCATTGTTTACTTTTGTTTGAACTGTTGGGTTTTGCACTATAGTGCTATCATTTTCTCAACTCATTTTCGTAGCTACTGCTGTGTAAATTTCTTATGACATGATTATTTTTGAGTAATGAAAAGCAGCTTTATTTGGCATCAGTTTTGAGTTCTTCTTAGAGCCTATAGCTCTTGGGGTTGGGCCCAACCCAAGTGCCAAGGCTTCCTTTGTGTACTGTTATTTGCTTTTTATATCTTTGCAAAATAATTTCTGTTAAGTAGATTAAAATCTTGTTGGTTACCTAGGTCATTGTTGATGATTAGGAAGGTTTTTTCATGTTCATATTGAGTTTATAGGTTAATAATAGGGAAGATCTTCAGAAGAAGGCCATCAAGCACCTCTGATCTCACCTCTCCCTCAGTGGGATCGTGAGCTGGGACAAAGGTGACCTTGATGCCAACAAAAACATTGCCTATGTTCCTCCATGCGATCATTAGTGTTAGATTCTCATTTGCAGAAATTGATACCAGTTGTGGTTACATGTTCAGGTTCATGATTGCTTAGTTCACATAGCTATTTCACATGATTTCAGTGCAAATAAACTTCAATTCATTTCCTTTGATGTTACTTAGGTCAGGTTAGAGTAATGTAGCTAGGTCATTGGTTTTCCCAGTCATTGTTTGTCCAGTTTGAGAAATAACATGCAGAGCACCTGTAATACCTCTCCATCTGCCCATACTCCATCAATCCCATCTACTCCATCCTTAACTCAGATTCTTGGCTCACGTTTTCCACATCTGCTCGCATAGCCCTAATTTCTGTGCAACATTGCTTTACTTCTCCTTGAAAAAATCCAACCATCCTCATCACTCCTCAGCTCCATCCACCAAGTCCTGGACCTCCTCACACCTTTATCATACCTCGTCACTCACTTCTTCACCTTTCTCTCTCCATCCACCCTCCGAAATCCCATTTCTAAACATCCTGTAGAAATTACCGAACATCCTGTAGAAAACACAGAGCATCACGTAGAACCCCTGCAGACTTCCTGTAGAAGCTCATGAAAGCGGTTTCTTGATAGCCAAACTCTGTGAAACTCTCTGGAAGGGTGCTAGGGACCCTTTAGGCCCTCTTCTAACCTTCCCAACCTCCTGCAAGCATTTCCTCTCGCTAATCCACCTCTGCATAGTCAAAAACCAATTAAAGCACATATGTGACGATTCTGCCATTTTACTCAAAAATACAAAAATATGTTTTATTTTATTTTACTGTAGAAGTAGTTTAAACACATGCATTTCAACTTCTTAGAAGTCAATGGCATCTCTTTCAGTAGCTATCATCCTCTTTCTTGGATCAGTAGGAATAGCTGGTAAAATTAGGGTTTGCATTTCCTTTTAGCTTTTTAGTTTCTTTCTGCAAGTAGATTAGCCTCCTTTGAGTTAGCTTCCATCCATCAGTTAGAAAGCTTCTTCTCAAAGCTCATAGAAGTTGGTTTAAGCTCCTAGCAGACTTGTGTGAGCTGACCAAGTGACAACTACGACAAGAGCTAGTACTTGTGCATACAGCACCGTCGCTTCCAATTTTTTTATGAACTACCAAGTTGACAAGAGTGAAGAAAGGAGTCCCAGGAGTTGCAGCATTATTGCTGGAATACTGGGGCCCACCATCTATAATGAATTTTTCCTTCTTACATCAGTATTGCTCACTTAATGCTCAAACGAAATGATTTTGTAACACCCCTTAGCTGATTATCCATGTAAAAAAAATATAAGACAAAGGTAATGGGACACATATTCTAAGATGAATGGTGGGAAAAACATCGTAGTAGGTGTCACTTTCGGTTTATTTATGGCTAAGGAAATTGGAAAAGGAAATGGCAAAGAAAAAAAAGGCATTAATTGGCATTTATTTATGAAAATAATGGAAAATAAGAGAAAAGGAGGGTTAAAGTTCATAAAATGGTCTGAGGAGGAAATTGAAAGAAAATGAAGAAAAATAAGGAAAATAGAGGCCTTAATGATAAAAAGGCTTCTGAGGATCACTTGACAGTCTTTCGTCAGTTCAATTTTGGGGCTCTATTCTATTGTCTCATTCTCTCACACTCAGATTATTCTTGGAACATGCTTAGAGCACTCTAGTATTCACTTGGATTGGAGAAAGAAGGCAAAGGAAAGCGAGAAAGCACAAGGGAATATTTGTATCAGTAACTACAGTTGGATTTCTTTGCAGTTATTGAGTTGCGTGTATGACTTCCTTGCTAATTTTGGAATTCATGGTACATGCATCTGGTTTCTTAGTTATGTGTTGTCATTGGCATGGAGGATTCCCTGGATTGATAGTGGTTTGAGCCTTGTCATTTCCTCGATATCCATGGTGTTTTAGGTTTCCCACTTGATTGTTTTATTATTGTTGCTCATGCACTTATGGTTGTGGTTTGAGTTACTAGTTCTTGGAGCCTTGGTTTGACAAACATTCTGGAAGCCCTAGAATAGCTTGGGTTGAGTTACTAATTCTGGAGCCTTGGTTGGAAAAACGATCTGGAGCCCTTGGTGGGTTAAGTTACTAGTCATAGAACCTTAGCTGGATAAATTCTCTATAGCCCTGTGGTAGTTGTGGGTTGTGCTACTAGTGCTAGAGACTGGTTGGAACAAACACTAATGAGCCCTCGAGACCTTAGGTAGAGACCGATCTTGTTGGTGTTGGTGATGTCTAAGCATGAGGTGGAATCACTGGATGATGGTTGAGGAGGTTTGGTATTTGGAAGACCCGGTTTGGTTTTTTTTGGTTTATTCCATATGATCATACATTCATGCTTGGAATATGGCAAGGGGGTGATTGGTTGAAAGAGAGATTTGGTTCGACCCAATCTATGGTTAAGTGGTACATGGAAGTCCCTGACTTGGTTGGATTTTTCATATGTTAATAAGAAATCTTTTTCTCTTTTATTTCATGAGTATTTACACTTGCTATTATGTGGCTTTGAAGGTTTTTCCATCATTGTTATTATTCTGGTTATATGTTGGTTATATGCATGGTTTTATAACAGGTTCTAGCTATGGCTCTTCATATGTTTGAAATTTTTATGAATAGTTAATGAATGCATCAGATAGTAGATATTATTGGAGCTATTATGAGAGTTCATTAGACCTTCTTAGTGAATCTCAGATAAGTTCTAGGCCCCTATGTTCAGATATGCATTCATTACTTGTAGATTTCATGTTCACCGTATGTTTGACGAAATGATTGTCATGGTTAGGCTTGGTTAGATAAATTTATTGACTAAGTTTTTTATGAATGGATTTGTCTTGATGTTATATATCATTCTAGAAAGTCTCACTATGTTTTGGGCAGTGTTTGGGAGACAAGCCCTGAAAAGGTGGAAATTATTTTGGGGACATAGGCTTACAACTAAGGAATTATGACTACATTAGCTACCTTGTAAGCTTATGCATGTGACTGCGGGCTTACATTCACATGGAGGCCCTTTTATGCATGTGACTGTGGGCCTAGATCACTAAAAGGACAAGTTAGCTCAGGGTTTGGGCACCTAGAGTGGTTGTTTAGCTCTGAAGGTTCTTGTAGCTCTTGAGGGAGGTAAACGAGGTTTTAGTTTGTTGATTCCACTTCGTCAATCATACTTAGGAGGTTGAGTCATATCATTGTAACTCTTCATCACATGTTTACCCGATAGACTGGAGAAGTTGTGTAAACGTGGAAGGAGGGTGCTAGAGAGTGGTATCAGAGCATGGTTCAAACACTTGGACTAGATATGGTTATGGATATCCCATTCAGCCCATCTGGCTAGATGCATTTTTTATGTATGAATGCATGTTCATGGTTATGGTTATGAATGCATAGTAGGTTAGACCTGCATCATGGTGATCATTATGCAGTTTCTGTCATCATGATGTTGTTGGTATGTTATGATGTTTATATATTGGGTGAGATGGATGCTGATGCTACTTTGGATCAGTTTGTGCATATAGTTATGGTTATGATATTCATGTATGAGTCGATATAAATGTGATATTGTGTCATACTAATATGGACTAACTTGTGCAGATGTGATAGCCTCCCCTGAGATACATTGAGGTATGAGCGTGATTATGTCATATGTTTGGTTTATCTAACATGATATGTTTACAGTTTGTCTCAATTTTTTATTAATTGCATTATATGTGTATGTGTCTATAATATTGCATGAAGGAATTATCTTGCTTTAAGATTATTTTACTATAACAATATGCATTGGGACAACTAATATGCACTTGAGTGTAAGTCGGTTCTAGTTGTAGTATTATGATTAATGACTGTGAGTTGATTATGGCATGACTATTAATCTTGGTAAAGGTTGATTTCAAATTAATATACATTATGTCTTGATCTTTGGAACATGTGACTCACATGTGTGAATAGCTGCAAGGTAACATGCCTGGTATTAGCATGACAAGGTAATAGTTGATTTGTTTATATGAATAACAATAGGGTGATCTGATAGTACATATAAAGACTCCATTGTAGTAAGGAAAAATATAAAGGAAAGGAATTTGCTGAAAACTCATTTGGCTATGTTTGGAGACTTTTGTTCCAAATGAATGAGTGTTTTGCATGAATACATGAAGTCTTTTTAACCTTTATTTTTCCTGACATTGTGTGGATATATGTTATATTCATGAACATGTATTTGACAGTTGTAACATCTAGTTTCATGTTATGGGAGATTCATCAAGGAATTGGAGTCCCTTGAGAGATAACATATGTATGTGTTCAGGTACAAGGAAGTGTGCTCAACACAACAAGGTAAGGTAATAAGTATATTGTTACATTTATGTGTGCACTAATAGCTACGTGTTTATGGAAGTATGATGCAGGGGATTACATGGAAAAAGAGATGGCCATGGAATCTTGGAGAAGGGTGAGGTTGATCTTTCCCTTGCAGGCATTGGGAACCCATGTGGTTGAGTCCTAGTTTTTTTTACTAGGCTTGTGATTTCGATGCTTTGTCATCTATTTGCACTTGATTTGCAGTTTATTTTATGTCTGGTAAATGGCCATGCCACTTTGTTTGTGGTATTATAATGTTTTTGGTTTTTCATGGTTTTCTTCATGTTTCTTCTTGTTCTTTCCTTTTATGTTTTGGGGGACTTGGGAATTCATTGGGGAAAGAGGGAAGTTAATGGAGCTTAGGAAGCATTAAATGAAAGCCAATAGGTAATGTAAGACTAAAATGAAGCTTCGTGCATGAGTAAACAACAGTTGAAGGAAATAATATGATAGTCAGTTGGATTGGTTGGGTCCATTGGGATAAATGGATGGTGGTAGGACATTCATGAGAAAGGTGACATGAAAGGAAAAGTGAATGAATCTAAGGTATTAGATGTGTTGGCTATGTTGAGAATTGTCCTTCTCAATGTTGTGCATGTCATGGAGGGTAAAGGGAGTTATCTTAACCTTGACCTTACAATATTAGGTAATTATGTTCTGATCTAGATTATGTTGATGTCTATATATGTATACATGTATGTGTGTATGTCATTGTCTGACAGGGTTGTTAGGGATCATGATTATTTTATGCGAACGATTATATATATGTAAGTATGTATTTCATTGTCTGACAAGATTGCCAAGGATCATGCTTTTGGAGGAACAATTTCTTATGCAGGTGAATGGCATGAAGAGGTTCTTGGCTTTATGAGGAATCAAGTGGGAAGAATAACCTGGAAGATCCATGAGGTTAATATTGCATGGGTGAGATTTGATAATATATGCTTGTACTATGCCTATGTTGTTTTATGGATAGGTAACGATAAAGGATACATGGGCTAAATCAAATCAGTGTGATCGACGACATGCTGGAACATGAATGGATAGTGGAAAGACCCTAGAAGCTAGGTTTCTTGCTAGAGAGAGTGTGGTCTCTCCATGTGAAGTACTACTATTGTTTATATGTTGTACAAGTTGTACCCGTGGTGTTGTGTACATGTGGTATGGTGTACATGTATTATATGTAGTGATGCGTCGATGTTGTATATCTGGTATTGTGTATAAACTGTGCTATGTACATAACATCGGTTGTCATTTTATAAGCTATTAAAATATTTTTTGAAATACTATTATAAAATAATAAAAAAAATACAATTATATAACTATATACAATTTTTTCAAAATTATTTAAATTAAAAATATAAAACATAAATTAAAAAATAAAAGGATAACATGTTATCTAACCTTTTTAGAAATAAATTAATGAATAATAACCTCTAACTTATAAATAAAAATTAAATTAAAAAAATTTCATATTGATGGAAAACCTCCGCCAATATTTTAAAAAAAATTCACTTTATTTGGAAAACCTCCGCCAATATTTTAAATTTATTTTTACGAACCTTCCGAGGAGCGAAAGCAACTAAACCATATAAACTATACATACTAAATGATGCTATGATTAGAATGTCGTGTATTCTGATAGGAGGATTTGGTGTTCAATCTTAAAGATGTATCATTGTATTGTATAAAGAGGATTTCCCAAAAACTAGAAGATCTGGAATGCGTTCAGTGATAATCTTTGTTTCGTAACGATGCTTTGGATCGTTGTATGAAGATGCGGGATCGTTGACATTGTGGTTTAAATCTCTTTTCATGCTATATTGAATTGGATGCAATCTTCCATCATCTATAAATATTACCGATAATTAATATGACAATTAATTAATTATGTAGGATTTCAAAAAGCTTAACCGTTATCTCTATATTTAGAATAAATTTGACAACCTGGAAAAAGCAAGGCACACCAACTGGGAACCCCGAAAAAGCAGGATACACGAAGAGGAAAAGCCAGAAAATCCGGATATACGTTATCTTTGAATTTTATTTCGCTCCTCTTGGTGTGGTGGTACTATGAGACAACGCTCACCTATTTCATCTCTGTGTTTGTCTCTGTATTTGTCTATTCTTATGTTTCTGTGTCTCTGTGTGGGTTTGCATGTATGTCATTATTATTTTGGTTTGCATGTGTTCCTTTTGGGTGAAATTAAGTCTATGAGCCACAAAGCATGAAGCAGAGGTATTTCAGTACTATTCTCCATCCAATGTAATCTCCATTCTACTTCTCGTTGGATGGATGAGGCGAGGCAGATCTCGTTTTCATTTGTTTTATTAAATCTCTTTGATTTTAGTATTGTGAATTTACTGATTATATCTGATTTTTTTTTTTGGTGTTCTTGATTATTTCAGCTTCTTTACTGCACATTTAGAAAGGAAAAACCAAGGAGTGAACATGACTATGGATCAAGCAGTTTTAAGGTACCTACTTCTCAATACCTTATTGATTGTAGTGTAGTTGATTTAAATATTGATTTATCTATAAGATTCAGAACTCTTTGGTTAAAAAATATAAAGACCTCTTTCTAATTTCTTGATATGCAAATATAGAAATAGCTATGAAAAATAAGTATAGTGTGTGATTTCTCTCTGAATTACCTCATAAATGAAAAGAGAGTGGCAGGCACTTAATGCAGAAAAAATAGTTAAAAGGCACCTTGGACTTACTTCTCAATACCTTCTTGATTCGGGTGTTGTTGCTTTAAATATCAATTTACTTATAAGATTTAGAATTCACAGAATATATTGAGAACATAAAGAATAAGTTGCATCTTAAAGAATAAGTTTTCCCGCTGTCAAGCTCAATCCTTCACGTAGATTTAGGAATCAGGAAAATGAAGGTGAATTACTGAAGCAGAAATGGTTTAATTTTTCAGATTTCAGGTTGCTCTTTGTTTGAATCGGTTTTTAGTTTAGATGTTTGATTTCTGAGCCGTGGCCGTACTCTTAAAACATTTTT
This sequence comes from Pinus tabuliformis, assembly GCA_031772625.1. Classification (NCBI taxonomy): domain Eukaryota; kingdom Viridiplantae; phylum Streptophyta; class Pinopsida; order Pinales; family Pinaceae; genus Pinus; species Pinus tabuliformis. Next base: position 919,934,113 of record CM062816.1, read on the forward strand.
AATTTTTATCTTCATAATTTTGTTTCTATTTCTTAGCCACCAACACAGTCTTTCTCAGACAAAGTATACGTAAATCAACTATATGCACAGCAAAAAAAAGAGTGACGCTCTGTTCTTTCTTCCTAAACCTAATCCGTTATCTTGGAAAACCCCCTTTTAAGATCACCAGAACGTTCTGCTAATAGAGGCTAACAACATGACCATACAACAATCCAATATTAGCAACAACGAAGCAAAAGAATGATGCTCTGTTCTTTCTTCCTAAACCTAAACCTAATTCATCATATCGAAAAAGCCGGTTTCAAGATGTAGTTACCCTAATCTGTCATCTTGGAAAACCCTGTTTCAATATGCAGTGAGTATCATATCCAGTTGCGAGAGCATTATGCTAATATTCTATTGGCTAGGAGCATGACAACTCAACTAGGTTGGTGGATTCTATTCAGTTGGATGTTACATAATGATTTTTAGGCCTATAGGCCTTCCTATGCATCAACAATAGTCAACACTTTTTTAACTTGTTCCATTGGATCAAGTAAAACACTTTTTCATTGATTTGAAATCTGATTTTTCCAAATATCAGTTGAGTTACATTTATGACTTGGGAAGATATTTTTACTTTTTTTCCAATTCTTTTCTGTCACTCTTACTGATTTTTCCCCATTTTTATATCACTCCAGCTATCCACGATAAAATTTCCATATGAGCGAGGCACAGGCATTAAATGAGGCACGAGCTGAAGAAATAATGGCGGTGTTAGAAGGAAGGGTAGGGCGACGCTGCTAAAGAGGTCAGGTTGGTTTTCCATGTGCTTCTTTAAATATGTATATAATTTTGTCTATTAGGTGTGGCGGTCCTGGCTTCTAGATTATAGAAAACTGAGGCGGTGTCAGAAGGAAGGGTAGGGCGACGCGGCTAAAGAGGCCAGGTAGGTTTTCCATGTGCTTCTTTAAATATATATATAATTTTGTCTGTTAGGTGTGGCGGTCCTGGCTTCTAGATTATAGAAAACTGTTTTGTTTCGCAGCACAGTCATTCTTTTCCTTCGGAAGCTTGCGGCGGGGAGGCTAAATGTACTGACCTCGGAAGAGAGGAGTCGCAGAAAACATCTACTTACAGTCGATCTTTTAGGAGTTCCAGAGGCTGAATATGGTTGATGAGCTTTGAATGTTCGCGATTTCAGATTCTTAGCGAGCAGATTGCCTGGTAGGTATTCTGGCCTGTGAGACAAAAGAAAAATGAAGAGTTATTCAGCAAGTCTTCTTTGCGGCCCTAAGCCTTAGGTCTCTTGTATTGAATACCAAATATTTAACCGAAAAAACAATTTATATAAGTATATACGAGGTGCGATCCTTATTTGGGTAAAGATTTAAGCCGTAAATCTGTAGATTTAAACGTATATCCAAGGTCGGATACTTATTTAGTGTGTGAAACGAAAACTAATGTTTACATAGATGCTGCGCAGAGGATTCATTATTTAGTTTTCATAGCAGAAATGTAAGTTCCAAAGTCTATATATTTTGCCGAGAACGTTTAGGAGTCCTTGTAAGTTTTCTTCAATGAACTCGGAAACTTTAACAATGTCTCGTACCATATATATTTAAGTTTGTTAATTCCACGCATTGTTTTGTATGCAAAAAAAATTATTCCTAAATTCTTATTTTACTCCCACAAAGAACTGAACTTGATTGGAATTGGAAATATCTGTATTCTGCAGACTGAGATCTTTCGTACCGTGTCAGCTTCATTAAGCTGCGATTAGTTATCTTTCTTTCGATTTGTAAATCTCTGTATTCTACAGAACGGAGATCTTTCGTAAGGCCATAATTCTTTGTCGGCTTCATTAGACTGAGAGTAGAGATCTTTCATGAGGCCTTAATTTTTTGTTGGCTTCATTAAGCTGAGACTAGAGATCTTTCTTTCACATTTATTTGCTTATGGAGAAGCTTTAAATCTATGATGTGTTTAGCGAAAAAGGGAATTAATTTCATAACATGTTTTGGATAGCGTAACTTGGTTCAAGCTTGAAATTTTCATTGGAATATGCTCGTTACTTATTCATCTCTTCTTCTTTCCTTTTTTTTTTCTCGTCTTTCTCGAGTTTTCAGGCTTTAACTATGTAGAGTATGCACTAGGCACTGCTATTCTATACTCTGTTAATGTACCCCTTCTCTAGTTGCTTTGACCAATTTTGGCCACAAGTGAACATTGTTCTATAAATTAAATTAAATTTACCAAACATTCAAATGGGAAATTTGTCCCGGTTTCGTATTTTAAAATTGAGACAATGTATATTTGATATTTCTTCTTAATTTTGCAGCTTTTCCAACCTGGCAAATCGCAACATATCTTCCAGAAGAGAATTTGAACGGCTTCAATCCTTAATCTAACTGTTTGCTATGAGGTTGAGTTAGTATTCAGTCATTTTAGTGACACTAATCTCCACTGGACCTATCATGAGGATAAACAATGGAAATCAGCAAATGTGCTACTCCCCATTTAGTTTCGGGTATAATATTATTATTAGTATCATTTTGCTTCCCTGGAGCTTCTCAAGCACAGTCAAACAGTGACTATGATGCATTGATGGCATTCCAGGCTTCAGCTGATTCAAACAACAAACTTAGCTCTTGGAAAACCAGGGAACCATGCACAGGAAAATGGGTCGGTGTCATCTGTCTAAACAAGAAGCTGCCAAAGTTGTTGGTTTATGCCAATTTCTCCTTTCTAGATACTTGGATTTACAAGTATGCTCGTGTGTTCAAATCATACTTAATATTATATCTGTGGTATTTGGATTTATTTTGCCTTTATTACTAGCATAATGATGCCTTTTTTTTTCCCAACTATATTGTATAGGAAGCGGAGTGGCCTCTAGGCATAACCATTCGACGAAGTGCTGCTTTACGCAACCGCATGCTAGCTGACCCAGTTTTCTGTTTATAGTTTTTGTAGAGGTCTTGCTGCACCCATTGGATCATTTCTTGTATGCAGACAATATAAACTCTTTTTTTACCGCACTATATAATTTGCCATGTTGTTTCATTATGCATGTAGATAATGATTGATTCTTGTTATGTGACATTTAATTTTGTCAAATATTATTAACACAATAGCATGTGTTATGAACTAGTCTGCAACAAAATCAAAACCATCACTATAAATTCTCCCAAAATTTTCAAGAATTTATAATACTTCATTAGCTAATCTGAATAGTGTCTGGTGTGTTGTTCCTCCTTTCAAACGTGCGTGTTCATGTTTAGATGGTCCTCTTCAGGTGAGCGTGCTTGTTCATGTTTAGATGGTCATTTTCAGGCAAGTGTGAGATCACAATCAGGAAGGCATCCATGGGGAAGAAGTGCTTCTTTTATTCTTGCTACATGTAATGTTAGCAACGATTTGGTATTTTCTTATTTTTGTTTTTGCCTTCTGGCCTCCTAATTTGGCATTGACCATGGTTTTTTAACGTCTCTATAGACATGGTCTTCGGAATGGCTGTGGTCATTTAATTTCCAACTTCTAAGTTCTCCCTTTGACATTTAAGGTTTGTAATGTCATATTTAGCATGGTTTTGAATATTATATTTTGACTTTCTAATTGCAATATACAATTATGGTTTTCAATGTAGTATCATTCTATATATGTATATTATTCTTATAAAATATAATAATAATATCATGGTTTTAATGGAATTAACTTTTTAATAGCAATATATCAACATGTTTTCTCATATTATGTTTTGAGTTTCCAAATGAAATATACAATTATGGTTTTCAATGAAATATATTGGTAGGGGATAGTTATGGTGGTTATTGCCTTGGTCACTAGCAAGCTTTGTATATGCTTGGCCATCTCACTATAAACTCCAAATTTTTCAAGAATTTATAATACTTCATTAGCTATCTGAATAGTTTTCGGTGTGTTGTTCCTCCTTTCAAGCATGTGTGTTCAAGTTTGGATGGTCGTCTTCAGGCATGGTTGTCTTTAGGTGAGTGTGCGTGTTCATGTTTAGATGGTCGTCTTTAGGCATGGTCGTCTTCAGGCAAGTGAGATCACAATCAGGAAGGCATCCATGGGGAAGAAGTGCTTCTTTTATTCTTGCTACATGTAATGTTAGCAACTATTTGGTATTTTCTTATTTTTGTTTTTGCTTTCCGGCCTCCTAATTTGGCATTGACCATGGTTTTTTAACGTCTCTATAGACACGGTCTTCGAAATGGCTGTGGTCATTTAATTTCCAACTTGTAAGTTCTCCCTTTGACATTTAAGGTTTGTAATGTCATATTTAGCATGGTTTCGAATATTATATTTTGACTTTCTAATCGCAATATACAATTATGGTTTTCAATGTAGTATCATTCTATATATGTATATTATTCTTTATAGAATATAATAATAATATCATGATTTCTAATGGAATTAACCTTTTAATAGAAATATATCAACATGTTTTCTAGTATTATGTTTTGACTTTCTAAATGCAATATACAATTATGGTTTTCAATGAAATATATTGGTAGGAGATAATCATGGTGGTTGGTCACTAGCAAGCTTCGTATATGCTTGGCCATCTATAGAGGTTTCTTGATTTTGGATAATTAACTTAACCTCTTGATTTTGGGTAAATAACTTACTATAAAATGAAATAAAACATTCAATGTGTTCCTTGTAATATAGATATAAACAAAACATCTAAAGAAAAGTAATTGCACAGTGATCCAGTCCAAGAAAACAAGGTTTTCCATAAACCAATTAACTCTTCTAGAAAAATTCAATAATTTTAATTTAATAATCCTATCGGCCTCTCTTTGTACCTTTTGGGACAATTTCTAGTAGTATTTCCATCTCCACATCGTTCCGTGAATTTGTTGTTGTACGGGAGCATGACAGCTTAGATAACTAGTTGGCTTGTGTCTTGTTGGATTGTACGCACAAATTACCATATCTACATCATCAATTGTTTGTGGTTATGTGTTAGTGTTTGTGGTTATGTGTTATTGGACGAAGCATGCCAAGGTCAATTATAAAATTACTGTAGTTAATTTTTTTGTAACTTTTTTTAATATTATATGTATTTTTCAATGTTCTTTTTACAAGCGGAAAACGTATTTTTCAGAATTCCATTAAAAATATTTGCATCATTATTATTTTTATTACATTCTTTTCAATAATAAAAGAAAAAATAAATTATTGAAAAAAATGTAATAAAAATAATAATTATACGAATATTTCTAATGGAATTTTGAAAATAAAAAAATGTTATAAAAAAACAAACTATAGTAATTTTTTCACCCAAGTAAAATAAAACATAAAACATGAGATCCTATGATCCGAGTATAATTGGCCTTGTTCGTCTAAGTTTATATATATATATATATAGATATATATAATATTTTTTCTCTTATCTAAAAATATTTAAAATATCAAATTTTTTTAATTTATAAAATTTTTAATAATTTAATTTCTTGTTAATATGGATTAATTATATATATATATATTGTTTAAGATTTTCATATATATTTATCTATATGTTGTTTCAAATGAGATTGAATTGTATTTTTTTTCAAATATTAGTGTAAACACTTACCCCTTATACCAAATTATAAAACATCTCACTACTCTTGAAATAACTATTTACTATTTTTTATTTATTATTTTAATAAATGATATGACAAATTAGGTTAGTATATAGTTGATCATGAAAATTAGAGAGAGAAAGGGAGAGTGAGATAGGAGAGGGGAGGATGGAGGGAGAGGAAGAGAGGGAGTGAGAGGGAGGAGGGGAGGTAGTAGTGGGGGAGGCGGAGGAGGGGAGGAGCGGACATGAAGGTACAAAGAGAGGGCGAGAGAGGAGAGAGATGTAGGGAGGGAGAGAGAGAGAGAGAGGAGGAGAGAGATGGGCTGAGGGAGAGAGAGGGGAGGAGAGAGATGGGGGGAGGGATGGAGGGAGGTAGGGAGAAGGAGAGAGGAGGGAGGCCGAGGGGGTAGGGGGGAGGTGGGGGGATAGGGACAGAGAGGGGTAGTGGAGGTGGTGAATGACGAGGGACAAAGAGGAAGAGAGGGAGTGAGTTATGGGGAGATGAAGAGAGGGAGGAGGAGAGAGATGGAGGGAGGTAGGCAGGGGAAGAGAGGAGAGTGAGAGAAGGATATAAAGAGGGGGAAAGGAGGTGGGAGGAAGAGGGAGGGAGAGGAAGATAGGGAGTGAGTAATGGGGGAGGGAGAGGGATAGAGAGGGGAGATCGGGTGGTGGGGGAGAGGGACAGAGAGGGGGGGAGGTGGTGAAGGAGGAGGGACAGAGAGGAAGAGAGGCAACACGTGGTGAGGGGTATGCAGAGAGGGAGGGGGAGAGAGATGGAGGGAGGGAGGCAAGGGGAGAGAGGAGAGAGAGAGGAGGGAGGCCAGGGGGATGGAGGGAGGGAAAGTGAGATGGGCGGTGGCGAAGGAGGATGGATAGAGAGGAAGAGACGCAGGGGGGTGGAGAGCGACAAGAAGGGAGGGAGAGCATGAGAGGGGAGAGAGATGTATGCAGGGAGGGATGGAGAGATGGGTGGTGGTGAAGGAGGAGGGATAGAGAGGAAGAGACGGAGGGGGGTGGAGAGCAACAAGAAGGGAGGGAGAGAGCATGAGAGGGGAGAGAGATGTAAGGAGGGAGAGAGGGAGGAGGAGGGAGATGGAGGATGGGAGAGAGAGAGGAGGAGAGAGATGAAGGGAGGGATGAAGGGAGGGGAAGAGAGGGGGAGATGGAGGGAGGGAGGGAGAAGGAGAGAAGAGGGAGGTAGAGGGGGTAGGTGGTAGGTGGAGCGATAGGGAGAGAGGGGTGGTGGAGGTGGGGAAGGAGTAGGGACATTGAAGAAGAGAGGGAGTTAGTTTTGGGGGGATGAAGAGAGGGAGGAGGAGAGAGATGGAGGGAGGGAGGCACGGGGGCAAAGGAGAGTGAGAGGAAAGAGGGAAAAGGAGAGGAGGGGGGAGGGCAAGGGAGGGAGAGGTAGAGAGGGAGCGAGTAATGGGGAGGGAGAAGGAGAGAGGAGGGAGGTCGGTGGGTGAGGGGAGAGGGAGAGAGAGGGAGGGAAGCAGTGAAGGAGGAGGGACATAGAGGAACAGAGGGAGCGAGTGGTGGGGGGTATGCAAAGAGGGAGGGGGAGAGAGAGGGGGGGAGGTGGTAAAGGAGGAGGGACAAAGAGGAAGAGAGGGAGCACGTGGTGGGTGGTATGCAGAGAGGGAGGGGGAGAGAGATGGAGGGAGGAAGGCAAGGGGAGAGAGGAGAGAGAGAGGAGGGAGGCCGAGGGGGTGGATGGAGAGGGAGAGGATTAGAGGGGGGGTGGTGGCGACAAAGGAGGAGGGATAGATAGGAAGAGACAAATGGGGGTGGGGGGCGACAGGAAGGGAGGGAGAGAGCACGAGAGAGGAGAGAGATGTAGGGAGGGAGAGAGAGGGGAGGAGAGAGATGGAGGATGGGAGAGAGAGAGGAGGAGAGAGATGGAGGGAGTGATGGAGGGAGGGGAAGAGAGGGGGAGATGGAGGGGGACAGGGAGAAGGAGAGAAGAGGGAGATAGATGGGGTAGCCGGTAGGTGAGGGGATAGGGAGAAAGAGGGGTGGTGGAGGTGGGGAAGGAAGAGGGACAGAGAGGAAGAGAGGAAGTTAGTGTTGGGCAGATGAAGAGAGGGAGGAGGAGAGAGATGGAGGGAGGGAGGCAGGGGGCGAGAGGAGAGTGAGAGAAGGATATAGAGAGCAGGAGAGGAGGGGGGAGGATGAGGGAGGGAGAGGAATAGAGGGAGTGATTAACGAGGAGGAAGAAGGAGAGAGGAGGGAGGCAGGGTGGGTCAGGGGAGAGGGAGAGAGAGGGGGGGAAGCGGTGAAGGAGGAGGGACAAAGAGGAACAGAGGGAGCGAGTGGTGGTGATTATGCAGAGAGGGAGGGGGAGAGAGACGAAGGGAGGGAGGCAAGGGGGAGAGGAGAGAGACGGAGGGACAGTGAGAGAGGAGAGGGAGATAGGATAGAGAAAGGGGGGCAGGAGGGTGGAAGGAAGAGGGAGGGAAGGAAGAAAGGTAGTGAGTAGTCGGGGAGGGAGAAGGAGAGAGGAGGGGGAGAGGGGATTAGTAGAGGTAGGGGATAGGTGGAGAGGGGGGGCGATGTGGGGAAGGAGGAGGGACTAAGTGGAACAGAGGGAGCGAGTGGTGGCAGGGATGGAGAGGGAGGAGGAGACAGACGAAGTGAGGGAGGTAGGGGGAAGTGGAGAGAGATGGAGGGAGGATGTAGGGGAGAGAGGAGAGTGAGTAGTGGGTGAGGGAGGGGAGGCAGAGGGAGAGAGGAGAGAGATGGAGGGATGGATTCAGGGGGTAGAGGAGAGGCAGGAGAAGGATAGAGAGAGAGAGAGAGAGAGAAAGAGAGAGAGAGAGAGAGAGAGAGAGAGAGAGAGAGAGAGAGAGAGAGGGGGGGGGAGATAGGAGATAGAGAGAAGGATAAGAGAGAGGGGGAGAGTAGGGGAGGGGAAGAGGAAGGGAAAGGAAGAGAGGGAGTCAGTAGTGGGGGAGAGAGAAGGAGAGAGGAGGGAGGTTGGGGTTAGGAAGTAGGTGTGGGGACAGGGAGAGGGGCGTGAGGTGGGGAGGTGGGGAAGGAGGAGGGACAAAGAAGAAGAGAGGGAGAAATTCATGGGGGAGATGGAGAGAGAGAGGAGGAGAGAGACAGAGGGAGGGAGGCAAGGGGAGAGAATGGGGGAGGGTGTTCAGATAGGAAGGGAGCAAGTGGGGGAGATGGAGAGAGGGAGAGGGAGAGGGAGAGAGGAGAGAGATGGAGGGAGGGAGGAAGGGGAGAGATGAGAGACATGGAGGGAGGGGGAGAGGAGGGATAGGGAGATGGAGGGAGGGATGCGGGGGGGGGGAGAGGAGATAGAGTGAAGGATAGAGAGAGGGGGAGAGTAGGTGTGAGGAAGAGGGAGGGAAAGGAAGAGAGAGAGAGTAGTGGGGGATAGAGAAGGAGATAGGAGGGAGTTCGAGGGGGTGAGGAGTGTGTAGGAAGTAGGTGGGGGGATAGGGAGAGAGGGAGGAAAATGTGGGGAGGTGGGGAAAGAGGAGGGACAGAGAGGAAGAGAGGGAGCGAGTGGTGGGGGGGATGGAGAGAGGGAGAGGGAGGGAGGGGGAGAGAGGAGAGAGACAAAAAGAAGGTAGGTAGGGGAGAGACGAGGGATATGGAGGGAGGGAGACAGGGAGGATGAGAGAGGAGAGAGATGGATTGAGGAAGAGAGAAGAAGAGAGGGGGAGATGGAGTGATGGATAGAGAAGGAAAGAGGATGGACATTGAGGCGGGGGTGGGATAGAGAGAGAGAGGTGAGGGGGATGGCGGAGGTGTGGAAAGTGGAAGGAAGGAGTGGAAAAGAGGGAGCGAGTGGTGGGGGGATGAAGAGAGAGAGGAAGAGAGAGACGGAGGGAGGGAGGCAGGGGAGAGAGGAGAGAGACAAAGGGAGGGAGGGAGGACAAGAGAGGAGAGAGATAGAGGGAGCGAGGTAGGAGGAGAGAGGAGAGGGAGAGAAAGATGGAGAGAGTGGAAGAGAAGGGGGGAGGAAGAAGGAATGAGAGGAAGGGAGGGAGAGGAAGGATAAAAAATTCAAAAATGATGACCCTAGAAGAAGAAGAAGAAGGCAAGTTAGAAATAATGGACAATACAGGTACATTTATGCTAAGTAATGATAATTATAAAAAATGGAAAGAAGAAATGAAGTCTAAGTTAATGAACGTAGGATCTGATGTTTGGAATTTTATGTAATGGTTAAATCGAAGCTCCTCCATCAGCTGAATAATTACAAAAGAATAATGTAGCATTAAATGAGATCTTTGGTAACATACCTAATTTAGCATTAAGAAATATTATGCACTATGAAACTCCAAACGAAGTATGGGATAATATTTAGGAAATTCATGAAGGAACAACAAAGGAATATTGTTCATCAGAAGAACCAAAAAGTAACCTTATTTCTAAACAAAATAATGATGTAACAAAAGATAAGTATGTTATGTCAGATCAAGTTACTGATTCAGAAGAAGACATATTAGAGGAAGTTATTCATCTTAGAAGAATACTCAATCTTTCTTTGAAAAGGATTATTAATCTTAAGAATAAGTTGCAGGCATATGATAACAAGGATCATGTTACAGTAGAATCTAAACAATATTTTGAAGGACTTGAAGCTAAGATCGTCTCTGTAAGAGCAGTTCTAGAAAATACAAACAAACAAAAAGAAGAGTTACTTGAAGTATTTGAAGAAGAAGATAATGGGTTGAAGAAAGAGATCATCAAATTAAAGGAGCAGTTAGAAGAAGGAAGAAAGGTTGAAGAAGGAATGAGGAAGTAGTATCAGGTAAAGGAAGAACAATACGAAAGAATGGAGGTTGAGGTAAACATTCTAAAAGTTAAATTAGAAGAAAAGGATAAACACTTAAGATTTCAAGATAGTGCTAATATTTTGGATAACATTCTTAGTAGTCAAAGGTCTCCTGCCATTAAACCTAGGCTTGGGTTTCAGGAAACTTTAAAAGGAGAATCTAGTTCACAGGATTGTAAAAGGATCGTGAAGGATAACAATATGAAATATGAAATTCCTTTGAAAAAGATAAGAAGTCAACCAGATCAACATCCAAGGAAGATGAATTTTCAAAAGAAATCATTTTCTCCCAATAATAGAAAGATTAATCAATTCTCTCCTCTCATCAATAATGTTGAATGTTTTATATGTCATAAGTATAGACAATTGTAGGGGAAAATTGTTTTGGTCTAAAGAAAATAATCACTTCATAAGATTCAAATCATCAGTTACTAGGTACTCAAGTTTCTTTAAGGGATAGTGTTTTACTTGAAACATATTTTGTCACAAATATATTGATTGCAATAGAGGGAATATGAAACAAAAATATTATGATTCCTATGCTCCCTTTTCTGGTCATATAAGATGTTATGCTTGTAGCAAATTTTGGAATGTAGCAAACTAATCTAGGAAAAAATAAATATATCACCAAATAAAACATGGAAAACAATCATATAAGAATATTGATGTCAAAAGACCTTAGAAAGATGGATCCACCAAAATTTCTCATAATAAGCAGAAAGAACAAGACCACATACGATTTGGTCTTTCCCTCTATTGGTTTGAAGATGAAGATGAATGATACATAGACAATGGATTCTCTCATCACATGATAGGAGATAAGAATAAATTTGAGTCTCCCAAGAATAACGAAGATGCTAAAGTTATTCTTGGAAATAATTCTCTAGCAAAAGTTTTGGGAAAAGGTAGAACCAAAATTAATAGGTATAAAAGAGCAGCTGACACTTTATTTGTTCAAGGGCTAAACAAGAATATTCTATGTGTAGGTCAAATGGAAAATAAAGGAAATGTAATTGTGTTTTCTTCATCCAAATGCAAGCTTATAGATGAAGAAACTAGATAGGTCATAGTAAGAGGATAAATAAATCTAGACAAATTATACGTGTTTAAATAAATGAATTCTGGTAGAAATGAGGAGGATACTTCCTCTTCTTCAGACTCAAAATAAAAGAAGATTGTCATTACTACAATACATTTTTCTTAAAATAATACTTCTCATAGTAACTGCAAAAGTGATGTCAGCTACATGACCTTAAGAAGAGAAGGAGAAGCTTATCAAGATCACTGATATATGATCTCAGGGGGAGCTATACATATGTATATCTTGATGATGATTCCCATGGTTTTTTTATATTCATGTTGCTTATATTACTGGAAGTGCATCTGATGTAGTAACAGAAAAGAGGAACATACAATATAGGCTCAGGGGAAGCTATGGTTATGAAAATTCAGTGTTTTACATTTTGTACATTGTTCTTATGAAGGATAGTTGCGTATATATGCGAATTTTGATCTATATAGTCACATATCTTTATCTGACATGAAGAAATAGTGGGACAAACTCAGTGCTCAAGGGGAGCATTTTATATAATAGTGCATTGTTGGAATTATGAATTCCTGCCCATTCCATGTTGCATGATGATATTCATGATAAGTATATAGATTATTAATGACATATGGTTGTTACTACTGAAGACACATAGGTTTTTGTTAGTGATTATGAATTCTTGGATGTTGGTTAAAGTTCCACATAGTGAAGTTAAATTTGAATAAAGGGATATGTTGTTGCGCTTCAAAATTTTTATATTTCTTTGATGTATGGGGATTATGGCTCTTCCTACAAATGGAAATAGCATGTTGATCTTGATGATATGAGGTCAATAAGATGAGTTGATAATAGATCTCTATGGAACAATCTTATTTTTTTGCTACAATTGATCGATATTCTTGTTTCAGGTTTCTATATGGTGTATGATGGTTGTTGATGACTATCATGGTCTTGCTACCTCACTATTGAGGTGTTTGGTTTTGGTTATAAATGTAATATTTGTCTCTTTATTTAAAGGTCATCTAAAGACCCATGATGTAATAATTGTAAAATTTAGTAATGTTTGGACTATTGTGGTCATGCCAATTATGTATGTAATCCCATTATTTTGAGCATTTTATGTAATGCTGAGTCAAATATGTAACCCCACTGTGATGGGTGATCCTCATGTGTTGTTGTGTTTCTTATGTGTGATGGTTTATTTTGCTCATACTTTTCATGATTAATGTTCAATTAATGCCTAATGAATTAATGATGCACTGGTTCAAGTTAAATGTATTGTGAAATAAATAACAAGTTAGTTAAATGGGTGTATGATGTTTGTCTTCCTCATAGTTGTGTTTACTCTACTAAATGAAAGTAGCATACAGAAATTTGAATAAGAAATTGAAAGGTTTATGTGAGTTTTAAAATATTGATTCATCGGCCCCCAATATTTTTCCCAACATCCATCGATTCTCTAGAATGTATATTTTGTAGGCCTTTGATGATTCATTATAACAATAAAATATGATATCTTTCCTAAAGAATCAAGATTGTTCCTCTTATATTTAGGAACATGAATATATATAGGAGAACCAAACATTCTCATGTGTCCGACCTGTGGCTTCCTTTTAGAGAATGTTTCTTCAAGATCCATACCTACTAGAACTTTATGAGGGCTTCTATTTTGAATGTACATGGTTTTTAGTGATGATTCACCCTGTAAAAAAATGGCAATTCCAAATCATGCATGATGTCCTTGACAGACTCTTCAATGGACCTATTATTTCATTTTTCTACACCATTCTAATATGGATTATAGGGTAAAATTAGCTCCCTTGTAATCTTATTATGCCTATAGACTTGTGTGTGGTATAGATCGAAGTGCCATGTAACCCTTAGTATGCGGTATTTAACAGTTTGTAAATTCATCACTCACTAACACCCTGTGTAATGGACTAAACCACTAGGAAACCCTCATTTCATTAACTTAGTGCAAAGTTTTTATAGTTATGCATAATTTAGTGTGGAATTATGCAACAAATATTTATTTTACTATGTTGCTTTTAGTAATTATTTAATGGGAAACCAATAATAATATAAATTCCATTTAACCAAAAAGAGGTTCTATGACGATACTATGCAAATACCTAGCTTAAAGTTTGGTACTAAGAAAATAACAATAATCTCACAATAATGATTAGCTAGATGTAACATCATTATTAGATTAATTACATTTAGTCTCATCTCATGTATAGGTCCATAACCTTACAATACATATAGCGCAATATATTTATGGAGAATGTAATTTAGTTCAATTCAGTTTATGAAAGAATATGAGTGTAAGTATGGAGGTAACTTAGTGATCTCTTTACAATATATAATCTAATATAGATTATATAGAGAGAGAGAAATTTAGATTAATTGGGTTTGTTTTGAATATTTTGGAGTAATGATAATTATTCTCTCCCCTCAAATTTCATTTTTGAAAGTGATTTATAAAACTGATATGATAAAAATTTTCATAATAGATTTTAACATTATTGTTGAGTTTAATTCTTTTCCTATTTAGATAGAAAAATCAAGTAAACTCATATTAATGGTAATGAAATCCCATCATGCTTGAATGCTATTTTTTTCTTCTTAAAATATTTTTTGTGTTTAATAATTATATAGAATGGCCTAAATAGGATAATTGACGTAACTCGGGTAGTTCAATTGGAAGCCATGGGATCTAAGAGTGCTTGTAATAGTAGTAGTTGTTGAAACTTCACTAGTCATATTTTCCTAATCATTATATTCGATTTCAAAAATCCAATCTCATATGATTAACATGAATAAGCACTTACCACTAGAGACAGGTGACTAGTATTTTGATGGTCAAAAGCACAAAGAGGAGTTATGGAGGTGAGCTTCATTGAAATAATCTATAAAAAAAACATTTCCAAATATTAATATAATAAAAGTCAAGAAATGAAATCCAATTACAAATTTAGATATGTTATTTTGGACCATTTTAACTAAAGTAATTCATACCTTCACCTAGCTTTTCAAGGACTACACATAGTTGATGATTTCCTCTAACACAAGTGTAAGCTAGTATATAAAATACAACGTAATAATAATTTTCAATTCAATGGCTCAAACAATAGTAATCGTTAATTCAACCATCTTTAAAAAAAACCATCGACTCAAAAAACAAAACCATATTGATCCATCATTAATTTAGCAATCAGATGTAAGTCATCAATTCAACAAATATGAAAAGAGAGAAGATTTTTTTAAGCTCTCAGTAGGCTTTATAAGATTTAAATGACAACATAAGAAAATATTCCTTTTACAAAATTGTGTCACGATAAATATTTTTTACCTTAATGCACCTACTGCCTTTTCTGTATATGCATTTTATTGATACTTCAGCTTTTTTAGTGTTGTGAAAGAAACTATGTAAAAAGAGCAGCAATATTATACTTTTGAGCAACCAAGAATAAGGTTTTGTAGAACATTCATGCAATCACTAGTCTATGGCCTTTGGACTTACATTTTATTGAAATTTAATGGATATAAATATATTATGCGTCGAACTAATAATTATTAATGTTTTATACATACATATATATATATATATATATATATATATATATATATATATATCCTTTCCTTCTAGCTACGACTGTCTATAAACTGTCCTCTTCTTGATCTCATGTGGATATTACCCTTCTGAGAATACAATGTTGCATTTGACCTCTACTTCTTCTTTTCTATTGTTGATGATCTCAAAATCCTCAGGTTCGTGTATGAGAATTGTAGGAGCTTCATTTTCACTTAGGTCACGAGATGTTCCAGTCAACAAGATCAATGCATGGAAACACTACACAAGATTAACAACCGATGTTAGAAAATTGTGAAAACGCTGAAAAAATTCAATCGAGTGAAACATCATACAAGGTAAAGAATAAATAAACAGATCTCATATGCAGAAAGAAGTCATGGAAATGATGTTGCATGAGTGGATCCATAAAAGCATTGATTAATTGTAGACAATTTTTCCTCACTCCGTTGCAAATACGAAGATAAATTAGTGTTGAAAATCGGGTACCTGTGGGATCCATAAAGGCGTCATGCATTGCTCGTAGATATATTGTTGTATGCATAACACCTAATATAGGATATCCCATTGAATAAACCCATTTTCCAATTCCAATAAAGGCATTAGCTGTTTGTGCATTCATGAAGGGATAAGATGTATGGATATGACAATTGCTCGACAAAATGGTTTGGTTAATCGTTGTACGCCATTATTCAAATCTGAGGAACCCTGAGGTATTATGTCATACACCTCACCTGACACACACATAATCATAGCAACATTAATTATCTAGTGGCCGTGGTGTACTGGAGTTGCACATAATGACGTATCTCTACAGATAATGGTGATTGTATCCCCAGATGCATAGTAGAGTGATAGAAGTGGAGAGGCCAATGTGTAAAGGAAAGTGTGGTGTCCTATAGTGTACTCCAGTTGCAGATGATGAAATAACCATATATAAGTAGTGAACTCTATGTTTCGACATTAAATTCCACCTGTACTTCAGACATGAGGTTTTAATGTTACACTATGCCCCACCCATAAGTAAAGAGAGTGGAACATTATTATTGTGTAAGATTTGGTTGATATTGAATTGTTCCTTTCTTAGCTTATTTCTCTATAATGACATTAAAACCTAATAGCTTATCTTAATTATCGCATTAAAATAATGAGATTATATTTTACAAAAATTAATTAATCTAAAAAAAATTAAAACCATTACTAATTAAACCTCTAAATATGATATTTAAAAAAATATATTTTTAATGTATTAAAATAAAAGTGTTTAAGTTTTGTTACCCGGATGAGGGTGTTACTGCTGCGCATTTATGAGGATTTACTCCTCGCAGGCAGTTGTCCCTACACCTGGCTCGCGGACGAGGATTGCACATTCCCATGCCATGCGATATCAATTGGACAGAGTACAAAATAATGGTCGCACAGTTCGTATTCAATGTGCGCTTGGCTCGAGAGACTATGCTCGGTGTTTTATCCATGGCTTGGTGTCTGGTTTATGCCATTGCCCTCGGCTCTTTCTACCTCCGCCCGATTTTCTTCCCGCACCCTTCTTTCGTTCAGGCAGATTAGAAGCTCACCTGGATTCGAAATCTTGCCTGGTTCGTCTGTGCTCAGTCCTTCCCCCTTCAGCTCTGCCATTTTCCCTTACCTAGTTTCTCTGATAATTCGAAGATGCCTCACCATCGTGGAGTCTCTCACCGTGGAGGCACCACTGGTAACCGAGGCAGGGCCTCTCATTCTACTCCCCAGAACATTGTCCCTATTGCTTCTGCCTCCCCGTCCTCTCTGCCCTCTAGCCATGCTAGACCTCTCCTGCACAACTCCTTTCAAACAGCCCGCTTCACCTTTCATAGCAGGCTCAATAGGCCAGTGTTGTCAGCCAGCATCACTGTCATTCTTGCTGAGGAGGAGGATAAGCCCAGCAGCTCGGCCCACACCACCACCTCTTAGTCTCAGGATGACAGTGTCCTTCAGGGGGAGATGGCTGGGGTCGTGTTCAATGATGACAACATGCAGGAAGACGGCATTGTTCCTGAAGTTCCTCAGCCTCCGGCAGAATCCAGTCAGCGTGAGGTGCTTGCATGTGAGCCGGTTCATCCTCTAGGTAGCATTTTGAATCTGGTAATCCTCCAGATGGCAGTATCGAGGGGGATGCAGATAATGAGTTCATCACATGGATTGCCTCTTCCAGGCAGGTGGACAAGGATGCGCCCATCTCTCCGCAACATGTCAAATGATTCTGGTTCAATGCCTACTGGTGGCACTCTTGCCTCTGCTCTGTTTTATTTTATGTTATGCGTCTATGTTTTGGGTCTCTGGATATTATTCTTGTCTCAGTTCTTGTTTTGTATCAGTGCGAGCCAACATAATCTGATGAGCAGTAACAAATCATGGCTCAGCAAGCCTTGTTTTTGTTTAATTTTGCGGTTACGACAGAATGCTTATCGGCAAAGCCATAGTCGGCGATAGTACTGTTGTGCTAGACACAGAACTGGATCACTTTCTTGTCTATCAGGGACTTACAAATGATGTTTCAGAGTCTCTCAATCCTGGAAGGGTGGATAGAAGGATCTATATGTCTCAGAATCTCTGGTTGAGGGCTGGCTTCTACCCCCTCTGAGGGCTCGACCTCTTTGTACATATTTTTTCTCTTTTTTTAATAGAAATAGCCTTTACGCAGGAAAAAAAAAAGAAAAAAAAAAAAAAAAAAAGTGTTTACGGTTTGTTGTAATCTTCTGATTGTTGTT
Organism: Pinus tabuliformis; assembly: GCA_031772625.1. Classification (NCBI taxonomy): domain Eukaryota; kingdom Viridiplantae; phylum Streptophyta; class Pinopsida; order Pinales; family Pinaceae; genus Pinus; species Pinus tabuliformis. Next base: position 919,951,873 of record CM062816.1, read on the forward strand.
TTAGAATTGAATTAGTGATGTCAATTACAAGTGGAAATTATATGCAAGTGGAAATTTTATTGAGTAACACCCCTTGGAATAAGATTTCTCTAAAGTATGAAATGGAAATGTCTATATGGAGGCAGAATGGTCAATGAATGCACATGAAAGTTGACTGAGCAAAAAGAATAAATAAAATGAACATATTTTAGATTAAAAATTCCACTCAATGTTTTCAAGATATTATTAGACAAACTTCAATATTACGGGTGAGGACAATATTCTATAAAATTTAACCTCTAACCATGGTTAGGCCACTAACCATAAATGAAGAAATAAATATGTATGAATAGTGAAGTCTATAATGATTTTTTCCTACTTACATCATTATTGTTCACTTAATTCTCAAACGAAATGATTTTGTAACACCCCTAGCTGATTATCCATGTAAAACAAATATAAGACAAATGTAATGGGACACATATTCTAAGATGAATGGTGGGAAAAACATCATAGTAGGTGTCACTTTCGGTTTATTTATGGCAAAGGAAATGGCAAAGAAAAAAAAGGCATTAATTGGCATTTATTTATGAAAATAATGGAAAATAGGAGAAAAGGAAGGTTAAAGGTCATAAAATTGTCTAAGGAGGAAACTGAAGGAAAATGAAGAAAAACAAGGAAAATAAAGGCCTTAATGATAAAAAGGCTTCTGAGGATCACTTGACAGTCTTTCGTTAGTTCATTTTTGGGGCTCTATTCTATTGTCTCATCCTATCACACTTATATTATTATTGGAACATGCTTAGATCACTCTAGTATTCACTTAGATTGGAGAAATAAGGCAAAGGAAAGCGAGAAAGCACAAGGGAATATTTGGATCAGTAACTACAGTTGGATTTCTTTGCAGTTATTGAGTTGCGTGTATGACTTCCTTTCTAGTTTTGGAATTCATGGTACATGCATCTGATTTCTTAGTTATGTGTTGTCATTGGCATAGAGGATTCCCTCAATTGACAATGGTTTGACCCTTGTCATTTCCTAGATATCCATGGTGTTTTGGGTTTCCCACTTGATTGTTTTATTATTGTTTCTCATGCACTTATGGTTGTGGTTTGAGTTACTAGTTCTTGGAGCATTGGTTTGACAAACACTCTGGAAGCCTTAGAATAGCTTGGGTTGAGTTACTAATCCTGGAACCTTGGTTGGAAAAATGATCTGGACCCCTTGGTTTGTTAAGTTACTAGTCAGAGAACCTTGGCTAGATAAATTCTCTATGGCCCTGTGGCAGTTGTGGGTTGAGTTATTAGTCCTAGAGACTGGTTGGAACAAACATTATAGATCCCTCGACACCTTGGGTAGAGATCGATCTAGTTGGTGTTGGTGATGTCTGAGCATGAGGTGGAATCACTGGATGATGGTTGAGGTGGTTTTTCATTTGGAAGACCTGGTTTGGTTTCGGTTGGTTTATTCCATATGATCATACATTCATGCTTGGAATATGGCAAGGGGGTGATTGGCTGAAAGAGAGATTTGGTTCAACCCAATCTATGGTCAGGTGGTACGTGGAAGTCCCTGACTTGGTTGGATTTTTCATATGTTAATAAGAAATCTTTTTCTCTTTTATTTCATGAGTATTTACACTTGCTATTATGTGGCTTTGAAGGTTTTTCCATCATTGTTATTATTCTGGTTATATGTTGGTTATAAGCATGGTTTTATAACAGGTTCTAGCTATGGCTCTTCTTATGTTTGAAATTTTTATGAATAGTTAATGAATGCATAAGATAGTAGATATTATTGGAGCTATTATGAGAGTTCATTAGACCTTCTTAGTGAATCTCAGATAAGTTCCAGGCCCCTATGTTCAGATATGCATTCATTACTTGTAGATTTCATGTTCACCATATGTTTGACGAAATGATTGTCATGGTTTGGCTTGGTTAGATAAATTTATTGACTAAGTTTTTTATGAATGGATTTGTATTGATGTTATATATCATTGTAGAAAGTCTCACTAAGTTTTGGGCGGTGTTTGGGAGACAAGCCCTGAAAAGGTGGAAATTATTTTGGGGATGCAGGCTTAGAACTAAGGAATTAGGACTACATTAGCTACCTTGTAAGCTTATGCATGTGACTGTAGGCTTACATTCCCATGGAGGCCTTTTTATGAATGCGATTGTGGGCCTATATCACTAAAAGGGCAAGTTAGCTCAGGGTTTGGGCACCTGGAGTGGTTGTTTAGCTCGTAAGGTTCTTGTAGCTCTTGAGGGAGGTAAACGAGGTTTTAGTTTGTTGATTCCACTTCCTCAATACTACTTAGGAGGTTGAGTCATATCATTGTAACTCTTCATCACATGTTTACCCGATAGACTGGAGAAGTTGGGTAAACGTGGAAGGAGGGTGCTAGAGAGTGGTATCAGAGCATGGTTCAAACACTTGGACTGGATATGGTTATGGATATCCCATTCAGCCCATCTGGCTAGATGCATTTTGTTATGTATGAATGCATGTTCATGGTTATGGTTATGAATGCATAGCAGGTTAGACATGCATCATGGTGGTCATCATGCAGTTTCTGTCATCATGATGTTGTTGGTATGTTATGATGTTTATATGTTGGGTGAGATGGATGTTGATGCTACTTTGGATCAGTTTGTGCATATAGTTATGGTTATGATATTCATGTATGAGTCGATATAATTGCGATATTGTGTCATACTAATATGGATTGACTTGTGCAGATGTGATAGCCTCCCCTGAGATACATTGAGGTATGAGTGTGATTATGTCATATGTTTGGTTTATCTAACATGATATGTTTACAGTTTGTCTCAATGTTTGATTAATTGCATTATATGTGTATGTGTCTATAATATTGCATGAAGGAATTATCTTGTTTTAAGATTATTTTACTATCACAATATGCATTGGGACAATTAATATGCACTTGAGTGTAAGTCGGCGCTAGTTGTAGTATTATGATTAATGACTATGAATTGATTATCGCATGACTATCAATCTTGGTAAAGGTTGATTTCAAATTAATATACATTATGTCTTGGTCTTTGGAACATGTGACTGACATGTGTGAATAGTTGCAAGGTAACTTTCTTGGGATTAGCATGACAAGGTAATAGTTGATTTGTTTATATGAATAATAGTAGGGTGATCTGATAGTACATATAAAGACTCCATTGTAGTAAGGAAAAATATAAAGGAAAGGAATTTGGTGAAAACTCATTTGGATATGTTTGGAGACCTTTTGTTCCAAATGAATGAGTTCTTTGCATGAATACATCAAGTCTTCTTAACCTTTATTATGCCTAACATTGTGTGGATATATGTTATATTCATGAACATGTACTTGACATCTGTAACGTCTGGTTTCATGTTATGGGGGATTCATCAAGGAATTGGAGCCCCTTGGGAGATAACATTTGTATGTGTTCAGTTACAAGGAATCGTGCTCAACACAACCAGGTAAGGTAACAAGTATATTGTTACATTTATGTGTGCACTAATAGCTACGTGTTTATGGAAGTATGATGCAGGGGATTGCATGGAAAAAGAGATGGCCATGGAATCTTGGAGAAGGGTGAGGTTGATCTTTCCCTTGGAGGCATTGGGAACCCATGGGGTTGAGTCCTGGTTTTTTTTTACTAGTCTTGTTATTTCGATGCTTTGTGATCTATTTGCACTTGATTTGTAGTATATTTTATGTTTGGTAAATGGCCATGCCACTTTGTTTGTGGTATTATAATGTTTTTGGTTTTTCATTGTTTTCTTCATGTTTCTTCTTGTTCTTTCCTTTTATGTTTGTGGGGGACTTGGGAATTCAATGGGGAAAGAGGGAAGTTAATGGAGCTTGGGAATCATTAAATGAAACCGATTAGGCAATGTAAGACTCGAATGAAGCTTCGTGCATGAGTAAACGACAGTTGAAGGAAATAATATGATAGTCAGTTGGATTGGTTGGGTCCATTGGGATAAATGGATGGTGGTAGGACATTCATGAGAAAGGTGACAGGAAAGGTAAAGTGAATGAATCTAAGGTATTAGATGTGTTGTCTATGTTGAGAATTGTCCTTCTCAATATTGTGCATGTCATGGGGGGTAAAAAGAGTTATCTTAACCTTGACCTTACAATATTAGGTAATTATGTTCTGATCTAGATTATGTTGATGTCTATATATGTATACATGTATGTGTGTATGTCATTGTCTGATAGGGTTGTTATGGATCATGATTATTTTATGCTAACGATTATATATATGTAAGTATTTATGTCATTGTCTGACAAGATTGCCAAGGATCATGCTTTTGGAGGAACAATTTCTTGTGCAGGTGAATGGCATGAAGAGGTTCTTGGATTTATGAGGAATCAAGTGGGAAGAATAACCTGGAAGATCCATAAGGTTAATAGTGCATGGATGAAATTTGATAATATATGCTTGTACTATGCCTATGTTGTTTTATAGATAGGTAACGATAAAGGATACATCGGCTAAATCAAATCAGTGTGATCGGCAACATGCTAGAACATGAATGGATAGTGGAAAGACCCTAGAAGCTAGGTTGCCTGCTAGAGAGAGTGTGGTCTCTCCATGTGAAGTACTACTGTTGTGTATATGTTGTACATTTTGTACCTATGGTGTTGTGTACATGTGGTATGGTGTACATGTATTATATGCAGTTATGTGTCGATGTTGTATATCTGGTGTTGTGTATAAACGGTGCTATGTACATAACATTGGTTGTAATTTTATAAGCCATTAAAATATTTTTTGAAATACTATTATAAAATAAAAAAATACAATTATATAATTATATACAATTTTTTCAAAATTAGTTTAAATTAAAAATATAAAATATAATTAAAAGATAATTCAAAATAATTTAAATTAAAATAATATAAAAAACAAATTAAAAAATAAAAGGATAACATTTTATCTAACCTTTTTAGAAATAAATTAATGAATAATAACCTCTAACTTATAAATAAAAATTAAATTAAAAAAATTTCATATTGATGGAAAACCTCCGCCAGTGTTTTAAAAAAATTTCACTTTATTTGGAAAACCTCCGCCAATATTTTAAATACCCTAAGTATTAAAAAGAAATAACCAATGGAAATCTCATAAATGTAACTCATGGAAGCACTTTTAACTAGGATTTGGTGTTCAATCTTAAAGATGTATCATTGTATTGTATAAAGCGGATTTCCCAGAGACTAGAAGATCTGGAATGCGTTAAGTGATAATCTTTGTTTCAGAACGATGCTTTCGATCGTTGTATGAAGATGTGGGATCGTTGACAGAGAGGAAGAGAGGTAGCACGTGGTGAGCTGTATCTAGAGAGGGAGGGGGAGAGAGACGAAGGGAGGGATGCAAGGGAAGAGAGGAGAGAGAGAGGAGGGAGGCTAGGGGGGTGGAGGGAGAGGGAGAGAGATGGGCGGTGGCAAAGGAGGAGGGATAGAGAGGAAGAGACGGGGGGGGTGGAGAGCGACAAGAAGGGAGGGAGAGAGCACGAGAGGGGAGAGAGATGTAGGGAGGGAGAGAGGGAGAGATGGGTAGTGACGAAGGAGGAGGGATAGAGAGGAAGAGACGGAGGGGGTGGAGAGCGACAAGAAGGGAGGGAGAGAGCATGAGAGGGGAGAGAGATGTAGGGAGGGAGAGGGAGGAGGAGGGGGATGGAGGATGGGAGAGAGAGAGGAGGAGAGAGATGGAGGGAGAAATGAAGGGAGGGGAAGAGAGGGGGAGATGGAGGGAGGGAGGGAGAAGAAGAGAAGAGGGAGGCAGAGGGGGTAGGCGGTAGTCGGGGGATAGGGAGAGAGAGGGGTGGTGGAGTTGGGGAAGGAGGAAGGACAAAGAAGAAGAGAGGGAGTTAGCGTTGGGGGGATGAAGAGAAGGAGGAGGAGAGAGATGGAGGGAGGGAGGTAGGAGGGAAAAGGAGAGTGAGAGGCAGGGGGCAAAGGAGAGGAAGGGGAAGGACAAGGGAGGGAGAGGTAGAGAGGGAGAGAGTAATGGGGAGGGAGAAGGAGAGAGGAGGGAGGTCTGGTGGGTGAGGGGAGAGGGGAGAGAGAGGGAGGGAAGCAGTGAAGGAGGAGGGACAGAGAGGAACAGAGGAAGCAAGTGGTGGGGGGTATGCAGAGAGGGAGGGGGAGAGAGAGGGGGGGGGAGGAGGTGGTGAAGGAGTTAGATTTTTACCTATGTAGTAGATAACATAAGGTTTCTTATCGTCCAGTTGGCACACAACAACACCTACAGCAATATCTAATGCATCCGTAGCTATGTGAAATGACAGTTCCCAATTAGGTCCTCGCAAGACCGAAGTTGTTGATACACAACATTTCATCTTTAAGAAGGACTGCTTACACTTCCCTGTCCGCAAAAAATCAACATCCTTCATGAGAAAGAAAAATAACGGCAATGCAATTCTTGAAAATTTTTCTATAAATCTTCTGTAATACCTTGCATGCCCCAAAAAACTAAGTACCTCTTTCTGCATTTTGGGAATTGGGATTTTCAGAATTACCTCTATTTTTGCAAGGTTTACCTTGATTCCATCAACCAAAATGTAATGTCCAAGCATGATCCCTTCAATCATCATCATGTGACATTTCTTAGTGCTGAAGGCAACATTAGTCTATACACATTGCTCTAGCACTTATTCTAGATTGACTAATGTTGTTTCAAAAGCATCTCCATAAGGTGTGAAATCGTCCATGAAGATTTCCAGACTGTCATTCAATAAGTTAGAAAAAGTTCCCAGTATTGCCCTTTGAAAGGTTGCTGGCGCATTACAGAGCCCAAAAGGTAGCACTCTATATGCGTAGGTTCCCCAAGGACAAGTAAAGGTCATTTTATCCTGGTCTTCTGGGGCAATCTGTATCTGATTGTAGCCACTAAATCCATCCAAAAATGAAAAGTATTTCTTTTCGGAGGGAGTTTCAAGGACCTGATCTATAAATGGTAATGAAAAATGGTCCTTCTAAGTGGCCTTGCTGAGTTCTCTAGAATCAACACAGACTCTTCACTTGCCATTCCTTTTAGGAATGATGACAAGAAGTGACACCCACTAACTATCATATATTAGATAAATAAAATTAGCACTCAGGAGTTTTTGTAGTTCTTCTTTCACGACTTCCTTTAGTGCAGGGTTCATGCGGCGTTGTGGCTGTCTTACTGGTGTGCAACCATCCTTCAAATAAATACAGTGAATGCATAGGTTAGGGTGGATCCCTTTCATATCCATAAAATCCAATGCAAATGGCTTTTATACTTCTATAACAGCTGTAACAACCATTGATTCTGTTCAATAGTCAAATTGGGATTAACATTAAATATTTTTCCAGATTCAATCTCAATTAGGCTGCTAGTAATATTTGGAGTGGTTCTCATTTGTTCAAAATCTATATCTTCCACTTCTTCCTCCTCATTTGCATTTTTAATAGAAGCAACAGAAAGTAAATTACTAATAAAACCATTAACAACATCATCTTCTGTCTCATCTTTGAAATACCTAGCTTTCCCTAGAGTGAGGAGTGGCAGGGAAAGATCTGACCCAGGCTCAAACTCATCCCACCAGGGGTTGTACACATCCATATTTGGTTTTGGGGGATAAAGATTAAGGTTCGGTGTTGCCTGGCCATTGGAGATCACCATTGATCTCATCTTGCAGCCTATAAATGCATCTGTAGTGGCCAGCCAAGGTCTCCCTAGGATCAAAGGATGCCCCACCCAAATTGGAATTGGGATGTAGGATAAGGAAATCAGTCGTATATCTCTAGGAAGCTATTGTAATCACTATATATTATAACATCCCCTGAGGTTTAACACGGGACCTGTCTACCAATTCCAACACAGTAGGAGTGTGTCTAAGTCCCTGTAGCCCGAGAGTGATAAAGAGATCTTTCGTCATTACATCAATGGCAGCCCCAAGATAAATCAATGTATTGGCTATGCTCTGGTCATTAATGTAGACAATGACCGTAGGATTTCTTGGATCATTCTACTTAGTAAGGAGAGGCTGAGCACACATTAATTCATATAACTTTCCTAGCACATGTATGGTGGTTGGGTCTCTAGGCTTCCTCCTAGGCTTCTTGATGAACAAATCTCTCACTGTCTTGGCATAGATGGGTACTTCTTTAAGGGCTTGCAGTAGAGGAATTCGTACATACAAATTTTGTAACTCCTTAAGAAAATTAGATTTGGGCTGTGAAGTCATCCTAGGTTCGGCCAGTCTCTGAGGGTACAGGGGGTCTTGAGTAACAATAGTCGAATTTGCTGTTACAGGTGTATCAACCTTCCCCGAATTAGTTGTTATAGATGTAACAGTTCTTTGCGGGTCGACTATTATAGATGTAACAACTTCCTCTATATTCAGCTGTTGCAGGTGCAATAGCCGCCTTAGAGCCTCCATCTTCTCCTTTGGATGGTTCACAATCCTCCTCTGTAATGATAGGGAAGTGACTGGGGTTAATTATTGTGCCCAATCACAATTGTATTTCATTAAGTTCCACGAGGATAATAAAGTAGGTCTAGAAGGTCGTAGGAGCCTCTATGCCCTGAGCTACTTTATTGTTTGGGTTTGGGTTAGGTTGCACGGGTAGTTGGGGTCGCACAGGTGGTGGAGGAGCAAGAGCTTGGAAAGGAGGTAACTGCAGATGTTGTTGCATGGGTGGTGCAGGCAAAGCTAAGTTCTGGGCATTTCCTCTCTAGTTCTGGTTCCAAGGGTATGGTTGGGATTGAGGATATTAAATAGGAGGAGATGGAGACCATTGGTTCCAGGGTGAAGGGAACTGAGCTGAAGGAGGGGCTGAATATTTCCATTGATATGGTTGGTTATTATATGCATTGTTCCACGAATTGAAAGAGGAAAAGTCTTGAGACATACCTGGAGGTCATGGTTTCCATGGCCTCCTTGGTGCGATGAAGTAAGAGGACTACACCTCCTCGGTTGATTCTCTAAGTACTGCCTTTAGTCTAGGAAAATATAGACACTTCTTTGTCGAATGCTACAAATTGCAGATATTACACAGGCTAATGTTGTTCAATTCACATTCCCTGTGAGGATGTTTCTTCTGACAAGTTGGATAGAACACGGCCAAGGGTGTATCAGCTTCTACTTGTGTCCTTTTGATCTGTGCTATTGTTATCTGGGCCGAGAGAGTACTGAGGATATCGGTCTTGAAATTTTTGAACAAATTTCCGATCTCCGGTCTAGTTACTCCTTCGCCTGCAGATTTTTGTATGCAAACAGAGGCATCCCGAATTTTACTTCTTCCTTTAGATGATCCTCGAGAGCATCGTAGGTAGAGCTTTATAATTTCAGCGAATGGCTCTTGTGATATATTCCTTTTCCTAATAGGTTCAGGGTGTCAAGGTAGTCATCCCTCATTCCTCTGATGAAATATAGTCTTCAAGATTTCTGGGTCTAAATCGCTGTGTTTAGACCTCTGCAAATTGTAGTGGAACCATTCCACATAATCTTCCAAGCTTTCTTCCTCCTTCTATGTCATTCTAAATATCTCTTCCCTTAAGTCCTTGGTCCTACAATAGTCTTGGTACTTTGACAAGAATGTCTCCTTCATAGCATTCCATGTTGAAATGGAAGTGGGGTTTAATCCCATGAACCATCACAACGCTGCTCCTTTTAAGGTAGCAGGAAATACCTTTAGCTTCTAAGCATCTGCTGTATAATCATAACTTCTACATAGGACATCAAACTCAAACATAAATGTATCTTGATCTTCCACAGTCATCCCCTGAAAGGATGGTAAGGATGATAGAGGAATGTTTTTCATAGGAGCTTCACCTTCGATATTCCCAATTGGGAACTCAAAGGTGGTGGTAGTGGTGTCTATTTTAGCATTGTTATCATTGTTGTCTCCCATGATGAATTCTTCTAACCCTTCCTGTAGCAGACATTGTTCGAGTTGTGTTTGTGATGGCCTTGCAGATGTGATTAATGCCTCAGATACCACTTGGGTTGGTTGTTTCACCGCACTACCTGTATATGGATATTGATAAATCAACAAGTGATTTTCCACCTCAAGTGCCCGATGTCCCCCCCTCGGTCCTCAAATTTTGGCTACTAACTTCCCCTTCTTGCTCATAAATCAAATCCTTGATCTTGGGGGTATGGGTGCTATTCTTAGAATGATACGGTCACGAGATGGAGGGATTGGAGGTTTCTTCTTTCGCTATGGGAGTAATAGCGTTTTGCGGCCCTGTTTTACTTACATTCCTTTGAGCGCTAGACTTTTCTTTTTCTGCCTTGGAGCTTAATTCCTAGATAAATGTCTTCCCTCCCAAATCTTCACCCTTCATTTCTTTTTTACGACCTGTTGTTCCTGTGACTTATTATAGTGGGGGTGATTTTAGTGTCTCTGTGAGTGCTACAAGTGCACACATGAACCCTACGTGTATCAAATCACACTCTAAGTGCCTCAGCCTTCGACAGTGGTGACCCCGCCCAGGTATGTTAGAGCGATGCGTAGGTTCTTACCTCTCGTCTTACCACCCAACGATTGAGGAGCTGAAGACACACTAAAAAAGTATCAAAATGTCCTAAGTGTCCTAGTAGTCACAATGGTGAGCCCACCTAGGTATGTTAGAGCAATGCGTAGGTTCTTACCTCTCGTCTTACCACCCAACAACTGTGGACTAGGAGCACTCTATGTCAAACAAACAGCTTGGCTGACTGTATCGTCAACTTGCCATCCCCAACAATGGCACCAAATGTAGTGCTGTTTTAATCAACCTTAATTGACTCAGACTGCAACATTAATTGTCAACCCAGGGTAGGTATTGTTGTTTCAATGGAGTTCGCACTGTCTGTGCTGATACACTCCAGCCAAGTAGAAGAAAATGCAGAAAGCTGTAAAAGGGTGTCACTGATCTAAATTGCTGAATCAAAGCATGCGTGTAGATATAATAACACTCTAATGAATTAAATAACAATTCTCAGCTATTAAGGTAAAGGCACGCCACACAAGATTTAACATCTATTCTAGATGGTTCCCATCATTCTACGATTAACTCAGTGTAACATCATGAGATAAATAGAAACAACAAAAAATGTGATCCACAATTTGTACAACTACAGCGAGAAACCATAAATCAATGAACTAATTTAGAATGTACACTACCTAAACCGCTGTAATCCCTGCTAAAGAGGAGGGCCCTTCCTCCTTAGCAGGGTGCAGGAAGAACACGAAAGTGATTAACAAATCAATTGGAAAGCAGTGACAACATCACTGTGCTAATTGATATTAATATAAGTTTAGAATTACATAAATAGAGTAACAATACTCTTCTATATGCCATCTGTTGATACATAAAAAGTCGAGTCTTTTATAATTATTACAACCCGAAAATTAGAAAGCAGATCAGTCATGAGAATCTATCGATTCTCATGCTGATAAAAAACAAAGAAGTTACAACCTATTGTTAAATAAATGTACACCAGTTGTAAATGCTTGAGTCTTGTTGCTTAAAAAATAAACAATCCTATTGTCGGTAGCTGTTATGTGGAATAGTATCCACATTTCCAACTTTGGTGCAACAACATTGAGTGAATGGTGGTTTCGGGATGACTCGGCATAACTAACGACAACACTGTTGATGTGATGGTGGATCCATGCGAGGTGTAACAACATCCGATGTGTAACAACAACCTGTAACAACATCCAATGTGTAACAACAATATGTAACATCAACAACCTGTAACAACACCTTGCATGTAGCAACAATCCGTAACAACACTCAGGGTGTAACAACGAACCGTTCTACCCTTTCCTGCAGTTAATCCCTGTTGCCTATCTGCTTCATAACTTCATTCGTGTGAGCCAACACTTGAAAAAGATGAACTTCCCAAAATACTCCTTCAATGCTCTACTAGTTAGCCACAAAAACGAATAAAGACTCGTATTATTCGGTAAAATATAACAAAGTAACATGACAATAAACTGGATTAAAAAGGTAAGAAAATAGGGAGTTTGGTCATATAAGGGCACAGGGTTGAAGGACAGAAGGGTCAAAACAGGGAAAAGAATGTGCAGAAAATAGGTAAAAAACCACACCCAACACTATGAGGATATTTTCTCTTAAATTTATAAGGCATAGTCTAAATGTTGACCAAGTTCATTTTGTTCCTGCACATAAAGGGTATATTTTTTTAGGTTTGAAAGACTTGTTGGGCCATAGATAATTGTACTGAATAACAGACAAACCCTCCTACAAGTGAAGAAATGATGAAGGATTTTGGATTGATCAAGGAGGGAAGTGGAAATATGACCCTTATCATGTAATTTCAAATAAAAGAGGGGAAATAATTTCTGCACCTTATATTCATGAAAGAAAGCTAGAAATTGAGAAAATGGAAAATGAAGAAACACGGTCAAGCAACAATATGCAACAAAGAGTAGATGTTCATACCCTCGTAGTGAGGGAGAAGAGCTTGACTATAAATATACCTAATAAAATTGATGTTGAGATATAAGACTCACAATTGCAAAATAGAGCAAACGTTCAAAGAGAAGAAGAAGCAGAGGTACATGTTAAATTAATAGAGGGACCCTCAAATCAACACTGTTTTCAAATGTAGTTGGGAAAACTATAGTGTTCTACCTCCTCCTCTATTTCCACTAATTTGGCAGCATTCTCAATTGAAGAAACTCCCTCCACCACACAAGTGTTATAGAGGAGTTATTAACAAATTGAAGAAATAATTCATAAGGTGAGAAACAACATGGCAACTCAACTAGCAACACAAACAACTCCAACTTATCAAACAAGACTACTATTTACTTTGGATTTAGAAAGGAACCAATTAAAATTCTCTCTCATGCATCCAATTATTTAGTCTCTTCCTTCAAGACCATATTTTAAAACATTAAATCTATCCATAAATGTAGCTGACATCCCATTTTGTGACAAGATTAATTTGTATGACAAGCAGGGGAAATGCTCTATAGTACCTAAGAAAAATATTTTTGATAGTAAGTAAAGAAGAAAAGCTTTTGGAGAATTTTTCAAATCAGGTTAAGCAAGAAAAGGAAAATTCTGTAGCACTGCAAATTCAAAATGAGGACTATAAGAAGCTAATTGTTAAATTGGGAATAAATCTAGAAAATAGGGAAACTATCAAAATCCTATTGAAAACTTAGAATATGATATGCACTGACTAAGGAAGAAGTTGAAAATGCTTGGGACCTAACACACTCAAATAGTTGAACTAGCTCAGGTTGAGAAAGAGAAGGAAGTGTTGATGAGAGAGTTAGTGGACATAAACAAATAAATTGTCATTTTCTGGGAAGAAGTGTAGGGCTTACAAAAATAAATAAAAATCCATGTTTGCACTTTTGTGGTCCTAAGTGAGTGAAATGAACCCTTAGAGAAGCTTATAATTTTTATGGCAAAACTCAAAATCTCAGAGGATGAACTAAAGAAAATTCAAGACGACCTAACATAGATAAAGGAACAACTTGATATCAAGGAGAGGAAACTAACTAAAACAAAAGAAAACGATGATCAATTCGCCACCAAGAACAAGGAAACACAAGATGAGATCAAGGAGTTAATTTTTTTTTGAAAGGAAATATCTCTCTAATTGAAACTAGACAAATTGTTTGGAATGATATCATCCAGGAGGTCCATTCTATATGGGAGTATATTCATATAATTCATCAACAAAATATTATGACGAATGGGTCTAAATTAAGCATTGATGCATGCAAAAAACTATGCAGAAAGAAGTAGTGAAGGCTAAAAAGATTATCAAATATTTAAATGGAAAATATTCAACTAAACTAAGGGCATCAGATATCATAGACAAAGTTGGAGTAATTATGGAAATCAATAAAGTGAATGAGAAAAACCTACTTCGTATCTAGGCTGAGAACAAATTAAAGGAGGCTCATAAGTCATTATCTTTGTTTGATTTCAAATTTGACGAGAGGACGAGTAAGGAAATCTAGCTTTTAGGAACTATATGAAAGGAAATAGTGGTTGTTAAAGGTAGAGTAAATACAACACATGAAAAGACTATAATTCTAAAGGGAAGAACTGTAGTGAATTATTTATAGAGGGACTTCCAACTTCTTTGGATGATGAAGACTATTTGTTGCAAAACTTAATTATACAAAGCTTTCAAATTTGAAAGTTTCATTCCAGAAAATGAACCAATGTAAGCTCCTAGAAGAAGCACTTTAGAGGAAGTGTGAAAGCTTGATTACTCCTATTGAATCAATAGTTCAAATGGTGGAACCAAGCACCAATCCTCAAAGTCAATGTTCCACTAGTCATCAAACTTCTCAAAAATGAGAAAAAATCATTTTTTAACATTGTCAAAGACTTTTTAGTGACATATAGTTAAGTAGTAATGGGATGTATTAACAAGTACCATTGTAACTGATTTTGATGTAATATTTAAAATACATGAGATCCACTAGAAAATGGTTCAATTTTTGGCATTTTGAGTAATTTCATAATCATTTTGGCTTCCCTGAAGATAATAATAAAACTCACAAGGTTGATTGTAGTATGTATGGTACATTTTAGTATGTGCTGTTTCCCTCATGCGTTTTTCGTATTCACTTTCCTTCTTTGAAACATGTATGATCATAACAGACTTATTTGAGCAAGTTACAAATTTATTTTATGTATCTTTAATAGTTACAGTGAATACCTATATGTTATATTCAAAGACATCTTAATAAGCTCTCCACTTCTTCTGCACTTCCATTGTTAATGTAAATCATTCATACTTTCATCTTAGAGTTTTAAATTTGGATTCTATTAAAGGTCTCAAGTTATAAACCCTAGCCTCTTATGAGTTCTCTTTTCTTGCGAAATAATTAAAGTCTTGCTAATATAAGGCCAATTTGGGCATAAAGATTCATCTCGAAAACTAAGTTCTGTTACAAAAGGGAATATAACACCTTTGGGCTCATTTTAATAAATGTTTAACAATATTTTAAAAGTTTTGAAATAGTTCTATGGATGTCCTAGGAATTGGTTCCCTTTCAGCTATGAATTGTCTCTAGGGTGACAACACAAGGTATGGTGCACAATGTTACCTGCGAAAAGTGAGTGACCCCATAGGAGAATTTTTCTTCCATCTTTGTCTTCAGCCAGGAGACAACAACCCCTAACAACCGCTAGTGTAATCGATGTATTGTGCCATTTGACTTGCGCTCCCTAAGCTAGTTGTATGTCCCCTTGCCCATCTATCGAGAGCATGTGTTTGAAGGTGGGAAATCAAATCCTAAAGTTATGTTTTTTATTGTGTAATTAGGTACTTATGCTTGTTTCTCTTCGGACACTTTGGGCATGGATTATTGGGTGACTTGGAAGAAGGAATGGTTTTGATTGTAGTCTTTTTTTTTCACCCTAAATGGGGGCTTTATCTTCAATCCTAGTTCCAGGGGATATCCCCTAATGGATTATAGCTTCAGGAAGGGCACAACTTAGAAAACCCCATTTTTGGTAGCGTGGTCCTCAGATGCCTCACATAGGTGAAAGTTCGTAAAGAGCATGGGACCTTTACTAAATTGATATTGGGACATTATCACATTGTTTTCACTTATTCTAGTAGTTGTACCTTTGGTTTTCCCTTCCTTAGAGCCCTTCTAGATTAAGTAGTAATAGGAAACATTCCATTGATATGGTGGGAAACATTTGACTGATATATTTCCCTAGGAGGTTGTCATTTATCCTATCATGTTCTAACCATCTTCCAACCAATTTTACAATTAGAATGTACAACATTTTTCCTTGGCTAAACATGGAAAACAAGGGTATGTTGCCTCTACTCTAAGTTGTAAGAAATGAAAATTGACATCTAAATAAAATAATATCTAACTAACTTATTGAAAGTCAATTAGTGACACCTCATTCTCCATCAAGATAACAAATTCGATCAACTTTTTTTTTTGCAACATGTCCTTTTCGCAGTTTGTTGGATGATGGCCATATTTGTCCTCTTGTTAGAGCATGATACATGGACTAGTTAAACTAATTAATATGCATTCATTTAATTTTTTCTAGCAAATAAAAAAATATCATTTCACATATTAAATATACTTAAAGGTAGAAATCAAGGCCTGTATAACTTTTTGGCCACTATGATACGTGGAAATTCATTTTGAAAGCCTAGCCTTGGAGGCCTTGTCTTGAAACATATACTATTTGAATTTAACTATGAGAAAATAAAATACAACTTTTTTTAAAAGAAATTTGATATAATCTTATGAGAAAATTCAATTACTTGGGTACTCTCCTCACCGAGCTTCCTTCATTCATCCAACTTCTCATATGTTTTTACAAGTTCTTTCCATGCTTTTGTACTTACATCAACTGACCTTGTTTTGAGCCTTTGCTCGAGCAAGAGTCTTTTTATCTTCTTTGTTTGATTGCATCTAAATCTCTTGCAGTTATGAGACATTTTTATTTTAACCTTTTTTATTGAACGACATGTGCAAAATTTAGTCTCCATGTTGTGAATTACTAATTTTTGTAAGTGCAACGCATCTTTGAGAATGGAAAATGGAGATGGGATTTGAACTGTTGAAGGTATGATTTCTTCAACCTATTCAAAACATATTTCATAGCATTTTTTCTACATATTTTTCTTGAAACCACATCGTATTTTGTCCTTATATCATAGCTACCAATGCAATATTCATAATGTGGCATGGTGGAACAAGCGATTTGTGTCTCAAGAGTGGATTGGGCATTGGAAGACTTTGTTTCCCATTCCAAACTCTTAGTGGTTATGCTTAATTACTTCCTCCTTAATCTTCTGCTCGATCCATGAGTGGTTGGGGAATCAATTGATTCCCTTTGATTTGGTTGACATGCTAGCAATGTTTCAGTGATTTTAGTTGATCATTTGGCTCCAATATCTTGTTAACAAATTGTTGGGTTTAGATTTTTCCCCAATCTCACTTCAAGTAGCATATTAGATGACATTTGGACCTTGATTTCACTTATATGATGAGCTAGGAATCACATTACAACATCAATTTAAAGGAATAATTAATACGTCTCTTCAAATATAAACTTGAACTTAATTTTGAATTCGAATTGTAGCTTCACATTTTCAGATTACATCCTAACAAAAAAATAGACATCAACCAAATTATATGTGAATACTAAATTAAAGGTCTATACTACATCTTTCTCAAACACACAAGATTTCCTACTCTAATATCACTTAACACAAGGGTGAAACTAAAAATCACCACTTGATGTAGAGGTGATATTAAAAATTGTAGCATGTACAAAGGAACGCTACATGCTCATGCTTTATTAAAGAAAATGAAATCATTTTTTTACATTCATGCCACTCCACTACCTCCTTTCACATTACATTATATTTTAATTTACACATATGAGGGCATAATTCTTATATCCCCTATTATTAGCGATGATAAGCTTAAATCCCAACATAAACATATATTATCATTAAAAATCTTCTAAATTCCTATCCAATGAATAAATTTAAAATAATGCATTTTAATTAAGGGAACTGTTGAGCCTCAAACCTGCACTTCTTTACACATCCTCTCAGCCTCCTTTTCCTATTCATTTCCTTCTTTTTCCACTCATTCCCTCCATCAAATTGCTCAAATCATTGTATTTTAGGACTTTTTACATGGTTTGCTAATTATGCTAATGACTGTTGTTGGTTTAGAATTTTGGTTCAAAGTGCTGCGTTTCCGCAGCTCACACAGGGTTTCCGCAGCTGATCCCGGTTTCCACAGCCAACCCCGGATTCCGCAGCTGTTTTATTAAATGATATGTTCCAGGTGTCCTCCAGGAAGAAGAGCCACATGGGCAAGTTCGTGGAACCAAGGACATGGTGTGTGTCCTTCCAGCTCACCCAAACCAGTCATAAAAACCCGTGGTCAACGAGGAGGCAAATACGGTCAACAGAAGTCATTGGCGGTGGCACGGCTCTGCGTGTTCTATTTTGGAGCACGTGAAGAATAGGTGGCATCTTCCTCAGCCACGAAGACAGTGGGAAACATGAATCCAACAGCAGATTGAATGCCCACAACGACCGTTGCCTAAATCCGAGGACGCAACAAGATTGCGTGTTTTTACACAGCTGCTTGAATAGCTTAGTTTTCGTTAAGTTGGTTTGCTTTCCTCTGTTATAAATAAAGCGTCTTTGAACGCTGGATAGTTAGTTGTTGTTGTAATCGCTTTGTAATTTTGAACTCCCCACTGTACTTTTACATTTGCTATCAATACATGAGAAGACTGTTTTACACTTAAGCGTATAACTGCTCCTTGAACCGGCTGAAGTAGGCAGAGGGCCCCTATTTGCTGAAGCCCTGTATAGTAATCTTTAATTTCCTGCATTTCTCTTTCTTGTTTCATGTATAATAGTTGTACAGATGTCTTTTAATTGCTGCGTTTTTATTTCTTTTCAACATGTATATTAGCTGTACATAAACTTTGAATTCTGCTGATTTACATTTCTGCACTTTTGTTCATCACTGATCAGTGTGTTATGCAGGTTTCTTAGGCAAGCCCAGGACAGTTTTCTTTCTTTTCTTTTCATAACTAGTGGCATGTGTGATCATCTTGTCTAGGCTGCTGACCTTTATTTTTCTGCAGTTTGATTTTCATTAGTATCATTTATTTAACTTGCACTTTACTTTCTGCTCAGTAGTTATCAAGTTGTTCATTTATTGATGGTTCTTTTTCTATAATCAACTAACTTTATTGGAGCCAAAATATCACTTAGTGCAGCTTGGTTTATTTTGCTTTAAGACTCACATTACTGACCTGTTCATAATTGTTCTCACATGATTAAGAAAAGGTTAAAATAGTGTGATTTGTCTCACTTAAATTTCACATTGATTAGATTTAAATGAAGAGTTAAAATAGTGTAAAGTAGTGTAAAGTAGTTGTTCTTGCTTTTAATTGAGTTAATATAGATTTCATTTTCATTTTCATCAGCAGCAGAGACACTGGGCCGATGCCATTAGTCCTTTATTTGATTTTAAGCTTTGATTTTATTGCAGTTGTTGTTCAAGCTTTCTTGTAGAATACTTTTCAAGTTTTGAGAAATCATTTAGAGATCACCACAATCATCCACATTTCACTTGCTTTATTACTTCCATCACATCACAGTAGGAAAGATACATTCGAAAACAAATTTAAAAAGCTAAAAACGACAAAAGATTAAGAAAACGGTTATCTAAGTACATATAGTACACCTCACTTCATCAGCTTACGAGCCCCGGGTTGACATTTAAAAGTTGCAATTTAGACATCACTAAATTGACCAAACAGGAACCAACTCCTTTTCTTAAATCTATAGGAACTTTTATAGGCCAATGATAGGTTTTCACATGTCCAAAGATGCACCTACATCACCCTCACTCTTTGTCCCTCTCTCTCCCCTCTTTTCCGCCTCACTCCCTTCTCACCCCCCTCTCCTCCCTCCCTCTCTCCTATGTCTCTCACTACCTTATACTCCCTCTTTCTCTCTATCTCTCCCTTATCAATATCTCTCCCTCTCTTCCTCATTACACCGTGCATTACACACACTCCCTCTCTATCTCTCCATCATCTCTCTCTCTCTCTCTCTCTCTCTCTCTCTCTCTCTCTCTCAGTTAATCAATCCCTCATCAGTCTCTCCCACCTCTCTCCCTCTCCCCTCTGTCCCCCTCATCTCTCTCTCTCTCACTCACTATCTTTCTCCCCCTCATCCCTGTCTCTCTTTATCCCTGTATTCTCTCTCTCTATTCTTCCCTCTATATCCCCCTTAAATCTCTATCTCTTTCACCCTCCCTCTCTCCTTCTCTGCCTCTCTGCCTCACCCACCCACCCACTCTCTTTCTCTATGTATCGCTCTACCTTCTCTCTCTCTCTCTCTCTCTCTCTCTCTCTCTCTCTTTTCCTTACCCCATGTCTCTCCCTTAATCCGATCCTTCCTCTTCATCCTTCCCTCTCTCCCTATACTTGTCTCTCTGTGTTTTATGTATCCCTTCTCTATCCATCCATCTTGCGTTTATTAATCCCACCTCTCTCCCACTAATGCCCCCACCTTTCTCTCTATTTCCCTATCCCTTACTCTATCTCACTCTCTCCATATTTCCCTCCTATTTCTCCCCCTTTTCCTATCCATTCCTTTCTCTCTGTCTAAACTTATGACTCACTTTTTCTAGCTCTCTCCCATTTTCCTTATTTCCTCCTCGTCCTCCTACTCTCTCTTTCTCTATCCCTCCCAACGTCTCTCTCTCTCTCTCCCCCAACGTCTCTCTATCTCCTTCTCTCTCTCGCAACCTTGTATGTCTCCCTCCCATACCCCTCTTCTTCTCTCTCTCTCCCTCCCCCAACATTGTATGTCTCCCTCCCATACCCCTCTTCCTCTGTCTCTCTTCTTGTATGTCCCCTTCCTAAATCCCTCTCTCTCATATCCCTCCAACATCCTTATCTTTCCTTCCCCCACTCTCTATCCATATTTCTCTCTCCTTATCTCACTTAGAAAATTCTCTCTCTCCCTCCTTATATGTATCCCTCCT
This sequence comes from Pinus tabuliformis, assembly GCA_031772625.1. Classification (NCBI taxonomy): domain Eukaryota; kingdom Viridiplantae; phylum Streptophyta; class Pinopsida; order Pinales; family Pinaceae; genus Pinus; species Pinus tabuliformis. The sequence continues at coordinate 919,972,403 of CM062816.1, forward strand.
ACATACCTCTATTCCTTTCCCCCTCCTACATCCCTCCCTCTCCTTCTCTCCCTCCTTATATGTATCCCTCCTACATACCTCTATTCCTCTCCCCCTCCTACATCCCTCCCTCTCCTTCTCTCCCTCCGTCTCACTCCTCTTTCCCCGTCTCTCCCCATCTCTCCCCCTATGTGTCCCTTCTACATCTCTCTCTTTCTCTCCCCCCCATCTCTCTTTCTCACTCTCCCTCCCTCTCTCTTTGCCCCTCCATATCCACCCTCTCTCCATCTATATGTCTCCCTTCTACATCCCTCTACCCCCCCACACTATCTCTCTCTCTTTTTGTCCCTCCCTACTTCCTTCCCTCTCCCCCCCCTCTCTTCCACCCCCTACTTCTCTCTCTTTCTCTCTCTTATTCTCCCCCCCTCTCTCTCCAACCCTCCCTCACTCACTCTCTCACCCCCCTTTGTCCTTCTCTCAAACCCTCTCTATCCCCATACCTCCATCTCTCTCTCCTTCTGTCACTCTCCCACCTTGACTCTCCCTCCATCCACTCTCCTCTACCTCTCCCTCTGCCCCTCCTCTCTCTCTCCTTCCCACACTCCCCCCCAACCCTCTCTCTCTCTCTCTCTCTATTTGCCCCCTTTCTCTCTCCCTCCCCCCTTCCTAAATCCCCCCACACTCTCTCTTCCTCCCTTTCCCTTCCCAACCACTGCTTTCTTACTTGTGATCTATCACAAACTCTTCTCTCCTCTTGGCTTGTCAACTCCAATTGTATCTTCAATCGCTATAATTAAAACCTACACAAACGCACAACACAAGCTAGAGATATACAACATCTATGTAGCATTATCCAATCACTTTCTTCAATGGATTAGCATAACATTGAAATATATGAATATAACATAACATAACACATATAGTAAAAAAAATACTCTCTGTTTAATATGAAAGGGAGAGAGTTTACAACGAAAAGTGGAAGCTGATCTTGTATAGATCCTCCCAAGTTGACTTGTCCTTCCTTACCACAATGTACACCTCAAAGCCACCCTATTGTATGGGAATGATAACTCTCTTCTGATCAAAGCAACAACATAAGTGTATGATTAGTCTAAAAAATCCAACCCCTAGCTTGTGGATGACAATAAATATATAGGAGAGGATGGTAGTTTATGAATTCCTATCCATTTACCAGTCTAGGCTTGACATCCACTCTTGATGGGAGGATGAACTCAAGGGATAAGAGGTGAAAACTCCAAGGTAGGGAAAATAAGATTCAAAGTTCTTATCCAAGGTAAATGGTTTTAACAACTCCTGGAAGCTTCTTAAAGAGGAAGCTTCAAGATTCTTTTATTTTTCCCGAATTTCTAGAATCAGTGCACCCCTAGCAAGGGCCAACCTTCCCTAATTAGAGCAGGTGTAGAATTGAGCACCCTGTTGTTGAACGCAGGTCCCTAAAGGGCCAAGATACAGTGGGCCTTAAAAGATAATAAAATGAAGAGTAAAGGTCATAAACTCAGGGATTCGAGAGAGTCATGCTTAGGGATTTGTGTAGGGATGATGACAAGGTGTCCATGGATGTTGATTGATCCAGTTTGTAGGCATATTGACCAAATGTGACAAAATGGCTTATAACACTCTCTTTCTCTCCTCCTCTTCCTCTTCTCTCTCTCTCTCTTACACACTCCCTCCCTCTCCTTCTCTCTCTCTCTCTCTCCCCCTTACCCCACTCCCTTTCCCTCTCCATCGATTGGCCCCACATGCCCCCTCTCTTTCCCTCTCTCTCTTCCTCCCTCCCTACCTCCCTTCCCTCTCTATCCCTCGCCCCCTCTCCCTCTCCCTCCATTGGCCCGACATGCCCCCCCTCTCCCTCTCTCTCCATCCCCGCTTTCTCCCTCCATATCTATATCTTTGCTTCTCTCCCTCCCTCTCCTTCTTCTTATCCCCCTCTCTCCCTCTCCCTCTCCCTCTCCCTCTCCCTCTCCCTCTCTCTCTCTCTCTCTCCCCCCTTCCCCCTTCTCTCCTTGCACCTCTCTCCCACCCTTTATCTCTCTCTACTCCGTCTATTGGCCCACATGACCCCCTCTCTTCCTCTGTCTCCCTGTCTTCCTCCCTCACTCTTTTCCTATCTCTCTCTTTTCTCTCTATCGCTCACCCCCTCTCCCCCACCCTCATTGGCCCCACATGTCCCCTCTCTTTGTCTCTCTCCTCCCTCCCTCTCTCTCCCTCCCTCTCCTTATCTCTCTCCTGCTCCCTCCGTCTCCTCTTCTCTTACTCTATCTCTCTCTCCCCTTCCCCCTTCTCTCCTACCACCTCTCACCCACCTTTTCTCTCTCTCTCTACTCCCTCTTATTCTCTCTCCCTCTCCCTCGCTTCCTCTCTCATCTCTACCTCTCTAATTTCCTCCTCCTCTCTCTCTCGCCCTCATTTCCCTCCCTTCCCTTGTCTCCCTCCATCCTACTCTACATCTCTATGTGTCCCTCCATCCATCCAACTTCTTCTCTCCTTATCTACCTCTTACTCCTAGTCTCTCTCTCTCCTTTTCCCTCTTATATACTCCTCTCCTCTTCCCCAAAACCTCTTTCTATCATGCATGCTTTGCCCATCCTCCCCGCCCACTCCTCTCCTCCCACAGCTTCTCTTTGTTGCTCTCAACCCCCTCTTCTTCCCCCTCTCTTCTTCTCTCTCTCTCTCTACCACAAGCATCAAAATGTAGGTGTGTTGGTCCCTCTTTGGCTAGCTCTCTCTAACCCAAATTTGACAAAAGAAGTGTGTTCATCCCTCTCTTCCCTAGTAAAAACTTGAAAAACATTTATCTAAAACTCCATACTAAATTATTTATATAAATATTGAAACTAAAAACAACTTAGCTTTATATATATATATATATATCAACATCATCACTAACTACTTAATTTAATGAGATATAATAAATAATTTCAACATACTTTTTCCTTAAATATATTTAAATAAAATAATAAGATTTCTAACCCAATAAAAAATATCATAGAGAATAACTTAAAAAAAAAGTAAACTAATCCTCTTTGTGCAATAATAATAATAATAATATTCAAATTCAAGGTTCTGTCAATAATTTCTCTTTTAATTAATTTTTTTTTTAACCATGCTAGACAATTAAGATCAATTTAATAAATAACAAAAAAGAAATAACAAAGAAACTAATAATTTTTTTAACCATGCTGGATAATTAAGGTCAATTTAATAAATAACAAGAAGCTAAGAATGAGCACAATGCGTATATGCCGGATAATTAAGATCAATTTAGTAAATAACAAGAATCTCAGAATGAGCACAATGTACAATAATACACTGTCGCTTGAAAAACGATGGGTGGGGGTGCCGATAATAAGATCAATGCAAGAACAAAGAAGTTTCTAGAAGAGTCTATGGAATTAGCAATTTGTTCTTACGGCATTTACTAATGGCCTCGTCTTACGAGGCAGAGGAATTGCTAAAAGTGGTCGGAATCTCGGCAAAAAAATTTCAAAAAATCTTGTAAAAGCAATGTTTGAATTGTGTTTTTGATGGTGGAAATAGATTCAGCACCATCAAACACGTCTAGGATAACTAAAATTTTGAAGTTTAACAACTATAACTTGGATTTTTAAAAATCCTTGCTGGATTTTCTCTAAATATGACCGGAATTTCTATAACTTTCCAGGCAACTCCTCCGCCTCGTTAGACTACGCGTTTACTAACTTCCCTAAGACTTATTAACTTTCTTGAGACTTATGGGTCAAAGCGGTATAATTTTCATTAATTCCCTTAATTAAAGCTCTATGAGATATGTCCTTGGTCGACAAATAAATTTTATGCTATTGGTCTTTAATTGAGAAACGGTTGTATATGCCCATAGTGCAAGCCATGGCCAAAATCGAACAGTATATACAGCGGCAGCTAAATATAACCCGATATAACCCGATAACATAAGATTTATTTGTTGCCATGTCCGAGTGGGAATCACAATTTATTCGAACACAAATCTGAGTTCACTTTGCTTAGCGAGAACGCAACAATGTACTTCGAAATAGTGATGTGCTGTAATGTCAAAGAGGAAAGTGGATTTATTGTGGAGGTGAATAGATGGAAATTACCATATCTACATCATCAATTGTTGCGGTTATGCGAAGGTCACTTATAAAATCACTATAGTTAATTTTTTTATAATTTTTTTAATATTATATGTATTTTTTAATGTTCTTTTTACACGCCGGAAAACGTGTTTTTCAGAATTTCATTAAAAATATTTGCATCATTATTATTTTTTATTACATTCTCTTCAATAATCTATAAAAAATATTGTTTTATGACTTTTATAAATTATTGAAAAAAATGTAATAAAAGTAATAATTATACAAATATTTTTAATGGAATTTTGAAAAATACGTTTCCGCTTGTAAAAAGAACATTCAAAAATACATATAATATTGAAAAAAATATTATGAAAAACAAACTATAGTAATTTTTTCACCCAAGTAAAATAAAACATCAAACATGAGATCCTATGATCCGAGTATAATGGCCTTGTTTGTCTAATTATATATATATATATATATATTTATATATATATATATATATATTATTGGCCTTGTTTGTCTAATTATATATATATATATATTGTTTAAGATTTTCATATATATTTATCTATATGTTGTTTCAGATGAGATTGAATTGTATTTTTTTTTCAAATATTAGTGTAAACACTTATCCCTTATACCAAATTATAAAACATCTCACTACTCTTGAAATAATTATTTACTATTTTTTATTTATTATTTTAATAAATGATATGACAAATTAGGTTAGTATACAGTTGATCATGAAAATTAGAGAGAGAAAGGGAGAGTGAGATAGGAGAGGGGAGGATGGAGGGACAGGAAGAGAGGGAGTGAGTAGTGTGGGAGGCGGGGGGACAACAAGGGAGCGAGTGCGGAAGATGGAGGGAGGAGAGAGACGGAGGGATAGAGACAAAGGGGGTGGGGAAGGAGGAGGGACAAAGAGGAAGAGAGGGAGTGAGTCGTGGGAGGGATGGAGAGAGGCAGGGAGGAGAGAGACAGAGAAACAGGTGAAAGGGAGAGATGAAGAGAGGGAGAGAGATGGGCGGGTGGCGAAGGAGGAGGGATAGAGAGGAAGAGACGGAGGGGGGTGGAGAGCGACAAGAAGGGAGGGAGAGAGCACGAGAGGGGAGAGAGATGTAGGGAGGGAGAGAGGGAGAGATGGGCGGCAGTGAAGGAGGAGGGATAGAGAGGAAGAGATAGAGGGGGGTGGAGAGCGACAAGAAGGGAGGGAGAGAGCACGAGAGGGGAGAGAGATGTAGGGAGGGAGGAGGAGGGAGATGGAGGATGGGAGAGAGAGAGGAGGAGAGAGATGGAGGGAGGGATGAAGGGAGGGGAAGAGAAGTGGAGATGGAGGAGGGAGGGAGAAGGAGAGAAGAGGGAGGCAGATGGTGTAGGCAGTAGGTGGGGGGATAGGGAGAGAGAGGGGTGGTGGAGGTGGGGAAGGGGGAGGGACGTAAAAGAAGAGATGGAGTTAGTGTTGGGGGGATGAAGAGAGGGAGGAGGAGAGAGATGGAGGGAGGGAGGCGGGGGGGCAAACGAGAGGAGGGGGGAGGGGGACAAGGGAGGGAGATGTAGAGAGGGAGCGAGTAATGGGGAGGGAGAAGGAGAGAGGAGGGAGGTCAGGTGGGTGAGGGGAGAGGGACAGAGAGGGGGGGAAGTGGTGAAGGAGGAGGGACAGAGAGTAACAGAGGGAACGAGTGGTGGGGGGTATGCAGAGAGGGAAGGGGGGGAGGCGGTGAAGGAGGAGGGACAGAGAGAAGAGAGGGAGCGCGTGGTGGGGGGTATGCAGAGTGGGATGGGGAGAGAGACGAAGGGAGGGAGGCAAGGGGAGAGAGGAGAGAGAGAGGAGGGAGGCCGAGGGGGTGGAGGGAGAGGGAGAGAGGGGGGGGTGGCGGCAAGAGGAGGAGGGATAGAGAGGGGAGAGAGGGGGGGTGGCGGCGATGAAGGAGGAGGAATAGAGAGGAAGAGACGAAGGGGGTTGGAGGGCAACAAGAAGGGAGGGAGAGAGCACGAGAGAGGAGAGAGATGTAGGGAGGGAGAGAGAGAGGAGGAGAGAGATGGGGATGGGAGAGAGAGAGGAGGAGAGAGATGGAGGAGAGGGATGAAGGGCGGGGAGAGAGGGGGAGATGGAGGGGGGAGGGAGAAGGAGAGAAGAGGGAGGTAGATGGGGTAGGCGGTAGGTTGGGGGATAGGGAGAGAGAGGGGTGGTGCAGGTGGGGAAGGAGGGGGATAGAGAGGAAGAGAGGGAGTTAGTGTTGGGGAGATGAAGAGAGGGAGGAAGAGAGAGATGAAGGGAGGGAGGCAGGGGGCGAGAGATTGAGGGAGGGATGAAGGGAGGGGAAGAGAGGTGGAGATGGAGGGGGAGGGAGGGAGAAGGAGAGAAGAGGGAGGCAGAGGGGGTAGGCGGTAGGTGGGGGGATAGGGAGAGAGAGGGGTGGTGGAGGCCGAGGGGGTGGAGGGAGAGGGAGAGAGGGGGGGTGACGGCGATGAAGGAGGAGGGATAGAGAGGAAGAGACGAAGGGGGGTGGAGGGCAACAAGAAGGGAGGGAGAGAGCACGAGAGAGGAGAGAGATGTAGGGAGGGGAGAGAGAGGAGGAGAGAGATGGAGGATGGGAGAGAGAGAGGAGGAGAGAGATGGAGAGAGGGATGAAGGGGGGGGGAAGAGAGGGGGAGATGGAGGGAGGGAGGGAGAAGGAGAGAAGAGGGAGGTAGATGGGGTAGGCGGTAGGTTGGGGGATAGGGAGAGAGAGGGGTGGTGGAGGTGGGGAAGGAGGAGGGACTAAGAGGAACAGAGGGAGCGAGTGGTGGGGGGGATGGAGAGGGAGGAGGAGACAGACGAAGTGAGGGAGTTAGGGGGAAGTGGAGAGATATCAAGGGAGGGAGTAGGGGAGAGAGGAAAGCAGGTAGTGGGTGAGGGAGGGGAGGCAGAGGGAGAGAGGAGAGAGATGGAGGGAGGGAGTTAGGGGGTAGAGGAGAGGGAGAGAAGGATAGCGAGAGAGAGAGAGAGAGATAAAGAGAGAGGGAGGGAGGTATTGGAGATAGGAGATAGAGAGAAGGATAGAGGGAGGGGGAGAGTAAGGGAGGGGAAGAGGAAGGGAAAGGAAGAGAGGGAGTTAGTAGTGGGGGAGAGAGAAAGGAGAGAGGAGGGAGGTCGGGGGTAGGAAGTAGGTGTGGGGATAGGGAGGGGGGTTGAGGTGGGGAGGTGGGGAAGGAGGAGGGACAGAGAGGAAGAGAGGGAGAAAGTCATGGGGGAGATGGAGAGAGGGAGGAGGAGAGAGACAGAGGGAGGGAGGCAGGGGGAGACAATGGGGAGGGTGCTCAGATAGGAGGGAGAAAGTGGGGGAGATGGAGAGAGGGAGAGGGAGCGGGAGAGAGGATAGAGATGGAGGGAGGGAGGGAGAGAGGGGGGATAGAGAGATGGAGGGAGGGAGACAGGGGGGAGAGTAGGTGTGAGGAAGAGCGAGGGAAAGGAATAGAGAGAGAGAGTAGTGGGGGAGAGAGAAGGAGATAGGAGGGAGGTCGAGGGGGTGAGGAGTGGGTAGGAAGTAGGTGGGGGGATAGGGAGAGAGGGAGGGAAATGTGGGGAGGTGGGGAAGGAGGAGGGATAGAGAGGAAGAGTGGGAGCGAGTGGTGGGGGGGATGGAGAGAGGGAGAGGGAGGGAGCGAGAGAGAGGAAAGAGACAGAAGAAGGTAGGTAGGGGAGAGACGAGGGATATGGAGGAGGGAGAGAGGGAGGAGGAGAGAGGAGAGAGATGGAGGAAGGGAGGAAGAGAGAAGAAGAGAGGGGGAGATGGAGTGATGGAGGGATAAGGAAAGAGGATGGATGTCGAGGCGGTGGGGGGATAGAGAGAGAGAGGTGAGGGGGAGGGAAGAGGTGTGGAAGGTGGAAGCACATAGAGGAAAAGAGGGAGCGAGTAGTGGGGGGATGAAGAGAGAGAGGAAGAGAGAGACAGAGGGAGGGAGGCATGGGAGGGAGGAAAGAGACCAAGGGAGGGAGGGAGGAGGAGAGAGGAGAGAGATAGAGGGAGCGAGGTAGGGGGAGAGAGGAGAGGGAGAGAAAGAGAGAGAGAGTGGAAGAGAATGGGGGAGGAAGAAGGAATGGGAGGAAGGGGGGGAGAGGAAAGATAACAAATTCAAAAATGATGACCCTAGAAGAAGAAGAACAAAGGAAGTTAGAAATAATGGACAATACAAGTACATTTATGCTAAGTAATGATAATTATAAAAAATGGAAAGAAGAAATGAAGTCTAAGTTAATGAACACAGGATCTGATGTTTGGAATTTTATGTAATGGTTAAACCAAAGCTCCTCCATCAGGTGAATAATTACAAAAGAATAATGTAGCATTAAATGAGATCTTTGGTAACATACCTAATTCAGCATTCGGAAATATTATGCACTATGAAACTGCAAATGAAGTATGGGATAATATTTAGGAAATTCATGAAGGAATAACAAAGGAATATTGTTCATCAAAAGAACCAACAAGTAACCTTATTTCTAAACAAAATAATGATGTAACAAAAGATAAGTATGTTATGTCAGGTCAAGTTACTGATTCAGAAGAAGACATATTAGAGGAAGTTATTCATCTTAGAAGAATACTCAATCTTTCTTTGAAAAGGATTATTAATCTTAAGAATAAGTTGCAGGCATATGATAACAAGGATCATGTTACAGTAGAATCTAAACAATATTTTGAAGGACTTGAAGCTAAGATCGTCTCTCTAAGAGCAGTTCTAGAAAATGCTAACAAACAAAAAGAAGAGTTACTTGAAGTATTTTAAGAAGAAGATAATGGGTTGAAGAAAGAGATCATCAAATTAAAGGAGCAACTAGAAGAAGGAAGAAAGGTTGAAGAAGGAATGAGGAAGTAGTATTAAGTAAAGGAAGAACAATACGAAAGAATGGAGGTTGAGGTAAACATTCTAAAAGTTAAATTAGAAGAAAAGGATAAAAACTTAAGATTTCAAGATAGTGCTAATATTTTGGATAACATTCTTAGTAGTCAAAGGTCTCCTGCCATTAAACCTTGGCTTGGGTTTCATGAAACTGTAAAAGGAGAATACAGTTCACAGGATTGTAAAAGGATCGTGAAGGATAACAATATGGAATATGAAATTCCTTTGAAAAAGATAAGAAGTTAACCAGATCAACATCCAAGGAAGATGAATTTCCAAAAGAAATCATTTTCTCCCAATAATAGAAAGATTAATCAATTCTCTCCTCTCATCAATAATGTTGAATGTTTTATATGTCATAAGTATAGACATGTTGTAGACAACTGCAAGGGAAAATTGTTTCGGTCTCAAGAAAATAATCACTTCATAAGATTCAGATCATCAGTTACTAGGTACTCAAGTCTCTTTAAGGGATAATGTTTCTTGAAACATATTTCGTCACAAATATATTGATTGCAATAGAGAGAATATGAAACAAAAATATTATGATTCCTATGCTCCCTTTTCTGGTCATATAAGATGTTATGCTTGTAGCAAATTTTGGAATGCAGCAAACTAATGTAGGAAAAAATAAATAGATTGCCACATACAACATGGAAAACAATCATCTAAGAATATTGATGTCAAAAGACCTCAGAAAGATGGATCCACCAAAATTTCTCATAATAAGCAGAAAGAAGAAGAACATATAAGATTTGGTCTTGCCCTCTATTGGTTTGAAGATGAAGATGAATGATAGATAGACAATGGATTCTCTCATCACATGATAGGAGACAAGAATAAGATTGAGTCTCCCTGGAATAACGAAGATGCTAAAGTTATTCTTGGAAATAATTCTCTAGCAAAAGTTTTGGGAAAAGTTAGAACCAAAATTAATAGGTATAAAAGAGCAGTTGACACTTTATTTGTTCAAGGGCTAAACAAGAATATTCTATATGTAGGCCAAATGGAAAATAAAGGAAATGTAATTGTGTTTACTTCATCCAAATGCAAGGTTATAGATGAAGAAACTAGATAGGTCATAGCAAGAGGATACATAAATCTACACAAATTATACGTGTTTAAATAAATGAATTCTGGTAGAAATGAGGAGGATACTTCCTCTTCTTCAGACTCAAAATAAAAGAAGATGGTCATTACTACAGTACATTGTTCTTAAATTAATACTTCTCATAGTAACTGCAAAAGTGATGTCAACTACATGACCTTAAGAAGAGAAGGAGACGATTATCAAGATCACTGACATGATTATTTTTGAGTAATGGAAAGCAACTTTATTTGGCATCAGTTCTGAGTTCTTCTTAGGAGCCTATAGCTCTTGGGGTTGGGCCCAACCCAAGTTCCATGGCTTCCTTTGTGTACTGTTATTTGCTTTTTATGTCTTTGCAAAATAATCTTTGTTAAGTAGATTAAAATCTTGCTGGTTACCTAGGTCATTGTTGATGATTAGGAAGGTTTTTTTCATGTTCAGATTGAGTTGATAGGTTAATAATAGCGAAGATCTTTAGAAAAAGGCCATCAAGCACCTCTGATCTCACCTCTCCCTCAGTGGGATCGTGACCTGGGACACAGGTGACCTTGCTGCCAACAAAAGCACTGTCTTTGTTCCTCCATGCAATCATTACTGTAAGATTCTCATTTGCAGAAATTGATACCAGTTGTGGTTACGTGTTCAGGTTCATGATTGCTTCGTTCGCATAGCTATTTCACATGATTTCAGTGCAAATAAACTTCTATCCATTTCCTTTGCTGTTACTTAGTTTAGATTAGAGTAACGTAGCTAGGTCATTGGTTTTCCCAGTCATTGTTTGTCCAGTTCCAGAAATAACTTGCAGAGTGCCCGTAATACCTCTCCATCTGCCCATACTCCATCAATCCCATCTGCTTCATCCCTCACTCAAATTATTTCCTCACGTTTGCCACGTCCGCTCTCATAGCCCTAATTACTGTGCAACATTGCTTTACTCCTCCTTGAACAAATCCAACCATCCTCATCACTCCTCAGCTCCATCCACCAAGTCCTGGACCTCCTCAAACCTTTATCCTACCCACTCACTCACTTCTCCACCTTTCTCTCTCCATCCACCCTCCAAAATCCCATTTCTGAACATCCTGTAGAAATTATAGGACATCCTATAGAAAACACAGAGCATCCTGTAGAACCCCTACAGACTTCCTGTAGAAACTCACGAAAGCGGTTTCTTGATAGCCAAACTCTATGAAACTCTCCGAAAGGGTGCTAGGGACCCCTTAGGCCCTCTTCTAACCTTCCCAACCTCCTGCAAATATTTCCTCTCGCTAATCCACCTCTGCACAGTCAAAAACTAGTTAAAGCACATGTGTGACGATTCTGCCATTTTACTCAAAAATACAAAAAGATGTTTTCTTTGATTTTACTGTAGAAGTAGTTTAGACACATGCATTTCACCTTCTTAGAAGTCAATGGCATCTCTTTCTGTAGCTGTCGTCCTCTTTCTTGCATTAGTAGGAATAGCTGGTAAAATTAGGGTTTGCATTTCCTTTTAGCTTTTCAGTTTCTTTCTGCAAGTAGATTAGCTTACTTTGAGTTAGCTTCCATCCGTCAGTTAGAGAGATTCTTCTCAGAGCTCATAGAAGTTGGCTTAAGCTCCTAGTGGACTTGTGCCAGCTGACCAAGTGCCAGCTGCGGCAAGAGCTAGTACTTGTCCACACAGCACTGTCGCTTCCAAGTTTGTTATGAACTACCGAGTTGATAATAGTAAAGAAGGGAGTCCCAGGAGTTGCAACATTATTGCTGCAATACTGGGGCCCTCCATTCTTTCTGGCGCCGTTGCCGGGGAAGCATTAGAGTATTTGTGATTGCTGCTTTTCTTCTATTTTTCTACTCCAACCTTCTGCTAAGTAGTTTATTTCATTTCCATTCTGCAATTTCATTTCTGCAAAAGTAGATTAGACATTTCATGCTTTCATAGATTAGCATTTCAATTCTGCAAGTGTAGATTAGCATTTCAATCCTGCAAGAGTAGATAAGCATTTCAATTCTGCAAGAGTAGATTAGCATTTCAATTCCGCAGTTTCATTTCAGCAAAATAGATTAGTCCTTTCTTTCTTTCATTTCGATTCCACATTTTCATTTCCGCAAGATATATTTTAGTTAGTTGCAATTCCATCTGTTTCAGTTTTGCAGGTGCAAGTAGAAAAAACAAAAGCAACCAAAAATCTTTTCATGCCTCATAGGAACAGAGATAATACCAGAAAATTCCTACCCAACACCCCCACCACATCACTGAGTCACCCTTCTCTCTTCTTTGGTGGCAGTGACCCAGAAGAACCTATAGGTGAACCTCCTGAGATATAAGAAGATCCTATAACAGAAGAAGAGCAAGAAAACATTCCTTTTGAGACCATGGCTGAAAATAGAAATGGTAGAGAAGATGATGAGAGAATAGAAGGTACCTTCCCCATCCAAGAGACCAACGGGGACATGAAGATGAAAAACATAAGTCCCTCAGCCTTACCTCATTTCCATGGATTGACCACTGAAGACCCTGATACCTTCCTGTTTGAGTTTGTTGTCCTTTTTCAAACTTATGACTATACAAAAGACGAGAAAAAGTTGAAACTCTTTCCCTCTACCCTCAAGGATGCAGCATTACGCTGGTTCATGGGGTTACCTGGAAACAGTATCACAACTTCGGCTCAGATGCAGCAAGCCTTTAACAACAATTACCGAGACTACTATAGGTCAAAGGAAACAAAGGGGGAAATATTTCGGATGACCATGGGAAATGATGAGTCTTTAGAAGACTACGAGGAAAGGTTCAAACTTATCTATAAACGGGCCAGGTGCACACTTGACCTTGAATCTCTGAAGCTGGTTCTGCTCCGAGGAGTCCCTGAAGACCTTCTAGATACCCTCCATTTGCTAGCTAGAGGGGACATCTACCAACTACCTTATGAGGACATAAAGACCGTGTTTAGAAACCATTCTAGGGCAGCCCGGAAAAGAGGTAGGGGGAATCCGCTTTCAGCTAGTGCTACCTTCTCCAAGCATGAGTTTGCTAATCAGATGGAAGACCTCAAAAGTGAGGTGAGACAGACAATTGCCATGCAACTTGATACTTTTTGAATCCAACAAAAGAAAGAGGAAGCTGAGAGGGCTTTGGCCATTTTCTATCCCAGATGTATGAGGAAGCACCCTAAGAATGAGTGTCCATTGCACTCAATAGAGGTATGTTTCATTTGTGAGGAAGACCACCCCATAAACTAATGCCCAACCTTACCTAGATTTAAAGCCATGTACCAAGGGACTGAGGCAACCACTGAACCTCTCTACTTCCTCAACCAAAGGAGGCCGCATGGGCCCAGGCCTTACCTGCAGGGGATGCAAGGGACATCCCAAGCTTATTATAGCCCCAACCAATCTGCTCACATACCTTCTTGGGGCCCCCCTGCTGATCCTTCCTGGTCCGCACCTCCTCCGTGGTCTTATCCATCTCAATACCATACTCAACCCACTGCTCATTCGTTTCACTCACATTTCCAGCCACAACCTCAGTGGAATGCACCTCAACCGAGGTGCAGGCCCCAATACAACTCTCCTCCCGCCATTTTTCCTCCACCACCGGCTCAACCACAACCATTACCTCCTGCTCCTCCAAGACAACCCTAGATGCCTGCTCAACCGAACCTCAACCCCAACAACAAACAAGCCCAGAAGGTATACACTGGGAGACAACATGCCCTACCTATGTTGTGGAGATCCAGGAGATCAACCTACGATCTAGGAAGGTCCTTCCAGATCACCAACCTCCTCCCCCAGAGGATGAGGAAGAGAAACAGGAAAGTGAACCCAAAGCCATTCCACCATTTCCTGAGACCAACAGTAACCACGCAACCAAACCCAGAGGAGACTGAACTTCTGGGAGAACTTAAGCAGTTGTGTGTGAAAATACCACTGCTCAAAGCCATAAAAGATGTACGAATATACAACAAATTGATCAAGGAGAAGTGTTTCAGGCACCCAAGTAGGCGAAAGAGAGATGCCTCGACTATCAATGTCATAGGACAACTATCCGATCTAATGTTGGGGCAAGTAATCTATCCAAAGTATTTGGATCCTGGGAGTCCAGTAGTTGATGTCCACATCAATGGCACCATAATCCCCCATACCCTGATTGATCTAGGGGCTACCACTAATGTGATGACCAGGGACACTATGCTTAAACTCAACCTTCAAAGTTCCTTAAGGAAGACCTCGACAGTCCTGCAGTGAGCAGACCGCTCCACCGTGACTCCCGAAGGGATGGTGGAAGATTTCCTGGTCTTTGTTGACTCTTGGGAGTACCTTGTGTACTTCTCGGTCCTTCAGCCAAAGGCAAAGCTCACTTGATACCCCCTCATTTTGGGAAGGCCTTGGTTAGCTACTGCAGATGCTTACATCAGTTGTCGAGATGGAAGCATGACCATCAAGAATGGGCCTATGTCCAAACATCTAGTCCTATCCCCCCCTGCCCAACCTCTGCTAGAACATGAATTACCACTCTGGTTGGAAGAGGGAGATGAGGATGAGGTCTACTTTGCACCATTGTGCACAGTAGAAACCACTAGGGGAGGCCCTCAAACCGAGGATGACTTGATTGAGAATTTGATTCAAAATCCACCTTCCAGTGCACTGTCCTTAGAGGAGTTAGTGGAAGGTACCCAAGCCAGCGCTTTAGTGGACCTCTATGTGACTGATCTGACCTCTCCCAGAGTTAAGAGTGTGGAATTTGGCCCCGAAAGAACCTTAAAGATCAGCTCCTCCCTATCTCCCTCCCAGGAGAAGGAGCTGTGTAGCTTACTAAACAATCATTTGGATGCTTTTACTTGGAGCTATAAGGAGATGAAAGGAGTCCACCCTTCGGTCTGTACCCATCACATTTACATTAAAGAAGATTGTAAACCAGTCAGGCAGCCTCAGAGGAGAATGAATCCAGCCCTTAAAGACATCATCAAAGAAGAATAGCAAAAATTGTTGGATGCAGGATTCATCTACCCCATCTCCCATAGTGAGTGGGTCTCACCTCTAGTGCTTATGCCCAAGAAAAACGGGAAGTGGAGAATCTGTGTAGATTACCGAGAACTTAACAAATCCACCAAGAAAGACCATTTCCCTTTGCCTTTCATAGATCAAGTGTTGGATGGAATGGCAGGGAAGAAGTTCTTCTCTTTCCTAGATGGGTTCAACGGGTATAATCAGATCCAAATCAGCTTGGAGGACCAAGATAAGACCACCTTCACTTGTCCATGGGGTACCTTTGCCTACCGAGTCCTTCCCTTTGGGCTATGCAATGCTCCTGCTACTTTTCAGAGAGTAGTATTGAGCATATTTTATGAGTTGGTCCATGATTCGATAGAAATCTATATGGATGACTTTACTCCCTATGGGTCCAACTTCCAAGAAGCATTGACTAACCTGGGAAAAGTTTTAACCAAGTGTATTGAGATGAACCTGTCCCTCAGTCCTGAAAAATGTGAATTCCTGATGACTGAAGGGATTGTGCTAGGTCATACAATTTCAAGTGGATCCTAACAAGATTACTATCATCCAGAAGGTTCCACCTCCTCAAAAGGTAAGAGATGTTCGAAGTTTCCTAGGCTTAGCAGGATATTATAGAAGATTCATTAAAGATTTCAGTAAGCTAGCCTCGCCATTATTTGGCCTATTAGGGAAAGATGTTGAGTTTAAATGGATTGACGACTGTCAAAGGGCTCTGGATGAGTTGAAAGATAAGCTGGTGTCCGCCCCGATCTTGAGAGGTCCAAACTGGGCCCTACCTTTCCACATCCACACTGATGCCTCGAACAAATCCATAGGGGCAACCTTAGGACAAGTTGAGGAGAAACTACCATATGCCATATACTTCATCAGCAAAAACCTGTCCAAGGCAAAGATGAACTATACTGTAACCGAGAAAGAATTCCTAGCCGTAGTCCATTCTTTAACCAAGTTCAGACACTACATCACTGGTTATCAAACATTCGTACACACTGATCATGCTACGATTAGATATTTAATGAATAAGCCTGATGTAAATGCTCGTATCATTAGATGGTTACTTTTGTTGCAACAATTTGATTTGACTATTGTCGACAAGCCAGGTAAGGAAAATGGTGTTGCTGACTTCTTATCTAGATTAGATTTGCCTGCAGGTGAAGAAGGGACAGTGGATGACCAGATGCCAGATGAACACCTATTTGTTATCTCAATAATCTCTCCATGATTTGCTGACATAGCAAATTACTTGGTCTCAGTACAGTTCCCTTCGCATCTATCCTCAAAGGAGAAGAGCAAAATTGTGAGGAAGAGTGCCCCGTTCACTTGGATCGGGGGCAACC
The DNA here is from genome assembly GCA_031772625.1 of Pinus tabuliformis. Taxonomy (NCBI): domain Eukaryota; kingdom Viridiplantae; phylum Streptophyta; class Pinopsida; order Pinales; family Pinaceae; genus Pinus; species Pinus tabuliformis. The sequence continues at coordinate 919,988,782 of CM062816.1, forward strand.
TATTCAAACTTGGACCAGATCAGATCTTGAGGCATTGTGTTAGGGAGGAGGAAGTCTTTGACATCCTCCTGACCTGTCACGATGGGCCCTGTGGAGGCCACTTTGTAGCAAAAAGGACTGCCTTCAAAATTCTACAGGCAGACTACTATTGGCCTACTCTTCATCAAGATGTCAGAAGATACATCAGCCAGTGTGACCGATGTCAGAGGATGGGGAAACCGACTCCAAGGGATGAAATTCCTCTCCAACCTCAAGTGACCTTCGAGCCATTTGAGAAGTGGGGCATGGATTTTGTGGGTCCTATAAACCCTCCTTCAAAGCAAAGGTCTTACATCATTGTGTGCACCGACTACCTAAAAAGGTGGGCAGAAACAAAGGCAATCAAACCAGTGACAGAAGAAAAGGTGGCTGAGTTTTTAAGGGAAAATATCTTCTACAAGTTGGCTACCCAGGAGAGTTAGTCACCAATCAAGGAAGCCAGTTCACCTCTAGCCTGATTGAAGACTTGCTCGCTCATCACAAGATCAAGCATAGGACTTCCACCCCATATCATCCACAAGAAAATGGGCAGGTGGAAGTCGCTAATAGAGCATTGGAAGGGATTTTGACTAAGGTGGTGAGTAGCAGCAGAAAGGATTGGGCAGATCGCCTGGTTGAGGCCACTTGGGCCTACAACACCACTTGGAAGACTACAACAGGTTTCACACCTTATGAGCTGGTCTACAGGAAGAAAGCTTTGTTGTCCATAGAATTCGAGTACAACACATTCAGGGTGACAACTCAGCTGGACTTAGATCTCAGCCATGCTCAGCGTGAGAGATTACTACAGCTGAATGGATTAGATGAACACAGAATGCAGGCCCTCCTCCACTCAGAAGTAGTTCAACTCCAGAGGAAGATATGGCATGACCAGCACCTTAATGAAAAGCAATTCCAGCCGGGAGATTGGGCGCTGTTGTATGACTTAAGATACAAGGATTTCAAAGGGAAGCTGAGGACAAGATGGTTAGGACCATATAGAGTGGAAAAATGCAATGACAATGGTTCAGTCGTTATGAGGACCATTGATGAAGAAGCCATCCCCATGCTTGTCAATGGGCATCGATTGAAATATACAAGAAACCCCTTTCAAGGCAGGAGTTCATTGAAACTTTGGAAAAATTAGTGCTGGTAGTAGAGCAGGGCTCTGCCTCTATTCCACCCACAACTTGATCATCATCAAAAAAGAAAAAAAAATAGGAATAAAAATATCCTTGGGTGAAACCCTCTCTGAGGCGCCCAGGGCAGACAGTGAGGGTTAAAACCTCATGGAGGCGCCCCAACTGTCTCTCAAAAATAAACAAATGGAATGAAAAAGATCCTTGGGTGAAAATCTCTTCAAGGCGCCTAGGACAGATAGTGGGGGTGAAAACCTCATGGAGGCGCCCCAGCTGTCTCTCTCTCTCTCAAAAAAAAAAAAAAAGAAGAGAAAAGAAAAAAGAAAAAAGAAACAGGCCTAATCTCTGTAAAATAATTGCAGGTAAAGGAGGTCGTGCAAAACGAGGACAAGGGCCTGTACCAGGCTATAGAACATCCTTACAGACACTCCCTCCATGACCACTTGCCTTTCCTAGGATTTGATCACATTCGGGCCGAGATTCCACCTCCTACAGGAAGTTCTAGGCTTTCTACAATAAGTTTTGGGCTTTCTACAGGAAGTTCTGCATTTCTACAGGAAACATCCTGTAGAACCTTTGGGCAGGACAAATTCTATTTTGGAAGGGGATATGAGGCTTGGAAACTGTTGGTCAGGCCTGCATCCACCCCTCTATTCCATCCATCACTGTATGTCACCCCTGTTACACCCACCTGGTTGTGTGTTCCTGCACAGTCATACAAGAAACCCTGTTTTCTTCAGATGGACCAAAAATAAAATAAAATATTCAAGTGACAAATCAAGCAACAAAGGCCCACACACTCCACCTGTTCAAGCTCCCTCTAGACTCTTCATCGACGAATATAGCCCTGCTCGTTTAGCCTGCATCCCAAGAGGAGAAACAACTACAGGACATCCTACAAGAATCCTGTAGTGGCTGATCCCTTTGGAAGACATACTCTAGAGGCAGGGGCAGCCAAAACCAGCAAAAGGAAACATGTAAAAAGGCTCCTCCTGGACGTGAAGACATCCTCGATAGTTGAAACCAAACAGAACCTATGCATGCAACATTGCCAACCGAAGGATCGGGTTCCAAAGCCGTGCATACAACATCAACTAATGAAAGAATGGGTTCTAGCACCTGTGCACGAGGCAACAACAAGTGAAACAGTCATTCCAAGTCTCAAAGTCTGCATAATGCGTCCACAGCCACGTAGGTAAGTGTCTAACCTCATCCTTCAAATTGCATAAACTATACTTCAAAAACTGCATGTCTGTGAAAATGGTTCAGATTGAATGAATTCGGTGGCCAGTCAACTAGCCACCCACAGCCAGTCACATAGCTTCGTGGGATCCAAACAAGCTCGGTTACATTTGAATTTGCCAACAAGATGTGCAGCCAACATGTGTGGAGTGTCCAGTCAGGTAAAATCGGCGGGTCTGGCAGTGGTGGCGGCGGTTAATGGCAGAGGAGAGGTAATGGCGGTCAGGGACACGCAAAGGAATGATGGCCGTGACGTTGGCTAACGGTTTGGCCCGACCACCTCACCCCCTCACCATGAATTGTGTCGTAGTTCAAAATGCTCGGCTGAAGACTCGAATTAACCGTTGTTCATTTTCACTTGCAATTGTCCTTGGCCGAAGTATGCATCCTCTGCCTCCACAATCTGTTAACCCGAGCTTTTTGGCCTGTTTCAAAATTCTCCTACGTACCAGGCTCATTTAGAAGTGCCCTGACATCCTACAGAAGTTGGCAAGCGTTATAGAGGAAGAAGCTCTACAGGAAATACAACATAGCCTTCTGGAGCAGAGAAGCCTAGACTTTTCTTCATCAAATTTGGAGTTTCGAGAGAGGTAGGCTAAAAACACTCTTCCATGCATGGTATATTTTGAAACTAGTGAATTGAGCTGTCTTGAAGTGGAGGGTTAGAGACAAGTCTGCCTGTGCGTCAAAAATAGCAGTTTACTTGTGTGTTGCATGGAATTTCTTCATTGGTTCTGTGTCCAAATTCTCCTCCACAGTTCCTGTTAAGAAAATTCCTCCTGTAGAAAAGATAAAGCACTATCAGGGCTAACCTGTGTATGAAGGATGTGAATTTTACATGGTTGTATGTATGCTGGGGATGAAAATTGAGCTCTGCACTCTGTCTGTGGAAACCTAATTCTTCCTATTAAACACGGATAGACGAGTTTTGGGCAGCAAAAGCATTAGAACCAGGGAATTGGTGCAAAGTTAAAACATAAACACCTGAGAGATCTTGTCTTGAAGTTCAAAGGAGGAAACTATAAAACACCAATCCTTCTCTGCTCAGAGCATAAAACAGAGCACTCTCAGCATGCCAGGGGGGGTTTATCATGAAGGAACCCTCGGATTCCAGAAAATTACATGAATATCCCAAGGTGGTGAACCTCTTCACCCGTGCCAATTGGATGACCTTTTGTGACAGAATTCAGGGCCATGACGATGAGATAACGAAGGAGTTCTTAATGTCCCTGCAACCTAAATCAAAGACATTGGCCACTGTCAATTTCAGAGGGTTGACCCTAAAGCTTACCCCACAACTCATTAGTCGAGTTACTTATCTGCCATTGGGGATACCCTGGAGCAAGGAGGAGAGGGCATTGGGCCAGAAAGCCAAGAAAGAATTCTTCCTACCAGAGGAGCAATTTTCAGAAGATAAGAATGGGGTCCGGAGAACCAGCTTACATCCTTTTTGGAGCGAGGTCAGTTTTCAAATCATGAAATAAATTACCTGTGAGGGGCGGTTCAGTATTTTCTACGGCTACCATTTCAGGTTGTTGAGTGAACTCAGATATGGGATGGATTTAACTCTAGAACAAAAGTTAAGCATCCCCTATTTTCTCCTGCAATCATTAATTGAGTGTGGCACAAAATTGAAGGAGGGGACACCGGATTAGCTAGCCCATCATGGGCTCATCAAGCTTCTAGTGGAAGATGCCCTCCACACCTACACTATCCCTCTCTCCTGGGAGATTTTCCGCAACATGTCTAGAGATGATGAGATTCGAATTTTGGCTGAGGAACTCACTTCATCCAGCAGTGAAGAAAGGGAACACACTGAGGCAGAAGAGAAAGGAAGTGGTAAAGAAACACAGGACAGACCAGCACAGAAAGGACAAGAAGAGAAACGAGGGAAAGGCCAAGTTGCTGAGCCTAAAACTGTGGGAGGAACAAATGTTGGAAATAATACTGAGAGGGGGGGGTGAATCAGTATTATCAGATCAATCAAACTTTTTCAATTTCATACTCAGAAACATATACGCTACTTCAATTAAGTGAACCCGCGTGTACACGCTACTGTGTCTAAAGAAACTTGCGTATATCCAGAAATCTTATGATTCAGTTAGCTTAGTCTTCAGTAAATACATCAGATCATTATTAAGCATATTAACAGTAACCAGGTGCAGAATAACAGAACAGAGCATCACACAAGAGCCACACACATGAACACAAAGATATAAGGTGGAAACCCAATGTGGGTGAAAACCACCTGCTGCAAGTCATCTCAATCTTCTTCTTAATAAGAAAATCCTTTTACAATGTTTGTATTGGTGCAGTCTTATACCAGTACGGGAGCTACAACCCCCTTTGCTCTTGTACTAGCCGATCCATTTACTAGTACGCAGGCTACTACCTGCTATAATGCTCCAAAGATCTCCCTTAGCTTTTGTACTAGCTTAGATACTAGTACGTAGGTGCTTGCCTACAATCTTCTCACCTTCAGGTACCACGTTTCATCAATTTTCAGACTGGATACACTGAAGCACAACACATAATCTGAAAGGCCACTTTTCATCCAATTTTCATACTGGACCCATAACTATCATTGAAGCTCAAAACAATCATCAAACTCTGAATCACTGAAACCCTGTTAACAACAGTCACCAGAACACAGAACAGATACAGAACTCTGTAATAACCATCAGATCCATCTGCAACTTCAAATATCAAGCTTTACAATGTATACGCTACTTAGATGAATCAAACCCGCGTGTATACGCGCTTTTACCAAAGACAACCCGCGTACAGATCTAAAAATGATTTCTCATAACTTTGCAGCTGTACCAGACATCAGTCATACTCATAACACTTATAGAACTATACATGCGTCAGTATGTAGAGCTAGAATAAGCATCATAAAGATAATTCATTTCAAACCATTTGATCCCGATCTCTCCTTAGATCTAGTTCTCCATCAACCGGTGAGATCTCTCCTTAGCTCAGATCAAGCAATGCATCATCAACCCATAACCCAGTATACTGGATCTAATGCTTCATCAGATATTCAAGACATTTCAGATACACTTGCCTAATGATTTCCTTCCCTTTATATAGCCTTAGGCCTTGTTCAATACCAAGAGCCAAAACCATAGAAATCCAATACCATCAACTTCAAAACTAGGGATCGACACGCCCGTCGAGACACAATGGTCCGAAACCATAGGCACAACTTCCAAGGACTAACCGCCATGGACCAAAGGTACTTTTCCACATACACGCGCTTTTTCTGAAGCCAACTAGCGTGTACACGCGACTTGGGCTTAACGAACCTGCGTGTATGAACTTTCTCTTCTTCTTATAGTCTGATCATCAATTCCTTGCTGCTGACCTTCTGTACTATGATTTGTCATCAGTGAGGTTTGCCATCAAGGACAACACTTATCTCATAATGCCAACAATCTCCCCCTTTGGACTTGATGGCAAAGCTAACTTGTCACACTTAGAACTATCATCTGATTCCTTTGAGCTGTCCTCCATCAGTCACATCTGATATCTCTTCTGAAGATTCATCATCTGATTCCTTTGAGTCTCCCCCTTTGGACTTGATGGCAAAGCTAACTTGTCACACTTAGAACTATCATCTGATTCCTTTGAGCTGTCCTCCATCAGTCACATCTGATATCTCTTCTGAAGATTCATCATCTGATTCCTTTGAGCTGTCCTCCATCAGTCACATCTGATATCTCTTCTGAAGATTCACCCAGTTATACATAAGTGAGATATTCTTCTATGAGAGGGTTGCCATCAAGTACAACACATGTACAACACATGCATCATAATGCCAACAATCTCCCCCTTTGGACTTGATGGCAACAACACCAAATCACTCTCCCCCTTTGACATCAAGGGCAAAGGGTGGACCAAGATATTCTCTTCCTTTGCTGAATCATTCCACTGTCCATACTCCCCCTGAGTACCTGCTGAAATCTCTGAATAGTCTCCCCCTTTGTATATGCCAAGGTGTACCAATCTGTCCATGCTGCCTCTGAGTACATGCTGAATCTCTGTTCTTGCTGAAGTGTGCTGATCATGCTCTCCCTGACTGTAAGCAAGGTCTACAAAAGATGTTCTTCAAGAAGAACATGACTCTATACATCATAAAAGACCTTCCTATCACTTAGGACTCATACATACATCCATCTCTCAACTAAGTGAGGATAAACAAGAAAATGACTCATCCACCCAACCAAGTGGGGATACATCAAAAATTTACATCTGACAACCAAACACATTGCATCAATCATCCCAGGCATAGTGGGGAAACCAAAATAGGCCGTTACATGACCTTGACACCATGAAAGAGATACCACAAAAGAGATATATGACATAGAGACGTAAGAACTAGACCAAGACTTATGAAAGTCACCAGCAGCATCTGATAATCACCATTCAGATCAACAACCAAGAGATCCTTCTGTTCTCCTTTCGCCTTTGTTCTATCTGAAACCAACAACAAAAGTGAACCAGAACCAAAAACTTTAAGATAATGCCAACAATGCATCATTGGAAGATTATCTGCTCCCCCTGAACCTGTGCCAGATGATCTCTGTCAGACCCATATCAGACTTTCTGCAACCAACATCTGTCCCTGCTGATTTTCTTCAAAACTCCATATACGCGTCTGTATACACATAAACAAGCGTATATACGCGGATATCCCTTACGCAACACGCGTATACCATATACGCGACTATCCTCTTGTAAAACCACGTATGCACGCGAATATCCTTTAAACAGCACGCGTACACAAATTTCCATATCAACAACCTGTAAATGTCCTGCAGCAAGGTATGTCTGAACATAGATGTCAACTCCTCCTTTTAAACATCATCATGAAATCATTCACATTACATGTGAAACCACCATAGCCATTACATCAACGTCAAGATCTACAAGCTCCAAGTATCATTTCTTGGGAACATCTGCATCAATCATCATATGTAAGTATCAACCTATCATCATATAGATAAGAACTCATCACCATGTCTCCAATAAAGCAACTTTGAGTAGTCATCTATGTGTCAGTACTATGTATCTTGAGCTCAAGCTCATTTGACAAAACTTCTTGATATCATCAACAGCAACAATCCTTATCCACATGAGTGCCTGCATCATAACTGTATGATCTTTATGCATATGACAACAGCATTATATAAGTGACTCATCATCAAGTGAGGAAGATGTGTATTCAAGATTTGTACTTCTCCTTGTTCTTATGAAGATCACCATGTAAGCACCATACATGCATCATCAAGGAATCAACCATAAATCTGATCTGAACATCTTCTATGTAACTTCAAGAATCATATGAGAGTTTATTATAGACAACTCACAACATCATATCATAGCAAGATATATCATTTATCCATATAAGAATCATCACCAAGGATTATTAACCATAATGCCAACAATGAATTACTAAAGGCATATTCTCCCCCTCAACCAGTGCCATTTGTTAGATCTGATCATGCATATATCAGCAGTAAGCATCAAAACATCTTCATCCTCAAGTTAGGATCAAAACACTTCCAGACATCATACAAGTAACAAAACATTTCCACACATCCTCAGCAGACTGTAGCTATTAACCAATAGAGCAAATAATGGACTGAATCATATCAGATCCCTTTTCTGAGCCTGTCCCCACTGCTTTTCTTCAGACTGACATATACGCGACTTTGCAGTGTCGAACTCGCGTATATACGCGACTTCTCTTTAAGGAACTTGCGTATGAGATTCAGGACACTGAAGGTTTACACTTTCAGTTCCCCCTGAGTCTGATATGTCTGTGCTGTGCTGTGTCTCAGTACATTGTGCTGACTGTACTTCCTTCTTCCTCCATATCTTCAAGTGTGATGAGGTTTTCTCCTTTCGGTGTGATGTCCATCCTTTGTTCCTGCATTCCTTTGCTATATGTCCAAGCTTGTTACATGCATAACATCTAACATGTTTCATGTTCCTTCTGTAGCAATCAACAGCTTTGTGACCATACATATTGCAAGCAAAGCAATATCCATTAAAGTACCTTGATTGAGATGACCTGTCCGCATAATAGTCTTGAACTCTTCTTCTTCTACATCTAGCTGCAACATGTCCAAGATTATGACATACATAACATTCAATATTATTCATAGGAGGAGTAAAAGATTTTCTTTGAAGACTTTCTTTCCTTGATTGTTGATGAGATTGACCTTTCATCTCCTTGTTGATCATTTTGGATTTCTCTTTAGAGTTCCTTGCCTCACCTTGTGAACTAGATTCACCTTCAACAGATTCATGAAAACCAAGACCAGTCTTGATAGCAGGAGACCTTTGACTACTAAGAATATCATCCAAGGCTTTAGTACTATCTTGATATCTCAAAAGTTTATCCTTTTCTTCTAATTTACCTTTCAAGATATTTACCTCAACTTGAAGTTGTTCCTCCTTTTCTAGACATTGCTTCTTCATGTCTTCTCCATCTTTTCTTCCTTCTTCCATTTGTTGCCTTAGATTGAGTATCTCCTTTTCTTGCTTTTCATACAGATCCTGCTGAATTTGACGAACTCTGAAGGCACATTCCAACTGTGATTTTAAGCTGATGACTTTGTTGTCTTGTATTTCAATTGCTTGGTGTAGATCTGTATTCTGCTTCTTTGATTCTTCAAGATCTCCTTTTAGTGAGAGGATTGTAGCTTCAAGATTTTCATAGTAGCTGGATCTATCTTTGAGTTTCTTGATGGTTGTGCTTCTTTCGTTGACTTCTTTTCTTAATGATGTCACTTCATGCTGCAATTTTTGACATTGGTCTTCCTTGTCCTTGAGAAGCTTTCTTACCTTGTTTCCTTCTTCTAGTTGGGCCTTTAGTTTGGTAACTTCTTCTTTGAAAGCACATTCCCTTTTGTCCAATACATCTTGTTGATCTTTAACTTTGTCTGCAAACCTTCTAAACATTGCCTCTATTTGACACTTTTCTTGCTCACCCATAAAAGCATGTTCAGTAGTTTCACTATCACTTCCATTACTTTCACAAGGAAATATAGCAGGAACATCAGAGGATAACACATTCATACCTGATAATGATTCTGAATCTAATTCTGAATCTGATTCTGAATCTGAAGAACTTCTTATACCTAATCCCCAATCGACTCTCCCACTGTCATAGATCTTCTGTGATGTCTTCTTCTTCTTATGAGCTTTCTTCTTAAGCTTCTTTCCCATTGTTCCACGGATCTCCTTCAAGCGATCAAGCTTCTACCAAAGGACCTGCTCTGATACCAATTGTTGGAAATAATACTGAGAGGGGCGGGTGAATCAGTATTATCAGATCAATCAAACTTTTTCAATTTCATACTCAGAAACATATACGCTACTTCAATTAAGTGAACCCGCGTGTACACGCTACTGTGTCTAAAGAAACTTGCGTATATCCAGAAATCTTATGATTCAGTTAGCTTAGTCTTCAGTAAATACATCAGATCATTATTAAGCATATTAACAGTAACCAGGTGCAGAATAACAGAACAGAGCATCACACAAGAGCCACACACATGAACACAAAGATATAAGGTGGAAACCCAATGTGGGTGAAAACCACCTGCTGCAAGTCATCTCAATCTTCTTCTTAATAAGAAAATCCTTTTACAATGTTTGTACGGGTGCAGTCTTATACCAGTACGGGAGCTACAACCCCCTTTTCTCTTGTACTAGCCGATCCATTTACTAGTACGCAGGCTACTACATGCTATAATGCTCCAAAGATCTCCCTTAGCTTTTGTACTAGCTTAGATACTAGTACGTAGGTGCTTGCCTACAATCTTCTCACCTTCAGGTACCACGTTTCATCAATTTTCAGACTGGATACACTGAAGCACAACACATAATCTGAAAGGCCACTTTTCATCCAATTTTCATACTGGACCCATAACTATCATTGAAGCTCAAAACAATCATCAAACTCTGAATCACTGAAACCCTGTTAACAACAATCACCAGAACACAGAACAGATACAGAACTCTGTAATAACCATCAGATCCATCTGCAACTTCAAATATCAAGCTTTACAATGTATACGCTACTTAGATGAATCAAACCCGCGTGTATACGCGCTTTTACCAAAGACAACCCGCGTACAGATCTAAAAATGATTTCTCATAACTTTGCAGCTGTACCAGACATCAGTCATACTCATAACACTTATAGAACTATACATGCGTCAGTATGTAGAGCTAGAATAAGCATCATAAAGATAATTCATTTCAAACCATTTGATCCCGATCTCTCCTTAGATCTAGTTCTCCATCAACCGGTGAGATCTCTCCTTAGCTCAGATCAAGCAATGCATCATCAACCCATAACCCAGTATACTGGATCTAATGCTTCATCAGATATTCAAGACATTTCAGATACACTTGCCTAATGATTTCCTTCCCTTTATATAGCCTTAGGCCTTGTTCAATACCAAGAGCCAAAACCATAGAAATCCAATACCATCAACTTCAAAACTAGGGATCGACACGCCCGTCGAGACACAATGGTCCGAAACCATAGGCACAACTTCCAAGGACTAACTGCCATGGACCAAAGGTACTTTTCCACATACACGCGCTTTTTCTGAAGCCAACCAGCGTGTACACGCGACTTGGGCTTAACGAACCTGCGTGTATGAACTTTCTCTTCTTCTTATAGTCTGATCATCAATTCCTTGCTGCTGACCTTCTGTACTATGATTTGTCATCAGTGAGGTTTGCCATCAAGGACAACACTTATCTCATAATGCCAACAATCTCCCCTTTGGACTTGATGGCAAAGCTAACTTGTCACACTTAGAACTATCATCTGATTCCTTTGAGCTGTCCTCCATCAGTCACATCTGATATCTCTTCTGAAGATTCATCATCTGATTCCTTTGAGATGGCAAAGCTAACTTGTCACACTTAGAACTATCATCTGATTCCTTTGAGCTGTCCTCCATCAGTCACATCTGATATCTCTTCTGAAGATTCATCATCTGATTCCTTTGAGCTGTCCTCCATCAGTCACATCTGATATCTCTTCTGAAGATTCACCCAGTTATACATAAGTGAGATATTCTTCTATGAGAGGGTTGCCATCAAGTACAACACATGCATCATAATGCCAACAACAAAGGCACAAATACCAAGGGAGAAATGATTGCAGAGTAGAGCAGAGAGGATTGAAAAAGCCCAAAAAAAGGAGGGCACAACCAAGGCAACCACACAGAAACTAAAAGGAAAGACACATCCAGCCAAGCAAACTGAAACAGTTGAAACAATTTCTATAGGAAGCATGAAAACAGTCGACACAGGACTTTCTACAGGAAGCATGGAAACGGAGCAGCAAAAGGAGAAATCACCTGAGATTTTGGCCAGGGAGGCGGCAGCAATGCTGGCTACCCTAAGCACATCTCCAAAGCAAAAAGGGAAGCAAAAAAGGGAGCCTTCCATGTATTTTAAGGCAAGAAGGAGCATGCGGATAAAAACTGGCAGACCCCAGCCACAGTCAAAGGAACCAATTACGATTGTGGACACCCTAGCTAAACAAAAGGAAAGGTCACCTTCAAAGGTATCCATCACCTATGAATAGGGAAGCTCGAAAACATCCACCTGGAGAGAAAGGATGAAAATGCTAGACACAAAGACCTCTCTACGGGATGTTGAGACTGTTCTACAGGAAACACTGGCTAGGCTAAAGGAGACCGAAGAGTTGGAAGGAAAGGCAACTAAATCACCACAGGAGGAAGGAAAGGTGGAGAACATTGTGGAACCAAGCCCCCAGCCCAGCTTGGGCTCCTACTATAACTTGTTAGAGGCCGGAAAGATCATTCCCCAAAAATTCGCAGTGCCACTTTTCCTTGCACTAGAAGAAGAGAGAGTGAGGATCCACACTTGGATGAAGATCGCTAAGTCCAAGGGTGTGGTAGATATAGGGCCCCTGGAGGAACAAGTCAAAGAGGCAAGGAAGGAATTTTCTATGGTAAAGGATGTGGAAAACAGCCAGCGGGCCAAGCTACAGGAAGAAAACGAGCTACTTAAATAGCAGCTACAACTACAGGGATAGTATGAGGAAGACAGACCCCACTTCTTGGGAGAACAACAGCAACAGGAAGAGCCCACAACAAACAAAGAAACCCCTGATGAACAGTAGAGAAGAGATGGGTTGCAGGCTAAAATTGAGACACTAACTAGACAACTACAGGAGAAGGACTTACAAGCAGCCCAGGAGATACAGTCTCTAAAACAGCAGGTGCAGGAAAAGGAGGCCCAACTAGCCTGCATGGCCAGCTGGGCGATGGAAGCTCTGAAGTGTAGGCAACTTGCCAAATCATATGCCCTATACCTTAAGGGTCAGTGGTTGCAGTTTCAGATTAACACCTTGGCCCAACGGGGCATCACTCCATTTCAAAATTATCATCAATTTGTGGCTTTATGTGACAGTAGTTGATCAGAAGACAAGGCTAAATTATCAAAGTTATATTTACACAACGTAGCCCTTCCAAATATGAACTCATGGGATCCCAACACTGTGGTAGGAGACGTCAAACTTATGGCCATGGCCTCTTGGATGAATCATGAGGAAAAAGAGCAGCAGAGGTCCGGAATATTATGAGTAGGGAACTCAGTGAGCCACTAATGATCAGAGCAGAGCTGGAGGATCCCTCAGCAGTGATAAGTGCCCACTAGCACTTGGCCAACAGACCTCAGCATTTACCAGAGTACATTGAGTAACAAGCTCAAGCTATTGCCCACTTTGAGGACATGGACAGACTGTTGGGGGATAATCGCCTTCATGCCTGCATAAGGCGGTGGAACACACTGCCCCATAGCTTGAAGATAAGAGAATACCACTCTCCCACCAGGATGAGGGAGGCCTTGGCAAGGGTACCCCTCTACAAACAGTTGATGCAAAATCTGCAGGCCAATTGGATCGGCCTAAAATTCAGTCCTCCCTTGCTTTTGGGATTGCTAGAAGGAGTTAAGGAAGAGGAGGAAAACAGACAGTGGGAGGAAGTGGAAAGGAAAGTAGGATTTCATGACCGGGAAGAAGATATCACCACGGAGGCTTGGGACATGAGGGAGGTAGTCAAAGCTATCAAGGATGATGTGCTAGATTAGTTGCTCAGAGGATGAGCAACCCATTTAGCAGGGGGAGTGATGATGAGCCCTGAAAATGGGTAACTTATTGGGCTCATTTTGCCTACCATTCTTCATCAATCCACCATTTTTCATAGTTTATGCATGTTTTTTGAGTATGTTTATGTTATTTGAATGAATGAGGGTGGTCACTTTACCAAGGAGGCTAATACGTGGTTATTTCAGGTTTTTGGAAAAATTTTGGAACAAGGCCAAGCAATTATGAGCCAGATGACAGCCAAGCATGGAGGAACAAGGGTGAGGATTCGTAGGAAGGGTGTCTCTTGCATTGAATGGCCCTTCCTTGAAATCTGCACCCTCAACTCGGAGCTCAGCAAGCCACCAAAACGAATCCTAAAGGCAACCGAGCAGCTTTGTGAAGAGTGACTGTTTACTGGCAGTTTGAACAGTCGAGCCCCTTGAGTTAAGGAGGGCTGCTAAGACCCTCGTAGTGCATAAATAGGAAGGCTTTAGCCTTCATTGTTTACTTTTTTTGAACTGTTGGGTTTTGCACTATAGTGCTGTCATTTTCTCAACTCATTTTCGTAGCTACTGCTGTGTAACTTTCTTATGACATGATTATTTTTGAGTAATGGAAAGCAGCTTTATTTGGCATCAGTTTTGAGTTCTTCTTAGAGCCTATACCTCTTGGGGTTGGGCCCAACCCAAGTGCCAAGGCTTCCTTTGTGTACTGTTATTTGCTTTTTATGTCTTTGCAAAATAATTTCTGTTAAGTAGATTAAAATCTTGCTGGTTACCTAGGTCATTGTTGATGATTAGGAAGGTTTTTTTCATGCTCAGATTGAGTTTATAGGTTAATAACAGGGAAGATCTTCAGAAAAATGCCATCAAGCACCTCTGATCTCACCTCTGCCTCAGTGGGATCGTGAGCTGGGACAAATGTGACCTTGATGCCAACAAAAACATTGCCTATGTTCCTCCATGCGATCATTAGTGTTAGATTCTCATTTTCAGAAATTGATACCAGTTGTGGTTACATGTTCAGGTTCATGATTTCTTAGTTCGCATAGCTATTTCACATGATTTCAGTGCAAATAAACTTCAGTTCATTTCCTTTGATGTTACTTAGGTCAGATTAGAGTAACGTAGCTAGGTCATTGGTTTTCCCAGTCATTGTTTGTCCAGTTTGAGAAATAACTTGCAGAGCGCCTGTAATACCTCTCCATCTGCCCATACTCCATCAATCCCATCTGCTCCATCCTTAACTTGGATTCTTGCCTCACGTTTTCCACATCCACTCGCATAGCCCTAATTTCTGTGCAACATTGCTTTACTCCTCCTTGAACAAATCCAACCATCCTTATCACTCCTCAGCTCCATCCACCAAGTCCTGGACCTCCTCACACCTTTATAATACCTCGTCACTCACTTCTCCACCTTTCTCTCTCCATCCACCCTCCAAAATCCCATTTCTAAACATCCTATAGAAATTACCAAACATCCTGTAGAAAACACAAAGCATCACGTAGAACCCCTGCAGACTTCCTGTAGAAGCTCACGAAAGTAGTTTCTTGATAGCCAAACTCTGTGAAACTCTCTGGAAGGGTGATAGGGACCCTTTAGGCCCTCTTCTAACCTTCCCAACCTCCTGTAAGCATTTCCTCTCGCTAATCCACCTCTGCATAGTCAAAAACCAATTAAAGCACATGTGTGACGATTCTGCCATTTTACTCAAAAATACAAAAAGACGTTTTCTTTTATTTTAATATAGAAGTAGTTTAGACACATGCATTTCAACTTCTTAGAAGTCAATGGAATCTCTTTCAGTAGCTATCGTCCTCTTTCTTGCATCAGTAGGAATAGCTGGTAAAATTAGGGTTTGCATTTCCTTTTAGCTTTTTAGTTTCTTTCTGCAAGTAGATTAGCCTCCTTTGAGTTAGCTTCCATCCATCAGTTAGAAAGCTTCTTCTCAAAGCTCATAGAAGTTGGTTTAAGCTCCTAGCGGACTTGTGTCAGCTGACCAAGTGACAACTGCGGCAAAAGCTAGTACTTGTGCATACAGCACCGTCGCTTCCAATTTTTTTACGAACTACCAAGTTGATAAGAGTAAAGAAAGGAGTCCTAGGAGTTGCAACATTATTGCTGCAATACTGGGGCCCACCATCTATAATGAATTTTTCCTACTTACATCAGTATTGCTCACTTAATGCTCAAACGAAATGATTTTGTAACACCCCTTAGCTGATTATCCATGTAAAAAAAATATAAGACAAAGGTAATGGGACACATATTCTAAGATGAATGGTGGCAAATACATCGTAGTAGGTGTCACTTTCGGTTTATTTATGGCTAAGGAAATTGGAAAAGGAAATGGCAAAGAAAAAAAGGCATTAATTGGCATTTATTTATGAAAATAATGGAAAATAAGAGAAAAGGAGGGTTAAAGGTCATAAAATTGTCTGAGGAGGAAATTGAAAGAAAATGAAGAAAAATAAGGAAAATAGAGGCCTTAATGATAAAAAGGCTTCTGAGGATCACTTGATAGTCTTTCGTTAGTTCAATTTTGGGGCTCTATTCTATTGTCTCATTCTCTCGCACTCAGATTATTCTTGGAACATGCTTAGAGTGTTGGGCCGTTAATATGACATTATTATGATCACTTTTGAACACTTATTCCACCCATTTCTATTATTCTTCATCATGTCATTAAATATAATTTATTATATAAATCCATCTTATGATGATTTATGCTTCTATGAATGAATATTATTTATTCTCCTTTATTTCTAATAAATTGATGATTATGCATGATTTTATCAATGATAGTTTTAATAAATCAGTTGTAACATTATTCACCATTTTTAGCCTCCAAGATAATTTCCAGATTGAAGATTTGATCATTAAAAGTGCCAACTCAGAAATTCGCTGGAATAAGAAGTGACAGTTTTGTGGTTGAGATTCTAAGCAAATGAAGCAGAACGTGGAAAATCCAGAACATGGGTTTTGTCCAGAACGGACCCAATTAACTTTATTGAAGAACGGTTTGCCCAAATTTGGCTTGTACTGAGAGAAACGCAGGGTTCTTTGAGCACAATTTTCTCAGATTTGTTGTTGCGGCCATCCTCCAAATCTCAGCTGCAAAGCCAAATTCGTCTTGCTCTTGTTGGAAGCTGGATGGAAATATATCTTCTTGTTGATCAATTGGTTAGAAGCAAACTAATTTTGTAATAGAAATCATGTTGTACTTATCTTTATTGTAACTGCTCTCTGATCTCTCTTTATTTAAATCAGAACAGAGATCAGAGATGGGGATTCGAATGATGGAATTGAGGATTTAGAATTAGAGATTTAGAATTAAGAATTCATGATAGGATAGGAGGAAGAAAGAATTGTTTCAGGCTGTAAGTCTCAAAGCCGCTGTTGTTGTAATGATTTTACCATTTAATGATTAAAACCTGATTTGGGAGTTGCTATTCATTCTTTTCATCTGAAGTAGCCCAGCAGCATCCACTGGCAGCTAAGGGCCCAGCCTCTGGTGGAGTACGCTGCTGCTGTGTATCATATCTTTACAATTGCTGCTGTGTGATGGTTTGATTTATTTCCTATTCTTTTGAATTGCATTATTTTACAGTTTCATGTTTTTATAGTGTGTTGTTAGAATATTTTATGGAATTGTTTTATTGTACAAGTTGAGATTGAATCGCGTGGCTGTTCTTTTCCATCATAACAGAGATTATTATCCTTTTCAACTTATATTGTTATGTTGTTCATTTCAAATGTAAAGCTTCGCTGTTCATTTCAGATTATTGGTTATTCGATTCCACTAATCAGAGTTTGCTGTTCAGATTTATTAAATATGATTCGCTGTTTAATTCCTTTAATTATAAGTTTGCTGTCCATTTACTTTGCTATTCAGTTTGGTTGATTAATTGCAAGAGTTTTCTTTTAAAGAGTTTTCCTAGTTTACTTTCAAAGGCAGCTTTAGTTAAATTTCGATTTCCTTTTGATTGCTTTAAAGCAGGACTGTCAACTGTAGAGAACATTGGTTATTGTTTCCTCGTTCCCAGATTGATTGTCTTGTTCCGGTTTGATTTCAATTGCATCAATATCCAGAGGAATGAGTTATTGCTACTGTATCCTCGATTGATGGTTGTTTGAGTGAATGATTTAGTTTAAGAACATTTTAGTTTCCTGCTATTCCATTTCTTAATTGTTGTTCCATTTCTTATCTGTCGTTCCATTTCCTGTTATTCGCATTATCTTTGCTTTGGTGTGAAGAATGATCTGAAACTGTAGTGGGCATTGGCATTTACTATCTAGTCCCCAGATTGATGATCTATTCCTTGATTACTTTTGGTTACATCAGTTTCCAAAGGGATGAGTTATTGCTACTGGACCCTTGACTGATACATTGCTTATTTTTCCGAATGCATGATTTAAGTCTTAAAGTGCTTTGTTGTAAGTAGATTTTATTTCCAGCTTTCATTTACTTTTGGATTTTGAGCACTATACTGCAAAACATTACTCTTGATTAAATAGCCACCTCAGACTGAGTACACTCTTGAAATAAAAAGTCGTCCCTGGGTTGATAATTAATGTAAAAGTAATTAGGAGTTCAAAAGACACCTTTTTATTGCTCCACATTTTGGCGCCGTTGCCGGGGAGAATGTAGCCATTTCTAAAGAGTAGTGTGAATCTGATGAGTGCCTGCTAGGGAAGAGTTGGATCTTAAAAACAGAAAGTAAGAACCTACGTGCGGAGCATGTAAAAGCCCTGCTCCACTGTCCGCTTTCCTAACAGATTTGTTGTTGCTTTGTTGGGTAGAAATAGATGTTTGAATTTTTTTGTGAATTAATTAAAAGAAAAAAATAGAAATTTTGAAAAACAAATCTCATGATTTCTCTCAAGTGGTGATGTAAGCACCACCCATTTCACTAACCGATTGACAGGAACATTCGAAGAAGGGGCCTCGAAGAAACACATGAAGAAAATATTCTATTATGGTAAGAAATGGATCACATTTTTACTTTTGAATTTCCTATCAAAGATCTAGGAGGAGTGACACAAATGCACATAATTCCCCCATTGTCTCTACCAAATTTTCATGGCTTGACAAATGAAGATCCAGATACATTCTTATTTGACTTCGAAATACTTTGTAGAGGATATGATTATTGTACTAATGATCAAATATTGAAAGTGTTTCCTCTTACTCTAAAAGGAGCAACTCTCCGATGGTTCATGAGCCTAGGTGGGAATTGCATCCAAACATGGGAGGACATGAAGAACATATTCTTGAAGAAGTACCAAGACTATTGCAAATCCAATGAAGATATTTTTGGTATGATACAAGGGGAAGATGAAAGTTTGGAGGATTATGTAGATCGATTTCATTATAACCTTCAAAAATCAAAGCATAAGCATTTGGAAAAGAGATCTTAAAAACACTCCTTCTTAAAGGAATCAAAGATGAATTTTAGAACTCTTAAATCTGATAGGAAAAGGTGATGATTTTCAGTTATCATATGATGATGTTTGTGAGTTGTGCATAAGGTATTCAAGAGGAATCTTCAAGGCTGGTAAGAGTTCTAGAGATGTTTGTTCCTTATTTTCTAAATCTGCTACAAGAATAGGAGACATAAGAGTTGAAATCAATTCTTTATTTGAAAATTTTAAAGTTGATTTTATTAGCTCTCTAAATGAAAAATTGGACGTTTTGCAGGTTCATAAAAATGAAGAATTTGATGAAGTGTTTTTCCCTCATGACCGAAAGGAGCATCTCATAGATACTCACTCTTCCTTATCTAGGATGGAAGTGGCATATCAAAGAGATGGGAAAGCTGCAACAAGGCCTACAGGTATGGTTCAAAACACTTTTTCTCCATTGTCATACTTGCATAATCCATTATGGAATAGTAATGTGTTAGGGCAGCCATGTCAATTTCAATATAACAACCAATCTTATCTACAAGTTTGGCATGGTTCACCTTATGATTGCATGACTACTCTCCCTCATCTTGTAGCACAAGCACATTCTCCATATTTTTCACCAGCTCTTCCACAACATCCTGCTTGCATACCAAATTCATCCACTCAACCCAATCAACCACATCATCACAATGCTCCATTCCTTACACATTTTCCTGCTCAACTAATTCCACACCCTCACCATAATAAACCAGTACAACATGCTTACAATGTTGAACTGCCAAATTTACCTACCCTTCCCACCCATTCTATCTCACATGCGCCATTAGAGAAAACTTATAATGAGATTCAGAATGCTTCAAATTCAAAAATTGTAGAAGCTATGGAAGAAAATGAGGTTTTTTATAGTATGTATCAACAAGCTATTTTAAAAGCTCAAGAACTTCATGATCTGATGGATATGCGAAATCAAGAAAGTAACGGATACATTGAATATTGGTTTCACTCCATCATTTGTTTGCAACATCACTCTATGCTTCAACAATTTTTGATACCATTTTTTGAAGGGAAGTTGGCTTCTCATACCCTAATATCCATTAACATGCATTTTTCAAATTTGGGTATGTGCATACATGAAGCCCTATTTCGAAAATGGTTCCATTGGAAGTACTCCTATATGTAGCCATATTCATTTTTCAAATCAAAATAGGTTAGTGTAGAAAATAAAATAAATAAGGGAATAAATAAATGCATTTTGTTTTTTTTTGTTTTTTTTTTTGTAAAACTAGTTGTTTCTTTTGTTGCAACACGCTATTGAAATCAACATCGATGATAAATGTTTCAATTCATTTGTGTATGTAGATGATTTATAATAGAAATAACAATTCTACAAACACTTATATTCATCTTTATCATCAATATGAAAAAATGGTTGAATATCATTTTTTTGGCTTGCGGGCTTGATGAGATTTCTGGAAAAACAGTCGGGACAGTCATGTTTTGAGGGACCAAAAGTGAATATTTTTAAAACCTGTTTCTACCCTAGGTATCCCTTGATGTCTACTTTCTAACCCAATTTGAACCACTCAATTTGGATTTGAAACGAAAAAGTTAGAAACAAAACATTGACAGGGTGTCTAGTGGGCAGCTCAGGAACAGAGTTGGGATAGTCAGTTTTTGGAGGCATAAATGTTTGAATTTTTAAAACCTGTTACTATGGTAGATTCTCCTATGAATCTAGTTTACAATGCAATCAGAATCACTCATTTTTGATATCGTATGGGGAATTTATGATCAAAATACTGACTGTCTATCGTAAATCAGCACTCTTAAAACTTTGTCTTTCCAGTTGTTCCTTAAAGTATTTGACCTATCAATTCTTCTTGTCTTCAAAACATGTTTCTATTGGAGATAAATAAATTAATATACTTTCATTTTCAATTTAAATCATTCGAATCCGACATCAAACGAAAAACCTATGCTTAAAACATTAACTGTTGGTCTGAGCTGGGTAATCGAAAATGACTCTATTATGCCGGTTGTTTTAACTAAAATTGACATATCATATCATTGAATTTTTAAAACCTATTTCTATTGGAGATACAACTTTGAATTAGCTCTCATTTCACTTTGAAATCACTCAATTTGGACGAAAAACAAAGAAGTTGTGATTAAAACACCGCTGGTTAGTATGGTCGACCACTGCTCTCCCGCAGGTGACAAATAAATTTTACTTTGTTATTTTCTCTGTGGATTTGTTATATAGAGTAACTAATTGTTAGTTTTTTGCATAATTATTGGATTAGGGGAGCCCGATCACCTCTCTTTCTCCATGATTTGATGTTTTATTGCAGGTAGACACTCGTTTTTTGCAGGTCTTGGGAAAATAAAGAAGGTCAATTTATGGACGAGTGATTTTTGAAAGAAATTTTAATGAAACAAAGGAATTTCATCCAAGTCATTACCCAACGGATTCATAATAGAAAAAATGAAGAATTGATTTCGATTTGAAGATTCATGTCTTGTCACTGCTGCCAAAACATTTTTCAAAAAGATCATTTTTTTTACTGTTGTAACTTAATTTACATATTGTTTTTAAATAAAATGTTGTTTCTTTTCTAATTTCTCTTATATGTTGTGTTTCAGGTATTGCTTCATTCAAAGTGTAGCTCATCCTCAGCATCAATGCCGTGAACAGCTAATTTGTTTTTTTGCATGTTTGCATTTTATGATTGTCCATTTTGCTGTTCCTTTCTGAATGGAAAAACACTTCTGCACTTTCATGTTTTGCTGTTCCTTTCTGAATGGAACAACGCTTCTGCACTTTCACGTTTTGTTGTTCCTTTTCGAATGGAACAACACTTTTGCACTTTTCATTTTTATTGTTCCTTTTCTAAAGGAACGACACTTGCGTTTTTGTTGTTCCTTTTCCAAATGAACAACACTTTTCATTTTTGCTGTTCCTTTTCCAAAGGAACGGCACTTGCGTTTTTGCTGTTCATTTTCCAAAGGAACGTCACTTTTCATTTTTGCTGTTCATTTTCCAAAGGAATGGCACTTGCGTTTTTGTTGTTCCTTTTCCAAAGGAACGACACTTTTAATTTTTGTTGTTCCTTTTCCAAACGAACGACACTTGCGTTTTTGTTGTTCATTTTCCAAAGGAACGACACTTTTCGTTTTTGTTGTTCCTTTTCCAAAGGAATGACACTTTTCATTTTTGCTATTCCTTTTCCAAAGGAACGGCACTTGCGTTTTTTCTGTTCCTTTTCCAAAGGAACGACACTTTTGATTTTTACTGTTCCTTTTCCAAAGGAACGACACTTGCATTTTTATTGTTCCTTTTCTAAAGGAACTTCCAAATTTTTAAAACCCATCTTCAAAAAAGTGAAGAGACGATTGATGGGATCTACAGGAATAAGACGCGTTCCACGAGTTTGATATATAGACAAGAGTGAACTTAATGACCGGATACGACACTTTTAGTTTTTGCTGTTCCTTTTTCCAAAGGAACGACATTCGCATTTTCACACCTTTTCTTGTGTGTATTTTTGCTTTTTTTGTGTGCATTTCCTTTGCTGTTCCCTACACGGAACACCACTTTTTGAGTGTTTTTGTTGTTCCTTCAAAAGAGGAACACTTTGGGAGTATTTTCGAGAGCAACCCTTCCTTCCTCTTGTGGAATTATTCTTAGTTCATCTCAACCACATTTTATTGATTCCCTTTCATGGCATGAAGTACACTATTTTTATGAAGACAAGAATTATGGATTCTTTTGAAGCAAGTTAATATCATTCATGTTATGATCTTTAACAAGACAGCTCCTTGATGATAGCTTATTTTCAAAAGGGACACAATTGTTTATATACTACTTTACTGCATTGTTTTCTGCTGTACATGATACTGATTGATCATCTTAATACCATGTTGGTTCCACCCTTCTTGGTTATAATCTTCTCTGTCTATAATAAATAAGATTATGGATATGTTTTTTTTCTATTGACATGTTCAACTTCTTCCACCATCCTACTCTTAAGGAGTACTGAGCCTCCCTCTTTTTATCATAAAAATGTGTAATAACAACAAAATTTTGTTCGCAGATGGAGGATAGGGGGTCTCATTACGAGCTAGCCTACTATGTTCATAAAGCTGTAACAAAGTGACATTCCCATTATGGCCACCACACCAGGGTTATGATCCACTGGATAGCCAGATTATCCTTGGAACAGGAGGTCTCATCACGAGCCGGCCTGATCACTTCTGCTACATCCCAGTGAATGGCAGTGTGGTTATCTGTTTACCACGCCAGCACACTGGTCTCTTCTGTAAGAACAGCACTGAAACTCTCTAGTTATAAATTGAGGATTCTGGCTCATATGGGTTAAAAAGCAACCCTGCCGAGGCTATGGACGCCTGCTGGCAGTAGAGGCTCTGCTTATGGTATTGAAGTTATATCTTATCATCAATTATTACTATAATACCCTTTTCTTATTTTTTCTTTTTATCATAGAAGTTATTTCCTTAATTTTTTTCCCTATTTTGAACCTTTATGCATGAGAAATTGTTTTATGGTCAATCGCATCATTTTCAGCTAGCATACTATTAGTAAAGCATCTTTTTGGCATATTGTTGTTCTTTTTATCTTTTTCATAACTTATCATCAATCCTAAGCGTCCTATCTCTTATTCATAACTATCTTTACATACTCTGCTCTCATTATAACCATAACTCTCGTTGTTCTATCATTGATAAGTGTACTCTACTTCATTTACTGATATATTGTTCATTCTTGTGCCTTACCTTCAACATAACCCCTCTCATACGCTTTATGGTCATGGAATTCATTTTCCAATTGGAGGGGGAGAATGTATGCATTATGGGATTGCATGTGATATAATTAATGCACTCTGCCATAACTTGTTGATTTGACAAAATATTAATATTGCATGTATACAAAAGTTTTTCTGACTGAAAGTTTTGCATGCATCTTATATATTTCTCTTCAAAGCTAACACAATGGATTCAAGAACATTGTATGCAAAATAGTGATTTGTTTACAGGAGAACAACAAGTATGGGGGGGGACTCTATTCGCAGCATGACCACACTATTGCAACTAACAGAAGAGGCTCGAGCAACTCGTGAACGTGAAAATTCTTCAGACATGATGTGCTTACCTGGATCCCACCTTTTGCATCACTTTCAGTGCCAACTCTGCCTACATTAGTTTCAACAAATGCCAGTACATATATGTCATTCCACATTTTTCTTTTTGGAGGTAAAACTTGAGGTAAAATAGCATAATTTTCTGATTTATTACGAATTTAGGAGAATTCAATGAAATCCATTTTGAGCATTATTTATCATCCTTCATTCCACATCTTTACCACTTCCCCTTTTTCAGCGGCATATTATCTTTCAGTTTGGGGGAGTGTTGTTTTCATTCATTTCTTTCTTATGACCATGCCATTCATATTCTTTATCATCCATTGCTATTTTTATTCATTCTCAACACCTCCCTTATTCCATGTTGTTTTACACCAAGCATAGACTTCAACAGATAGTAGCAATCACCTCTATTTGTTTTCTAGCATCGCATGAGGGCATGCTAATTTTTCAAAGAGGGGGAGGAATTGCTACACATGATGGATGTTTGAATTGCTACGCATGATGGATGTTTTCTATTTTCTTTCTCATTTAAGGCATACAATTTTAGTGTAGAAATTGATTTCCATAATATTTTTAAAAGCTATGAACTCAATTCTTGTGATTTTTGGAAAACACAGACGTATCATTAATAAAAACCCAGACAATTTCAAGATAAATTGGTTCATAAAATTTCGGAAATCATGCACTCTCACCTACAGCCATTTTGTTTATATCTCATGATCCGTGCATCAAAACAGTCTGATTTTTTGGATCATAAAGGAATTCATATATTATAAATTTACTTGCCAAATTTCAACAAAAGCTGGTTTGTAGTTTTTGAGAAAATGGTTAATGAAGTTTGTTGTTACTTATATCATATTTTGTTGCAACTTCATATATACATATAGTTGAATGTCAATGTAAAAATTGTTATGCCTTCATCAAGATTACTAAAAGTGAATATTCATTAATTAAGGAAGAATTCATTTGTTCTATCCATTTCATGAGCTGAGATGAACATATTTTTTATTGCTTGGTTAACACATGGGTTTTTGTTTTTGGGTTGCATGAGGACATGCAATATATTCAGTTTTCGTTGCATGAGAACATGCAACATATTGAGTGTAGGGGTATGTTGGGTCGTTAATATGCCATTATTATTATCACTTTTGAACACTTATTACACCCATTTCTACTATTCTTCATCATGTCATTTATTATAATTTATTATATAAATCCATTTTATGATGATTTATGCTTCTATGAATGAATATTATTTATTCTCTTTTATTTCTAATAAATTGATGATTATGCATGATTTTATCAATGATAGTTTTAATAAATCAGTTGTAACATTATTCACCATTTTTAACCTCCAAGATAATTTCCAGATTGAAGATTTGATCATTAAAAGTGCCAACTCAGAAATTCGCTGGAATAAGAAGTGACGGTTTTGCGGTTGAGATTCTAAGCAAATGAAGCAGAATCTGGAAAATCCGGAACATGGGTTTTGTCCAGAATGGACCCAAGTAACTTTATTGAAGAACGGTTTGCCCAAATTCAGCTTGTACTGAGAGAAACATAGGGTTCTTTGAGCACGATTTTCTCAGATTTGTTGTTGCGGTCGTACTCCAAATCTCAGCTGCAAAGCCAAATTCGTCTTGCTCTTGTTGAAAGCTGGATGGAAATATATCTTCTTGTTGATCAATTGGTTAGAAGCAAACCAATTTTGTAACAGAAATCATGTTGTACTTATCTTTATTGTAACTACTCTCGATCTCTCTTTATTTAAATCATAACAGAGATCAGAGATGGGGATTCGAATGATGGAAAAATGATTGAATTGAGGATTTAGAATTAAGAATTCATGACAGGATAGGAGGAAGAAAGGATTGTTTCAGGCTGTAAGTCTCAAAGCTGCTGCTGTTGTAATGATTTTACCATTTAATGATTAAAACCTGATTTGGGAGTTGCTATTCATTCTTTTCATCTGAAGTAGCCCAGCAGCATCCGCTGGCGGCTAAGGGCCCAGCCTCTGGTGGAGTACGCTGCTGCTGTGTATCATATCTTTACAATTGCTGTTGTGTGATGGTTTGATTTATTTCCTATTCTTTTGAATTGCATTATTTTACAGTTTCATGTTTTTATAGTGTGCTGTTAGAATATTTTATGGAAATGTTTTTATTGCACAAGTTGAGATTGAATCGCGAGGCTGTTCTTTTCCATCATAACAGAGATTATTATCCTTTTCAACTTATATTGTTATGATGTTCATTTAAAATGTAAAGCTTCGCTGTTCATTTCAGATTGTTGGTTATTCGATTCCACTAATCAGAGTTTGTTGTTCAGATTTATTAAATATGATTCACTGTTTAATTCCTTTAATTATAAGTTTGCTGTGCATTTACTTCGTTGTTTAGTTTGGTTGATTAATTGCAAGAGTTTTCTTTTAAAGAGTTTTCCTAGTTTACTTTCAAAGGCAGCTTTAGTTCATTTTCGATTTCCTTTTGATTGCTTTAAAGCAGGACTGTCAACTGTAGAGAACATTGGTTATTGCTTCCTCGTTCCCAGATTGATTGTCTTGTTCTGATTTGATTTCAATTGCATCAATATCTAGAGGAATGAGTTATTGCTACTGTATCTTCGATTGATAGTTGTTTGAGTGAATGATTTAGTTTAAGAACATTTCAGTTTCCTGCTATTCCATTTCTTAATTGTTGTTCCATTTCTTATCTGCCGTTCCATTTCCTGTTATTCGCATTATCTTTGCTTTGGTGTGAAGAACGATCTGAAACTATAGTGGGCATTGGCATTTGCTGTCTAGTCCCCAGATTGATGATCTGTTCCTTGATTACTTTTGGTTACATCAGTTTCCAAAGGGATGAGTTATTGCTATTGGACCCTTGACTGATACATTGTTTATTTTTCTGAATGCATGATTTAAGTCTTAAAGTGCTTTGTTGTAAGTAGATTTTATTTCCAGCTTTCATTTACTTTTGGATTTTGAGCACTATACTGCAAAACATTACTCTTGAGTAAATAGCCACCTCAGACTGAGTACACTCTTAAAATAAAAAGTCATCCCTGGGTTGATAATTAATGTGAAGGTAATTAGGAGTTCAAAAGACACCCTTTTATCGCTCCACATTTTGGCGCCGTTGAGCGATAAAAAGGTGTCTTTTGAACTCCTAATTACCTTCACATTAATTATCAACCCAGCGACGACTTTTTATTTCAAGAGTGTACTCAGTCTGAGGCGGCTATTTACTCAAGAGTAATGTTTTGCAGTATAGTGCTCAAAATCCAAAAGTAAATGAAAGCTGGAAATAAAATCTACTTACAACAAAGCACTTTAAGACTTAAATCATGCATTCGGAAAAGTAAGCAATGTATCAGTCAAAGGTCCAGTAGCAATAACTCATCCCTTTGGAAACTGATGTAACAAAAAGTAATCAAGGAACAGATCATCAATCTGGGGACTAGACAGCAAATGCCAATGCCCACTATAGTTTCAGATCGTTCTTCACACCAAAGCAAAGATAATGCGAATAACAGGAAATGGAACGACAGATAAGAAATGGAAACAATTAAGAAATGGAATAGCAAGAAACTGAAATGTTCTTAAACTAAATCATTCACTCAAACAACCATCAATTGAGGATACAGTAGCAATAACTCATTCCTCTAGAGATTGATGCAATTGAAATCAAACTAGAACAAGGCAATTAATCTGGGAATGAGGAAGCAATAACCAATGTTCTCTACAGTTGATAGTCCTGCTTTAAAGCAATCAAAAGGAAATCGAAATGAAAGCTAAGAAATGGAACGACAGATAATCAACCAAACTGAACAGCGAGGTAAATGGACAACAAACTTATAATTAAAGGAATTAAACAACGAATCATATTTAATAAATCTAAAAAGCAAACTCTAATTAGTGGAATCGAATAACCAACAATCTGAAATGAACAGCGAAGCTTTACATTTGAAATGAATAGCATAATAATATAAGTTTAAAAGGATAGCAATCTCTGTTATGATGGAAAAGAACAGCCACGCGATTCAATCTCAACTTGTGCAATAAAACAATTCCATAAAATATTCTAACAACACACTATATAAACATGAAACTGTAAAATAATGCAATTCAAAAGAATAGGAAATCAATCAAACCATCACACAGTAGCAATTGTAAAGATATGATACACAGCAGCAGCATACTCCACCAGAGGCTGGGCCCTTAGCCGCTAGCAGATGCTGCTGGGCTACTTCAGATGAAAAGAATGAACAACTCCCAAATCAGCTATTAATCATTAAATGGTAAAATCATTACAACAACAGCAGCTTTGAGACTTACAGCCTGAAACAATCCTTTCTTCCTCCTATCCTGTCATGAATTCTTAATTCTGAATCTCTAATTCTAAATCCTCAATTCCATCATTTTTCCATCATTCGAATCATCCCCATCTCTGATCTCTGTTCTAATTTAAATAAAGAGAGATCAGAGAGCAGTTACAATAAAGATAAGTACAACATGATTTCTATTACAAAATTGGTTTGCTTCTAACCAATTGATCAACAAGAAGATATATTTCCATCCAGCTTTCAACAAGAGCAAGACGAATTTGGCTTTGCAGCTGAGATTTGGAGTACGGCCGCAACAACAAATCTGAGAAAATCGTGCTCAAAGAACCCTGTGTTTCTCTCAGTACAAGCTGAATTTTGGCAAACCGTTCTTCAATAAAGTTAATTGGGTCCATTCTGGACAAAACCCATGTTCTGGATTTTCCATATTCTGCTTCATTTGCTCAGAATCTCAACCGCAAAACCGTCACTTCTTATTCCAGCGAATTTCTGAGTTGGCACTTTTAATGATCAAATCTTCAATCTGGAAATTATCTTGGAGGTTAAAAATGGTGAATAATGTTACAACTGATTTATTAAAACTATCATTGATAAAATCATGCATAATCATCAATTTATTAGAAATAAAGGAGAATAAATAATATTCATTCATAGAAGCATAAATCATCATAAAATGGATTTATATAATAAATTATAATAAATGACATGATGAAGAATAGTAGAAATGGGTGTAATAAGCGTTCAAAAGTGATAATAATAATGGCATATTAACGACCCAACATACCTCCACACTCAATATGTTGCATGTCCTCATGCAACAAAAACTGAATATATTGCATGTCCTCATGCAACCCAAAAACAAAAACCCATGTGTTAACGAAGCAATAAAAAATATGTTCATCTCAGCTCATGAAATGGATAGAACAAATGAATTCTTCCTTAATTAATGAATATTCACTTTAGTAATCTTGATGAAGGCATAACAATTTTTACATTGACATTCAACTATATGTATATATGAAGTTGCAACAAAATATGATATAAGTAACAGCAAACTTCATTAACCATTTTCTCAAAAACCACAAACCAGCTTTTATTGAAATTTGGCAAGTAAATTTATAATATATGAATTCATTTATGATCCAAAAAATCAGACTGTTTTGATGCACAGATCATGAGATATAAACAAAATGGCTGTAGGTGAGAGTGCATGATTTCCAAAATTTTATGAACCAATTTATCTTGAAATTGTCTGGGTTTTTATTAATGATACGTCTGCGTTTTCCAAAAATCACAAGAATTGAGTTCATAGCTTTAAAAATATTATGAAAATCAATTTCTACACTGAAATTGTATGCCTTAAATGAGAAAGAAAATAGAAAACATCCATCATGCGTAGAAATTCCTCCCCCTCTTTGAAAAAATAGCATGCCCTCATGCGATGCTAGAAAACAAATAGAGGTGGTTGCTACTATCTGTTGAAGTCTATGCTTGGTGTAAAAGAACATGGAATAAGGGAGGTGTTGAGAATGAATAAGAATAGCAATGGATGATAAATAATATGAATGACATGGTCATAAGAAAGAAATGAATGAAAGCAACACTCCCCCAAACTGAAAGATAATATGCCGCTGAAAAAGGGGAAGTGGGAAAGATGTGGAATGAAGGATGATAAATAATGCTCAAAATGGATTTCATTAAATTCTCCTAAATTTGTAATAAATCAGAAAATTATGCTATTTTACCTCAAAAGTATTCACTTGGATTGGAGAAAGAAGGCAAAGGAAAGCGAGAAAGCACAAGGGAATATTTGTATCAGTAACTACAGTTGGATTTCTTTGCAGTTATTGAGTTGTGTGTATGACTTCCTTGCTAATTTTGGAATTCATGGTACATGCATCTGATTTCTTAGTTATGTGTTGTCATTGGCATGGAGGATTCCCTGGATTGATAGTGGTTTGAGCCTTGTCATTTCCTTGATATCCATGGTGTTTTAGGTTTCCCACTTTATTGTTTTATTATTGTTGCTCATGCACTTATGGTTGTGGTTTGAGTTACTAGTTCTTGGAGCCTTGGTTTGACAAACAATCTGGAAGCCCTAGAATAGCTTGGGTTGAGTTACTAATTCTGGAGCCTTGGTTGGAAAAACGATCTGGAGCCCTTGGTGGGTTAAGTTACTAGTCATAGAACCTTGGCTGGATAAATTCTCTATAGCCCTGTGGTAGTTGTGGGTTAAGCTACTAGTGCTAGAGACTGGTTGGAACAAACACTAATGAGCCCTCGACACCTTAGGTAGAGACCGATCTTGTTGGTGTTGGTGATGTCTGAGCATGAGGTGGAATCACTGGATGATGGTTGAGGTGGTTTGGGATTTGGAAGACCCGGTTTGGTTTTTTTTGGTTTATTCCATATGATCATACATTCATGCTTGGAATATGGCAAGGGGGTGATTGGCTGAAAGAGAGATTTGGTTCAACCCAATCTATGGTAAAGTGGTACGTTGAAGTCCCTGACTTGGTTGGATTTTTCATATGTTAATAAGAAATTGTTTTCTCTTTTATTTCATGAGTATTTACATTTGCTATTATGTGGCTTTGAAGGTTTTTCCATCATTGTTATTATTCTGGTTATATGTTGGTTATAAGCATGGTTTTATAACAGGTTCTAGCTATGGCTCTTCATATGTTTGAAATTTTTATGAATAGTTAATGAATGCATCAGATAGTAGATATTATTGGAGCTATTATGTGAGTTCATTAGACCTTCTTAGTGAATCTCAGATAAGTTCCAGGCCCCTATGTTCAGATATGCATTCATTACTTGTAGATTTCATGCTCACCGTATGTTTGACGAAATGATTGTCATGGTTAGGCTTGGTTAGATAAATTTATTGACTAAGTTTCTTATGAATGGATTTGTCTTGATGTTATATATCATTCTAGAAAGTCTCACTATGTTTTGGGCAGTGTTTGGGAGACAAGCCCTGAAAAGGTGGAAATTATTTTGGGGACACAGGATTACAACTAAGGAATTATGACTACATTAGCTACCTTGTAAGCTTATGCATGTGACTGCAGGCTTACATTCACATGGAGGCCTTTTTATGCATGTGACTGTGGGCCTATATCACTAAAAGGGCAAGTTAGCTCAGGGTTTGGGCACCTGGAGTGGTTGTTTAGCTCTGAAGGTTCTTGTAGCTCTTGAGGGAGGTAAACGAGGTTTTATTTTGTTGATTACACTTCCTCAGTCATACTTAGGAGGTTGAGTCATATCATTGTAACTCTTCATCACATGTTTACCCGATAGACTGGAGAAGTTGTGTAAACATGGAAGGAGGGTGCTAGAGAGTGGTATCAGAGCATGGTTCAAACACTTGGACTAGATATGGTTATGGATATCCCATTCAGCCCATCTGGCTAGATGCATTTTCTTATGTATGAATGCATGTTCATGGTTATGGTTATGAATGCATAGTAGGTTAGACCTACATAATGGTGATCATTATGCAGTTTCTGTCATCATTATGTTGTTGGTATGTTATGATGTTTATATGTTGGGTGAGATGGATGCTGATGCTACTTTGGATCAGTTTGTGCATATAGTTATGGTTATGATATTCATGTATGAGTCGATATAATTGTGATATTGTGTCATACTAATATGGACTGACTTGTGCAGATGTGATAGCCTCCCCTGAGATACATTGAGGTATGAGTGTGATTATGTCATATGTTTGGTTTATCTAACATGATATGTTTACAGTTTGTCTCAATGTTTGATTAATTGCATTATATGTGTATGTGTCTATAATATTGCATGAAGGAATTATCTTGTTTTAAGATTATTTTACTATAACAATATGCATTGGGACAACTAATATGCACTTGAGTGTAAGTCGGTGCTAGTTGTAGTATTATGATTAATGACTGTGAGTTGATTATGGCATGACTATCAATCTTGGTAAAGGTTGATTTCAAATTAATATACATTATGTCTTGATCTTTGGAACATGTGACTGACATGTGTGAATAGCTGCAAGGTAACATGCCTAGTATTAGCATGACAAGGTAATAGTTTATTTGTTTATATGAATAATAGTAGGGTGATCTGATAGTACATATAAAGACTCCATTGTAGTAAGGAAAAATATAAAGGAAAGGAATTTGGCGAAAACTCATTTGGCTATGTTTGGAGACTTTTGTTCCAAATGAATGAGTGTTTTGCATGAATACATGAAGTCTTTTTAACCTTTATTTTGCCTGACATTGTGTAGATATATGTTATATTCATGAACATGTATTTGACAGTTGTAACATCTAGTTTCATGTTATGGGGGATTCATCAAGGAATTGGAGTCCCTTGAGAGATAACATATGTATGTGTTCAGGTACAAGGAAGTGTGCTCAATACAACAAGGTAAGGTAATAAGTATATTGTTACATTTATGTGTGCGCTAATAGCTACGTGTTTATGGAAGTATGATGCAGGGGATTACATGGAAAAAGAGATGGCCATGGAATCTTGGAGAAGGGTGAGGTTGATCTTTCCCTTGGAGGCATTGGGAACCCATGGGGTTGAGTCCTAGTTTTTTTTTACTAGTCTTGTGATTTCGATGCTTTGTGATCTATTTGCACTTGATTTGCAGTTTATTTTATGTCTGGTAAATGGCCATGCCACTTTGTTTGTGGTATTATAATGTTTTTGGTTTTTCATGGTTTTCTTCACGTTTCTTCTTGTTCTTTCCTTTTATGTTTTGGTGGACTTGGGAATTCATTGGGGAAAGAGGGAAGTTAATGGAGCTTCGGAAGCATTAAATGAAAGCCAACAGGTAATGTAAGACTGAAATGAAGCTTCATGCATGAGTAAACGACAGTTGAAGGAAATAATATGATAGTCAGTTGGATTGGTTGGGTCCATTGGGATAAATGGATGGTGGTAGGACATTCATGAGAAAGGTGACAAGAAAGGTAAAGTGAATGAATCTAAGGTATTAGATGTGTTGGCTATGTTGAGAATTGTCCTTCTCAATGTTGTGCATGTCATGGAGGGTAAAGGGAGTTATCTTAACCTTGACCTTACAATATTAGGTAATTATGTTCTGATCTAGATTATGTTGATGTCTATATATGTATACATGTATGTGTGTATGTCATTGTCTGACAGGGTTGTTAGGGATCATGATTATTTTATGCTAACGATTATATATATGTAAGTATGTATGTAATTGTCTAACAAGATTGCCAAGGATCATGCTTTTGGAGAAACAATTTCTTATGCAGGTGAATGGCATGAAGAGGTTCTTGGCTTTATGAGGAATCAAGTGGGAAGAATAACCTGGAAGATCCATGAGCTTAATATTGCATGGATGAGATTTGATAATATATGCTTGTACTATGCCTATGTTGTTTTATGGATAGGTAACGATAAAGGATACATCGGCTAAATCAAATCAGTGTGATCGGCGACATGTTGGAACATGAATGGATAGTGGAAAGACCCTAGAAGCTAGGTTTCTTGCTAGAGAGTGTGTGGTCTCTCCATGTGAAGTACTACTGTTGTTTATATGTTGTACATGTTGTACCTGTGGTGTTGTGTACATGTGGTATGGTGTACATGTATTATATGCAGTGATGTGTCGATGTTGTATATCTGGTATTGTGTATAAATTGTGCTATGTACATAACATCGGTTGTGATTTTATAAGCTATTAAAATATTTATTGAAATACTATTATAAAATAAATAAATAAAATACAATTATATAATTATATACAATTTTTTCAAAATAATTTAAATTAAAAATATAAAATATAATTAAAAATATTTATTTTTTTGGTGTTCTTGATTAATTTCTTATTAATATGGATTTTATATATATATATATATATATAGATATATAGATATATATATATATATATATATATATATATATATAGATAGATATATATTGTTTAAGATTTTCATATATATTTATCTATATGTTGTTTCAGATGAGATTGAATTGTATTTTTTTTTCAAATATTAGTGTAAACACTTACCCCTTATACCAAATTATAAAACATCTCACTACTCTTGAAATAATTATTTACTATTTTTTATTTATTATTTTAATAAATGATATGACAAATTAGGTTAGTATATAGTTGATCATGAAAATTAGAGAGAGAAAGGGAGAGTGAGATAGGAGAGGGGAGGATGGAGGGACAGGAAGAGAGGGAGTGAGAGGGAGGAAGAGGGAGGTAGTAGTGGGGGAGGCAGAGGAGGGGAGGAGTGGAATTGAAGGTACAGAGAGAGGGCAAGAGAGGAGAGACATGTAGGGAGGGAGAGAGAGAGAGAGAGGAGAGAGATGGGTGGAGGGAGAGAGAGAGGAGGAGAGAGATGGGGGGAGGGAGGGAGGGAGGGAGGGAGAAGGAGAGAGGAGGGAGGCCGAGGGGGTAGGGGAAGGTGGGGGGATAGGGACAGAGAGGGGTAGTGGAGGTGGTGAATGAGGAGGGACAAAGAGGAAGAGAGGGAGTGAGTGTTGGGGAGATGAAGAGAGGGAGGAGGAGAGAGATGGAGGGAGGTAGGCAGGGGAAGAGAGGAGAGCGAGAGAAGGATATAAAGAGGGGGAAAGGAGGTGGGAGGAAGAGGGAGGGAGAGGAAGATAGGGAGTGAGTAATGGGGGAGGGAGAAGGATAGAGGAGGGAGATCGGGTGGTGGGGGGAGAGGGACAGAGAGGGGGGGAGGTGGTGAAGGAGGAGGGACAGAGAGGAAGAGAGGCAACACGTGGTGAGGGGTATGCAGAGAGGGAGGGGGAGAGAGGCGGAGGGAGGGAGGCAAGGGGAGAGAGGAGAGAGAGAGGAGGGAGGGAAAATGAGATGGGCGGTGGCGAAGGAGGAGGGATAGAGAGGAAGAGATGCAGGGGAGTGGAGAGCGACAAGAAGGGAGGGAGAGAGCATGAGAGGGGAGAGAGATGTATGGAGGGAGGGGTGGAGAGATGGGTGGTGGTGAAGGAGGAGGGATAGAGAGGAAGAGATGGAGGGGGGTGGAGAGCAACAAGAAGGGAGGGAGAGAGCATGAGAGGGGAGAGAGATCTAAGGAGGGAGAGAGGGAGGAGGAAGGAGATGGAGGATGGGAGAGAGAGAGGAGGAGAGAGATGGAGGGAGGGATGAAGGGAGGGGAAGAGAGGGGGAGATGGAGGGAGGGAGGGAGAAGGAGAGAAGAGGGAGGTAGAGGGGGTAGGTGGTAGGTGGGGCGATGGGGAGAGAGGGGTGGTGGAGGTAGGGAAGGAGTAGGGACATTGAAGAAGAGAGGGAGTTAGTGTTGGTGGATGAAGAGAGGGAGGAGGAGAGAGATGGAGGGAGGGAGGCAGGGGGGCAAAGGAGAGTGAGAGGCAAGAGGGAAAAGGAGAGGAGGGGGGATGACAAGGGAGGGAGAGGTAGAGAGGGAGCGAGTAACGGGGAGGGAGAAGGAGAGAGGAGGGAGGTTGGGCGGGTGAGCGGAGAGGGAGAGAGAGGGAGGGAAGCGGTGAAGGAGGAGGGACAGAGAGGAACAGAGGGAGCGAGTGGTGGGGGGTATGCAGAGAGGAAGGGGGAGAGAGGGGGGGAGGTGGTGAAGGAGGAGGGACAGAGAGGAAGAGAGGGAGCGCGTGGTGGGTGGTATGCAGAGAGGGAGGGGGAGAGAGACGGAGGGAGGGAGGCAAGGGGAGAGAGGAGAGAGAGAGGAGGGAGGCCGAGGGGGTGGAGGGAGAGGGAGAGAGAGGGGGGTGGTGGCGACGAAGGAGGAGGGATAGAGAGGAAGAGACAAAAGGGGGTGGAGGGCAACAAGAAGGGAGGGAGAGAGCACGAGAGAGGAGAGAGATGTAGGGAGGGAGAGAGAGAAGGAGAGAGATGGAGGATGGGAGAGAGAGAGGAGGAGAGAGATGGAGGGAGGGATGGAGGGAGGGGAAGAGAGGGGGAGATGGAGGGAGGGAGGGAGAAGGAGAGAAGAGGGAGGTAGATGGGGTAGCCGGTAGGTGGGGGGATAGGGAGAGAGAGGGGTGGTGGAGGTGGGGAAGGAGGAGGGACAGAGAGGAAGAGAGGGAGTTAGTGTTGGGCAGATGAAGAGAGGGGGGAGGAGAGAGATGGAGGGAGGGAGGCAGGTGGCGAGAGGAGAGTGAGAGAAGGATATAAAGAGTAGGAGAGGAGGGGGGAGGATGAGGGAGGGAGAGGAATAGAGGGAGTGATTAATGAGGAGGGAGAAGGAGAGAGGAGGGAGGCATGGTGGGTCAGGGGAGAGGGAGAGAGAGGGGGGGAAGCGGTGAAGGAGGAGGGACAGAGAGGAACAGAGGGAGCGAGTGGTGGGGATTATGTAGAGAGGGAGGGGGAGAGAGACGAAGGGAGGGAGGCAAGGGCGAGAGGAGAGAGACAAAGGGAGGGTTTGATGGAGGGTGAGAGAGGAGAGGGAGATAGGATAGAGAAAGGGGGGGCAGGAGGGTGGAAGGAAGAGAGGCAGTGAGTAGTCGGGGAGGGAGAAGGAGAGAGGAGGGGGAGAGGGGATTAGTAGAGGTAGGGGATAGGGGAGAGGGGGGGCGATGTGGGGAAGGAGGAGGGACTAAGAGGAACAGAGGAAGCGAGTGGTGGTGGGGATGGAGAGGGATGAGGGACTAAGAGGAACAGAGGGAGCGAGTGGTGGTGGGGATGGAGAGGGAGGAGGAGAAAGACGAAGTGAGGGAGGTAGGGGGAAGTGGAGAGAGATGGAGGGAGGGAGTAGGGGAGAGAGGAGAGTGAGTAGTGGGTGAGGGAGGGGAGGCAGAGGGAGAGAGGAGAGAGATGGAGGGAGGGAGTCAGGGGGTAGAGGAGAGGTAGAGAAGGAGAGAGAGAGAGAGAGAGAGAGAGAGAGAGAGAGAGAGAGAGAGAGAGAGAGAGAGAGGTGGGGGAGATAGGAGATAGAGAGAAGGATAGAGAGAGGGGGAGAGTAGGGGAGGGGAAGAGGAAGGGAAAGGAAGAGAGGGATTCAGTAGTGGGGGAGAGAGAAGGAGAGAGGAGGGAGGGTGGGGTTAGGAAGTAGGTGTTGGGACAGGGAGAGGGGGGTGAGGTGGGGAGGTGGGGAAGGAGGAGGGACAGAGAGGAAGAGAGGGAGAAAGTCATGGGGGAGATGGAGAGAGGGAGGAGGAGAGAGACAGAGGGAGGGAGGCAGGGGGAGACAATGGGGGAGGGTGCTCAGATAGGAAGGGAGCAAGTGGGGGAGGTGGAGAGAGGGAGAGGGAGCGGGAGGGAGGAGAGAGATGGAGGGAGGGAGGAAGGGGAGAGAGGAGAGATATGGAGGAAGGGAGAGAGGTAGGGATAGAGAGATGGAGGGAGGGAGACAGGGGGAGAGATGAGATAGAGAGAAGGATAGAGAGAGGGGGAGAGTAAGTGTGAGGAAGAGGGAGGGAAAGGAAGAGAGAGAGAGTAGTGGGGGATAGAGAAGGAGATAGGAGGGAGTTCGAGGGGGTGAGGAGTGTGTAGGAAGTAGGTGGGGGGATAGGGAGAGAGGGAGGGAAATGTGGGGAGGTGGGGAAAGAGGAGCGACAGAGAGGAAGAGAGGGAGCGAGTGGTGGGGGGATGGAGAGAGGGAGAGGGAGGGAGGGGGAGAGAGGAGAGAGACAGAAGAAGGTAGGTAGGGGAGAGACGAGGGATATGGAGGGAGGGAGACAGGGAGGATGAGAGAGGAGAGAGATGGAGGGAGGAAGAGAGAAGAAGAGAGGGGGAGATGGAGTGATGGACGGAGAAGCAAAGAGGATGGACGTCGAGGCGGTGGGGGGATAGAGAGAGAGAGGTGAGGGGGATGGCGGAGGTGTGGAAAGTGGAAGGACAGAGTGGAAAAGAGGGAGCGAGTGGTGGGGGGATGAAGAGAGATAGGAAGAGAGAGACGGAGGGAGGGAGGCAGGGGAGAGAGGAGAGAGACAAAGGGAGGGAGGGAGGACGAGAGAGGAGAGAGATAGAGGGAGCGAGGTAGGAGGTGAGAGGAGAGGGAGAGAAAGATAGAGAGAGTGGAAGAGAAGGGGGGAGGAAGAAGGAATGAGAGGAAGGGAGGGAGAGGAAGGATAACAAATTCAAAAATGATGACCCTAGAAGAAGAAGAAGAAGGTAAGTTAGAAATAATGGACAATACAGGTACATTTATGCTAAGTAATGATAATTATAAAAAATGGAAAGAAGAAATGAAGTCTAAGTTAGTGAACGTAGGATCTGATGTTTGGAATTTTATGTAATGGTTAAACCGAAGCTCCTCCATCGGGTGAATAATTACAAAAGAATAATGTAGAATTAAATGAAATCTTTGGTAACATACCTAATTTAGCATTAGGAAATATTATGCACTATGAAACTGCAAACGAAGTATGGGATAATATTTAGGAAATTCATATAGGAAGAACAAAGGAACATTGTTCATCAGAAGAACCAACAAGTAACCTTATTTCTAAACAAAATAATGATGTAACAAAAGATAAGTATGTTATGTTAGATCAAGTTACTGATTCAGAAG
This sequence comes from Pinus tabuliformis, assembly GCA_031772625.1. Classification (NCBI taxonomy): domain Eukaryota; kingdom Viridiplantae; phylum Streptophyta; class Pinopsida; order Pinales; family Pinaceae; genus Pinus; species Pinus tabuliformis. Next base: position 920,027,737 of record CM062816.1, read on the forward strand.
AAGACATATTAGAGGAAGTTATTCATCTTAGAAGAATACTCAATCTTTCTTTGAAAAGGATTATTAATCTTAAGAATAAGTTGCAGGCATATGATAACAAGGATCATGTTACAGTAGAATCTAAACAATATTTTGAAGGACTTGAAGCTAAGATCGTCTCTGTAAGAACAGTTCTAGAAAATACAAACAAACAAAAAGAAGAGTTACTTGAAGTATTTGAAGAAGAAGATAATGGGTTGAAGAAAGAGATCATCAAATTAAAGGAGCAATTAGAAGAAGGAAGAAAGGTTGAAGAAGGAATGAGGAAGTAGTATCAGGTAAATGAAGAACAATACGAAAGAATGGAGCTTGAGGTAAACATTCTAAAAGTTAAATTAGAAGAAAAGGATAAACACTTAAGATTTCAAGATAGTGCTAATATTTTGGATAACATTCTTAGTAGTCAAAGGTATCCTGCCATTAAACCTTGGCTTGGGTTTCAGGAAACTATAAAAGGAGAATCTAGTTCACAGGATTGTAAAAGGATCGTGAAGGATAACAATATGAAATATGAAATTCCTTTGAAAAAGATAAGAAGTCAACCAGATCAACATCCAAGGAAGATGAATTTTCAAAAGAAATCATTTTCTCCCAATAATAGAAAGATTAATCAATTCTCTCCTCTCATCAATAATGTTGAATGTTTTATATGTCATAAGTATAGACATGTTGTAGACAATTGTAGGGGAAAATTGTTTTCGTCTAAAGAAAATAATCACTTCATAAGATTCAAATCATCAGTTACTAGGTACTCAAGTTTCTTTAAGGGATAGTGTTTTACTTGAAACATATTTTGTCACAAATATATTGATTGCAATAGAGGGAATATGAAACAAAAATATTATGATTCCTATGCTCCCTTTTCTGGTCATATAAGATGTTATGCTTGTAGCAAATTTTGGAATGTAGAAAACTAATCTAGGAAAAAATAAATATATCACCAAATACAACATGGAAAACAATCATATAAGAATATTGATGTCAAAAGACCTCAGAAAGATGGATCCACCAAAATTTCTCATAATAAGCAGAAAGAAGAAGAACACATAAGATTTGGTCTTTCCCTCTATTGGTTTGAAGATGAAGATGAATGATACATAGAAAATGGATTCTCTCATCACATGATAGGATATAAGAATAAGTTTGAGTCTCCCAGGAATAACGAAGATGCTAAAGTTATTCTTGGAAATAATTCTCTAGCAAAAGTTTTGGGAAAAGGTAGAACCAAAATTAATAGGTATAAAAGAGCAGCTGACACTTTATTTGTTCAAGGGCTAAACAAGAATATTCTATGTGTAGGTCAAATGGAAAATAAAGGAAATGTAATTGTGTTTACTTCATCCAAATGCAAGTTTATAGATGAAGAAACTAGATAGGTGATAGCAAGAGGATAAATAAATCTAGACAAATTATACGTGTTTAAATAAATGAATTCTGGTAGAAATGAGGAGGATACTTCCTCTTCTTCAGACTCAAAATAAAAGAAGACTGTCATTACTACAGTGCATTGTTCTTAAAATAATACTTCTCATAGTAACTGCAAAAGTGATGTCAGCTACATGACCTTAAGAAGAGAAGGAGAAGATTATCAAGATCACTGATATATGATCTCAGGGGGAGCTATACATATGTATATCTTGATGATGATTCCCATGGTTTTTTTATATTCATGTTGCTTGTATTAATGGCAGTGCATCTGATGTAGTAACAACAAAGAGGAACATACAATATAGGCTCAGGGGAAGCTATGGTTATGAAAATTCAGTATTTTACATTTTGTACGTTGTTCTTATGAAGGATAGTTGTGTATATATGCGAATTTTGATCTATACAGTCACATATCTTTATCTGAAATGAAGAAATAGTGGGACAAACTCAGTGCTCAAGGGGAGCATTTTATATAATAGTGCATTGTTGGAATTATGAATTCCTGCCCATTCCATGTTGCATGATGATATTCATGATAAGTATATAGATTATTAATGACATATGGTTGTTACTACTGAAGACACATAGGTTTTTGTTAGTGATTATGAATTCTTGGATGTTGGTTAAAGTTGCACATAGTGAAGTTAAATTTAAATAAAGGGATATGTTGTTGCGCTTCAAAATTTTTATATGTCTTTGATGTATGGGGATTATGGCTCTTCCTACAAATGGAAATAGCATGTTGATCTTGATGATATGAGGTCAATAGGATGAGTTGATAATAGATATCTATGGAACAATCTTATTTTTTTGCTACAATTGATCGATATTCTTGTTGCAGGTTCCTATATGGTGTATGATGGTTGTTGATGACTATCATGGTCTTGCTACCTCACTATTGAGGTGTTTGGTTTTGGTTATAAATGTAATATTTGTCTCTTTATTTAAATTTCATCTAAAGACCCATGATGTAATAATTGTAAAATTTAGTAATGTTTGGACTATTGTGGTCATGTCAATTATGTATGTAATCCCATTATTTTGAGCATTTTACGTAATGTTGAGTCAAATATGTAACCCCACTGTGATGGGTGATCCTCATGTGTTGTTGTGTTTCTTATGTGTGATGGTTTATTCTGCTCATATTGTTCATGATTAATGTTTAATTAATGCCTAATGAATTAATGATGCACTGGTTCAAGTTAAATATATTGTGAAATAAATAACAAGTTAGTTAAATGGGTGTATGATGTTTGTCTTCCTCGTAGTAGTGTGCATACGTTACTGTACTAAATGAAAGTAGCATACAGAAATTTGAATAAGAAATTGAAAGGTTTATGTGAGTTTTAAAATATTGATTCACCGGCCCCCAGTATTTTTCCCAACATCCATCGATTCTCTAGAATGTATATTTTGTAGGCCTTTGATGATTTGTTATAACAATAAATATGATATCTTTCCTAAAGGATCAAGATTGTTCCTCTTATATTTAGGAACATGAATATATATAGGAGAACCAAACATTCTCATGTGTCCGACCTGTGGCTTCCTTTCAGAGAATGTTTCTTCAAGATCCATACCTACTAGAACTTTATGAGGGCTTCTATTTTGAATGTACATGGTTTTTAGTGATGATTCACCCCGTAAAAAAATGGCAATTCCAAATCATGCATGATGTCCTTGACAGACTCTTCAATGGACCTATTATTTCATTTTTCTACACCATTCTAATATGGATTATAGGGTACAATTAGCTCCCTTGTAATCTTATTATGCCTATAGACTTGTGTGTGGTATAGATCGAAGTGCCATGTAACCATTAGTATGCAGTATTTAATAGTTGGTAAATTCATCACTCACTAACACCCTATGTAATGGACTAAACCACTAGGAAACCCTCATTTCATTAACTTAGTACAAAGCTTTTATAGTTATGCATAATTTAGTGTGGAATTACGCAACAAATATTTATTTTACTATGTTGCTTTTAGTAATTATTTAATGGGAAACCAATAATAATATAAATTCCATTTAACCAAAAAGAGGTTCTATGACAATACTATGCAAATACCTAGCTTAAAGTTTGGTACTAAGAAAATAACAATAATCTCACAATAATGATTAGCTAGATGTAACATCATTATTTGATTAATTACATTTAGTCTCATCTCATGTATAGGTCCATAACCTTACAATACATATAGCGCAATATATTTATGGAGAATGTAATTTAGTTCAATTCAGTTTATGAAAGAATATGAGTGTAAGTATGGAGGTAACTTAGTGATCTCTTTACAATATATAATCTAATATAGATTATATATAAAGAGAGAAATTTAAATTAATTGGGTTTGTTTTGAATATTTTGGAGTAATGATAATTATTCTCTCCCCTCAAATTTCATTTTTGAAAGTGATTTATAAAAATGATATGATAAAATTTTTCATAATAGATTTTAACATTATTGTTGAGTTTAATTCTTTTCCTATTTAGATAGAAAAATCAAGTAAACTCATATTAATGGTAATGAAATCCCATCATGCTTGAATGCTATTTTTTTCTTCTTAAAATATTTTTTGCATTTAATAATTATATAGAATGGCCTAAATAGGATAATTGACGTAATTCAGGTAGTTCAATTGGAAGCCATGGGATCTAAGAGTGCTTGTAATAGTAGTAGTTGTTGAAACTTCACTAGTCATATTTTCCTAATCATTATATTCGATTTAAAAAATCCAATCACATATGATTAACATGAATAAGCGCTTACCACTAGAGACAAGTGACTAGTATTTTGATGGTCAAAAGCACAAAGAGGAGTTATGGAGGTGAGCTTCATTGAAATAATCTATAAAAAAAACATTTCCAAATATTAATATAATAAAAGTGAAGAAATGAAATCCGATTACAAATTTAGATATGTTATTTCGGACCATTTTAACTAAAGTAATTCATACCTTCACCTAGCTTTTCAAGGACTACACATAGTTGATGATTTCCTCTAACATAAGTGTAAGCTAGTATATAACATACAACGTAATAATAATTTTCAATTCAATGGCTCAAACAACAGTAATCGTTAATTCAACCATCTTTAAAAAAACCATCGACTCAAAAAACAAAACCATATTGATCCATCATTAATTTAGCAATCAGATGTAAGTCATCAATTCAACAAATATGAAAAGAGAGAAGATTTTTTTAAGCTCTCAGTAGGCTTTATAAAATTTAAATGACAACATAAGAAAATATTCCTTTTACAAAATTGTGTCACGATAAATATTTTTTACCTTAATGCACCTACTGCCTTTTTTGTATATGCATTTTATTGATACTTCAACTTTTTTAGTGTTGTGAAAGAAACTATGTAAAAAGAGTAGCAATATTATACTTTTGAGCAACCAAGAATAAGGTTTTGTAGAACATTCATGCAATCGCTAGTCTATGGCCTTTGGACTTACATTTCATTGAAATTTAATGGATATAAATATATTATGCGTCGAACTAATAAATTATTAATGTTTTATACATATATATATAGCATTTCCTTCTAGCTATGACTGTCTATAAACTGTCCTCTTCTTCATGTGGATATAACGCTTCTGAGAATAAAATGTTTCATTTGACCTCTACTTCTTCTTTTCTATTGTTGATGATCTCAAAAGCCTCTGGTTCGTGTATGAGAATTGTAGGAGCTTCATTTTCACTTAGGTCACGAGATGTTCCAGTCAACAAGATCAATGCATGGAAACACTACACAAGATTAACAACCGATGTTAGAAAATTGTGAAAACGCTGAAAAAATTCAATCGAGTGAAACATCATACAAGGTAAAGAATAAAAAAACAGAGCTCATATGCACAAAGAAGTCATGGAAATGATGTTGCATGAGTGGATCCATAAAAGCATTAATTAATTGTAGATAATTTTTCCTCACTCCATTGCAAATATGAAGATAAATTAGTGTTGAAAATCAGGTACCTGTGGGATCCATAAAGGCGTCATGCATTTCTCACAGATATATTGTTGTATGCATAACACCTAATATAGGATATCCCACTGAATAAACCCATTTTCCAATTCCAATAAAGGCATTAGCTGTTTGTGCATTCCATGAAAGGATAAGATGTATGGATATGACAATTTCTCGACAAAATGGTTTGGTTAATCGTTGTACGCCATTATTCAAATCTGAGGAACCCTGAGGTATTATGTCATACACCTCACCCAACACACACATCATCATAGCAACATTAATAATCTAGTGGCCATGGTGTACTGGAGTTGCACATAATGACGTATCTCTGCAGATAATGGTGATTGTATCCCCAGATGCATAGTCAAGGTGGAGAATGAGGCCAATGTGGTAAAGGAAAGCGTGGTGTCTTATAGTGTACTCCACTTGCAGATGATGAAATAACCATATATAAGTAGTGAACTCTATGTTTCGACATTAAATTCCACCTGTACTTCAGACATGAGGTTTTAATGTTACACTATGTGTTGGAAATAATACTGAGAGGGGGGGTGAATCAGTATTATCAGATCAATCAAACTTTTTCAATTTCATGCTCAGAAACATATACGCTACTTCAATTAAGTGAACCCGCGTGTACACGCTACTGTGTCTAATGAAACTCGCGTATATCCAGAGATCTTATAATTCAGTTATCTTAATCTTCAGTAAATGCATCAGATCATTATTAAGCATATTAACAGTAAACAGGTGCAGAATAACAGAACAGAACATCACACAAGAGCCACACACATGAACACCATGATATAAGGTGGAAACCCAATGTGGGTGAAAACCACCTGCTGCAATTTGTCTCTTTCTTCTTTAATAAGAAACTTCTTTTACAATGCACTGGTGCAGTCATTTACCAGCACGCAGGCTGCAACCTGCAGAGGGCTACAACCCTCATAGCTCTTGTACTAGCCGATCCATTTACTAGTACGTAGGTGCCGGCCTACAATCTTCCCGGGACCACGTTTCATACATTTTCATACTGGATCCATGAAACAATCATCATTGTAGAACAACCTGCATCATCAATCACTGAAACACCCAATTCTGAATCACTGTAACCCTGTCAACAACAACCAGACAACATAACAACAACCAGATCCAACTTCATCTTCAGATATCATACTTCACATTGTATACGCTACTTGGATGAACCCAACCTGCGTGTATACGCTCTTTTACCAAAGCCAACCCGCGTACAGATCTGCAAATTCTAACTTATAACTCTGCAGCTATATCAGACATCAAAACATACACAGATCATAATAATAAACATGCGTCAGTAGATCTGATCTATCCACAGGCAAACCATATGAAGATAATCATTCCAAGCCTTGAGATCTCGTTCCATCATTCATCATCCTCCACATGAGTGAAACCTTGGTTCAGATCACCAACCCATAACCAGCACTTGGATCTCACACTTCCTCAGATCTTCATCACTCACACACTCTTGCACCTTGCTTACTTTCATTTGCCTAATGATCTTCTCCTTATATAGCCTTAGGCCCTTTACAATACCAAGAGCCAAAACCATAGAAATCCAATACCATCAACTTCAAAACTAGGGATCAACACGCCCGTCGAGACACAATGGTCCGAAACCATAGGCACAACTTCCAAGGACTAACCGCCATGGACCAAAGGTACTTTTCCACATACACGCGCTTTTTCTGAAGCCAACCTACGTGTACACGCGACTTGGGCTTAACAAACCTGCGTGTATTAACTTCCTTGGCAAGCTGTACTAGAATCTGTCTTCTGATTAAGTTGCCATCACTGTACCAACTTCTGAGCATCTGTACCAACCTCTGAGTGAGTTGCCATCAAGGACAACACTTGAATCATAATGCCAACAATCTCCCCCTTTGGACTTGATGGCAACCACCACACCAAGTCACTCTCCCCCTTTGACATCAAGGGCAAAGGGCGTACCAAAATATCCTCTTCTTTGGTATACCTTCTGCTGTCCATACTCCCCTGAGTACTTGCTGCAATCTCCAAATGTGCTCCCCCTTTGTGTATGCCAAAGTGTACCAATCTATCCATCCTGCTCTTGCTGAATTGTGCTGTTCATGCTCCCCTTGACTGTAGGCAAGATCTGCAAAAGATGTTCTTCAAGAAGAACAAGGACTTATACATCATAGAAGACCTTCCTATCACCAAAAGACTCAATACATACATTCATCACCCAACCTAGTGGGGATATACCAATATTGACTCATCTACCTAACCATGTGGAGATACATTAAGAGTTTACTCATGATAAGACATGAACATTACATCATTCATCCCAGGCATAGTGGGGAAACCAACATAGGCCGTTACATGACCTTGACATCATAAAAGAGATACATGACATAGAGATGAAATATCTAGACCAGGACTTATGAAGGCCACCAGCAGCATCACGATCTGTACCATAAGCATCAGCCTGCAATACCATTCCTTTGATCAAACAGCAAGATGTATCATAGACTTTATCAACAGCTTCTAACCATAATGCCAACAATGCATTATTTGAAGTATATGCTCCCCCTGAGCCTGTGCCATAAGTATCAAGACATTTCCAGACATCCTCAACAGACTGTAGCTGTTAACCAATAGAACATATACTGGACTGGATCATATCAGACCCCTTTTCTGAGTCTGTCCCCACTGCTTTTTCACAAACTGACATATACGCGACTTTTCAGTGTGAAACTCGCGTATATACGCGGCTTTACTTCATGAAACTTGCGTATGATAATTAGAACACTGAAGTTTTACATCTTCAGCTCCCCTTGAGTCTGTTATGTCTGTGCTGTGCTGAGTACCCTGTGCTGTGCCACATCTTTCTGGCTGAACTTCCTTCTTCTTCCATATCTTCAAGCATGTTGATGATTTCTTCTTATCATGAGCTTTGTTCCTGCAATCTCTTGCTTTATGTCCAAACTTGTTACATGCATAGCATCTTACATGTTTCATATTCCTCTTATAGCAATCAGCAGCTTTGTGGCCAAATATATTGCAAGAAAAGCAATATCCATTAAAGTACCTTGAATGTGATGATCTTTCTGCATGATGGTCTTGAAACCTTCTTCTTCTACATATGGCTGCAACATGTCCAAGATTATGACATACATAACATTCAACATTATTCATGGGAGGAGTAAAAGATTTTCTTTGAGGAGTCTCTTTCCTTGATTGTTGATGAGGTTGACCTTTCATCTCCTTGTAGAGCCTTTCAGATTTTGCATTAGAGATTCTTGTCTTACTTTGTGAAACAGATTCACCTTCAATAGACTCATGAAAACCAAGACCAGTTTTGATAGCAGGGGACCTTTGACTACTAAGAATATCATCCAAGACTTTAGAGCTATCTTGAAATCGTAAAAGCTTATCCTTTTCTTCTAATTTACTTTTCAAGATATTTACCTCAACTTGATGTTGTTCTTCTTTTTCCATACATTGCTTCTTCAAGGTCTCTTCAGCTTTCCTTCCTTCATCCAACTGATGCCTTAGTTTGAGGATCTCGTTCTCTTGCTCTTTATTCAGTGCTAGCAGCATTTGTCGAATTCTGGATTCACATTCCAACTGATCTTTTAATATGATGATTTCTTCTTTGAGGGCATTCTCCCTTTTGCTAGGTAGATCTATGATTTGATCTGGTGCTTCATTTGCTTGTCCATCTTCAATCTGAAGTGATTCAGGATCTGAATTCTTGCTTCCACTCAACGGCAGGTTGTCATTGTTCCTTTGAGCTGTCTTCTTCTTCTGACGTGCTTTCTTCCCCATTGTTCTATGAATCTCCTTCAAGCGATCAAGCTTCTCTGAAGGACCTGCTCTGATACCAATTGTTGGAAATAATACTGAGAGGGGGGGTGAATCAGTATTATCAGATCAATCAAACTTTTTCAATTTCATGCTCAGAAACATATACGCTACTTCAATTAAGTGAACCCGCGTGTACACGCTACTGTGTCTAATGAAACTCGCGTATATCCAGAGATCTTATAATTCAGTTATCTTAATCTTCAGTAAATGCATCAGATCATTATTAAGCATATTAACAGTAAACAGGTGCAGAATAACAGAACAGAACATCACACAAGAGCCACACACATGAACACCATGATATAAGGTGGAAACCCAATGTGGGTGAAAACCACCTGCTGCAATTTGTCTCTTTCTTCTTTAATAAGAAACTTCTTTTACAATGCACTGGTGCAGTCATTTACCAGCACGCAGGCTGCAACCTGCAGAGGGCTACAACCCTCATAGCTCTTGTACTAGCCGATCCATTTACTAGTACGTAGGTGCCGGCCTACGATCTTCCCGGGACCACGTTTCATACATTTTCATACTGGATCCATGAAACAATCATCATTGTAGAACAACCTGCATCATCAATCACTGAAACACCCAATTCTGAATCACTGTAACCCTGTCAACAACAACCAGACAACATAACAACAACCAGATCCAACTTCATCTTCAAATATCATACTTCACATTGTATACGCTACTTGGATGAACCCAACCTGCGTGTATACGCTCTTTTACCAAAGCCAACCCGCGTACAGATCTGCAAATTCTAACTTATAACTCTGCAGCTATATCAGACATCAAAACATACCCAGATCATAATAATAAACATGCGTCAGTAGATCTGATCTATCCACAGGCAAACCATATGAAGATAATCATTCCAAGCCTTGAGATCTCGTTCCATCATTCATCATCCTCCACATGAGTGAAACCTTGGTTCAGATCACCAACCCATAACCAGCACTTGGATCTCACACTTCCTCAGATCTTCATCACTCACACACTCTTGCACCTTGCTTACTTTCATTTGCCTAATGATCTTCTCCTTATATAGCCTTAGGCCCTTTACAATACCAAGAGCCAAAACCATAGAAATCCAATACCATCAACTTCAAAACTAGGGATCAACACGCCCGTCGAGACACAATGGTCCGAAACCATAGGCACAACTTCCAAGGACTAACCGCCATGGACCAAAGGTACTTTTCCACATACACGCGCTTTTTCTGAAGCCAACCTGCGTGTACACGCGACTTGGGCTTAACAAACCTGCGTGTATTAACTTCCTTGGCAAGCTGTACTAGAATCTGTCTTCTGATTAAGTTGCCATCACTGTACCAACTTCTGAGCATCTGTACCAACCTCTGAGTGAGTTGCCATCAAGGACAACACTTGAATCATAATGCCAACACTATGCCCCACCCATAAGTAAAGAGAGTGGAACATTATTATTGTGTAAGATTTGGTTGATATTCAATTGTTCCTTTCTTAGCTTATTTCTCTATAATGAGATTAAAACCTAATAGCTTATCTTAATTATCGCATTAAAATAATGAGATTATATTTTACAAAAATTAACTAATCTAAAAAAAATTAAAACCATTACTAATTAAACCTCTAAATATGATATTTAAAAAAATATATATTTTTAGCGTATTAAAATAAAAGTGTTTAAGGTTTGTTGTAATCTTCTGATTGTTGTTTTAGAATTGAATTAGTGATGTCAATTACAAGTGGAAATTATATGCAAGTGGAAATTTTATTGAGTAACACCCCTTGGAATAAGATTTCTCTAAAGTATGAAATGGAAATGTCTATATGGAGGCAGAATGGTCAATGAATGCACATGAAAGTTGACTGAGCAAAAAGAATAAATAAAATGAACATATTTTAGATTAAAAATTCCACTCAATGTTTTCAAGATATTATTAGACAAACTTCAATATTACGGGTGAGGACAATATTCTATAAAGTTTAACCTCTAACCATTGGTTGGGCCACTAACCATAAATGAAGAAATAAATCATGTATGAATAGTGAAGTCTATAATGATTTTTTCCTACTTACATCATTATTGCTCACTTAATTCTCAAACGAAATGATTCTGTAACACCCCCTAGCTGATTATCCATGTAAAACAAATATAAGACAAACGTAATGGGACACATATTCTAAGATGAATGGTGGGAAAAACATCATAGTAGGTGTCACTTTCGGTTTATTTATGGCTAAGGAAATTGGCAAAGAAAAAGAAGGCATTAATTGGCATTTATTTATGAAAATAATGGAAAATAGGAGAAAAGGAAGGTTAAAGGTCATAAAATTGTCTAAGGAGGAAACTGAAGGAAAATGAAGAAAAATAAGGAAAATAGAGGCCTTAATGATAAAAAGGCTTCTCAGGTTCACTTGACAGTCTTTCGTTAGTTCATTTTGGGGCTCTATTCTATTGTCTCATTCTCTCACACTTATATTATTGGAACATGCTTAGAGCACTCTAGTATTCACTTCGATTGGAGAAAGAAGGCAAAGGAAAGCGAGAAAGCACAAGGGAATATTTGGATCAGTAACTACAGTTGGATTTCTTTGCAGTTATTGAGTTGCGTGTATGATTTCCTTGCTAGTTTTGGAATTCATGGTACATGCATCTGGTTTCTTAGTTATGTGTTGTAATTGGCATAGAGGATTCCCTCGATTGACAGTGGTTTGAGCCTTGTCATTTCCTCGATATCCATGGTGTTGTGGGTTTCCCACTTGATTATTTTATTATTGTTTCTCATGCACTTATGGTTGTGGTTTGAGTTACTAGTTCTTGGAGCCTTGTTTTGACAAACAATCTAAAAGCCCTAGAATAGCTTGGGTTGAGTTACTAATCTTGGAACCTTGGTTGGAAAAATGATCTGGAGCCCTTGGTTTGTTAAGTTACTAGTCAGAGAACCTTGGCTGGATAAATTCTCTATAGCCCTGTGGCAGTTGTGGGTTGAGTTACTAGTCCTAAAGACTGGTTGGAACAAACACTATAGATCCCTCGACACCTTGGGTAGAGATCGATCTAGTTGGTGTTGGTGATGTCTGAGCATGAGGTGGAATCACTGGATGATGGTTGAGGTGGTTTGGCATTTGGAAGACCTGGTTTGGTTTTGGTTGGTTTATTCCTTATGATCATACATTCATGCTTGGAATATGGCAAAGGGGTGATTGGCTGAAAGAGAGATTTGGTTCAACCCAATCTATGGTCAGGTGGTACGTGGAAGTCCCTGGCTTGGTTGGATTTTTCATATGTTAATAAGAAATTTTTTTCTCTTTTATTTCATGAGTATTTACACCTGCTATTATGTGGCTTTGAAGTTTTTTCCATCATTGTTATTATTCTGGTTATATGTTGGTTATAAGCATGGTTTTATAATAGGTTCTAGCTATGGCTCTTCATATGTTTGAGATTTTTATGAATAGTTAATGAATGCATCAGATAATAGATATTATTGGAGCTATTATGAGAGTTCATTAGACCTTCTTAGTGAATCTCAGATAAGTTCCAGGCCCCTATGTTCAGATATGCATTCATTACTTGTAGATTTCATGTTCACCATATGTTTGACGAAATGATTGTCATGGTTAGGCTTGGTTAGACTAAGTTTTCTATGAATGGATTTGTCTTGATGTTATATATCATTCTAGAAAGTCCCACTAAGTTTTGGCCAGCGTTTGGGAGACAAGCCCTGAAAAGGTGGAAATTATTTTGGGGACACAGGCTTAGAACTAAGGAATTAGGACTACATTAGCTACCTTGTAAGCTTATGCATGTGACTGCAGGCTTACATTCACATGGAGGCATTTTTATGAATGCGATTGTGGGCCTATATCACTAAAAGGGCAAGTTAGCTCAGGGTTTGGGCACCTGGAGTGGTTGTTTAGCTCTGAAGGTTCTTGTAGCTCTTGAGGGAGGTAAACGAGGTTTTAGTTTGTTGATTCCACTTCCTCAATCATACTTAGGAGGTTGAGTCATATCATTGTAACTCTTCATCACATGTTTACCCGATAGACTGGAGAAGTTGGGTAAACGTGGAAGGAGGGTGCTAGAGAGTGGTATCAGAGCATGGTTCAAACACTTGGACTGGATATGGTTATGGATATCCCATTCAGCCCATCTGGCTAGATGCATTTTCTTATGTATGAATGCATGTTCATGGTTATGGTTATAAATGCATAGTAGGTTAGACTTCCATCATGGTGGTCATTATGCAGTTTCTGTCATCATGATGTTGTTGGTATGTTATGATGTTTATATGTTGGGTGAGATGGATGTTGATGCTACTTTGGATCAGTTTGTTCATATAGTTATGGTTATGATATTCATGTATGAGTCGATATAATTGTGATATTGTGTCATACTAATATGGATTGACTTGTGCAGATGTGATAGCCTCCCCTGAGATACATTGAGGTATGAGTGTGATTATGTCATATGTTTGGTTTATCTAACATGATATGTTTACAGTTTGTCTCAGTGTTTGATTAATTGCATTATATGTGTATGTGTCTATAATATTGCATGAAGGAATTATCTTGTTTTAAGATTATTTTACTATCACAATATGCGTTGGGACAATTAATATGCACTTGAGTGTAGTCGGTGCTAGTTGTAGTATTATGATTAATGACTATGAATTGATTATGGCATGACTATCAATCTTGGTAATGGTTGATTTCAAATTAATATACATTATGTCTTGGTCTTTGGAACATGTGACTGACATGTGTGAATAGTTGTAAGGTAAATTGCTTGGTATTAGCATGACAAGGTAATAGTTGATTTGTTTATATGAATAACGATAGGGTGATCTGATAGTACACATAAAGACTCCATTGTGGTAAGGAAAAATATAAAGGAAAGGAATTTGGTGAAAACTCATTTGGATATGTTTGGAGACCTTTTGTTCCAAATGAATGAGTCCTTTGCATGAATACATCAAGTCTTATTAACCTTTATTTTGCCTAACATTGTGTGGATATATGTTATATTCATGAACATGTACTTGACAGGTGTAACATCTGGTTTCATGTTATGGGGGGTTCATCAAGGAATCGGAGCCCCTTGGGAGATAACATATGTATGTGTTCAGTTACAAGGAAGTGTGCTCAACACAAGAAGGTAAGGTAACAAGTATATTGTTACATTTATGTGTGCACTAATAGCTACATGTTTATGGAAGTATGATGCAGGGGATTGCATGGAAAAAGAGATGGCCATGGAATCTTGGAGAAGGGTGAGGTTGATCTTTCCCTTGGAGGCATTGGAAACCCATGGGGTTGAGTCCTGGTTTTTTTTTACTAGTCTTGTGATTTCGATGCTTTGTGATCTATTTGCACTTGATTTGTAGTATATTTTATGTTTGGTAAATGGCCATGCCACTTTGTTTGTGGTATTATAATTTTTTGGTTTTTCATTGTTTTCTTCATGTTTCTTCTTGTTCTTTCCTTTTATGTTTTGGGGGACTTGGGAATTCAATGGGGAAAGAGGGAAGTTAATGGAGCTTGGGAAGAATTAAATGAAACCCAACAGGTAATGTAAGACTCGAATGAAGCTTCGTGTATGAGTAAACGACAGTTGAAGGAAATAATATGATAGTCAGTTGGATTGGTTGGGTCCATTGGGATAAATGGATGGTGGTAGGACATTCATGAGAAAGGTGACAGGAAAGGTAAAGTGAATGAATCTAAGGTATTAGATGTGTTGTCTATGTTGAGAATTGTCCTTCTCAATGTTGTGCATGTCATGGGGGGTAAAAAGAGTTATCTTAACCTTGACCTTACAATATTAGGTAATTATGTTCTGATCTAGATTATGTTGATGTCTATATATGTATACATGTATGTGTGTATGTCATTGTCTGACAGGGTTGTTAGGGATCATGATTATTTTATGCTAACGATTATATATGTAAGTATTTATGTCATTGTCTGACAAGATTTCCAAGGATCATGCTTTTGGAGGAACAATTTCTTGTGCAGGTGAATGGCATGAAGAGGTTCTTGGATTTATGAGGAATCAAGCGGGAAGAATAACCTGGAAGATCCATGAGGTTAATAGTGCATGGATGAAATTTGATAATATATGCTTGTACTATGCCTATGTTGTTTTATGGATAGGTAACGATAAAGGATACATCGGTTATGTGATCGGCGACATGCTGGAACATGAATGGATAGTGGAAAGACCCTAGAAGCTAGGTTGCCTGCTAGAGAGAGTGTGGAATGTCCATGTGAAGTACTACTGTTGTGTATATGTTGTACATTTTGTACCTGTGGTGTTGTATACATGTGGTATGGTGTACATGTATTATATGGAGTTATGTGTCGATGTTGTATATATGGTGTTGTGTATAAACGGTGCTATGTACATAACATCGGTTGTAATTTTATAAGCCATTAAAATATTTATTGAAATACTATTATAAAATAAAATAAAATAAATACAATTATATAATTATATACAATTTTTTCAAAATTAGTTTAAATTAAAAATATAAAAGATAATTAAAAGATAATTCAAAATAATTTAAATTAAAAATATAGAACATAAATTAAAAAATAAAAGGATAACATTTTATCTAACCTTTTTAGAAATAAATTAATGAATAATAACCTCTAACTTATAAATAAAAATTAAATTAAAAAAAATTCATATTGATGGAAAACCTCCACCAGTGTTTTAAAAAAATTTCACTTTATTTGGAAAACCTCCGCCAATATTTTAAATACCCTAAGTATTAAAAAGAAATAACCAATGGAAATCTCATAAATGTAACTCATGGAAGCGCTTTTAACTAGGATTTGGTGTTCAATCTTAAAGATGTATCATTGTATTGTATAAAGTGGATTTCCCAGAGATTGGAAGATCCGGAATGCGTTCAGTGATAATCTTTGTTTTGGAACGATGATTTTGATCGTTTTATGAAGATGAGGGATCGTTGACAGAGAGGAAGAGAGGTAGCACGTGGTGAGTTGTATCTAGAGAGGGAGGGGGAGAGAGACGGAGGGAGGGAGGCAAGGGGAGAGAGGAGAGAGAGAGGAGGGAGGCCGGGGTGGTGGAGGGAGAGGAAGAGAGATGGGCGGTGGCAAAGGACGAGGGATAGAGAGGAAGAGACGGGGGGGTGGAGAGTGACAAGAAGGGAGGGAGAGAGCACGAGAGGGGAGAGAGATGTAGGGAGGGAGAGAGGGAGAGATGGGCGGTGGCGAAGGAGGAGGGATAGAGAGGAAGAGATGGAGGGGGTGGAGAGCGACAAGAAGGGGGGGAGAGAGCATGAGAGGGGAGAGAGATGTAGGGAGGGAGAGAGGGAGGAGGAGGGGATGGAGGATGGGAGAGAGAGAGGAGGAGAGAGATGGAGGGAGGGATGAAGGGAGGGGAAGAGATGGGGAGATGGAGGGAGGGAGGGAGAAGGAGAGAAGAGGGAGGCAGAGGGGGTAGGCGGTCGGTGGGGGGATAGGGAGAGAGAGGGGTGGTGGAGTTGGGGAAGGAGGAGGGACAGAGAAGAAGAGAGGGAGTTAGCATTGGGGGGATGAAGAGAAGGAGGAGGAGAGAGATGGAGGGAGGGAGGTAGGAGGGCAAAGGAGAGTGAGAGGCAGGGGGGAAAAGGAGAGGAAGGGGAAGGACAAGGGAGGGAGAGGTAGAGAGGGAGAGAGTAATGGGGAGGGAGAAGGAGAGAGGAGGGAGGTCTGGTGGGTGAGGGGAGAGGGAGAGAGAGGGAGGGAAGTAGTGAAGGAGGAGGGATAGAGAGGAACAGAGGAAGAAAGTGGTGGGGGGTATGCAAAGAGGGAGGGGGAGAGAGGGGGGGGGGAGGTGGTGAAGGAGTTAGGTTTTTACTTATGTAGTAGATAACATAAGGTTTCTTATCGTCCAGTTGGCACACAACAACACCTACAGCAATATCCGATACATCCGTAGCTATGTGAAATGACAGTTCCCAATTAGGTCCTCGCAAGACCAGAGTTGCTGATACACAACATTTCATCTTTAAGAAGGACTACTTACACTTCCCTGTCCACAAGAAATCAACATCCTTCATGAGAAAGGAAAATAACAACAATGCAATTCTTGAAAATTTTTCTATAAATCTTCTGTAATACCTTGCATGCCCCAAAAAACTAACTACCTCTTTCTGCGTTTTTGGAGTTGGGATTTTCAGAATTACCTCTATTTTTGTAAGGTTTACCTTGATTCCATCAACCAAAATGTAATGTCCAAGCATGATCCCTTCAATCATCATCATGTGACATTTCTTAGTGCTCAAGGCAACATTAGTCTATACACATCGCTGTAGCACTTATTCTAGATTGACTAATGTTGTTTCAAAGCATCTCCATAAGGTGTGAAATCATCCATGAAGATTTCCAGACTGTCATTCAATAAGTTAGAAAAAGTTTCCAGTATTGCCCTTTGAAAGGTTGCTGGTGCATTACAGAGCCCAAAAGGTAGCACTCTATATGCGTAGGTTCCCCAAGGACAAGTAAAGGTCATTTTATCTTGGTCTTCTGGGGAAATCTGTATCTGATTGTAGCCACTAAATCCATCCAAAAATGAAAAGTATTTCTTTTCGGAGGGAGTTCAAGGACCTGATCTATAAATGGTAATGAAAAATGGTCCTTCTAAGTGGCCTTGTTGAGTTCTCTAGAATCAACACAGACTCTTCACTTGCCATTCCTTTTAGGAATGATGACAAGAAGTGACACCCACTAACTGTCATATATTGGATAAATAAAATTAGCACTCAAGAGTTTTTGTAGTTCTTCTTTCACGACTTCCTTTAGTGCAGGGTTCATGCGGCGTTGTGGCTGTCTTACTGGTGTGCAACCATCCTTCAAATAAATACAGTGAGTGCATAGGTTAGGGTGGATCCCTTTCATATCCATAAAATCCCATGAAAATGGCTTTTATACTTCTATAATAGCTTTAACAACCGTTGATTCTGTTCAACAGTCAAATTGGGATTAACATTAAATTTTTTTCCAGATTCAATCTCAATTAGGCTACTAGTAATATTTTGAGTGGTTCTCATTTGTTCAAACTCTATATCTTCCACTTCTTCCTCCTCATTTGCATTTTTAATAGAAGCAACAGAAAGTGAATTACTAATAAAACCATTAATAACATCATCTTCTCTCTCATCTTTGAAATACTAGGCTTTCCCTAGAGTGAGGAGTGGCAAGGAAAGATCTGACTCAGGCTCAAACTCATCCCACCAAGGGTTGTACACATCCATATTTGGTTTTGGGGGATAAATATTAAGGTTCGGTGTTGCCTGGCCATTGGAGATCACCATTGATCTCGTCTTGAAGCCTATAAATGCATCTGTAGTGGCCAGCCAAGGTCTCCCTAGGATCAAAGGATGCCCCCCCCAAATTGGAATTGGGATGTAGGATAAGGAAATCAGCCGTATATCTCTAGGAAGCTATTGTAATCACTATATATTCTAACATCCCCTGAGGTTTAACATGGGACCTATCTACCAATTCCAACACAGTAGGAGTGTGTCTAAGTCCCTGTAGCCCAAGAGTGATAAAGAGATCTTTCGTCATTACATCAATGGCAGCCCCAAGATAAATCAATGTATTGGCTATGGGCTGGTCATTAATGTAGACAATGACCGTAGGATTTCTTGGATCATTGTACTTAGTAAGGAGAGGCTGAGCACACATTAATTCATATAACTTTCCTATCACATGTATGGTGGCTGGGTCTTTAGGCCTCCTCCCAAGCTTCTTGATGCACAAATCTCTCACTGTCTTGGCATAGATGGGTACTTCTTTAAGGGCTTGCAGTAGAGGAATTCGTACATACAAATTTTGTAACTCCTTAAGAAAATCGGATTTGGACTATGAAGTCATCCTAGGTTCGGCTAGTCTCTGAGGGTACAGGGGGTCTTGAGTAACAATAGTCGAATTTGTTGTTACAGGTGTATCAACCTTCCCCGAATTAGCTGTTATAGATGTAACAGTTCTTTGCGGGTCCACTATTATAGATGTAACAACTTCCTCTATATCAGTTGTTGCAGGTGCAATAGCCACCTTAGAGCCTCCATTTTCTCCTTTGGATGGTTCACAATCCTCCTCTGTAATGATAGTGGAGTGACTGGGGTTAATTACTGTGCCCAATCGCAATTGTATTTCATTAAGTTCCACGAGGGTAATAAAGTAGGTCTAGAAGGTCGTAGGAGCCTCTATGCCTTGAGCTGCTTTATTTTTTGGGTTTGGGTTAGGTTGCACGGGTAGTTGGGGTCGCACAGGTGGTGGAGGAGCAAGAGCTTGGAAAGGAGGTAACTGCAGATGTTGTTGCATGGGTGGTGCAGGCAAAGCTAAATTCTGGGCATTTCCTCTCTAGTTCTGGTTCCAAGGGTATTGTCATGCCCCTACACCTGCGGTAGTCTTCCAACCGCTTATAGCGAGGTGCGGCACCATCGAACGCGTTCTTTTCACCAATACTAACATTTGTGGACTACGCCTACTTTCACGTTAACATACTTAGCTTGTGTTTCGCAACTAAGTAAAAGCAATTATCCTTTATACTTAATGAAGCCCATACTCATTCATTATCATCATGCAATTAAACTGAGAACAACAACAATTGCAACAAGTATAAAGGGGAGGGGCAACTCCCCATAATGTGAGTCTGCCCGACAATATATTATATCAGTTTTTCAATAATACAATCATCAAGTATACTTGGCAAAACTCCAAGTCTATACTTAGAATATTTTACAATCAAGGCATAGAACAACCTTTTACATTCATGTGCACCCTTGCACAAAGAGAAGTGCTCACCCAAGCCACTTATACCTCTCCACCAAGTCCTACACAAATCTACTTCCAAACTGGACCCCGGCACGCTTGCCTTCACTTCACCCGGCACAAGAATTCACCAAAACCACACTCAGGTAGAGCGCAAGAGCTATGCGCATCTCCTTTTACCCCTTGCGCAGTTTTACCCCTTTACAAGTGCATAGAAGAGATGAGCCAATTCGTTGGTTGCAAATGAGCCTTATGCTATCCTTGTTTATACTCTACTCTGCATGAGTTTGGAGGGGTTTCCAGCCCCATGGCCGACCCCACAGTTCATTACCACACGCTGTAGAGCCTCTAACTTGCACCTAATCATCCATTATTACCTACAGTTTTTCCTCACTTATCTCTCTCTTTTGCTTCATTTTCCTTGTAAACCTACCCAGATCATTACATTAGATGTCTTTAAGCATGATCAAGTGAACTTTGCTAATGTGTGACTGTTTTGTTTAGATTTTGACATATTTACAGAGATTCCGCAGCTGTCTAGCAATTCCGCAGCCATTCAGCGATTCCGCAGCCATCTGGTGATCCCGCAGCCTTTTTGTTGTTTGATATGCTCCACGTGTCCTCTCAAGGAACGAGCCACATGGGCATGTTGGGTTGGATGTACACATGGATTGTATGCTATTGGTTGAGCCAAACCAGTCACGAATGCCCTTGGTCAATGCAGGTATTCCCTCGATCAAACGATCAAGTTCTGAACGGTGGCACAGGAGCCGTGAGCAGTTGGGACACGGAACTGTAGCTGGCACCTCTTCCATGCCACGAGGACAGCTAAAGACAGGATCCAAGCATAGATTTGTCTCCCATGATGACCGTTTCCCTCAAAAGTGCACGGGGTTACCTACGTGTTTGCTGCACAAGTTAATTAGCTATGACTGCGTGTTGCTGCGTAGTTAATAGGTTAAGCTGTAGTTGCTTAGTTCACGCAGAGAGTAGTTGCCTCTGCGCTTATAAATAAGCTTGTGCCAATGCTTGTAGATTAGCTTTTGGATTATTGTAATTGCTGCGCTGATTTTGTATAAAAACTCTGTTTTAAGAAGGCTGTTCCTACAACACTTTTCACTGTATTTTTGACATGTTGTTTTTAAAAGAGAAGACTGTTCTGTTCACCTTTTAGTAGCTGATCTTTCAAGTTGGCTGCGTGGATGGAGGGCCCCCATCTGTGATAGCCCGTGTACATAGTGTTTGGTTTCATTTTCATGCTTTCAGCAATCTTTATTTCTTTTATCATGTATAATAGCATACCATTTGATTTCATGACATTTCATTTCCAGCCTTTATTTTAAACTGATCAGTATTGTTCTTTTGCAGGTTTTTAACCCGGGATTGTTTTTGTCTTTGTGTATTTGCTTTATATCTGATGGTATTTTCAGTTGACAGATTCAAAGTTGCTGCCTTTACCTTATTTTCATAGCTGATTTCTAGTTTAGTTTCTCAAAGTTGTCTGCTAACATATTGATGGTCTCTTTATCATAAATTGTTCATCTTTTAGAGATCAGAATACTAATAAATTACAGTTGGCTTTGAGTACTTTTTAGACTAATCTTTAACTACTTTCTAATCATGCTTTACATAGTACCATATGTTGGAAGCAGAGAGTTAGGAAGAGCTGAACATTATAACTAGTCTTTAAAGTAGATTTTTCTCATTTTTATCAATTTTTAAACTCATCTCTAACTACTTCCTAATCTTGTTTTACATAGTACCATATGTTAGAAGCAGAGAGTTAGGAAGAGATAAACATTATCATTGGTTTTTAAAGTGATTTTCTTACCTTTTATTTGCAGCAGCATGAATGGTGTCTAGTGCCATTAGAAAGTGGTTCTTTGCTTTCAGTTCATTTCAAGTTATTTATTTCCTTTAAAGTTTCTCCTTTGCAAATTCAGCAGGTAGTTAGAAACCACCAACAACACACACTCACTCATCTGTTTATAAAAACTCCATTCCATCTTAGGAAGATAAATTGACCACAAACAACGCCCCCAAACGACAAAAAGACTCTAAGAGGTTGCTTAAGTACATATAGTACACCTTCACTTCATCAGCTTACGAGCCCCAGGTTGACAATTAATGACATCAATTTAGGAACACTAAATTGACTAAACATTTTGGCGCCGTTGCCGGGGAAGTGAAATTAAGTAGCCATATTCTTAGAAAAAAAAAAACATTAAAATTTCAAGGAAAGAAGTCGATAACCTATCAAAGTATGCTCTCTTCTTGCACTTCAAGGTGATCTGGAGAATCAGAAAAGAGAAAGTTATTGATTTGGTAGTTTCTTGAGTATGCTCTCTTCTTGCACCTAGAGTGAACTGGAAGATCAGAAAAAGAACTATTAACTTGACTTGAAGAAAATAATAAAAAATTACATGCATAGAGCTAGATATTCTAGGGGAAGGTTTTTAGCTAGAGCTCGAAGTTCAATTTTTACAAGTCCATCTGCTTCAAGGGATAGACAAGAGACACCTCCCTTATCTCCAACCGACACTCCTAGTCCTAGAATTCCTGGAATTCAAGAGCCAAGAGTTGACTCTCCTACACCTTCTATTGAGTTTGAACCAGGAAGGGATTCTTCTCTTTCTCCTACAGAAAGACCAATTGTAATTGAGGAAGTAGAATCACCTGAAGAAGAAGGAGAAATCTCTTCTCATTCACCCTTTGTAGAGGAACCAGAAGATTTTGAAATCCCTAGGAGAGCCATCATGGCAGAGGAAGAAGGAGGTGGTAGAGGTAGAGGTAGAGGTAGAGGAGGAGGAGGAAACAACAACAACAATAATGGAGGTAGAGGTCCCCTTGGAGGAGGAAATAGAGATGGGGATAATTCATTTGGGTTTCCCATTGTTAATGAGGATTCCCGAGCCACTATGAAAAACATATCACCATCTGTCCTCCCAAATTTCCATGGGTTAAGGACTGAGGACCCTGAAACATTTTTATTTGAATTTGAAGTTGTGTGTCGAACTTATGACTATCTGGATGATACTCAGAAACTCAAATTGTTCCCCTCAACATTAAAAGATCAAGCTTTGAAATGGTTCATGGGGTTACTCACTCAATCCATTAGGTCTTGGGATGAAATGAAACAAACCTTTTTGGATAGGTATTTGGACTACTGTATGCTTGCTAATCACAAGGACGAGGTATTTAAAATGATGCAAAGAGAAGATTAGAGCTTAGAAGATTTACTTGAAAGATTTCAATATAACTTGAAAAGAGCAAAAATGAGTAGCTTGGATGAAGAGACCTTAAAAGCCCTCTTATTAAAAGCCATTAGGGATGAATGGATAGATATCTTAAACATGATGGGGAAAGGGGATATTTCTCAACTTTCACTCAATGATATAGCAGAACTTTGTATCCATCTCTCAAGAGGAAAATCAAAAACTCAAAAAAGGCCTAGAGATCCTTCTCTCCTAAGAGCAAATAAATCTGCAACAGGATCAGTAAGTAGGGCTGAAATCGGCAATATGCTTGATGAATTCAAAATTGACATCTTAGGGAGCCTTAGTGAACAACTAGATACCCTTAAGATTCACAATAAACAAAAAGCAGAAGCTGAGGCTTTGGCCATTTTTTGCCCGAAATGTAGAAAGAAACATGCTTTAAGGGAATTTCCCTTGGACACACATGTTGTAGAAACATGTGTAATTTGCTCAGAAACTCATGAGACTAAGGATTGTCCTTCAATACCTGGCCTCAAAGCAGTCTTTCAAGAGGATCCAGATACACTTGAATCTCTCTGTTTTATTGCAAGGAGACCTTGGCAAGGGCAACAGAATCAAGGGTTTAACAACTCTATGAATTCTCAATCCCAACCAAATTGGAATCCTTGGCAACAACCTTGGCCTCAACCTCAAAATGCTTTTCAAGCATGGATGCAAAGCATGCAAAATCCTTATGGGAGATTTGCTCAATTCTATCAATATCCTCCATCATTTCAGAATCAGCAAGCTCCACAACTTCCAAATCAAGGTCAACAACTATCATTGCCATACCCTCAACAACAACAACCTCCTCCACAAAATCAAAATTCTCAACTCTCGCTTCAATCCCAACAGAAGTCAAATCAACTTCCCTCTCAGCCATTACCAAATCCAAATAATAGGAACCCTCAAAATGCTTACATGATGGAAGGTCAACCATTCCCTACCTATATGGTTGTTCCTCTCAATGAAGTACAACTCAGATCAGGTAGAATCCTAGATCAACCTTCTACAAGTGTTCAACAACCAAGCATTTCTGAGGAAGAATCTCTCAAAGTCAATAAGGGTTCTGAAGTATCACTTCAAGACCAAAATATCCAAAAAGAAAAAGAAAAAGAATCAACCTCTACAACTCCCATAGTTGAGCAACCTACATCTTTAGCTACACCTCCTTTTCCTGAAAGATTACAAATTGACAAAGGAGTGGAAAAGCAAATTTGGGTGCCTGACTATAGTTTTCTAGATGAATTGAAGAATGTCTGTATCAAGATCCCCTTGTTACAAGCCATTAAGGAAATTCCCATTCTAGCGAAGACAATAAAGGAGTTGAGTTTGAAGAAAACAGTAAAAAGAACCAGAGATACCAAAAGGATACATCTAGTTGGAAAAATTGCAGACATTATGATGGGTAAGATTACCATGCAAAAGTATGTGGATCCCGGTAGCCCTATTGTCAAAACTCATATTAATGGGGTTGAAATCCCAAATACTTTGATTGACTTAGGAGCCGCTATCAACATCATGAGTAGACAGACCATGGATCAGTTAAAGCTTCCTAACCTTCTCTTTACACCTACTTTACTGCAACTTGCAGATCGATCAATCATTAAACCTGATGGTGTATTGGAAGACATTCCAGTCTCTCTAGATTCTTGGGAATATCTAGTTGATTTTATGATTTTAACTCCCAAGAACAATCTAGGAGGACATCCTCTTATCTTAGGAAGACCTTGGCTAGCAACAGCTGATGCCTTCATCAGTTGTAGGTCTGGAGACATGTATATATCAGATGGTAATTCTACCAAGAAATTCAAATTGTATCCTCCAGCAAAGGCAATAACAGAAATAGGAGAAGATGAGTGGGTCGATGATGAGGATACTATTCAACCTGTTCTAACCATCTCTGAGATTAGTGAAGACAGTCAAATTCTAAATACATTAGAAAATTTTGAAATACCTTTAGAATATGACTCTACACAGTTTCAGTTAGAAGCAGACATTGAATATCTCTCCTCTAGACAGATGTCTCTCTTCTCAATGGAAGAGTTTGGTAGTTCTACAGTTGAAATCCTTCCAGGAAAAACATTGAACATTAACAGAAACTTAGAAAGATCACAACAAGAAGAATTAACCAAACTTTTGCAAAAACATTCCACTGCCTTTGCATGGGAATACACTGACATGAAAGGAATCGATCCTAAGACTTGTATTCATCACATCTATATTGAAGAAAACAGCAAACCTATTAGGCAACCACAAAGAAGGATGAATCCAAACCTTAGGGAAATCGTGAAAGAAGAACTCCAGAAATTGCTCAAGGTAAACTTCATTTACCCCATTTCAGATAGCCAATGGGTTTCTCCCTTGGTTATAGTGCCCAAAAAGAATGGTAAATGGAGAGTTTGCATTGATTATCAAGAATTGAACAAGGCAACCTTAAAGGATCATTTCCCTCTACCTTTTATTGATCAGGTACTAGACACTTTAGCTGGTAAAAAGTATTTCTCATTCTTGGATGGTTTTAGTGGGTATAATCAAATTCAGGTAGCACCTGAAGATCAAGACAAAACCACATTTACTTGTCCTTGGGGAACTTTTGCCTACCGAGTACTCCCTTTTGGATTGTGCAATGCACCCGCTACATTTCAAAGGGTTGTACTAGGAATCTTTTCAGATCTGATTCATGATTGTGTAGAGGTATACATGGACGATTTCACAGTTTATGGTAATACATTTGAAGAAGCTTTGGAAAATTTGGAAAAAGTACTGGTAAGATGTAAGGAAACAAATCTTTCTTTAAGTCATGAAAAGTGTTTTATGATGTTTACTGAAGGGATTGTTTTAGGATATCATATTTCAGGAGATGGGATTAAGGTTGATAGATCTAAAGTTGAAGTCATCTCTAAGTTACCTGTTCCAAATTGCCAGAAAGATGTTAGAAGTTTTCTTGGATTTACTGGATATTACAGAAGATTTATTGAAAACTTCACTAAGATAGCATCTCCTCTTTTCAAATTGCTTACCAAAGACTATGAGTTCAAGTGGGATCCTGAGTGTCAATCTGCTTTTGAAGCTTTAAAAACTAGAATATCTGAAGCACCCATCTTAAGGGGGCCAAATTGGAAACTCCCTTTCCACATTTCTACTGATGCTTCAGATACAGCTCTAGGAGCTGTTTTGGGACAAAAGGATTTGATCCCTTATGCCATTTATTACACAAGTAAGAATTTGACTCCCACTGAGTTAAATTATACTATTACAGAAAAAGAGTTCTTAGCTGTGGTACATGCGATCAATAAGTTTAGACACTACATAACCGGCTATGAAACCTTTGTCCATACTGATCACTCTGCCATAAGATATTTAATGAACAAACCTGTTACCAATGGTAGAGTTACAAGATGGCTTTTACTCTTACAAGAATTCAGCATTACTGTGTTAGATAGACCTGGAAAGCAAAACACAGTAGCTGATTTCTTGTCTAGAATCCAAAACACTAATGAAGATTCTCCAGTAGAAGATAAGTTTCCAGATGAATACTTGTTTGCAGTGACTACCAAAACTCCTTGGTATGCAGATATGGCTAATTATCTAGTTACAGGGAAGCTTCCTCTACACTTATTTCCTAATGAGAAAAGGAAAAGCATTCAGGAGAGTTCACATTTTTCTTGGATTTCTAATGAATTGTTCAAAACAGGGCCAGATTGTATAATCAGAAGGTGTGTTCGGGAAGATGAAATGCCTGACATCCTTAAGGCATGTCATGATGAACCATGCGGCGGGCACTTTGCTGACAAGAGGACAGCCTATAAAATCCTTTCTCTAGGATATTATTGGCCTTCTCTCTTTAAAGATGCAAAGCAGTATGTTAGAAGGTGTGACAGCTGCCAAAGAGTTGGGAAACCAACTCCTTCAAATGAAATGCCACTACAGCCTCAGGTATGCATCGAACCCTTTGAGAAATGGGCTCTAGATTTCGTTGGACCAATTAATCCACCATCAAAGCAAAAGAAGTATATACTGGTTTGTACTGATTATGTTACTAAGTGGGTAGAAGCCAAGGCATTGCCTTCTGCCACTGAAAATTCAGTTGTTCAATTTCTTTTTGAGGATATTTTCACTCGTTTTGGTGTCCCAAGGGAAATTGTAATAGATCAGGGCAGCCAATTTACATCTAAATTGATGGAGAAGCTGATGGAGGAATATAAGATCAAGCACAGAACATCTACTCCATACCATCCACAATCAAATGGCCAAGTGGAATCTACCAATAAAGTTCTTGAAGGCATTATCACCAAGACTGTTCATCTTCATAGAAGAGATTGGGCGGAAAGGCTTCCTGAAGCCTTATGGGCCTATAGAACTACATGGAAGAACACAACAGGACATTCCCCCTATGAACTTGTTTATGGGAAGGAAGTCCTGCTCCCCATTGAGTTCCAAATCAAGACCTTCAAGATGGCAGTCCAATTGGGAATGAGCCTCTCAGAAGCCCAAAAACACAGAATGGACCAGCTAAATGAGCTAGATGAAATAAGACAAGATGCAATTCTAAGGACCGACCTAGTTCAGCACCAAAGATCTAAATGGCATGATCGTCATATTAAAGAAAGAAAGTTTCAGAAAGGAGATTGGGCTCTATTGTTTGATTCAAAGTTCAAAGACTTCAAAGGAAAGTTTCAAACTCATTGGCTTGGGCCATACGAGATTGATGAAGTCTTTAGCAATGGAGCAGTTCGAGTGAAAACTATTGATGAATTTCATACTCCTCTTATTGTGAATGGCCATCGCTTGAAGATCTACCAAAAGCCATTCTCAAAAGAAGAGTTTGTCAAGTTGTTTAAAGAAGATTCTGCAATCAGGTTGGTGGAGAAGGATTCTTCTCCTCCATCAGCCTAAGCTTTGGTTTCTGTAAAAAAAAAAAAAAAAAAAAAAAAAAAAAGAATAAGTGTATAAGCCTGAAAACCAATCTCTGATTGGCAGTCTTATGCAGAAAACCTGAGGTGAAAATCAGGGCCACCTGACACCTCATGTTTTCCAAAAAAAAAAAATCTCTCTCTTTCTTCCATCTCATTTCGCCATTTCATTCACCTCATTCACCATCTTATTCATTCAACCACTCTCACTCCACCTCATTTCTTTTCATTCATCCATCCATTACATTCCATTCCATCAATAAAGTCATTGTCAGATTTATTTTTACACAGCTAAAGTTGTTTTGTGCAGTCAAAAGGGTATATCACTGCAGTTTCTGCAGCTGAGGAGCAATTCCGCAGCCATTTAGCAATTCCGCAGCTCTCTGCACCTGCACAAAAGAAACACAGTCTGTTTAAAAAGAAATTTACAGTTCAGAAGTCATCAATAATAACTGGAAAAGAGTCATGCAGTAGCAATAAAGCAATGAAGGGTTAGTGGCAAATGATCAAAAGCAATCCACGCGCGGATATGAGGTATGATCTAAATCTTAAACCTATGGTTATCTCATTTTGCAAAGTTTCCGGGATATGTTTTTTGCCATTTAATGTAATGATTACCAGTCTTTCCCATCATGCGACCAAAAATCCACGTATTCCCCAAACTTATCGGTCCTGTTCATCACGATTTTGAAACTCCATTACGGCTGCTCCTCCATTAAGGTTTTTGTACCTAAGTGACGTAGACTACTGTACTACGTCTCTCTATGTCATAATCCCGCAGCCAAGTGTAAATTCATGACCGATACCTAAGGACCTAACCATTTCTACCCATCATTTCATAACCCTCCTACGCTCGTATTATTCCATTCACGCTGTTTCATTTCCACAGTTCCCTTATTCCGCTGTGCTCACTACGCTGCTACCTTAGTCATACTCTGTTTTACTCCTTCCTCTCTGTTAATTTGATTACCAGTGAAAGTATGTTACGGCTGTTACATTAGAGCCCTAAATCTACTGTGTTAAGGCCATTGTTGAAGCCGTGTAACCTTCTTTTCCAAAAGTTCTAGAACAGAGCCGTAGAGCCAATGGGTAAACTCTTAAGGGCAGAACCAGAGGGTTCAAAATTTCTGGAGGGATATCCTCAAGTTAAAGAAGCATTACAGAAAGCAAACTGGCTCCAATGCATCCAGAAATTCAGAGGTTACCACAAAGAGGTTACGAAGGCCTTTGCACGGTCTTTTAGAGACAAAGACAATCAAGTGGAGGTAGGGGATCTAAAGTTTACAGTCACTGAGAGCAGCATAGCACAAGCCACTTCACTCCCACAAACTGGAGAAAGGTGGTTTAAAAACCGGTCAGTACAAGATCAACAGTGGAAGCAAATTTTAAAGAATCCAGGTATGGATACCAGCATTTTTACAAAAGGGATTCCTGTTACTTATGTCAAGGAAGAATGGACAACTTTACTTTTATTAGTGCAAAAATTCTTTACTTGTGAGGGAAGGTTTGGAGTTTTATATATTTACCATGCCAAAGTCATGATGCATTTCTTAGGAGATGATATTAACCTTCCATATTTTCTACTCTCAAGTCTTAGAAAAATGTGTTCAATTGTCCAAAGGAACCCAAGAAACATTGAGCCACATCTGTATCATCATGGTCTTGTTAAGATGCTAGTTGAAGAACAGTTGAAATCAAAAAGAGACACCTGGGAAAGATTTCTTGTGAGAAACCACTTCGAAGAGGCAGGAGAAACCTCTGTGCCTAGGAAGAGTAGAAGGAAAAGAGAAGAGGTTACCCCTGAAACTGTTGTCCAAGAAGAAATTGTCCAGGACCTTGTTGAGGAAGAAAATGTTGTCTATCATTCTGAACATGAAATTGACCTGAACCTACTGTAGATATTGACCAAACAGCCCAAGGAATCATTACAGAAACCCTACAAGAAATTGTACAAGAAGCTGCTCAAAAGAAAAAGGAGAGTAGGAAGAGACAAAAGAAAGATAAAGGCAAAGCTGTAGTCCAAGAAACTTACCTTACTCCTGAAAATTCCAGCGAAGAAGACACTCAGCCCTTAGCACAAAGAATGGCCAAACTCCATGAGACTGCCCTTTTCAAGAAGGTGGAAAAACAAAAGCAAAAGGCACAAAAAGAAAAACAGAGCATCACCACCGTGAGAAGGAGCAGAAGGATACAAGATAAAGTGGGGGCCACAAAGGGTAAAAAGTCACTCATCATTGACTTGAGCACACCTGAAAAGGTTGCTACAAGACTTGACTTTGAGAAAAGCCCTCCACACGCTGAGTATGTTGAGACTAGTCCTCCACGTGAGGAAAGTCCTTTTGAGCATGAACCTGAATATGAACATGGATCCGAATTTGAGTATGAGCCTAGTCCAAAGAAGTCACCAGAGGTTGACCCAGATCAGCAGAAAGTTTATAATTACCTGGAGACACTAGAACAAGCAGCTGCTGGTCCAAGCACTGTTCAACCTTTGGAGCAGCAAGTCCACTCACTCAAACAGGAAATTTTTGAGATTGAAGTTCTAAATCGCCATATCATACAAGAAAATGAAAAATTGAAGGAACAAGCTAAAGTGGATAAGATGGTTCACGATAATACCATGTTACATCTGGGCCTGTGGCAAAGGAAAAACAAAAAGCTAAAGAAGAAATGCAGAAAGCTAAATAGAGCCTTGGTCAATCTAAAGTTCAGATGCTTGTTGAGGAAACCAAGAGTCAATGTGGCCACACAGAGGAAGAAGAGAAGACTAGATGTCTTAGCAGAGGCATCTCAGCAGGTGGATTAAACAGTGTTTTTGATTGCATGAGGACATGCAATTCCCTCGTAGTGGGGGTATGTAGAGCCTCTAACTTGCACCTAATCATCCATTATTACCTACAGTTTTTCCTCACTTATCTCTCTCTTTTGCTTCATTTTCCTTGTAAACCTACCCAGATCATTACATTAGATGTCTTTAAGCATGATCAAGTGAACTTTGCTAATGTGTGACTGTTTTGTTTAGATTTTGACATATTTACAGAGATTTCGCAGCTGTCTGGCAATTCCGCAGCCATTTGGTGATCCCGTGGCCTTTTTGTTGTTTGATATGCTCCATGTGTCCTCTCAAGGAACGAGCCACATGGGCATGTTGGGTTGGATGTACACATGGATTGTATGCTATTGGTTGAGCCAAACCAGTCACGAATGCCCTTGGTCAACGCAGGTATTCCCTTGGTCAAACGGTCAAGTTCTGAACGGTGGCACAGGAGCCGTGAGCAGTTGGGACACGGAACTGTAGCTGGCACCTCTTCCATGCCACGAGGACAGCTAAAGACAGGATCCAAGCATAGATTTGTCTCCCATGATGACCGTTTCCCTCAAAAGTGCACGGGGTTACCTACGTGTTTGCTGCACAAGTTAATTAGCTATGACTGCGTGTTGCTGCGTAGTTAATAGGTTAAGCTGTAGTTGCTTAGTTCACGCAGAGAGTAGTTGCCTCTATGCTTATAAATAAGCGTGTGCCAACGCTTGTAGATTAGCTTTTGGATTATTGTAATTGTTGCGCTGATTTTGTATAAAAACTCTGTTTTAAGAAGGTTGTTCCTACAGCGCTTTTCACTGTATTTTTGACATGCTGTTTTTATAAGAGAAGACTGTTCTGTTCACCTTTTAGTAGCTGATCTTTCAAGTTGGCTGCGTGGATGGAGGGCCCCCATCTGTGATAGCCCGTGTACATAGTGTTTGGTTTCATTTTCATGCTTTCAGCAATCTTTATTTCTTTTATCATGTATAATAGCATACCATTTGATTTCATGACATTTCATTTCCAGCCTTTATTTTAAACTGATCAGTATTGTTCTTTTGCAGGTTTTTAACCCGGGATTGTTTTTGTCTTTGTGTATTTGCTTTATATCTGATGGTATTTTCAGTTGACAGATTCAAAGTTGCTGCCTTTACCTTATTTTCATAGCTGATTTCTAGTTTAGTTTCTCAAAGTTGTCTGCTAACATATTGATGGTCTCTTTATCATAAATTGTTCATCTTTTAGAGATCAGAATACTAATAAATTACAGTTGGCTTTGAGTACTTTTTAGACTAATCTTTAACTACTTTCTAATCGTGCTTTACATAGTACCATATGTTGGAAGCAGAGAGTTAGGAAGAGCTGAACATTATAACTAGTCTTTAAAGTAGATTTTTCTCATTTTTGATCACTTTTTAAACTCATCTCTAACTACTTCCTAATCGTGTTTTACATAGTACCATATGTTAGAAGCAGAGAGTTAGGAAGAGATAAACATTATCATTGGTTTTTAAAGTGATTTTCTTACCTTTTATTTGCAGCAGCATGAATGGTGTCTAGTGCCATTAGAAAGTGGTTCTTTGCTTTCAGTTCATTTCAAGTTATTTATTTCCTTTAAAGTTTCTCCTTTGCAAATTCAGCAGGTAGTTAGAAACCACCAACAACACACACTCACTCATCTGTTTATAAAAACTCCATTCCATCTTAGGAAGATAAATTGACCACAAACAATGCCCCCAAACGACAAAAAGACTCTAAGAGGTTGCTTAAGTACATATAGTACACCTTCACTTCATCAGCTTACGAGCCCCGGGTTGACAATTAATGACATCAATTTAGGAACACTAAATTGACTAAACACACGCCCACTCATGACTCTATTACAAGTCGGCCTTGCTTCATTCAATCATCGCATATAAGTGGGATTCCAACACTTAATCGTATTAAGTGTTCTCCCTTATCGTCGCATTATTTCGTCGCATTATTTCCACACACCGTCGCGTTGTCGTTTTGTCCGCCGTTCAGCGCGCCCACACGCCCGTCCGCGCTCCCGCCCGCGCCCACGTGCACGACCTTGCCCGGCACCCGTCACACTTCGCTCACGAAGGCCTTACATCCTCCTCCACCTGAAATCGTTGTCGTCCTCGACAACATATCATCCCGGTAGCCATCCACCAAGATCATCACTCATCCGTGATGTGAACTCCTCTTCGCAAGGCAAACATCCTTGCAACATATGTAGAGACTCTTCTCCACTATGTCCAGGCTCAATGACCACTGCCACCAAGCTCACCATACCAAGGCATGCACCTCCACGGTATGCTCTCCATAAGATGTCAT
The DNA here is from genome assembly GCA_031772625.1 of Pinus tabuliformis. Taxonomy (NCBI): domain Eukaryota; kingdom Viridiplantae; phylum Streptophyta; class Pinopsida; order Pinales; family Pinaceae; genus Pinus; species Pinus tabuliformis. The sequence continues at coordinate 920,061,139 of CM062816.1, forward strand.
CTTGACCCAAATGTCACCATGTGAACCTCATCATGATACTCCAGCATAATGCCAACACATCTCTATACACTACGTGTCCCCATGTCTGAACTAGTTGGGTGATCAGTCCAACCATACGCCCAATCCATGAGAGTGAACATCCTCATGTCATCATCAGGTGTTCCTAAAACATCTGCCACATCCTTGACTCCTCAAGAATCTATCTCCATAATCCATGCTCAGGTCCATGGAAACTCCATCCATCTCATCTGCAACATGTCATGATGCTTGATGCCAAGCCATCCCTGCACCATCAATCATACCTGCTCAAACATGTTTAAGGACTCACTGCCATGAGCAGCTAACAATGAGCCCCATCTTCTTCATCCATCTAAGAATATGTAGAGGGAGTAGAGCCTGAAGTCTCTCCCTCACTAATAAATTCGATCCACCTATCAGGATCCTCAATCTCCATCCTTTGTAGATAAGCAACCCAGTCTTCCTTCTGGATATCCGGCCTCACATATACCTCATCATCATCATCATCATCCTCCACCAGCTCTAGCCTTCTTGTCAAATCCAAGATGCTATCTGAAAGTGTCTTGATGACCAGTGACTGCTCCACAAGCTTTGCCTCAACACTAGACAACCGCTTGTTTACTTTCTCCTTATCCTCCATTTGCATCACTCCCAATTTACAATCAGGCCTTGTCACACCAATGGTTGGCACACCAATGGGTACATCTTCCCTTCCATCATAAATGTAGAGCTTCTTCAAATGTGGAACGATCATAGCATCAAATTGTTTCATGAACTCCATCCCCAATACAGCTTCATAGTCATCAATCCGCACTATAGTGAAGTCCACCTTCCCGGTCCATTCACCAAGTGTAGTGTCCACCCTCTCAGCTATACCAAGAATCTCAATAGGAGGAGAATTCACTGTCTTCATTTGTGCCTTTGCCGGTACAAACTTCAGCCCAATTCTTCTCGCAGTATCTTCGCCCATGAAGTTGTGAGAAGCCCCACTATCCACCATAGTGAGCACATCAGCACCTCCAACCTTCATTCGAACATACTCCAACTTGTTCCTTTCAGGATCTCTTCTAGAGGTCACTTCCATAGTAGCAGAAGCACCAAGTATCTGCATCATCCCCACAGAAGAATCATCATTCTTTCCATCAAACTGTGCAATAGCGGCCACCTTCGGTTTAGAAGGACAATTCTTCACCATGTGTGGTCCTGCACATATCCAACACTTCAAAGGTTTCTTCGTCTTTGAACCGTCATCCAATTTCGAAGCATCATCCTTCTTCTTTTCTTTCGGCTTGTCGGACTTCTTTTTCTCATTAGAAGTCTCATCATAATGATCCACCAACCTATCAACTGCAGCAAAAGCCTCCTCAAGTGTCCTAATCTTTTACCTCTTCACCTCATTGCGTGCCCAAGGCTTCAACCCAATAATGAAGTTGAACACCTTGTCCCTTTCCGCCATGTCGGGAAGTTCCAGAGCTGCACTTGCAAACACTCACTGGTATGCTTGTAGGCTTCCGGTTTGCTTGATGTACTTAATCTTTGTCCTTGCTTCCCATGTTTCATCCTGAGGACTGAAATGGGTCTGCAAAGCCTTCTTCATGTCATCCCACGAAGTGATGTCATCAGCACTGCCATTGACAATCTGATCCACCCTCCTTCGCCACCACATCTTAGCATCCTTTGTTAAGAACTGAGCAGCCACCTTGACTTGTGTCTCACCATCGGGTAGACTCAACTGTTCCAAGTACTGCTCCATGTCCCATAGAAAGTTGCCAAGAGTCTTTGCATTCCTTGTGCCATCATAAGATTCCGGTTCTTTGACCTTCACATGAGGCACTCCTCCACCTGAGTTATGCCTCACGGCCTTCTTCAACACCGCGATCTCATCCTTGGCTTCATCAAGAGATTTGTTTACCCTTTCAAGAGATCCCTTCAAGTTCACGATCTCTGCAAGACCCTGATCCCTTGCTTCTTCGACCTCTTTGACCCTCATCTCTAGTTGTGTACATAGAAGATCCATGTACTCATGTTGCGTTCGGAGCTCATCAAGTTCTTCCCTTAGCTTCAAGCTGATCTCTTGCTCCTTAGTGAGCAATTCCTCCCTCATTGCCCAAGAAGACTCCATGACTTCCATCCTCTGCAGTATTTTTTCTATAAGTGATAAAGTTCCGGCTTCATGGCTAGACCCAACTTGAGACCCGGCTGCCATCTCTAACAGCTTCTTCTTCCTTTGCGATCTAGTCTCCACCATCCAACAACTTCAATCTTCATGAGCAAACCTTGCTCTGATACCAACTGTCAAGTTGTGTATCAGCTTCAAACTTTCACGAGCAAACCTAGCTCTGATACCAACTGTCACGCCCCTACACCTACGGTAGTCTTCCAACCGCTTATAGCGAGGTGCGGCACCACCGAACGCGTTCTTTTCACCAATACTAACATTCGTGGACTACGCCTACTTTCACATTAACATACTTAGCTTGTGTTTCGCAACTAAGTAAAAGCAATTATCCTTTATACTTAATGAAGCCCATACTCATTCATTATCATCATGCAATTAAACTGAGAACAACAATAATTGCAACAAGTATAAAGGGGAGGGGCAACTCCCCGTAATGTGAGTCTGCCCGACAATATATTATATCAGTTTTTCAATAATACAATCATCAAGTATACTTGGCAAAACTCCAAATCTATACTTAGAATATTTTACAATCAAGGCATAGAACAACCTTTTACATTCATGTGCACCCTTGCACAAAGAGAAGTGCTCACCCGAGCCACTTATACCTCTCCACCAAGTCCTGCACAAATCTACTTCCAAACTGGACCCCGGCACGCTTGCCTTCACTTCACCCGGCACAAGAATTCACCAAAACCGCACTCAGGTAGAGCGCATGAGCTATGCGCAGCTCCTTTTACCCCTTGCGCAGTTTTACCCCTTTACAAGTGCGTAGAAGAGATGAGCCAATTCGTTGGTTGCAAATGAGCCTTATGCTCTCCTTGTTTATACTCTACTCTGCGTGAGTTTGGAGGGGTGTCCAGCCCCATGGCCGACCCCACAGTTCATTACCACACGCCCACTCATAACTCTATTACAAGTCGGCCTTGCTTCATTCAATCATCGCATATAAGTGGGAGTCCAACACTTAGTCGTATTAAGTGTTCTCCCTTATCGTCGCATTATTTCATCGCATTATTTCCACACACCATCGCGTTGTCGTTTCGTCCGCCGTTCTGCGTGCCCATCCGCGCGCCCGTGTGCACGACCTTGCCCAGCGCCCGTCGCACTTCACTCACGAAGGCCTTACAGGTATGGTTGGGATTGAGGATATTAAATAGGAGGAGATGGAGACCATTGGTTCCAGGGTGAAGGGAACTGAGCTGAAGGAGGGGTTGAATATTGCCATTGATATGGTTGGTTATTATATGCATTGTTCCACGAATTGAAAGAGGAAAAGTCTTGAGACATACCTGGAGGTCACGGTTTCCATGGCCTCCTTGGTGCGATGAAGTAAGAGGACTGCACCTCTTTGGTTGATTCTCTAAGTACCGCCTTTAGTCTAGGAAAATACAGACACTTCTTTGTCGAATGCTACAAATTGCAGATATTACACAGGCTGATGCTTTTCAATTCACATTCCCTATGAGGATGTTTCTTCTGACAAGTTGGATAGAACACGGCCAAGGGTGTATCAGCTTCTACTTGTGTCTTTTTTATCTGTGCTATTGTTATCTGAGCCGAGAGAGTACTGAGTATATCGGTCTTGAAATTTTCGAACAAATTTCCGATCTCCGGTCTAGTTACTCCTTCGCCTACAGATTTTTGTATGCAAACAGAGGCATCCCGAATTTTACTTCTTCCTTTAGATGATCCTCGAGAAAATCGTAGGTAGAGCTTTATATTTCAGCGAATGGCACTTGTGATATATCCCTTTTCCTAATAGGTTCAGGGTGTCAAGGTAGTCATCCCTCATTCCTCTGATGAATATAGTCTTCAATATTTATGGGTCTAAATCGTTGTGTTTAGACCTCTGCAGATTGTAGTGGAACCATTCCACATAATCTTCCAGGCTTTCTTCCTCCTTCTGTGTCATTCTAAATATCTCTTCCCTTAAGTCCCTGGTCCTACAATAGTCTTGGTACTTTGACAAGAACGTCTCCTTCATAGCATTCCATGTTGAAATGGAAGTGGGGTTTAATCCCATGAACCATCTCAAGGCTGCTCCTTTTAAGGTAGCAAGAAATAGCTTTATCTTCTAAGCATCTGTTGTATAATCATAACTTCTACATAGGACATCAAACTCAAACATAAATGTATCTAGATCTTCCACAGTCATCCCCTGAAAGGATGGTAAGGATGATAGAGGAATGTTTTTCATAGGAGCTTCACCTTCAATATTCCCAATTGGGAACTCAAAGGTGGTGGTAGTGGTGTCTATTTTAGCATTGTTATCATTGTTGTCTCCCATGATGAATTCTTCTAACCCTTCATGTAGCAGACATTGTTCAAGCTGTGTTTGTGATGGCCTTGTAGATGTGATTAATGCCTCAAATACCACTTGGGTTGGCAGTTTCACCGCACTACCTGTATCTGGATATTGATAAATCAACAAGTGCTTTTCCACCTCAAGTGTTCGATGTCCCCCCCTCAGTCCTCAAATTTTGGCTACTAACTTCCCCTTCTTGCTCATAAATCAAATCCTTGATTTTGGGGGTATGGGTGCTAGTCTTAGAATGATACGGTCACGAGATGGAGGGATTGGAGGTTTCTGCTTTCGCTATGGGAGTAATAGCGTTTTTCGGCCCTGTTTTACTTACATTCCTTTGAGCGCTAGACCGTTCTTTTTCTGCCTTGGAGCTTAATTCCTGGATAAAAGTCTTCTCTCCCAAATCTTCACCCTTCATTTCTTTTTTACGACCTGTTGTTCCTGTGACTTATTATAGTGGGGGTGATTTTAGTGTCTCTGTAAGTGCTACAACTGCACACATGAACCCTACGTGTATCAAATCACACTCTAAGTGCCTCAGCCTTCGACAGTGGTGACCCCGCCCAGGTATGTTAGAGCGATGCGTAGGTTCTTACCTCTCGTCTTACCGCCCAATGATTGAGGAGCTGAAGACACACTAAAAAAGTATCAAAATGTCCTAAGTGTCCTAGTAATCACAATGGTGAGCCCACCTAGGTATGTTAGAGAAATGTGTAGGTTCTTACCTCTCGTCTTACCGCCCAACAACTGTGGACTAGGAGCACTCTATGTCAAACAAACAACTTGGCTGACTGTATCGTCAACTTGCCATCCCCAACAATGGCACCAAATGTAGTGCTGTTTTAATCAACCTTAATTGACTCAGACTACAACATTAATTGTCAACCCAGGGTAGGTCTTGTTGTTTCAATGGAGTTCGCACTGTTTGTGCTGATACACTCCAGCCAAGCAGAAGAAAATGCAGAAAGTTGTAAAAGGGTGTCTCTGATCTAAATTGCTGAATCAAAGCATGCGTGTAGATATAATAACACTATATAGAATTAAATAACAACTCTCATCTATTAAGGTAAAGGCACGCCACACAAGATTTAACATCTATTCTAGATGGTTCCCATCATTCTATGATTAACTCAGTGTAACATCATGAGATAAATAGAAACAACAAAAAATGCGATCCACGATTTGTACAACTACAGCGAGAAACCATAAATCAATGAACTAATTTAGAATGTACACTACCTAAACCACTGTAATCCCTGCTAAAGAGGAGGGCCCTTCCTCCTTAGCAAGGTGCAGGAAGAACACGAAAGTGATTAACAGATCAATTGGAAAGCAGTGACAACATCACTGTGCTAATTGATATTAAAATAAGTTCAGAATTACAAAAATAGAGTAACAATACTCTTCTATATGCCATCTGTTGATACATAAAAAATCGAGTCTTTTATAATTATTACAACCTACAAATTAGAAAGCAAATCAGTCATGAGAATCTATCGATTCTCATGCTGATAAAAAATAAAGAAGTTACAACCTATTGCTAAATAAATGTACACCAGTTGTAAATGCTTGAGTCTTGTTGCTTAAAAAATAAACAATCCTATTGCCAGCAACTGTTATGTGGAATAGTATCCACATTTCCAACTTTAGTGCAACAACATTGAGTGAATGGTGGTTTTGGGATGACTCAACATAACTAATGACAACACTGTTGATGTGATGGTGGATCCATGCGAGGTGTAACAACATTTGATGTGTAACAACAACCTGTAACAACATCCAATGTGTAACAACAATATGTAACATCAACAACCTGTAACAACACCTTGTATGTAGCAACAATCCGTAACAACACTCAGGGTGTAACAACGAACCGTTCTACCCTTTCCTGCAGTTAATCCCCGTTGCCTATCTGCTTCATAACTTCATTCGTGCGAGCCAACACTTGAAAAAGATGAAATTCCCAAAATACTCCTTCAATGCTCTACTAGTTATCCACAAAAAGGAATAAAGCCTTGTATTATTCGGTAAAATATAACAAAGTAACATGACAATAAACTGGATTAAAAAGGTAAGAAAATAGGGAGTTTGGTCATATAAGGGCACAAGGTTGAAGGACAGAAGGGTCAAAATAGGGAAAAGAATGTGCAGAAAATAGGTAAAAAACCACACCCAACACTATGAGGATATTTTCTCTTAAATTTATAAGGCATAGTCTAAATGTTGACCAAGTTCATTTTGTTCCTGCACATAAAGGGTATATTTTTTTAGGTTTGAAAGACTTGTTGGGCCATACTTTGTGAATAACAGACAAACCCTCCTACAAGTTGAAGAAATGATGAAGGATTTTGGATTGATCAAGGAGGGAAGTGGAAATATGACCCTTATCATGTAATTTCAAATAAAAGAGGGGAAATAATTTCTGCACCTTATATTCATGAAAGCAAGCTAGAAATTGAGAAAATGGAAAATGAAGAAACACGGTCAAGCAACAATATGCAACAAAGAGTAGATGTTCAAACCCTCGCAGTGAGGGAGAAGAGCTTGACTATAAATATACCTAATAAAATTGATGTTGAGATATAAGACTCACAATTGCAAAATAGAGCAAATGTTCAAAGAGAAGAAGAAGCAGAGGTACATGTTAAATTAATAGAGGGACCCTCAAATCAACAATGTTTTCAAATGTAGTTGGGAAAACTATAGTGTTCTACCTCCTCCTCTATTTCCACTGATTTGGCAGCATTCTCAATTGAAGAAACTCCCTCCACCACAAAAGTGTTATAGAGGAATTATTAACAAATTGAAGAAATAATTCATAAGGTGAGAAACAACATGGCAACTCAACTAGCAACACAAACAACTCCAACTTATCAAACAAGACTACTATTTACTTTGGATTTAGAAAGGAACCAATTAAAATTCTCTCTCATGCATCCAATTATTTAGTCTCTTCCTTCAAGACCATATTTTAAAACATTACATCTATCCATAAATGTAGCTGACATCCCATTTTGTGACAAGATTAATTTGTATGACAAGCAGGGGAAATGCTCTATAGTACCTAAGAAAAATATTTTTGATAGTAAGTAAAGAAGAAAAGCTTTTGGAGAATTTTTCAAATCAGCTTAAGCAAGAAAAGGAAAATTCTGTAGCACTGCAAATTCAAAATGAGGACTATAAGAAGCTAATGGTTAAATTGGGAATAAATCTAGAAAATAGGGAAACTATCAAAATCCTATTGAAAACATAAAATATGATATGCACTGACTAAGGAAGAAGTTGAAAATGTTTGGGACCTAACGCACTCAAATAGTTGAACTAGCTCAGGTTGAGAAAGAGAAGGAAGTGTTGATGAGAGAGTTAGTGGACATAAACAAATAAATTGTCATTTTGTGGGAACAAGTGTAGGGCTTACAAAAATAAATAAAAATCCATGTTTGCACTTTTGTGGTCCTAAGTGAGTGAAATGAACCCTTAGAGAAGCTTATAATTTTTATGGCAAAACTCAAAATTTCAGAGGATGAACTAAAGAAAATTCAAGACGACCTAACATAGATAAAGGAATAACTTGATATCAAGGAGAGGAAACTAACTAAAACAAAAGAAAACAATGATCAATTCGCCACCAAGAACAAGGAAACACAAGATGAGATCAAGGAGTTAATTTTTTTTTGAAAGGAAATATCTCTCTAATTGAAACTAGACAAATTGTTTGGGATGATATCATCCAGGTGGTCCATTATATATGGGAGTATATTCATATAATTCATCAACAAAATATTATGACGAATGGGTCTAAATTAAGCATTGATGCATGCAAAAAACTATACAGAAAGTAGTGAAGGCTAAAAAGACGATCAAATATTTAAATGGAAAATATTCAACTAAACTAAGGGCATCAGATATCATAGACAAAGTTGGAGTAATTATGGAAATCAATAAAATGAATGAGAAAAACCTACTTTGTATCTAGGCTGAGAGAAAATTAAAGGAGACTCATAAGTCATTATCTTTGTTTGATTTCAAATTTGACGAGAGGATGAGTAAGGAAATCTAGTTTCTAGGAACTATATGAAACGAAATAGTGGTTGTTAAAGGTAGAGTAAATACAACACATGAAAAGACTATAATTCTAAAGGGAAGAACTGTAGTGAATTATTTATAGAGGGACTTCCAACTTCTTTGGATGATGAAGACTATTTGTTGCAAAACTTAATTATACAAAGCTTTCAAATTTGAAAGTTGCATTCCAGAAAATGAACCAATGTAAGCTCCCAGAAGAAGCACTTTAGAGGAAGTGTGAAAGCTTGATTACTCCTATTGAATCAATAGTTCAAATGGTGGAACCAAGCACAAATCCTCAAAGTCAATGTTCCACTAGTCATCAAACTTCTCAAAAATGAGAAAAAATCATTTTTTAACATTGTCAAAGACTTTTTAGTGACATATAGTTAAGTAGTAATGGGATGTATTGACAAGTACCATTGTAACTGATTTTGATGTAATATTTAAAATACATGAGATCCACTAGGAAATGGTTCAAATTTTTGGCATTTTGAGTAATTTCGTAATCATTTTGGCTTCCCTGAAGATAATAATAAAACTCACAAGGTTGATTGTAGTATGTATGGTACATTTTAGTATTTGTTGTTTCCCTCATGTGTTTTTCATATTCACTTTCCTTCTTTGAAATATGTATGATCATAACAGACTTATTTGAGCAAGTTACAAATTTATTTTATGTATCTTTAATAGTTACAGTGAATACCTATATGTTATATTCAAAGACATCTTAATAGGCTCTCCACTGCTTCTGCACTTCCATTGTTAATGTAAATCATTCATACTTTCATCTTAGAGTTTTAAATTTGGATTCTATTAAAGGTCTCAAGTTATAAACCCTAGCCTCTTATGAGTTCTCTTTTCTTGCGAAATAATTAAAGTCTTGCTAATATAAGGCCAATTTGGGCATAAATATTCATCTCCAAAACTAAGTTCTATTACAAAAGGGAATATAACACCTCTGGGCTCATTTTAATAAATGTTTAACAATATTTTAAAAGTTTTGAAATAGTTCTATGGATGTCCTAGGAATTGGTTCCCTTTCAACTAGGAATTGTCTCTAGGGTGATAACACAAGGTATGGTGCACAATGTTACCCGCGAAAAGTGAGTGACCCCATAGGAGAATTTTTCTTCCATCTTTGTCTTCAGCCAGGAGCCAACAACCCCTGACAACCGCTAGTGTAACCAATGTATTGTGCCATTTGACTTGCGCTCCCTAAGCTAGTTGTATGTCCCCTCGCCCATCTATCGAGAGCATGTGCTTGAAGGTGGGAAATCAAATCCTAAAGTTATGTTTTTTATTGTGTAATCAGGTACTTATGCTTGTTTCTCTTCGGACACTTTGGGCATGGATTATTGGGTGACTTGGAAGAAGGAATGGTTTTGATTGTAGTCTTGTTTTTTCACCCTAAATGGGTGCTTTATCTTCAATCCTAGTCCCAGGGGATATCCCCTAATGGATTATAGCTTCAGGAAGGGCACAACTTGGAAAACCCCATTTTTGGTAGCGTGGTCCTCAGATGCCTCACATAGGTGAAAGTTCGTAAAGAGCATGGGACCTTTACTAAATTGATATTGGGACATTATCACATTGTTTTCACTTATTCTAGTAGTTGTACCTTTGGTTTTCCCTTCCTTAGAGCCCTTCTAGATTAAGTAGTAATAGGAAACATTCCATTGATATGGTGGGAAACATTTGACTGATATATTTCCCTAGGAGGTTGTCATTTATCCTATCATGTTCTAACCATCTTCCAACCAATTTTACAATTAGAATGTACAACATTTTTCCTTGGCTAAACATGGAAAACAAGGGTATGTTGCCTCTACTCTAAGTTGTAAGAAATGAAAATTGACATCTAAATAAAATAATATCTAACTAACTTATTGAAAGTCAATTAGTGACACCTCATTCTCCATCAAGATAACAAATTCGATCCACTTTTTTTTTTGCAACATGTCCTTTTCGCAGTTTGTTGGATGACGGCCATATTTGTCCTCTTGTCAAAGCATGATACATGGACTAGTTAAACTAATTAATATGCAATCATTTAATTTTTGCTAGGAAATAAAAAAAATATCATTTCACATATTAAATATACTTAAAGGTAGAAATCAAGGCTTGTATAACGTTTTGGCCACTGTGATACGTGGAACTTCATTTTGAAAGCCTAGCCTTGGAGGCCTTGTCTTGAAACATATACTATTTGAATTTAACTATGAGAAAATAAAATACAACTTTTTTTAAAAGAAATTTGATATAATCTTATGAGAAAATTCAATTACTTGGGTAATCTCCTCACCGAGCTTCCTTCATTCATCCAACTTCTTATACGTTTTTACAAGTTCTTTCCATACTTTTGTACTTACATCAACTGACCTTCTTTTGAGCCTTTGCTCGGGCAAGAGTTTTTTTATCTTCTTTGTTTGATTGCATCTAAATCTCTTTGCAATTATCAGACATTTTTAGTTTAACCTTTTTTATTGAACAACATGTGCCAAATTTAGTCTCCATGTCGTGAATTACTACTTTTTGTAAGTGCAACGCATCTTTGAGAATGGAAAATGGAGATGGGATTTGAACTGTTGAAGGCATGATTTCTTCAACCTATTCAAAACATATTTCCTAGCATTTGTTCTACATATTTTTCTTGAAACCACATCGTATTTTGTCCTTATATCATAGCTACCAATGCAATATTCATAATGTGGCATGGTGGAAGAAGCGATTTGTGTCTCAAGAGTGGATTGGGCATTGGAAGACTTTGTTTCCCATTCCAAACTCTTAGTGGTTATGCTTAATTACTATCTCCTTAATCTTCTGCTCAATCCATGAGTGGTTGGGGAATCAATTGATTCCCTTTGATTTGGTTGGCGTGCTAGCATGTTTCAGTGATTTTAGTTGATCATTTCGCTCCAATATCTTGTTAACAAATTCTCGGGTTTAGATTTTTCCCCAATCTCACTTCAAGTAGTGTTAATTTCTGGTATGTTCTATGATTATAACAGTTTACTTCTTTTTCTTATTATATTCCACCGATTAGCAATCACATGTACATAAAGTAAAGTGCAGATAGAACATTAAATGATCGACAGAAAACAAGCCAAGACAAGAGACACAAGATGTGGCGGCTAGCCAGGGACAAACCCCACAATGTGTGGGGAAACCCTTTGATCAAATCTTCTTTTATCTTCAATAATTCAGCAGATAGAAATAGTACAATAAATCTGATTCATATCAGCAGTAGCAAACCCTAGATCAGTAGTATCAGCATTAGCGGTTTCATTATCAAACTAGGGCAGACCATATCTCACAAACCAACAGTCAGATTGACTTCATTCCACCACCAAAAGTTCCGGCTTCCAGAGGAGGTTTAGATGAACTTACAGCGCAGTTCAGATGAGGAGATCTTCTAGGCCACGCAATTCAATCTTTACTTCTGTAGTTTCAGCTTCAGTTTCAGCAGTTTCCGGCTTCAAACTAGGGCAGTCGATATCTTGCAAACCGTTCGTCGGATTGACTTCATTCCACCACCAAAAGTTGCGGCTTTCAAAGGAGGTTCAGATGAACCTACAGCGTAGTTCCAAAGAGGAGATCTTCTAGGCCACGCAAGTCAATCTTTACTTCTGCAGTTGTAGCTTCAGTTTCAGCAGTTTCCGGCTTCAAACTAGGGCAGTCGATATCTTGCAAACCGTTCATCGGATTGACTTCATTCCACCACCAAACGTTGCGGCTTTCAAAGGAGGTTTAGATGAACCTACAGCGCAGTTCCAAAGAGGAGATCTTGTAGGCCACGCAAGTCAATCTTTACTTCTGCAGTTGCAGCTTCAAATTCAACAACTTCCGGCTTCACATGTGTGAGAGAGAGAGACCCATTTCAGCGCAGTAGAGAAGAGACTCATATCTGCGCAGTAGAGAGAGAGAGAGATGTGATGAGATGAGTGAGTCCAAATGAGGAAAAGTCCTCTTATATTTATACACAACGTTGGTGGGTGAATAAATGCGACTGTTGGGCTTCTGAGCCTACATGAGTTGTAGGTCGGCTTGATAATAATTCCAAAATCAAAATAAATTCATATCTCCATGAATACTTATCGGAATTGGTTGATCTTTATATCAATCCTACACCTCTCGATGAGAGGAATCTAATAAAAATATTATTAGCCATGAATAAGATGACCCACATGAAGTTTTTCCCTGGTTTCCAATTTTAACACTCCCTCTCAACCATGGAGAACTTCATCTGCAATCTGTCTATCGGTCATTACTATTCATCCATCAAATGCACTGCCCTGTACAGCCTGACCCTTGCCCTGCTCTGCTCTATTCTGCCTATTCTGCTTTGTCTTGTTCTGCCTGCACTGATCTGTACTGTTTTGCTCTGTTCTACTCTGCTCTTGCATTGTTCTGTTCTACTCTGCTTTTGTCCGAATTATGAAGAAGAAGAAATGATTGAGGATGTATCATACTGACTCAAATTCAGTATCAGAGTATGTACCACTGGTCCCAGACCAGTCTCAACCAACCCAAAGTCAGCATCATAGTGAGTACAACTCCAGTGGTCCCAGACCAATATCATTCTCCACTGACTCAAAGTCAGTCTCAGAGTATGTACCACTGATCCCAGACCAGTCTCAACCAACCCAAAGTCAGCGTCATAGTATGGTACAACTCCTACCACTGGTCCCAGACCAGTATCATTGATCCCAGATCAATGGAGGTCATCCTAGCGTAGGGAGTATGGTAGTTACAATGATGCGTCCATCGGTACTACTATGGTCCCTAACTTCATTTCCCTGGTCATTGATCAGATGAGAGGTACTTCCCATGAGTCCCAGACTGCATGGGTAGGATGCCTCAATAGGAGAACTAATCAATCCTGTCCTCACAAGAGAACACATCAATCCTGCTACAATTGCCATGGAGAACACATCAATCCAGGCTGCCATGGAGAACACATCAATCCAAGCCTCACAGGAGAACACATCAATCCTGCTACAATCGCCGTGGAGAACACATCAATCCATGCTGCCATGGAGAACACATCAATCTAGGCCTTATAGGAGAACACATCAATCCTGCTACAATCGTCGTGGAGAACACATCAATCCATGCTGCCATGGAGAGCACATCAATCCAGGCCTCACAAGAGAACTAATCATCCTGCTACACAGGAGAGCGAATCATCCTGTTCCACAAGAGAGCGAATCATCTTGTCCCACAAGAGAGAGAATCATCTTGTTCCAGTGTGCACCACCAGGGGAGGGTGAGTCACCCTGTGGTCATATGTTGCTCCAGTAGGAACCGCAAGCCCTTAGAGCTCCCAGAGCTCAATGTATGCAACATGCAGGACCCTTGTACAAGGGTTTCTTGCCGACTCCAAGTCGTTTGGGAAAATCACAGATTAGATCTTTCCTCGGGGCTTTGACAAGGTGTATCAACCTGTACATCATCTTAATGTGATGGAGCTTCCTTTCTCATCAACTTACCATATCCCAGATGATGTCTATCTACTAGAGCAATTGACGAATATGGGATTCCTCAATAATCGAATCCCACCTCTGGTTGTTACAGAGAATCACAGTGGTATCCAATGTAAATCCAAACAGCTCACTGAAGAGCTTTCGCAACCAGACTGCCTCACACGAGGTTATGTTAGAAACAATATGTCCTGCTTCGGCGGTTCTCAAAGCCACCGATTTCTGCTTCCTGTTCATCCAGGATATTGAAGCAGATCCCAAGGTGAAACAGTACCCGGAAGTGCTCTTACGGTCGACCACACTGCCTGCCCAATCAACATCAGTATATCCAAGTAGTCTCACATCTCCGGCAGCGTATCTTAATCCATGAGAGATTGTGTCCTGAAGACATCTCAGAAGATTCATGGCATCAATCCAGTGAGGCTCAACCAAATATGAGCTCACAATGCTAACTGCAAAACATATGTTCGGATGGAGGTTCACCAAGAACATCAATGCGAATGAGTTTTTGAAACTCAGAGGCATTTCCCAAGTCTGGTCCGACATCACTACCATATAACTTCTAAAAGTTAAGATCCTTGAGGTAGTCACAGGCTTGCAGTCCATCATACCGAATCTTTCCAATATATTTACAACATATTTTCCTTGAGATAGGAAAATTTCCCTTGGCTTTTGCCACACTTCAAGTCCTAGGAAGTAGTGCATTAGTCCTAGGTCTTTCATTTCAAATTCAGAGGCCAGCTCCCTCTTACATTTGTGAATGAGAGGGTCTGCACCTGTTAGAAAGAGGTCATCCACATACAACACTAGTATGAGAGGCTTGTCATCTTCAACCTTAAAGTAAAGGTTAGGATCGGCTTCACTCCTAGTGAATCCCAGCTTCATTAAGTAGCTATCGATCCTATCATACCATGCTCGAGGTGCTTGCTTCAGCCCATAGAGAGCTTTCTTCAACCTGCATACATGAGATTTTCGATCATAAATCTCAAATCCTTCGGGTTGCTCCACGTAGACCTCTTCTTTGATCGAGCCATGCAAGAACGTAGTCTTGACATCCATCTGATGTAGGTTCCATCCTTGTGAAGCGGAAAGGGATATGATCGAGCGAATGGTCGTATATCTGGCAACAGGTGCAAATATCTCATCATAGTCTATACCTTCCTTTTGGGAGAAACCTCGAGCAACAAAACGAGCCTTATACTTTTCCGTGCTTCCATCTGTTGCATGCTTTATCTTGTAAAGCCATTTTGAAGTAACAATTGTCTTGTCCAGGGTCCGGGAACTACTTCCCAGACATCATTCTCCATAATAGACTCATATTATATGGTCATAGCATCCTTCCATAGTTAATGCTTGATGACATCTGAGAATGATGAAGGCTCATTTTGTATGATCGTGCTCATGATGGTCAGGTATCCTTGATACCTATTAGGTTTCTTACTTTCACGAAAGGTTCCTCAGGGTGCAGCATGTCCTTCAGCATCATCAAGTAACCCCTTAAGCCATGAAGGCCTCTTCCTAGAAGAGGAAGGCTCATATGGAGGAGGATCAATCGGATCCATGGGTTCTTCTACATCAGGCATTGATTCATCATCCTTTTCTTTCGGTTCCCTGGTGTCGGCTTCTTGAGAGCTCCTCAAAGTCGGAAGATTGATCACCTTGCTGAGAGCCATATCTTAGTCAAAGGTGACATCATGACTAATCACGACTTCCCTTTGACCGGTGGTGAACATTTCTTCAGGAGTTTAGGAACCCAATGCTTGATGACGGCATCGATTTTGTACATATACAGCGATGATTGTAGTTTCATCCCATAGAAACTTTGGAAGTCTTTGATCATGTAGCATGGCCCGGAAAGCTTCCATCATCGTGTGGTTCTTCCTTCCCACCACACCATTCTACTCAGGAGTATGTGGTGTAGTAGCCTCCCTCTTAATGCCAACCTCAGGTATGCCTGAGTAAACCAATTGTAATATATCGGAGGTCTTGCTTTGACTTGAGGGGAATGGTCCCCTTTTGAGCTTTCCTTCGGCACATCCTGGACATACACCTTCTTTCTCTACTCAGAATTCGGGCATCCCCGTCACCATCTGTCTTACATCGAGTAGAGCTTTGTAATGAAGGTGGGCAAACCTCCGATGCCAAAGTTCGGACTAAATAGTTGTGTCACGAGACATGACACCTAGCGGACTTCCATCAACCTGAAATAATGAATCAACACTAAACCCAGGAGTAAAGGCATCTTTAACATTATTTTTCCATATACATACCTTGCCATCGCTGAAGGTTACCTTGTAGCCTTTGTCTTCCATTGCCGAGATGGACACTAGGTTCTTTTTGAGGTCAGGTGCATTTAATACATCTTGGAATTTCTAGGCTTCTTGAATGCTTGTCCTCTTCCTTGATTCCCAACTCTCCTATTACCTTTGTTGTTGAATTTGTCATTCCTTTGATTGCCATCAGAGGGATTTCGAGTTGCACCACTGCATACTGTACCATGCTTCTCTAATCATGATTATCATCATGCTGCCCATGTCCATGATTTTATCCATCATAATGCTGCTCAAACTAGTGTGCATCATCATCATGCTATCCTATATGTCCATGATCTCATGTTGCCCTTTATGTCCATGATCTCATTCATCATGATGCTCATGATCTCATACATAGTGACTTTCTTTATCGCAAATGTAACATCGTCATTTTCTTCTAGCCTTAGGTCTAGCCTTTCCTTTTGATTTAGTCCCGGAATTATTTCTTTTCTTTGCATGAGAAGAAAAGGTAGCAGGAGGACCTTTAGGCATGGGCATTTCTTGCACTTCTTCCCTTGTTTCTTCTTGAATGCATCTAGCCATTAATTCCTCGAAACCAGGAATTACATTATAGTTCAAAAGAGTAGTCCTAAACACATACCATTCAAATCGCAATCCTCCAAGAGTTGTGAGTGCCATTTCTCTATCAGTAATAGTTTCCCCAATAGATAGGAGATCGTTCTTGATATCGGTGATTCTTAAGAAGTATGCTTGCATACTTTCATCTTTACCCTTCTTGATTTCCCTCAACTTATTTCTAAGAAACAAAACTTGATTTGCATCATTAACTTTAAATAAACTCACCAGTCTATCGTAGATTTCCTTGGGGTGTCCAGTTCAGAGATGTAGGCCACCAAGTGCTTATCGATAGAGTCCCGGATGATCTTCTATTGTTTTGACTTCTCCATTTTTTCATTTGTTCCAGGCAGCAGTGGATGCATTTGATGGAGGCTCAGTAATATTTCCTCTCACATGATCCAACACTCCTTGATTCTCAAGGGTTAGATCGATAGACATCTTCCATCCGTGATAGTCAGCTTTCTCATGGAGCTTATCTTCGGCAGGAAAGAGTGTTGAGGACCCCATAGTTCTTTTAGGATAGCCTTGCCAATATTCTCTACGATGATTGCTCTTGCTCTTGCTCGGGCTTTGTCTTCACCTCAGCTCTGATACCATGTTAAGTTTCTGGTATGTTCTATGCTTATAACAGTTTATTTGTTTTTCTTATTATATTCCACCGATTAGCAATCACATGTACATAAAGTAAAGTGCAGATAGAACATTAAACGATCAACAGAAAACAAGCCAAGACAAGAGACACAAGATGTGGCGGCTAGCCAGGGACAAACCCCACAATGTGTGGGGAAACCCTTTGATCAAATATTCTTTTATCTTCAATAATTCAGTAGAGAGAAATAGTACAGTAAATTTGATTCATATCAGTAGTAGCAAACCCTAGATCAGTAGTATCAGCATTAGCGTCTTCATTATCAAACTAGGGCAGACCATATCTCACAAACCGACAGTCGGATTGACTTCATTCCACCACCAAAAGTTTCGGCTTCCAGAGGAGGTTCAGATGAACTTACAGCGTAGTTTAGATGAGGAGATCTTCTAGGCCATGCAAGTCAATCTTTACTTCTGCAGTTTCAACTTCAGTTTCAGCAGTTTCTGGCTTCAAACTAGGGCAGTCGATATCTTGCAAACCGTTCGTCGGATTGACTTCATTCCACCACCAAAAGTTGCGGCTTTCAAAGGAGGTTCAGATGAACCTACAGCACAGTTCCAAAGAGGAGATATTCTAGGCCACGCAAGTCAATCTTTACTTCTACAGTTGCAGCTTCAGTTTCAGCAGTTTCCGGCTTCAAACTAGGGCAGTCGATATCTTGCAAACCGTTCGTCGGATTGACTTCATTCCACCACCAAAAGTTGCGGCTTTCAAAGGAGGTTCAAATGAACCTACAGCGCAGTTCCAAAGAGGAGATATTCTAGGCCATGCAAGTCAATCTTTACTTCTGCAGTTGCAGCTTCAAATTCAACAGCTTCCGGCTTCACATGTGTGAGAGAGAGAGACCCATTTCAGCGCAGTAGAGAAGAGACTCATATCTGCGCAGTAGAGAGAGAGAGATGTGATGAGATGAGTGAGTCCAAATGAGGAAAAGTCCTATTATATTTATACACAACGTTGGTGGGTGAATAGATGCGACTGTTGGGCTTCTGAGCCTACATGAGTTGTAGGTCGGCTTGATAATAATTCCATAATCAAAATAAATTCATATCTCCATGAATACTTATCGGAATTGGTTGATCTTTATATCAATCCTACACCTCTCGACGAGAGGAATCTAATAAAAATATTATTAGCCATGAATAAGATGACCCACATGAAGTTTTGCCCTGGTTGCCAATTTTAACAAGTAGCATATTAGATGACATTAGGACCTTGATTTCACTTATATGATGAGCTAGGAATCACATTACAACATCAATTTAAAGGAATAATTAATACGTCTCTTCAAATATAAACTTGAACTTAATTTTGAATTCGAATTGTAGCTTCACATTTTCAGATTACATCCTAACAAAAAAATAGACATCAACTAAATTATATGCGAATACTAAATTAAAGGTCTATACTACATCTTTCTCAAACACACAAGATTTCCTACTCTAATATCACTTAACACAAGGGTGAAACTAAAAATCACCACTTGATGTAGAGGTGATATTAAAAATTGTAGCATGTACAAAGGAACGCTACATGCTCATGCTTTATTAAAGAAAATGAAATCATTTTTTTACATTCATGCCACTCCACTACCTCCTTTCACATTACATTATATTTTAATTTACACATATGAGGGCATAATTCTTATATCCCCTATTATTAGCGATGATAAGCTTAAATCCCAACATAAACATATATTATCATAAAAAATCTTCTAAATTCCTATCCAATGAACAAATTTAAAAAATTGCATTTTAATTAAGGAAACCAACTCCTTTTCTTAAATCTATAGGAACTTTTATAGGCCAATGATAGGTTTTCACATGTCCAAAGATGCACCTACATCACCCTCACTCTTTGTCCCTCTCTCTCCCCACTTTCCCCCTCACTCCCTTCTCCCCCCCTCTCTCCTCCCTCCCTCTCTCCTATGTCTCTCACTACCTTATACTCCCTCTTTCTCTCTATCTCTCCCTTATCAATCTCTCTCCCTCTCTTCCTCATTACACCGTGCATTACACACACTCCCTCTCTATCTCTCCATCATCTCTCTCTCTCTCTCTCTCTCTCTCTCTCTCTCTCTCAGTTAATCAATCCCTCATCAGTCTCTCCCTCCTCTCTCCCTCTCCCCCTCTGTCCCCCTCATCTCTCTCTCTCTCACTCACTATCTTTCTCCCCCTCATCCCTGTCTCTCTTTATCCCTGTATTCTCTCTCTCTATTCTTCCCTCTATATCCCCCTTAAATCTCTATCTCTTTCACCCTCCCTCTCTCCTTCTCTGCCTCTCTGTCTCACCCACCCACCCACTCTCTTTCTCTATGTATCGCTTTACCTTCTCTCTCTCTCTCTCTCTCTCTCTCTCTCTCTCTCTCTCTCTCTCTCTTCCTTACCCCATGTCTCTCCCTTAATCCAATCCTTCCTCTTCATCCTTCCCTCTCTCCCTATCCTTGTCTCTCTGTGTTTTTATGTATCCCTTCTCTATCCATCCATCTCACCTTTATTAATCCCACCTCTCTCCCACTAATTCCCCCACCTTTCTCTCTATTTCCCTATCCCTTACTCTATCTCACTCTCTCCATATTTCCCTCCTATTTCTCCCCCTTTTCCTATCCATTCCTTTCTCTCTGTCTAAACTCATGACTCACTTTTTCTAGCTCTCTCCCATTTTCCTTATTTCCTCCTCGTCCTCCTACTCTCTCTTTCTCTATCCCTCCCAACGTCTCTCTCTCTCTCCCCCAACGTCTCTCTATCTCCCTCTCTCTCTCTCAACCTTGTATGTCTCCCTCCCATACCCCTCTTCTTCTCTCTCTCTCCCTCCCCCAACATTGTATGTCTCCCTCCCATACCCCTCTTCCTCTGTCTCTCTTCTTGTATGTCCCCTTCCTAAATCCCTCTCTCTCATATCCCTCCAACATCCTTATCTTTCCTTCCCTCACTCTCTATCCATATTTCTCTCTCCTTATCTCACTTAGAAAATTCTCTCTCTCCCTCCTTATATGTAACCCTCCTACATACCTCTATTCCTCTCCCCCTCCTACATCCCTCCCTCTCCTTCTCTCCCTCCGTCTCACTCCTCTTTTCCCCGTCTCTCCCCATGTCTCCCCCCCCTTATGTGTCCCTTCTACATCCCTCTCTTTCTCTCCCCCCCATCTCTCTTTCTCAATCTCCCTCCCTCTCTCTTTGCCCCTCCGTATCCACCCTCTCTCCATCTATATGTCTCCCTTCTACATCCCTCTACCCCCCACACTATCTCTCTCTCTTTCTGTCCCTCCCTACTTCCTTCCCTCTCCCCCCCTCTCTTCCACCCCCTACTTCTCTCTTTTCTCTCTCTTATTCTCCCCCCTCTCTCTCCAACCCTCCCTCACTCACTCTCTCACCCCCCTTTGTCCTTCTCTCCAACCCTCTCTATCCCCATACCTCCATCTCTCTCTCCTTCTGTCACTCTCTCCCACCTTGACTCTCCCTCCATCCACTCTCCTCTACCTCTCCCTCTGCCCCTCCTCTCTCTCTCTCCTTCCCACACTCCCCCCCAACCCTCTCTCTCTCTCTATCTGCCCCCTTTCTCTCTCCCTCCCCCCTTCCTAAATCCCCCCACACTATCTCTTCCTCCCTTTCCCTTCCCAACCACTGCTTTCT
Organism: Pinus tabuliformis; assembly: GCA_031772625.1. Taxonomy (NCBI): domain Eukaryota; kingdom Viridiplantae; phylum Streptophyta; class Pinopsida; order Pinales; family Pinaceae; genus Pinus; species Pinus tabuliformis. Next base: position 920,082,364 of record CM062816.1, read on the forward strand.
TACTTGTGATCTATCACAAACTCTTCTCTCCTCTTGGCTTGTCAACTCCAATTGTATCTTCGATCGCTATAATTAAAACCTACACAAACGCACAACACTAGCTAGAGATATACAACATCTATGTAGCATTATCCAATCACTTTCTTCAATGGATTAGCATAACATTGAAATATATGAATATAAACATAACATAACACATATAGTAAAACAATATACTCTCTGTATTAGTATGAAAGGGAGAGAGTTTACAACGAAAAGTGGAAGCTGATCTTGTATAGATCCTCCCAAGTTGACTTGTCCTTCCTTACCACAATGTACACCTCAAAGCCACCCTATTGTATGCGAATGATAACTGTCTTCTGATCAAAGAAACAACATAAGTGTATGATTAGTCTAAAAATCCAACCCCTAGCTTGTGGATGACAATAAATATATAGGAGAGGATGGTAGTTTATGAATTCCTATCCATTTACCAGTCTAGGCTTGACATCCACTCTTGACGGGAGGATGAACTCAAGGGATAAGAGGTGAAAACTCCAAGGTAGGGAAAATAAGATTCAAAGTTCTTATCCAAGGTAAATGGTTTTAACAACTCCTGGAAGCTTCTTAAAGAGGAAGCTTCAAGATTCTTTTATTTTTCCTGAATTTTTATAATCAGTGCACCCCTAGCAAGGGCCAACCTTCCCTAATCAGAGCAGGTGTAGAATTGAACACCCTACTACTGAACGCAGGTCCCTAAAGGGCCAGGATACAGTGGGCCTTAAAAGATAATAAAATGAAGAGTAAAGGTCATAAACTCAGGGATTTGAGAGAGTCATGCTTAGGGATTTGTGTAGGGATGATGACAAGGTGTCCATGGATGTTGATTGATCCAGTTTGTAGGCATATTGATCAAATGTGACAAAATGGCTTATAACACTCTCTTTCTCTCCTCCCTTCCTCCTCCTCCTCTTCCTCTTCTCTCTCTCTCTTACACACTCCCTCCCTCTCCTTCTCTCTCTCTCTCTCTCTCTCTCTCCCCCCTTACCCCACTCCCTTTCTCTCTCCATCCATTGGCCCCACATGCCCCCCTCTCTTCCCCTCTCTCTCTTCCTCCCTCCCTACCTCCCCTTCCCTCTCTATCCCTCGCCCCTCTCCCTCTCCCTCCATTGGCCTGACATGCCCCCCCTCTCCCTCTCTCTCCATCCCCTCTTTCTCCCTCCATATCTATATCTTTGCTTCTCTCCCTCCCTGTCCTTCTTCTTATCCCCCTCTCTCCCTCTCCCTCTCCCTCTCCCTCTCCTTCTCTCTCTCTCTCCCCCCTTCCCCCTTCTCTCCTTACACCTCTCTCCCACCCTTTATCTCTCTCTACTCCCTCTATTGGCCCCACATGACCCCCTCTCTTCCTCTGTCTCTCTGTCTTCCTCCCTCACTCTTTTCCTATCTCTCTCTTTCTCTCTATCGCTCACCCCTCTCCCCCACCCTCCATTGGCCCCACATGTCCCCTCTCTTCGTCTCTCTCCCTCCCTCCCTCTCTCTCCCTCCCTCTCCTTATCTCTCTCCTGCTCCCTCCGTCTCCTCTCTCTTACTCTGTCTCTCTCTCCCCTTCCCCCTTCTCTCCTACCGCCTCTCACCCACCTTTTCTCTCTCTCTCTACTCCCTCTTCTTCTCTCTCCCTCTCCCTCGCTTCCTCTCTCATCTCTACCTCTCTAATTTCCTCCTCCTCTCTCTCTCGCCCTCATTCTCCCTCCCTTCCCTTGTCTTCCTCCATCCTACTCTACATCTCTATGCGTCCCTCCATCCATCCCACTTCTTCTCTCCTTATCTACCTCTTACTCCTAGTCTCTCTCTCTCCTTTTCCCTCTTATATACTCCTCTCCTCTCTTCCCCAAGACCTCTTTCTATCATGCATGCTTTGCCCATTCTCCCTGCCCACTCCTCTCCTCCCCCAGCTTCTCTTTGTTGCTCTCTTCCCCCTCTTCTTCCCCCCCTCTCTCTTTTTCTCTCTCTCTCTCTAACACAAGCATCAAAATGTAGGTGTGTTGGTCCCTCTTTGGCTAGCTCTCTCTAACCCAAGCTTGACAAAAGAAGTGTGTTCATCCCTCTCTTCCCTAGTAAAAACTTGAAAAACATTTATCTAAAACTCCATACTAAATTATTTATATAAATATTGAAAATAAAAACAACTTAGCTTTATATATATATATATATATATCAACATCATCACTAACTACTTAATTTAATAAGATATAATAAATAATTTCAACATAATTTTTCCTTAAATATATTTAAATAAAATAATAAGATTTCTAACCCAATAAAAAATATCATAGAGAATAACTTTAAAAAAAAGTTAAACTAATCCTCTTTGTGCAATAATAATAATAATAATATTCAAATTCAAGGTTCTCTCAATAATTTCTCTTTTAATTATTTTTTTTAACCATGCTGGATAATTAAGATCAATTTAATAAATAACAAAAAAATAACAAGAAACTAATAATTTTTTTAACCATGTTGGATAATTAAGGTCAATTTAATAAATAACAAGAAGCTAAGAATGAGCACAATGTGTATATGCCGGATAATTAAGATCAATTTAGTAAATAACAAGAAGCTCAGAATGAGCACAATGTACAATAATACACTGTCGGCTTGAAAAACGATGGGTGGGGGTGCGTGGGGGTGCCGATAATAAGATCAATGCAAGAACAAAGAAGTTTCTAGAAGAGTCTATGGAATTAGCAATTTGTTCTTACGGCATTTACTAATGGTCTCGTCTTAAGAAGCAGAGGAATTGCCAGACAGTTAAAAGTGAGCGGAATCTGGGCAAAAAAATTTCAAAAAATCTTGTAGAAGCAGTGTTTGAATTGTGTTTTTGATGGTGGAAATAGATTCAGCACCATCAAACACGTCTAGGATAGCTAAAATTTTGAAGTTTAACAACTATAACTTGGATTTATAAAAATCCTTGCCGGATTTTCTCTAAATATAACCGGAATTTCTATAACTTTCCAGGCAACTCCTCCGCCTCGTTAGACTACGCGTTTACTAACTTTCCTAAGACTTATTAACTTTTTTGAGACTTATGGGTCAAAGCGGTATAATTTTCATTAATTTCCTTAATTAAAGCTATGTGAGGTATGTCCTTGATCAACAAATAAATTTTATACTATTGGTCTTTAATTGAAGAGCGGTTGTATATGCCCACAATGCCATTTCGCCATGGCCAAAATCTAACGGTATATATAGCGGCAGCTCAATATAACCCGATACATAAGATGTATTTGTTGCCATGTCCCAGTGGGAATCACAATCTATTCGAACACAAATCTGAGTTCACTTTGAGCTCACGCAAAGACATACTTTGCTTAGCGAGCACGCAACAATGTACTTCGAAATAGTGATGTGCTGTAATGTCAAAGAGGAAAGTGGATTTATTGTGGAGGTGAATAGATGGAGTAATACGAATCCTACTGGTAAAAAAATCGACCAAAGGTCAAAACATGTGGTAGATATGAAATTTTCTGAAAAACAAAACGTATTTTTAAATACACAGCATTTGTGGCATTTCTTGAACAGAGATACAGATCATTTTGGGAAATGGCAATATAATTTATAATCTGATTTCATATAAATCTCTGAAAGGAAATTGAAGCCCAAATAATTTGTGATAAATCTAAATAGTTATTTCATGTGTATTGTGAGCCTGAGACTCCTTACTTGATATTCAATGATATATAACAGTCGAAAATAGAGACTGGAAAATAAAATAGAATTATAAGATCTATAAAAGATAGTGTGGCACCCAAAATAGAATTGTGAAAGGAGAAACTTAAACTATGGAAATTATGGAGATATTGTTGTCAACAAAGGAGGCAATTGAAGTGAAGACTGATAGAGAGGGTTTTGCATTTTGTTAACCTGAGTAATGTCCAGTTTAAAATTAACATGTATAATGTACTCTAAGCCTCATGGGAGACATGAGAGAAATGTCTCGAGATAAAAAGGAAAAGGAAAACCAACAAAAAGTCATTGACGCCCAAGCTTGGAGGGCGGATAGTGTTGGGTAACCAAAGTAACCAAAATAGTGAAAGACACCGATAAGCTTTTACAACGAGTACTTTGTTGTTGGTTCGTTATGTGGGTAGGGTTTTTTCCAATTTTCATAGGTAGTTTTTGGCAGGTTTTTCTTATCTCCCGTGGCTTCTTTTAGGCTTGTTGTATGTTGAATGTCTATCTTTGTTTTCTTTTTTGGTTTTGATGTTATCTGGGTGCTGCCATGTTTTCTATGGCTGCTCTATTTTGTTTTTTGGATGGATTTTGGCCTTCACGGCTCATTGTTGAGTAACACTGATGAATTGTATTTGATCCAAGCAGATGTAAAACCCTTCATCATTTTTAATGAAAAATAGTTCTATTTTTTTCCTATAAAGAAAACAATCTTTTACAATGAGTGGACAAACGAACATAAACAAAAATATGTATTAGGCTTTGTAATTTTTGAGAGATTTTGTAACCTAACAAGACAAAACAAACAAACAAGCTGAAAACAGTTTTGTCATCTGAGGCTTGGGGGCATTTCAAGACAAACAAATAGATATCTGTGACACCATTACAAAAATAGACAGAAACCTGTTTTGTAATATTTTGGCACTATTAAGATTTCTAATGAGTTTAAAGACCAAGTGGAAATTGATGAAAAGTTTTCACAAAGATTCGCTGAATTCACCGTCAGATTTTTCCCAACATGCTATAAGGAATGTTAAACTAATTAAAATGTTCTCTGTTACTATATATGGGGCAACTTACCCAATTGCCCATGTGCATATCAAATAGGAATTTAAAACATTTGTGTGAATCTAATTATTAACAACCTCAATATGAATTGCGGGTCTTCTCAAAAGTGTTAGAGAATGCCTTATCGAATTAAAGAAACTCAATAGAACAAACTGCCTAATTCCCTGAACCCACAATTGCAGAGCAAAGTTTAAAGCAGACCTCCAAAAAAGACTTTCCTCAATGATAATAAAATAATCAGAAAGGGTTTTCATACCTCTAGTCTTAGTCTTACAAAGAGGAAGATGCTGCACAACTTCCTGCAATAATAATGCATCGACCATCTTCCAAAAATAGCGCCAAGGATTTCCACCGTAGTTGCAATGATTAATCCACCACCCTTTAGAACAATCTCCCAGGATTTGCAGAGCATAATATGAATCCAACGGCTCCCAAAATTTGCAGAGCTTAATTGGAATCGACCATCATATATTTAGTTCCAGCAAATTTGCCTATCCCCGTGAATAAATAACTAGAAATCCCAACGGTGTGATTTTGAAAAAGCAAACATCCAAAATAAGAAAATCAACCTTCCACGCTTTTGTGCTTTAAAGTAAATTTCGACGGTTTTGTCCGAAAATCAAAACTTCTGAAAAACAAACTTTCTCAAGATAAAATTTAAATTCCAATAATGTTATAATATTTATTAATTATAATAAATATTTTAAACTATTTTCTTTTATGTGGTAAAAACCAATATTTTTACAATTTTATTTATAAAAGTTAATTGCATTTAATAATTCTATTATATATTTTTAATTATTATTAAAAATTCCATAAACAAAAAAACCCTCTGTAAGCACTTCACCCATATTTGAAATTTTATTAGCATGAAGAAAATATTTAAGATTTTATTAGCATGAAGAAAATCAAACTATGGGAAAAGTCACAACAACAAAAGCATGTGCTTTTTTAAAATATTTTTTTAACTTTTATTTTGCACAACTGCAAACCTAACTGTTATTAAAAGCTTTCATAAAATATGACAGTTGTATAAAGTTAAAAGGGGAAAGCAAAACAGCATGGCACACTCGATATAAGTTGTTCAATTTTACTTAAAGCTTTTCTCGATAGAAAGTTGATCATTGTTGTATGAAGATGCGGAGCCGATCTTCCATGATCTAGAAAGATGACCGTCAGTCAATTATCACGAAAGAAAATCATTCTCCAATTTCAGTAAAACTGGCTTGCACATATATGTAGGATTTCAGTAAAACTTGACCGTTATCAAAAGAGGAAAAGCCAGAAAAGCAGGGCACATAATGTGAAAATGCCAGATATAAGTGAAGCGGTGGTAGTCTACGAGCGCTCCCCTTTTTCCGGTCTCTGTGTTTGTCTATTCGTACGTCTTTGAGTTTGTCTGTTCTTATGTTTCCATGTCTCCGTGTTTGTTTGTTCTTGTGTCTCTGAGTGGGTTTGCATGTATTCCTTTTGTGTGAAATCATGTCTGTGAGCCACAATGCATGAAAAAGAGAAGGAAAAATTCCTCAGCAGAGGTATTTCAGTGTTATTTCAATATTATTTTATAGCTAAATCAAATCGGTCAATGCAATCTCCAAGCTGCTTCTCAATGGATGGATGAGGTAAGGCAGATCTTGGTTTTCATTTTATTTATTAAATCTCTAATCTCTTTCATTTTAGTATTAGGAATTTATTGATTTTTTGTTTTTCTGGATTATTTCAGCTTCTTTACTCCTCATTTAGAGAGGACAAACCACGGAGTGAGTACAACTATGGAGCAAGTAGCTTTAAGGTACCTTGCAGTTACTTCTCAATACCTGCTTGATTGTGGTGTTCTTGCTTTAAATATCGATTGACTTGTAAGATTCAGAACTTGTGGGTTAAAAAATGTATCCACATCCCTAATACAAAGCTGGGCTTCACAGAATATATTGAGAATAGAACAGATTTTCCGTTTTACACTTAGTTTTCCCGCTGTCGAGTTCAATCCTTCGCGTAGATTTAGGAATCGGGAAAATGAAGGTGAATTACTGAAACATAAATGGTTTAATAGTTCTGATGAAAAGGTGAATTACTGAATCAGGAAAATGAAGGTGAATTTCTGAAGCAGAAATAGTTTAATAGTTTTGATGAAATATAATTTAAGCAAGAGTTTTTTTTTCAGATTTCAGGTTGCTCTTTGTTTGAATCGATTTTAGTTTAGATGTTTGATTTATGGGTAGTGGTCGTACTCTTAAAACATTTTCAAATTTTATCTTCACAATTTTGTTTCTCTTTATTAGCCGCCAACACAGTCTTTCTCCATTCATCTTGAGGTTCCGCCTCTTCTCTATCAAAATCAAATCCTGCATGGAAGTGGATTGGGCTTAGATGGTAGAAAGACCGAGAAGCGATCTCTGTCTGCCGGAAAGTCAGGCAAGAACAGGGTTATTCGAGATAATTCCCCTGCAACCAGGGCTAATTCAAGGGCATCGTCTCCAATACCTTCCAAGTGCGTTGTTCCAAGTCTCTTGAAGGCTCAAGAAGAGAACAGGGCTCCTGCGCGAGAAGGCGCATATGTTGTTCCGTCCAGGTATAGGCAGCCTTCGCCGAATGCGGGGAGGAAAACGCCTCAGCCTTCTCCCGGGAGGAGAGCTCTTCAGCCCTCGCCAGTTGGCAGGAGGACTTCGATATCTCCTGGAAGAAGGATTTCTGCTGGTAAATTGTCTCCAGTTATCAGGGATTGTGGTAAGAAGAAATCGGTGGCCAGTGGGTCGAGGGCGATGACGGACCAGCCTGAGAATCCTAGGGCCTTGCGTAAAAGCTGGGAAGAGCCCATCCTGGCATTGAAGGAGCAGAAGGAGAAGTGTTCCGCCAAGAACAAAGTTGACCTTAAATAAGCATAGCGCACTCAGGTCAGTTCAATTGTCCATACATGTTTTTTTGTTTTTGTTTTGGTAAATCCTTTTGCTTTGATAGAGAAGGCCACAGTGAGGATGAAACCCTAATGGACGTGCCCATAATATGTCAACTTTAGCAATGAGCTGAGGCTCTGTTTGTATCCATGATGAATTTCGAATACATTGGCAACATTAATATTTTATAATTTGTGGTTTCTGATGTTTACCAAACTACAGCGAAATACCCATCACAGAAGTTTGATTTTATTATTTTTGGCAGGGAGGAGAAAGATTATGTTACTCGGGCCTTTTGAGGCATACCCTTTTACAATGATAAGAATAGAATAAGTTGATCTTATGGTAAACTGCCCTTTTCTCTCGTGACAAACCTAACAAAATTAGGCTAATTTTAGACATGATTATAGTTCCATGACGATCTACGTTCTGTGTTAAATTTGCCTAGTTCTGAATCAAAGCAAATCATGAAAAAATTCAATTGGAGTTTAGGAATTGACATCCTGTATTGCTGGATTTGGGTAACTGGATGGAACTTTACTATATTAAAGGGCTCCTTGGATCTTGCTGAAATGAAGACCTATATACTGACCGCACAGTTATGACTATTTGACCTGAGATACCTAGGCAGTAGAATCCATATAATTAGACTTTTGTGGACTGATAATTCTTTGAAGCCCACATTCCACAGTTATTGGCGAAGATAAGCATACTTTTAACTGAGTCTCTTTTATACTTCCATTAGCATGTCACAGACGTTGATGCTGCAATTATTGTATTTTGTTTTAACATTTGGCCACTTCCATATCATAAACAGTGCCTTGCAATTTAGTGTTAGTGCATGACATTGTTCAGCATTTTTAATTTCTATTGTCTTGTTGAAACATAACAGGTATTCCTGGGCATATCCCTATTCAAATATGTGCATCTGACATACAGTGTCGAAATTGACCTGTTCACAGTCTGGACTCTGGAGCCTTTCAGACCATTTAAGAGTTTTCTATGTTAGCCATGTGTCCGAGTCCTTGTTTCACAAATCTTTCCATGTGTGAAAACCATTCCTCATCTGCTGGTTTCAGCAGAAAAGGAGAAGTTAACCCAACATGCCTTCTCTGCACCAGGAAAGTCCAAATTAATCATGCAACCAGATTCTATCTCCTTCAGTAATCTAGAAATTCCAACGCAACTGTCTGTATATCCATTTGAATGCTCCATATTGATGAAACCCTATATGATGATGACTATTTCGTCCTCTTGTAGGATGGTACTCGTCCCTTTCTTCAGTCATATATAGGGTGATTATGAAACTGGAAAAATAGGCAAGTAAAAATTACATATGCATGGTTAGCCTTCCATGGAGATACAGAACCCCACGACTCTGCCCCCACTCGCTCCTAAAAATATATGTTGCGAATCAAGCCATGATGGTTTGGTCCAAATCTGCCCACCTCTGCAAATTTGGTACATACATAGACGGAAATAACAACTAACTATAGATGATTCTTACACCGAATAGAGGCCAACAATTAACTTCTCTGAGTTGGAATCCAGACCATATAACAATCCAACTATATGCAACAGGAACAGAAGAGAGTGAGGCTTTCTTTCTTCCTGAACCTAATCCGTCATCTCGAAAAACCCGTTTCGAGATGCACTTAACCATATCTACATCATCAATTGTTGCGGTTATGTGTTATTCGGCGAAGCATGCGAAGGTCAATCGTAAAATTACTATAGGTAATTTTTTTATAACTTTTTTTTAATATTATATGTATTTTTTAATGTTCTTTTTACACGCGGAAAAGTATTTTTCAGAATTCCATTAAAAATATTTGCATCATTATTATTTTTATTACATTCTCTTCAATAATTTATAAAAAAAATAATGTTTTTATGACTTTTATAAATTATTGAAAAAAATAATGTTTTTATGACTTTTATAAATTATTGAAAAAAATGTAATAAAAATAATAATTATACAAATATTTTTAATGGAATTTTGAAAAGTACATTTCCGCTTGTAAAAAAACATTGAAAAATACATATAATATTGAAAAAAATGTTATGAAAAAGCAAACTATAGTAATTTTTTCACCCAAGTAAAATAAAACATCAAACATGAGATCCTATGTAATTGGCCTTGTTCGTCTAATTTTATATATATATGTATATATATTGTTTAAGATTTTCATATATATTTATCTATATGTTGTTTCATATGAGATTGAATTGTAATTTTTTTTTTCAAATATTAGTGTACCAAATTATAAAACATCTCACTCTTGAAATAATTATTTACTCTTTTTTATTTATTATTTTAATAAATGATATGACAAATTAGGTTAGTATACAGTTGATCATGAAAATTAGAGAGAGAAAGGGAGAGTGAGATAGGAGAGGGGAGGATGGAGGGACAGGAAGAGAGGGAGTGAGTACTGTGGGAGGCAGGGGGACAACAAGGGAGCGAGTGCGGAAGATGGAGGGAGGAGAGAGATGGAGGGATAGAGACAAAGGGGGTGGGGAAGGAGGAGGGACAAAGAGGAAGAGAGGGAGTGAGTCGTGGGGGGGATGGAGAGAGGCAGGGAGGAGAGAGACAGAGAGAGGGGGGAAGAGGGAGAGATGAGAGAGACAAAGGAGGGAGGAAGGGGGATAGAGGAGAGGGAAAGAAGGATATAGAGAGTGGGAGAGGAAGGGGGAGGGAGAGGGAGCTAGTAGTGGGGGAGGCGGAGGAGTGGGGGAGGAGGGGAGGAATGGACATGAAGGTACAAAGAGAGGGCGAGAGAGGAGAGGCATAGGGAGGGAGAGAGAGAGAGGAGGAGAGAGATGGGGGGAGGTAGAGAGAGAGGAGGGAGAGAGATGGAGGGAGGGGGAGATGCAGGGAGGGATGGAGGGAGCGGGAGATGGAGGGAGGGAGGCCGAGGGGGTAGGGGGAAGGTGGGGGGATAGGGGGAAGGTGGGGGGATAGGGACAGAGAGGGGTGGTGGAGGTGGGGAATGAGGAGGGATAAAGAGGAAGAGAGGGAGTGAGTGTTGGGGGGATGAAGAGAGGGAGTGAGTGTTAGGGGGATGAAGAGAGGGAGGAGGAGAGAGATGGAGGGAGGTAGGCAGGGAAGAGAGGAGAGCAAAAGAAGGATATAAAAAGGGGGAAAGGAGGTGGGAGGAAGAGGGAGGGAGAGGAAGATAGGGAGTGAGTAATGGGGGAGGGAGAAGGATAGAGGAGGGAGATCGGGTGGTGGGGAGAGAGGAACAGAGAGGGGGGGGGAGGCGGTGAAGGAGGAGGGACAGAGAGGAAGAGAGGTAGAACGTGGTGAGTTGTATGCAGAGAGGGAGGGGGAGAGAGACGGAGGGAGGGAGGCAAGGGTAGAGAGGAAAGAGAGAGAGGAGGGAGGCCAGGGGGTGGAGGGAGAGGGAGAGAGATGGGCGGTGGCGAAGGAGGAGGGATAGAGAGGAAGAGACGGCAGGGGGTGGAAAGCGACAAGAAGGGAGGGAGAGAGCACGAGAGGGGAGAGAGATGTAGGGAGGGAGAGAGGGAGAGATGGGCGGCGGCGAAGGAGGAGGGATAGAGAGGAAGAGATGGAGGGGGGTGGAGAGTGACAAGAAGGGAGGGAGAGAGCACGAGAGGGGAGAGAGATGTAGGGAGGGAGAGAGGGAGGAGGAGGGAGATGGAGGATGGGAGAGAGAGAGGAGGAGAGAGATGGAGGGAGGGATGAAGGGAGGGGAAGAGAGGTGGAGATGGAGGGAGGGAGGGAGAAGGAGAGAAGAGGGAGGTAGAGGGGGTAGGCGTTAGGTGGGGGGATAGGGAGAGAGAGGGGTGGTGGAGGTGGGGAAGGAGGAGGGACGTAGAAGAAGAGATGGAGTTAGTGTTGGGGGAATGAAGAGAGGGAGGAGGAGAGAGATGGAGGGAGGGAGGCAGGGGGATGAAGGAGAGTGAGAGGCAGGGGGGCAAACGAGAGGAGGGGGGAGGACAAGGGAGGGAGAGGTAGAGAGGGAGTGAGTAATGGGGAGGGAGAAGGAAAGAGGAGGGAGGTCAGGTGGGTGAGGGGAGAGGGAGAGAGAGGGAGGGAAGTGGTGAAGGAGGAGGGACAGAGAGTAACTGAGGGAACGAGTGGTGGGGGGTATGCAGAGAGGGAGGGGGGGAGGCGGTGAAGGAGGAGGGATAGAGAGGAAGAGAGGGAGCGCGTGGTGGGGGGTATGTAGAGTGGGATGGGGAGACAGACGAAGGGAGGGAAGAAAGGGGAGAGAGGAGAGAGAGAGGAGGGAGGCTGAGGGGGTGGAGGGAGAGGGAGAGAGGGGGGGTGGTGGCGATGAAGGAGGAGGGATAGAGAGGAAGAGATGAAGGGGGTTGGAGGGCGACAAGAAGGGAGGGAGAGAGCACGAGAGAGGAGAGAGATGTAGGGAGGGAGAGAGAGAGGAGGAGAGAGATGGAGGATGGGAGAGAGAGTGGAGGAGAGAGATGGAGGGAGGGATGAAGGGGGGGAAGAGAGGGGGAGATGGAGGGAGGGAGGGAGAAGCAGAGACGAGTGAGGTAGATGGGGTAGGCGGTAGGTTAGGGGATAGGGACAGAGAGGGGTGGTGGAGGTGGGGAAGGAGGGGGGACAGAGAGGAAGAGAGGGAGTTAGTGTTGGGGAGATGAAGAGAGGGAGGAAGAGAGAGATGAAGGGAGGGAGGTAGGGGGCGAGAGGAGAGTGAGAGAAGGATATAGAGAGTAGGAGAGGAGGGGGTAGGACAAGGGAGGGAGAGGAAGAGAGGGAGTGATTAATGAGGAGGGAGAAGGAGAGAGGAGGGAGGCAGGGTGGGTTAGGGCAAAGGGAGAGAGGGGGGGGGGAAGTGGTGAAGGAGGAGGGACAGAGAGGAACAGAGGGAGCGAGTGGTGGGGATTATGCAGAGAGGGAGGGGGAGAGAGACGAAGGGAGGGAGGCAAGGGGGGATAGGAGAGAGACGGAGGGAGGGTGAGAGAGGAGAGGGAGATAAGGATAGAGAGAGGGGGCAAGAGGGGGGAAGGAAGAGGGGGGGAATGGAAGAGAGGCAGTGAGTAGTGGGGGAGGGAGAAGGAGAGAGGAGGTGGAGAGGGGGGTAGCGGTGGTAGGGGACAGGTGGGGGGATAGGGAGAGAGGGGGGGTGATGTGGGGAAGGAGGAGGGACTAAGAGGAACAGAGGGAGCGAGTGGTGGGGGGGATGGAGAGGGAGGAGGAGACAGACGAAGTGAGGGAGTTAGGGGCAAGTGGAGAGATATCGAGGGAGGGAGTAGGGGAGAGAGGAAAGTAGGTAGTGGGTGAGGGAGGGGAGGCAGAGGGAGAGAGGGGAGAGATGGAGGGAGGGAGTCAGGGGGTAGAGGAGAGGGAGAGAAGGATAGAGAGAGAGAGAGAGAGAGATAGAGAGAGGGAGGGAGGTATGGGGAGATAGGAGATAGAGAGAAGGATAGAGGGAGGGGGAGAGTAGGGGAGGGGAAGAGGAAGGGAAAGGATGAGAGGGAGTTAGTAGTGGGGGAGAGAGAAGGAGAGAGGAGGGAGGTCGGGGGTAGGAAGTAGGTGTGGGGACAGGAAGGGGGGGTTGAGGTGGGGAGGTGGGGAAGGAGGAGGGACAGAGAGGAAGAGAGGGAGAAAGTCATGGGGGAGATGGAGAGAGGGAGGAGGAGAGAGACAGAGGGAGGGAGGTAGGGGGAGACAATGGGGGAGGGTGCTCAGATAGGAAGGGAGCAAGTGGGGGAGATGGAGAGAGGGAGAGGGAGCGGGAGAGAGGATAGAGATGGAGGGAGGGAGGAAGGGGAGAGAGGAGAGATATGGAGGGAGGGAGAGAGGGAGGGATAGAGAGATGGAGGGAGGGAGACAGGGGGGAGAGTAGGTGTGAGGAAGAGGGAGGGAAAGGAATAGAGAGGGAGAGTAGTGGGGGAGAGAGAAGGATATAGGAGGGAGGTCGAGGGGGTGAGGAGTGGGTAGGAAGTAGGTGGGGGGATAGGGAGAGAGGGAGGGAAATGTGGGGAGGTGGGGAAGGAGGAGGGACAGAGAGGAAGAGTGGGAGCGAGTGGTGGGGGGATGGAGAGAGGGAGAGGGAGGGAGCGAGAGAGAGGAGAGAGACAGAAGAAGGTAGGTAGGGGAGAGATGAGGGATATGGAGGGAGGGAGAGAGGGAGGAGGAGAGAGGAGAGAGATGGAGGGAGGGAGGGAGGAAGAGAGAAGAAGAGAGGGGGAGATGGAGTGATGGAGGGATAAGGAAAGAGGATGGATGTCGAGGCGGTGGGGGGATAGAGAGAGAGGTGAGGGGGAGGGAAGAGGTGTGGAAGGTGGAAGGACAGAGAGGAAAAGAGGGAGCGAGTAGTGGGGGGATGAAGAGAGAGAGGAAGAGAGAGACAGAGGGAGGGAGGCAGGGGAGAGAGGAGAGAGACCAAGGGAGCGAGGGAGGAGGAGAGAGGACAGAGATAGAGGGAGCGAGGTAGGGGGAGAGAGGAGAGGGAGAGAAAGATAGAGAGAGTGGAAGAGAAGGGGGGAGGAAGAAGGAATGGGAGGAAGGGAGGGAGAGGAAAGATAACAAATTCAAAAATGATGACCCTAGAAGATGAAGAACAAAGGAAGTTAGAAATAATGGACAATACAAGTACATTTATGTTAAGTAATGATAATTATAAAAAAAGGAAAGAAGAAATGAAGTCTAAGTTAATGAACACAGGATCTGATATTTGGAATTTTATGTAATGGTTAAACCGAAGCTCCTCCATTAGGTGAATAATTAGAGAAGAATAATGTAGCATTAAATGAGATCTTTGGTAACATACCTAATTCAGCATTAGGAAATATTATGCACTATGAAACTGCAAATGAAGTATGGGATAATATTTAGGAAATTCATGAAGGAAGAACAAAGGAATATTGTTCATCAGAAGAACCAACAAGTAACCTTATTTCTAAACAAAATAATGATGTAACAAAAGATAAGTATGTTATGTCAGATCAAGTTACGAATTCAGAAGAAGACATATTAGAGGAAGTTATTCATCTTAGAAGAATACTCAATCTTTCTTTGAAAAGGATTATTAATCTTAAGAATAAGTTGCAGGCATATGATAACAAGGATCATGTTACATTAGAATCTAAACAATATTTTGAAGGACCTGAAGCTAAGATCGTTTCTCTAAGAGTAGTTCTAGAAAATGCAAACAAACAAAAAGAAGAGTTACTTGAAGTATTTGAAGAAGAAGATAATGGGTTGAAGAAAGAGATCATCAAATTAAAGGAGCAATTAGAAGAAGGAAGAAAGGTTGAAGAAAGAATGAGGAAGTAGTATTAAGTAAAGGAAGAACAATACGAAAGAATGGAGGTTGAGGTAAACATTCTAAAAGTTAAATTAGAAGAAAAGGATAAATACTTAAGATTTCAAGATAGTGCTAATATTCTGGATAACATTCTTAGTAGTCAAAGGTCTCCTGCCATTAAACCTTGGCTTGGGTTTCATGAAACTGTAAAAGGAGAATACATTTCACAGGATTGTAAAAGGATCATGAAGGATAACAATATGAAATATGAAATTCCTTTGAAAAAGATAAGAAGTCAACCAGATCAACATCCAAGGAAGATGAATTTCCAAAAGAAATCATTTTCTCCCAATAATAGAAAGATTAATCAATTCTCTCCTCTCATCAATAATGTTGAATGTTTTATATGTCATAAGTATAGACATGTTGTAGACAACTGCAAGGGAAAATTGTTTCGGTCTCAAGAAAATAATGACTTCATAAGATTCAGATCATCAGTTACTAGGTACTCAAGTTTCTTTAAGGGATAATGTTTCTTGAAACATATTTCATCACAAATATATTGATTGCAATAGAGAGAATATGAAACAAAAATATTATGATTCCTATGCTCCCTTTTCTGGTCATATAAGATGCTATGCTTGTAGCAAATTTTGGAATGCAGCAAACTAATGTAGGAAAAAATAAATAGATCGCCACATACAACATGGAAAACAATCATCTAAGAATATTGATGTCAAAAGACCTCAGAAAGATGGATCCACCAAAATTTCTCATAATAAGCAGAAAGAAGAAGAACAGATAAGATTTGGTCTTGCCCTCTATTGGTTTGAAGATGAAGATGAATGATAGATAGACAATGGATTCTCTGATCACATGATAGGAGACAAGAATAAGCTTGAGTCTCCCTGGAATAACGAAGATGCTAAAGTTATTCTTGGAAATAATTCTCTAGCAAAAGTTTTGGGAAAAGTTAGAACCAAAATTAATAGGTATAAAAGAGCAGTTGACACTTTATTTGTTCAAGGGCTAAACAAGAATATTCTATATGTAGGCCAAATGGAAAATAAAGGAAATGTAATTGTGTTTACTTCATCCAAATGCAAGGTTATAGATGAAGAAACTAGATAGGTCATAGCAAGAGGATACATAAATCTACACAAATTATACGTGTTTAAATAAATGAATTCTGGTAGAAATGAGGAGGATACTTCCTCTTCTTCAGACTCAAAATAAAAGAAGATGGTCATTACTACAGTACATTGTTCTTAAATTAATACTTCTCATAGTAACTGCAAAAGTGATGTCAGCTACATGACCTTAAGAAGAGAAGGAGACGATTATCAAGATCACTGATATATGATCTCAGGGGGAGCTATACATATGTATATCTTGATGATGATTCCCATGGTTTTTTTATATTCATGTTGCTTATATTACTGGTAGTGCATCTGATGTAGTAACAGCAAAGAGGAACATACAATATAGGCTCAAGGGAAGCTATGGTTATGAAAATTCAGTATTTTACATTTTGTACGTTGTTCTTATGAAAGATAGTTGCGTATATATGCGAATTTTGATCTATACAATCACGTATCTTTCTCTTACATGAAGAAATAGTGGGACAAACTCAGTGCTCAAGGGGAGCATTTTATATAATAGTGCATTGTTGGAATTATGAATTCCTGCACATTCCATGTTGCATGATAAGTATATAGATTATTAATGACATATGGTTGTTAATACTGAAGACACATAGGTTTTTGTTAGTGATTATGAATTCTTGGATGTTGGTTAAAGTGGCACATAGTGAAGTTAAATTTAAATAAAGGGATATGTTGTTGTGCTTCAAAATATTTATATGTCTTTGATGTATGGGGATTATGGCTCTTCCTACAAATGGAAAGAGCATGTTGATCTTGATGATATGAGGTCAATAGGATGAGTTGATAATAGATCTCTATGGAACAATCTTATTTTGTTGCTACAATTGATTGATATTCTTGTTGCAGGTTCCTATATGGTGTATGGTGGTTGTTGATGACTATCATGGTCTTGCTACCTCACTATTGAGGTGTTTGGTTTTGGTTATAAATGTAATATTTGTCTCTTTATTTAAAGGTCATCTAAAGACCCATGATGTAATAATTGTAAAATTCATTAATGTTTGGACTATTGTGGTGAAGTCAATTATGTATCTAATCCCATTATTTTGAGCATTTTACGTAATGTTGAGTCAAATATGTAACCCCACTATGATGGGTGATTGATGTAAGCATGATTCCTTGGTGATAGGAAAGGCCATATTTGCTTGAGTCATAGAGTCATGTACTTTCAAAGATTCAACATATGCTCCGGGGGAGGATGGTTAGTATATAGTATTCATATTCAACATATTAGGTCTACAATGCTCATCTCTACAAAGGGAGTGTGAAGGCTTCATTAAGCTTTGGTAATCCCTTTTCCCTTGATGTCAAACGGGGAGAGAATCTTGGTGTTTGAAGAATAATTCTTGGAGAGAATCTTGGTGACTTGGGAGAGAAACTTTGTATCTTTACAGGTATTTACAGGTGGAGGTGACTAAACACCAAACTGGTTTCCATCAAGTCCAAAGGGGAAGATTGCTGGAATTATGACTAAAGTGTTGTCCTTGATGGCCACCTACTTGATTAAGATGTCAACATGATGGTAGAATTATGATTATACAGGTTGGTACAAATGTGACAGAGAGAATGGACAAAGGAATATGAATTCAGAGACATAGGAATGATAAAGGCAAAGTTTGGGAAAGTATGTGCAGGTCCTATGAAGAAAGGTCACATACATATGTAGATATGGTGAATAAGTGTCGTGTACATATTCCACACCATGGTAATTGGAATACCAGGGTCTTTGCAATGGTATTAGCCCATAGTATTGAATTCCACCATGGATATTTAAACCCATCAAAGAATACCATTGACATTACTAAAGGATTGGCCTAAGGTATTGGCTAAGGCATAAGATATATAAGGAGATGGAGGTCAAGTGTTAGTGTGTGAAAGTTGTGGTTTATTGATGAATTCATTCATTTGAAATAGGTGTTCACCATGGAGCAGGGAAGGGGTTTAGATCTGATAGGTCTAAAAGAATAGTAGAGACTAATGAATATGCTTGCTTCGTCTTTTATGATTATGAATAACAATGATAGATTTTTCACGGTAATGATACTCTGACATGAATGTGTGATAGTAAGGCTTGTGAAGTGTGTGTTGTGATTTCACCGAAGCAATGATTTAGTGATTATAAATATATATATGCATGTTTGTCTCTAAGAAGTCACATACATACATGGATCTGCTTCTGGGTAGTCGTGTATACATTCTGTGAAACTTTAGGATCTGTACGCCGGTGTCAAACATGAGAAGTGCATACATACGCAGATGTTCTTTGTAATATTCGTGTATAAATATTAGGGTTTGTAGTATGAGCTGATAATGATGGTTGATTTATTTTGTTATGTTTTTTGTTATGTGTCAATGAAGTCTCTCTTATGATAATATATGTTTAACAATGTTGGTTGGGTTGAATTGTTTATGGAGTGGCATGTTGACTGGTGATGATGCCACTGTGTGGTGATAGGTATTTGGTTTAGTGATATGTGATGGTCTCAGTATGTGATTTATTGATTGATTCAATGTGATAATGATTTAGACTTAGTTTTTTAGTATTTTGAGATTTGTATGTAGGTAGTCTTTACAAGAACTGCGTACATACAAAGGTATGATTCGTAAGAGTAACTTATACCTTCTGACATATGATTGATTAGGATTTCCAGTGACATGATCTCATTTATGTGATGTGAATGGTTATGCACTGATATGATATGTTATGAATTAGTTTCATCTAGTTCCATTGGTTGATTAAGATTCAGTTACTACTTTGATGATTCAATTGGTTCCGTGATTGAGTGATTTGATATAGTGATTTAGTTCATAAGTGTTATTTGATATTAAGCTTAAATGATGGAAGTGCATCTAGTCTAAAAATATGATGAAAAGTGGCCTACAAGTTTGATGTTTTGAGTTAGATTAATCCAGTATGAAACATTATGAAACGTGGTTCACAAAAGAGTTGAGGGTTGGAGCCTTGAGTTAGGGAGTCAAGGCTTTCTTCTAGTGGTAGCTGGTAAATCTATTCAGGGGTAGGAGATCCCTTCCGATGGGTGTTAGTAAATGAGGTTAGGGGTTTGCAACTCCCTTCCAATGGGTGTTGGAGAATGAGAGAATGTTGCAGCCTTCTGCAAGTTGCTTCTTGCATAGTGGTATGAGTCTGCGCCATTACAATATTGTAATATGTTTTCCCCTATAATAAAAGAAGAATATATATACGATGATAGTTGTGGTTTTCTCCCACTTTGGGTTTCCACCTGAAATCTTAGTGTCCTCATGTGTTATTGTGTTTCTTATGTGTGATGGTTTATTCTGCTCGTACTTTTCATAATTAATGTTTAATTAATGCCTAATGAATTAATGATGCACTCGTTCAAGTTAAATATATTGTGAAATAAATAACAAGTTAGTTAAATGGGTGTATGATGTTTGTCTTCATCGTAGTTGTGTGCATAAGATACTGTACTTAATGACAGTAGCATACAAAAATTTGAATAAGAAATTGAAAGGTTTATGTGAGTTTTAAAATATTGATTCACCGGCCCCCAGTATTTTTCCCAACATCCATCGATTCTCTAGAATGTGTATTTTGTAGGCCTTTGATGATTCGTTATAACAAAAAAATATGATTTCCTTCCTAAAGGATCAAGATTGTTCCTCTTATATTTAGGAACATGAATATATATAGGAGAACCAAACATTCTCATGTGTCCAACCTGTGGCTTCCTTTCAGAGAATGTTTCTTCAAGATCCATACCTACTAGAAATTTATGAGGGCTTCTATGTTGAATGTACATGGTTTTCAGTGATGCTTCACCCCATAAAAAAATGGCAATTCCAAATCGTACATGATGTCCTTGACAGACTCTTCAATGGACCTATTCTTTCATTTTTCTACACCATTCTAATATGGATTATAGGGTACAATTAGCTCCCTTGTAATCTTATTATGCCAATAGACTTGTGTGTGGTATAGATCAAAGTTCCATGTAACCCTTAGTATGTGGTATTTAACAGTTGGTAAATTCATCACTCACTAACACCATGTGTAATGGACTAAACCACTCGGAAACCCTCATTTCATTATCTTAGTACAAAGTTTTTATAGTTGAGCATAATTTAGTGTGGAATTATGCAGCAAATATTTATTTTACTATGTTGCTTTTAGTAATTATTTAATGGGAAACCAATAATAATATAAATTCCATTTAACCAAAAAGAGGTTCTATGACAATACTATGCAAATACCTAGCTTAAAGTTTGGTACTAAGAAAATAACAATAATCTCACAATAATGATTAGCTAGATGTAACATCATTATTTAATTAATTACATTTAGTCTCATCTCATGTATAGGTCCATACCTTTACAATACATATAGCGCAATATATTTATGGAGAATGTAACTTAGTTCAATTCAGTTTATGAAAGTATTTGAGTGTAAGTATAGAGGTAACTTAGTGATCTCTTTACAATATATAATCTAATGTAGATTATATATATAAAGAGAAATTTAAATTAATTGGGTTTGTTTTGAATATTTTAGAGTAATGATTATTATTCTCTCCCCTCAAATTTCATTTTTGAAAGTGATTTATAAAAATGATATGATAAAATTTTTCACAATAGATTTTAACATTATTGTTGAGTTTAATTCTTTTACTATTTAGATAGAAAAATCAAGTAAACTCATATTAATGGTAATGAAATCCCATCATGCTTGAATGCTATTTTTTTCTTTTTAAAATATTTTTGCGTTTAATAATTATATAGAATGGCCTAAATAGGATAATTGACGTAACTCGGGTAGTTCAATTGGAAGCCATGGGATCTAAGAGTGCTTGTAATAGTAGTAGTTGTTGAAACTTCGCTAGTCATATCTTCCTAATCATTATATTCGATTTAAAAAATCCAATCTCATATGATTAACATGAATAAGCACTTACCACTAGAGACAGGTGACTAGTATTTTGATGGTCAAAAGCACAAAGAGGAGTTATGGAGGTGAGCTTCATTGAAATAATCTATAAGAAAAACATTTCCAAATATTAATATAATAAAAGTGAAGAAACGAAATCCGATTACAAATTTAGATATGTTATTTCCGACCATTTTAACTAAATTAATTCGTACCTTCACCTAGCTTTTCAAGGACTACACATAGTTGATGATTTCCTCTAACACAAGTGTAAGCTAGTATATAACATACAACGTAATAATAATTTTCAATTCAATGGCTCAAACAACATTAATCGTTAATTCAACCATCTTTAAAAAAACCATCGACTCGGAAAACAAAACCATATTGATCCATCATTAATTTAGCAATTAGATGTAAGTCATCAATTCAACAAATATGAAAAGAGAGAAGATTTTTTTAAGCTCTCACTAGCATTTATAAGATTTAAACGACAACATAAGAAAATATTCCTTTTACAAAATTGTGTCACGCTAAATATTTTTTACCTTAATGCACCTACTGCCTTTTCTATATATGCATTTTATTGATACTTAAGATTTTTTAGTGTTGTGAAAGAAACGATGTAAAGAGAGCAGCAATATTATACTTTTGAACAACCAAGAATAAGGTTTTGTAGAACATTCATGCGATCACTAGTCTATGGCCTTTTGACTTACATTTCATTGAAATTTAATGGATATAAATCTATTATGCGTCGAACTAATAAATTATTAATGTTTTATACCTATATATACCCGTTCCTTCTAGCTACGACTATCTATAAACTGTCCTCTTCTTGATCTCATGTGGATATAACCCTTCTGAGAATACAATGTTATGTTTCACCTCTACTTCTTCTTTGCTATTGTTGATGATCTCAAAAGCCTCAGGTTCGTGTATGAGAATTGGAGGAGCTTCATGTTCACTTAGGTCATGAGATGTTCTAGTCAACAAGATCGATGCATGGAAACACTACACAAGATTAAAAACAGATGTTAGAAAAGTGTGAAAACGCTGAAAAAATTCAATCGAGTGAAACATCATACAAGGTAAAGAATGAATAAACAGAGCTCATATGCACAAAGAAGTCATGGAAATGATGTTGCATGAGTGGATCCATAAAAGCGTTAATTAATTGTAGACAGTTTTTCCTCACTCCGTTACAAATACGAAGATAAATTAGTGTTGGAAATCGGGTACCTGTGGGATCCATAAAGGCGTCATGCATTGCTCATAGATATATTGTTGTATGCATAACACCTAATATAGGATATACCACTGAATAAACACATTTTCCAATTCCAATAAAGGCATTAGTTGTTTGTGCATTCCATGAAAGGATAAGATGTATGGATATGACAATTGCTTGACAAAATGGTTTGGTTAATCGTTGTACGCCATTATTCAAATCTGAGGAACCCTGAGGTATTATGTCATACACCTCACCCGACACACACATCATCATAGAAACATCAATAATCTAGTGGGCGTGGTGTACTGGAGTTGCACATAATGACGTATCTCTGCAGATAATGGTGATTGTATCCCTAGATGCATAGTCAAGGTGGAGGATGAGGCCAATGTGGTAAAGGAAAGTGTGGTTGTTAATGGAATCTTTGATACTTGAAGGAAAATGTTACCTATTGGCAAGTCTTTTAGCATGCACATCATATTACGTTCGAATTTTTTTTACTTTAGGGAAATGTTGTTCTAAAAATTAGGTGTGACAAAGTAAATTCACCAGCCCCAATTTGTCAGTTTTAACGATGAATATTGCATCCTTGCATTTAATTCTTAATTGAATTCAAGTTTTATGACGAAGATTCACTTTATTCTATGTATGATACTTTGGATATAGGCTTCGGTCTTATAGTGTACTCCACCTACAGATGATGAAATAACCAAATATAAGTAGCGAACTCTATGTTTCGACATTAAATTCCACCTGTACTTCAGACATGAGGTTTTAATCTTACACTATGACCCACCCATAAGTAAAGAGAGTGGAACATTATTATTGTGCAAGATTTGGTTGATATTTAATTGTTCCTTTCTTAGCTTATTTCTCTATAATGAGATTAAAACCTAATAGCTTATCTTAATTAACGCGTTAAAATAATGAAGAATGGGTGGATCGAGGACGACAACATTTTTGTGTTGTGGTGTAACAACACCCTAATGGGCCTCAATATTGTGGTGTAAAAATTCCCTAATGGGCCTGAGTTCTTGGGTATGGTAGTGACCTCTTTGGGCCTTCATATCTGGTTATGAGAAAATATTATGATAGAGATATGAAGGAGATATGTTGACCCGTATGATAGAGATATCATGGCAGACCTATGAAAAAGATATCATGATAGGCCTATGACGGTTTCGCTGCAATGTTATTGATATTGTTCTCTCTACATAATTCTTTATGATGGTATGGGGTGAATGCAATGTGAAAATGTTTTAAAATGCAATTATCCATAACAAACACTTCTAGCCCTAAGAAAATTAACATTGTTAGTACTCTAATGTTTAATGGTTAATGATGAATATGCTTGAGTAAATGTTGCAAAGTGCAATAAATTATATGGTTGTCCAATCTAGTCCATAAAATTAAATGTATATGTGGGGAGAGAGGCAAAATTATAGGTCACCTATGGATGGTAATGAACTTATTTCACTTGTTTAAAATATGGACAGGTTTGTAATTATATATATATATATATATATATATATATATATATATATATATATATATATATATATATATATATATATATATATATATATATATATATATATATATATATATATATATATATATATATATATATATATATATATATATATATATATATATATATATATATATATATATATATATATATATATATATATATATATATATATATATATATGGATTTTAAAGTGGTTGTTGAGTTTAATTGTCTTGTGAAATACTCAAAAAGGCTTTGTCCCTCCAGTCCTCTTGTTCTTTTCTTTTTCCCATGTGATGGTAGTCTTAATTTTGGTAATACTTGGAGTCTTAGATTTTGGGAATTCTTGGATACAATCATGCCATGGCTAGCTATTCTCCTCCTAAAGGGTGTTATAGTGACAAGATGCATGTGATAATGAAGGAGATGAGACACCTAACCAGTCAATTGGAAGGCCTGCATAAGGCCATTGTCTACTTTAGTACCCAGATGGAATCCCAAATGAAGAAGAATGAAGAGATGGAAATAGGGTAAAGAATTCAAGGACCCTAGTTATTTAATGCAAGGTATCGTGGGAAACATTCCATCGATATGGTGGGAACATTCCACCCATATATTACCCTAGGAGGATGAATATCCTATCATGTTCCAACCATATTCCAACAATTTTACAATTAGAATGTACAAAAATTTTCATTGGCTAAATGTCACAAAAAAGGGTATGTTGCCTCTACTCTATGTTGCAAAATAAAAAATATGTATAAAAATTATGACAACATCACCAATGTGTTATGATTTAAAAATTAGAAGTCTCTTCCTATTTATACATGACCTATGAGACCTTTTAAATGTGCAAAGATTATGCCTTATCACATAGCACGAAGTACATCCTCATTAAATTTGTGTTGACAATAACTCATCCTCATTAAATTTCTGCTATGCATGAATACACCAAATTAGATTGATGTTATGGGGTAAAAGGTAGGGATTGTGTGCCTCAAATAAATGCATACCAGGATCACTAATCACGAATTGAATAATATCCAATTTGAATTAATCAAATTGGCCAGGAAATGAAGCCCAAGTGCACATTTTAGTGAAGGTAATTTTGGCCTACTTCACAAAAATGCATGCTCAACCTTCATTTCAAGGCCAAATTGAATGATTCAACTTGGAGGTTATTTTTTTACTCATAAGTATTTTTATTTTATTTTAATTTAGGTGTTTCCTCCCAAAGCACATGTTTAGCATCCCGATGAGGTTTGAACACAAGACGCCTTACTAACAAAACCATTTCTCAGTCGATTGTGCTACTGGGTCTCGACTACTCATAAGTAACGTTAATACAATTATTTTTATTTTTTCACATATATATTTGTGTTGTTTAAAAATACTCCAAATTGCATGGATTTCATAGGGTAAAAGGCAGGGTTTGTGTGCCTCAAATAAATGCACACCAAGGCCTATAATTAATTGGTAGTAATATAATGATCATTCCATCCTATGGGTCTACAAAATCGTACCTCAAACTTGTGGTGTAACAACGCCCTAATGGACCTCAGTCTTGTGGTGTAACAACTCCCTAATGGGCCTCAATCTTATGGTGTAACAACACCCTAATGGGCCTCAATCTTGTAGTGAGAAATTCCCTAATGGGCCTCAGTCCTTGGGTATGAAAACAACCTCCTTTGGCCTTCTTATATGTGATAACACCAAAGTTCCCTAATGGGCCTCAATCTTGTGATGTAACAACACCCTATTGGGCCTCAATATTTTGATGTAACAACACCCTAATGGGCCTCAGTCTTATGGTGTAACAACACCCTAATGGGCCTCTATCTTGTGGTGTGACATTTCCCTAATGGGCTTCAATTATTCGGTATAACAACAACCTCCTTGGGCCTTCTTATCTGTGATATGAGAAAAGATTATGAAAAACATATAAAGGAGATAAGTTAAGCCCTATGTCATAGATATCATGATATACCTATGAAAGAGATATCATGAAAGACCTATGACTATTCCGCTGCATTGTTATTTCTAATGTTATCTCTACATAATTGCTTATGATGATATGGGGTGAATGCAATGTGAAAATGTTAAAAATGTCTTAAAATGCAATTATCTACAAAAAAGACTTATAACCTTAAGAAAATTAACACTGTTAGTACTCTATTGGTTAATGGTTAATGATGAATATGCTTGACTAAATGTTGAAAAGTACAATAAATTATATGGTTTTCAAATATGGTCCATAGATTAAACATCAATTTGGGGAGAGAGGAAAAATTATAGGTCACCTATGTATGGTAATGAACCTATTTTCACTGTTGAAAGTATGAATAGGTTTGTAATTTTAGTTTTTTGTTTCTATTGGGATTTTAAGGTGATTGCTGAATTGACCGGTCTTGTAAAATACTAAAAAAGGATTTTCCCCTCCAATCCTCTTGTTGTTTTATTTTTCCTGTGTGGCAATATTGTTAATTCTAGAAATACTTGGAGTCTTGGATTTTAGAAATTCCTAGATACAATCACGCGATGACTAGCTATCCTCCTCCTAGAGGGTGTTAATGTGACAAGATGCATGAGATAGGGAAGGAGACAAGACACCTATCCATTCAATTAGAAGGTCTGCATAAGGCCATGGTATATATTAGTACCCAGATCGAATCCCAAATGAAGAATAATGAAGAGTTGGAAGGGTAAAAATTTCAAGGACCCTGGTTATTTAATGCTAGGTGTTGTAGTCAAAGGTTACTTTTTCATATATATATATAGGCTTTGGATGCAAGTGTTGAAAATGTAGCAAGAAATTCCTAATTTAATTTTCCCTTGGTTAAATTAGAAGAAATTTCAATTTCAATTTCAGCAGAATACTTGGAGGTATTTAACTGAGGTGACATGGCTCTTGTCACTTAGTTAACTCAGTAAATTTGAGTTGGGGACACTTGAGTTTAGTTCTACATGATTGATTGCTAATTTGTAGCAATATATTTCAGTTAATTTGAGTTATTGTTAGTGTAGCTAGTTCTCATTGTCACAAGAACTAGTGGAGGTCAAGTTAAGTGTGCGTAACTTTTTTCACATTAAGTGATCATCCAATTAACTGATCAATCAACACAAAATAATTGTTGCATGTAGAGAATTTGAGTTACCCAGTTGATATTTTAGTTCAAGGGCAATGTAATATCAGTTGTAAACTATTCCTAGTTGTATAGGTCATGCATGCAATCAAAGAAGGACCTATAGGAATTGCGCAATCCAGATTGAGGAATTTCCTAAAGAATGGGGGGCTAATTCCTTGAGGAACAACACAAGGATATAGGGGCTTGGAGGCTCAAACTTTTTGCTAAGTATTGGCCAAGGTAGGTCAATTAGGTAGATGATAGAAGATACATGTGCAGGCTGAGCTCAAGTTTGTGTAGAGCATATTGTATTCATCCAGATTCCTTGATTAATGCAATACAAATAGTAAGGGGTTTTCATAAATTTATTTCCATAGATAAATCTCTGTGTATGTGTGTTGAATATTGATGCATGTTAATGATTTGTGTCCTCAATGGTGAATTTACTTCTGCAGATCAATAGAGTAGCTCCTAGTCGTGTGATTTAGAAAATTTCACAAGTAGTTTATAATCTACACATTAATTTCTATAGTAGGGACTAGGAATTTTTTTATATAACAATCTCTTTTCAAAAGTTTTATTTATATTTGTATACAAGCCTAACCTTTCAGTCTAAAATAACAACCTTAAACTACATAAAAGTGGGCCCGAAACTTTTATTAATTGGAAATTAAAGCGCACACAAGTTTGGGATTAGATCGTTGCTCATTGGAATCATCCCTAGGAATCAAGGCTTTCTTCTAGGGTAAAGCGATCAAAATTTACGGGATGATGACCCGTCGGAAAGCAGAATGGATAAATAACCCATCTCCAAATAAATGGACATGATTCATTCGGATAGGTCCCATCCACTTTTCACAAACCACTATGGGGCCCCTTGGAAGTGGTTAATGATTTTTATGAAAACCATGCATTGGAAGTTGGTGACAACTCAGTTACCCATTTGGTGGGCTAGGTAAGTGAGAAGACCCTTACACATCATCAATCCACCTCACCCATGCACGTCATCTCCTATACATCCATGTCACCCTTCTGTATCCCTTACGACATCAAGATTTTTTGTTTTTCCTACTCAATACAAAAATGATAAAAGGTCATCCCACTTGCTATTTTCTTTGTCCTCCAGTTGTAGAGATTCAGTGATCAACATCCAAAGTGTACATTGTCGATTCCACATCAAAATTTGGCTCTTCATTGTCTCTGGTTACCGTGTAACTCATAATTCCACATTTATTCCTTGTCCTTTCTTTCAAATTGTAAACATGGATAAAACCTTGATATTAATTAAAAAACCTGCAATCTCTATGTCATCTATTCATATACCCCTTATGGACAAAGAATCTGAAGTATATGATTCTTGTTTCTCCTTGGACCTTTTGGAGATTCGATAGGAAATTCTTGACTGTTCGAGTGATGCACATAATCTTTTTTGAGTCATTCAGTTTAACCTTTATCATGTAATTGTCCCACATACCTATAATTTTCCTGAATTTGTCAGTTGGTTAGTGTCTTCCCTTATCCCATAGAGGAATTTTTTTATGTCTTCTTTAGGGGAGAACATTTTTTAGGCCACTTCAGAGCTAATACACAAAGATTTTAATTTTGCTACAGGTGAGAATCCCAATAAGTTTTTATATGAGTCCTTACTCCTCACTTATATATATATCTTTCTAAAGAGAATAAGAAAGGTCTGTTTAAACTCATTCTGCCACAAAATTTCCAAATTCCTCCACCTATAATGAATTATCCAACACCTTATTTTCTAATGCTACACAACATGTCGTAGTTATAATTTTGTCTCTTTTGGGAGATGATACTGTGATGGTAAGTGAATAAGCCCTAGGGTTTTTTAGTTTGATGTTGCAACCTGATATTGTTTTGGATATCCCTTCTTACCTAGCTAAGTCTATCAATTTTCAATTTTAGTACTATCATATTTATGTTTATTTTAGACAACCCTCTATCCTTGTCTATATGTTCTTATATGTACATGCTAATAGGTTTGGCCATCTAGGTCTAAATATGTGGGATTCAAGGAATAAAATGAACTCTATCATTGAATGGAATAGTATTGTTAGGAAGAAGGAAAATAATGGGAGATTTTCTTATTACTTATCATTCATGACCATTGTATATACTATTTTGAATAATCAAAACCTCTAAGGGTTTTGCCTGAAGCAAAAGTGTTGTTGCAACTCAACAAGGACACTAGAGTGGGGGACTAGTATATTTTTCAAGATTACACTGAGATAAGACTATATGGGGTTGAAGTAACACCATATAATTTTGCAATATTTTTTCCTATGAGGATATTTTCTCTTTAATTTATAAGGCATAGTCTAAATGTTTACCAAGTTCATTTTTTTCCTGCATACAAAGGGTTTATTTTTAGGTTAGAAAGATTTTTTGGGCCATACATTGTGAATCGTAGACAAACGTTCCTGCAATGTGAAGAAATGATGAAGGAGTTTGGCTTGATCAAGGAGGGCAGTGGAAATATGTCCCTTATCATATAATTTCAAATAAAAGAGGGGAAATAAGTTCTGCACCTTATAATTCATGAAAGCAAGCCAAAAATTGAGAAAATGGCAAACCAAAAAACATGGCTAGGTAGCAATCAAGCAATATACCTGAATAAATTGATGTTGAGGTATAAGGCTCACAATTTCAAAATAGAGAAAACATTCAAAGAGGAGAAGAAGCAGAGGTACATGTTAAATTAACAGAGGGACCCTCAAATCAACCAATTTTCAAATGCAGTTGGGAAACCTAGAGTGTTCTACCTCCTCCTTTGTTTCCACTGATTTGGAAATATTCTCAATTGAAGAAACTCCCTCCACCATAAAAGTGTTACAGAGGAATTATTAACAAATTGAAGAAATAATTCATAAGGTGAGAAGCAACATGTCAACTCAACTAGCAACACAAACAACTCCAACTTATGAAACAAAACTACTCTTTGATTTGGATTTAGAAAGGAACTAATTAAAATTGTCCCTCATGCATCCAACTATTCAGTCTCTTCCTTCAAGACCACATTTTAAAACATTAGATCTATCCATAAATGTAGATGACATCCCATTTCGTGACAAGGTTATTTTGCATGACAAGCAGGGGAAATGCTCTATAGTGACCTAAGCAAAATATTTTTAATAGTAAGTAAAGCAGAAAATATTTTGGAGAAAGTTTCAAATCAGCTCAAGCAAAGGAAAGGAAAATTTTGTTGCACTGCATATTCAAAATGAGGACTATAAGAAGCTAATAGTTAAATTGGGAATAGATACAGAAAATAGGGAAACTATCAAAACCCTATTGAAAAACATAGAATCTGAGATACACTCATTAAGGAAGAATTTGAAAATGCCTGGGACCTAGCACACTCAAATATTTGAACTAGCTCAGGTTGATGAGAGAATTAATGGACATAAATAAATAAATTGTCATTTTGTAGGAAAAAGTGTAGGGCTTACAACAATCAATAAAAAGCCATGTTTTCACTTTTGTGGTCCCAAGTGAGTCAAATGAACCTTCAGGGAAGCTTACAAAAGTTATGGCAAAACTCAAAATTTTAGACAATGAACTAAAGAAAATTCAAGACAACCTAACCCAGATAAAGGAAAACCATGATATCAAGGAGAGGCAGCTAAAATACAACAAAGGAAAAAAATGATCAATTGACCACCAAGAACAACAAAACACATGATGAGATCAAGGAGTTGAAAAAAAAAATTTGAAAGGAAATATCTCTCTAATGGAAGCTAGACAATTTTTTTTGGATGATATCATCCAAAGGTATGTTTCTATATGGGAGTATATTCATATCATTTCTCAACAAAAGATTATGATGAATGGGTCTAAATTAAGCATTGATGCATGGAAAATAACTATATAGAAAGAAGTAGTGAGGGCTAAAAAGAAGATCAAATATTTAAATGGAAAATATTCAAGTAAACTAAGGGCATCAAATATCATAGACTGAGCTGGGGTAATTATGGAAATTAGTAAAATGAATGAGAAAAACCTACTTTGTATTCAGGATGAGAACAAATTAAAGGGGCTTCATAACTCAATATCTTTGTTTGATTTCAAATTTGACAAGAGGTAAATGGTTTTAACAACTCCTAGAAGCTTCTTGAAGAGGAAGCTTCAATATTCTTTTATTTTTCCTGAATTTTTAGAATCAGCTCACCCTAGCAAGGGACAACCTTCCCTAATCAAAGTAGGTGTAGAATTGAGCAACCTGTTGCTGAACGCAGGTCCCTAAAATGCCAGGATACGCTGGGCCTTAAAAGATAATAAAATGAAGCACTAAAGGTCATAAACTCAGGGATTTGAGAGAGTCATGCTTAGGGATTTGTGTAGGGATGATGACAAGGTGTCCAAGGATGTTGATTGATCCAGTTTGTAGGCATATTGACCAATTGTGACAAAAGGGCTTATAACACTCTCTTTCTCTTCTCCTTTCCTCCTCCTCCTCTTCCTCTTCTCTCTCTCTCTTACCCCTCCCTCTCTCTCTCTCTCTCTCTCTCTCTCTCTCTCTCTCTCCCCATCCCCTCTCCCTCTCGATCCATTGGCCCCACATGCCCCCCTCTCTCCCCCTCTATATCTTCCTCCCTCCCTACCTCCCCTTCCCTCTCTATCCCTCGGCCCCTCTCCCTCTCCCTCCATTGGCCCCACACGCCCCATCTCTCCCTCTCTCTCCATCCCCTCTTTCTCCCTCCATATATATCTCTTTGATCCTCTCCCTCCCTCTCCTTCTCCTTATCCCCCTCTCTCCCTCTCTCTCCCTTCCTCTCGTTCTCTCTCTATCTCTCTCCCCTTCCCCCTTCTCTCCCCGCACCTCTCTCCCACCCTTTATCTCTCTCTACTCCTTCTATTGGCCCCACATGTCCCCCTCTCTTCATCTATCTCTCTGTCTACCACCCTCCCTCCCTCTCTCTCTCTCTCTCTCTCTCTCTCTCTCTCTCTCTATCGCTCAACCCCTCTCCCCCTCCCTCCATTGGCCCCACATGTCCCCTCTCTCCCTCCCTCTCTCCGTTTGTTTCTCCACCCACTCTCTCCCTCCCTCTCTATCTCTCCCTCTCGCTCTACCTCCCTCTCCTTCTCCTCGTCTCCCTCTCCTTCTCTCTCTCCTGCTCCCTCCCTCTCCTCTCTCTTACTCTATCTCTCTCTCTCTCCCCTTCCCCCTTCTCTCTCTCCTGCTCCCTCCCTCTCCTCTCTCTTACTCTATCTCTCTCTCTCTCCCCTTCCCCCTTCTCTCCTACCACCTCTCACCCACCTTTCCTATCTCTCTACTCCCTCTTCTTCTCTCTCGCTCTCCCTCGCTCCCTATCTCATCACTCCCTCTCTAATTTCCTCCTCCTCTCCCCCTCATTCTCCCTCCCTTCCCGTCTCTCCCTCCATCCTACTCCGCATCTCTATGTGTCCCTCCATCCATCCCACTTCTTCTCTCCTTATCTACCTCTTACTCCTAGTCTCTCTCTCTAGTTAATGTTGAAAATGCAACAAGATGATGGAGCTTAGTGAAATGAAGTCGCCTTCACTAAGTGGGCCCGCATGCTATTTTTGGCGCAAAGTCTATTTTTATACTATGTCTATTTTAGACATATGGATTATGGTCTATGAGTTGCAGGATGTTATTTATGGATGATTGGTCATGTTGGTAAAAGTAGATGGACCCCTATTTTTAGACATATGGGTGGAGTCTATTTTTAGACAGCCAATCAAAAAATAGAACAGTCAAATATTATTAGCTCTTAATAATATTTGGACTATGAACATTATCTTATCCTCTTGCAGCACTTCATTTCAAGCTACGGATGTGGCACATGCAACTGCCAGAAGGAAATACGCTTTTCCTATGTGTTAGTTGAGCTATTGCATGATGGACTTCAGTTAGAACTCAAGTGATTAAGTTTGGTGGAGTTGATTGAGGAGTTGATGGAGTTGTGTTCAGTTTGACTTAGTTGAATTAGTTGTATTTAGTCTACTGCCAAATACACTAGTGATGAGTGATGTGAATTAATTATTAATTAATTCACTAATTATTAACTCATAAATCAACTAAAGAATACATCAGTTAACTCAGTGCATGGACAGTTCAGTGGAGACAAGTGTTAGAGGTGGGTGAAAGGGTAAGACTACTATCAGTTGTGGCTATAGCTGTGCATGAGATTTGCACAATCATTGATTGAGATTGCCAATGAGGATTGTGCAGTACAAGCCAAGGGAATTCGAACTTGGATCTGATCTATTCTCAACTTGGATTGCACAGTAGAGGCAGGTAAACAGTGGAGGAGATTTGAACTTGTGACTTGTTCAGATATGAGCAAGTTTTGTGTGTAGCATGTGGAGATAGTACTGAGTACTTGTGAGGAGTATTGTACTATGTATTGTTACATGTTCTCTATCATTATAATATACAGATAGTTGGGGGTTTTCAGCTGTATGCTTTACCCATTACATACTGTGTTGATATGTGTGATTGATGTTTCAATGTGCGCATGCGATTTTTTTTTAATTCTACAAATTGATGATCAATGGTAGAGGAGGTTATGTATTATGCATGCATTCTGCAAATAGTGTATAATCAGGATAATCTCTGTGAATAAGTGTTATATTATTCAAATTTCTACATGGTATTGGAGCGAAGTTGATCATCACATCTATTATTCAGAAAGTGATTACATTTTTATTTCTTCAGGCAGAGTTTTTAATCGGGCTAGGTAGCCTCTGGATTCATCCTTATTTTGGAAGGTGAGATATCCGGTAAATGCCCATACAGTCAATCTCTGTACGAGAAATACTTTGTTCTCACGAATTTTAGATCAGAAGCGATTGAGTTTTGAGCTGGTGGAATTCGAATTTACAGCAATGTTTTCTTGGTGTCGAAGTTGAAATGTATTTCAACAGATTGCGATTGGAGTATGCCCTTGAAGGCAGATCGAATTATATTGCATGGAAAGACAGGATGGAGGCAGTGTTAGATGACAATGGGTTGAAGGAGTTCATAGAGGTTGAGGTCCCAAAGCTTACTGATGCTGCTCAAGTTGAGGCTTGGCAAAAGAAGACAACAAAGTGTCGAAGGATTCTGTTGGAGGGCGTGAAGGATCACATTGTATCCGACCTGCATGGAAAGGCTCCTCCATACTTGATGTGGAAAGTGTTGACAGATTTATTCCAAAGCAAGAGCGACCAAAGGAAGTTGGCGCTCAAGGATAAACTCGGAAAAAATAGGTGTGAGAAAGGAGACAGTATGCCCAAGTATCTCACAAAGTTCACCCAATGCCGGGATGAGCTGGGAAGTGTGGGGGTGACTCTCGATGATGAGGACTTAGTGAGCTTGGCTCTCCTTGGTCTTCCAAAGAGTTGGCATTCCTATCAGGACTCTGTCAATGGTGGGGAGAAATTGCCAGGATGGGAGAGACTTTGGTCTGATCTTGTGCAAGAGGAGATCAGGCAGAATACCAGGGACAGATCTTCATCAATGGCATCTGATGAAGAAAATTATGCTTTGTCTACCAAAGAAAAGAAGGGGAAGAACAAGAAAGCTTCTCATTTCGGTGCGAAAGGCAAGAAGTAGGACATGTCCAAGGTGAAGTGTTTTCACTGTCACCAGCACGGACACTATGCCACAAATTGTTCGCAGAAGAAGAAAAATAAGCAAGCTGCTATATCTGCAGCAGAAGAGGCCTTAACCTCGCAGTTTGAGCTAGATTTTTCGCTGATCGGATGCTTGGTATCCAGTGTGATGGGATCGGTATGGTTTTTGGACAGTGGTGCGTCTTTTCACATGACAGGAGATCGAGATTTGTTTTCTGATCTGGATGAGAAAGATCTTGGAGTGCACATCTAGATGGGCGATGATGGTGGATACAGTGCAACTGGTATCAGTACCATTTCTTTTGAGAGGGAGTCTGGTAACCCTTCGTATTGAAGGAAGTCATGCATGTTCCAGGATTGAAGAAGAATCTTATCTCTGTGGCGATGTTAAAAGACAAGGGATATGATGCTGTCTTCAGCGAGGGAAAGGCTTTCCTACGTAGTAAGACAACTGGAGAAACCCAGAAGATAGGAGTTCGAGTCAAGAACCCTTATCAATTGCATGTAGATGGCTGCCTAGAAATGGCATGCAAGGTAGAAGGATTGGTGAGCTGGGATGATGGCGAGCTGTAGCATCGGAGATTGGGCCATCTTCACCATGGAGCCTTGAAGATACTGTAGTAGATTTCTATTGGGCTTCCTAAAGGCATTCTTGCACAGTCAGATCAGTGCAAGGGGTGTACTTTGGGAAAATTTGTGAAAACCACCTTTCACGAGAAGGATAGTCACACCACAACGATCCTTGAGAGAATTCACACAAACGTGTGTGGACCTTTCTTAGTAGCTTTGAAAGTGAAGCACAAGTACTATGTGATCTTTGTTGATGATTTCTCTCGAAAGTGTTGGATCTTCTTCATGCAGAAGAAGAGCGAGACATACTCAAAGTTCTGTGAGTTCAAAGCACTGGTCGAGAAGGAATCGGGGAAGAAGGTGAAGGCTCTTAGGAGTGACAATGGTGGTGAATTCATCTCTGGCGAGTTCAAGGACTTCTACAGCGTAGAAGGGATTCGAAGAGAGCTCATAGCTCCCCATAACCCACAACAGAACGGGGTTTCTGAGCAGAAGAACAGAATGATCGTGGGTGCTGCACGGGCGATGTTGCATGATCAGGGCCTAACCCATCACTTGTGGGCGGAGGCATGCAATACTGCAGTATATGGGAGAGTGTTGAAAATGCAACAAGATAATGGAGCTTAGTGGAAAGAAGTCGCCTTCACTGAGTGGGCCCACAGGCTATTTTTGGTGCAAAGTCTATTTTTAGACAAATGGATCATGGTCTATGAGTTGCAGGATGCTATTTATGGATGATTGGTCATGTTGGTAAAAATAGATGGACCTCTATTTTTAGACATATGGGTGGAGTCTATTTTAGACTGCCAGTCAAAAAATAGAACAGTCGAATATTATTAGCTCTTAATAATATTTGGACTATAAACATTATCTTATCTTCTTGTAGCACTTCAGTTCGAGCTATGGATGTGGCACATGCAACTGCCAGAAGGAAATACATTTTTCCTATGGGTTAGTTGAGCTATTGCATGATGGACTTCAATTAGAACCCAAGTGATTGAGTTTGGTGGAGTTGATTGAGGAGTTGATGGAGTTGTGTTCAGTTTGACCTAGTTGAACTAGTTGTATTTAGTCTAACTGCCAAATACACTAGTGATGAGTGATGTGAATTAATTATTACTTAATTTACTAATTATTAACTCATAAATCAACTAAAGAATACATCATTTAACTCAGTGCATGGACAGTTCAGTGGAGACAAGTGTTAGAGGTGGGTGAAAGGGTAAGACTACTATTAGTTGGGACTATAGCTGTGCATGAGATTTGCACAATCATTGATTGAGATTGCCAATGAGGATTGCGCGGTACAAGCCAAGGGAATTCGAACTTGGATCTGATCTATTCTCAACTTGGATTGCGCAGTAGAGGTAGGCAAACAGTGGAGGAGATTTGAACCCGTGACTTGTTCAGATCTGAGCTAGTTTTGTGTGTAGCATGTGGAGATAGTGCTGAGTACTTGTGAGGAGTATTGTACTATGTATTGTTACATGTTCTCTATCATTATAATATACAGATAGTTGGGGGTTTTCAGCTGTATGCTTTCCCCATTACATACTGTGTTGATATGTGTGATTGATGTTTCAATGTGCGTATGCGATTTTTTTAATTCCGCAAATTGATGATCAATTGTAGAGGAGGTTATGTATTATGCATGCATTCCGCAAATAGTGTATAATCAGGATAATCTCTGTGAATAAGTGTTATATTATTCAAATTTCTACAGTTAAACTAATCCTAGTTTTGTAGTAATTATAATAATAATAATAAATGTTTAAAATAATAAATCTATTCTACTTTTTGCTAAAATAATAATAATAATAAATCTTTAAACTAATAAACCCTAACTAAGCTCTCAAGAATTTCCTTTTTTTAACCATGCTAGATAATTAAAATCAATTTAATAAATAACAAGAAGCTAAGAATGAGCACAATGGGTATACAGATAATTAAGATCAATTTAGTATATAACAAGAAGCTAATGTATATATACTGGATAATTAAGATCAATTTAGTATATAACAAGAAGCTAACGTATATATATTTGATAATGAAGATCAATTTAGTATATAACAAGAAGCTAATGTATATATACTGGATATTTAAGATCAGTTTAGTATATAACCAGAAGCTAAGAATGAGCACAATGTACAATAATACACTGTCTGCTTGAAACACGATGGGTGGGGTGCGTATCATAAGATCAATGCAAGAAAGAAGAAGTTTCTAAAAGGGTCTATGGAATTAACAATTTGTTCCATAAATGTCCCGAAACTTACTTGCATATACTAACTTCCCTAAGACTCATTAACTTTCTTAAGACTTATGAGACTATGGGGCATAATTTTCATTAATTTCCTTTATTAAGGATCTCTGGAGTATGTCGGAGGTGGGAATCACAATTTGTTCGTACACAAATCTGATTCCCTTCGAGCTCATACAATGGCATACTTTGGTTAGCGCCCACGCAACAATATACTACGAGGAAAGTCAATGAGGAAAGTGGATTTTATGTGGAGGCGAATAGATGGAGTAATACGAATCCTACTGGTAAAAAAATCGACCAAAGGTCAAAACATGCGGTAGATATGAAATTTTCTGAGAAACAAAACGCATTTTTAAATACAACGCATTTGTGGCATTTCTTGAACAGAACAGAGATACAGATCATTTTGGCAAATGGCAATATAATTTATGATCTGATTTCATATAAATCTCTGAAAGGAAATTGAAGCCCAAATAATTTGTCATAAATATAAATAGTTATTTCATGTGTATTGTGAGCCTGAGACTCCTTACTTGATATTCAATGATATATAACCGTCGAAAACAGAGAGACTGTGGAATAAAATAGAATTATAAGATCTATAAAAGATAGTGTGGCACCCAAAATAGAATTGTGAAAGGAGAAACTTAAACTATGGAAATTATGGAGATATTGTTGTCAACGAAGGAGGCAATTGAAGTGAAGACTGATAGAGAGGGTTTTGCATTTTGTTAACATGTATAATGTACTCTAAGTCTCATGGGAGAAATGTCTTGAGAAAAAAATGGGAAAAAGAAAACCAACAAAAAGTCAGTAACGCCCAAGCTTGGAGGGCGGATGGTGTTGGGTAACCAAAATAGTGAAAGACACTGATAAGCTTTTACAACGAGTACTTTGCAGCTGGTTCGTTACGTGGGCAGGGTTTTTTTTCAAAATTTTATAGGTGGTTTGCGGCAGGTTTTTCTCATCTCTCGTGGTTTCTTTTAGGACTGTTGTAAGGTTCAACGTCTATCTTTGTTTTTTTTTTTCTGGTTTTGATATCCTGTCATGCTCTATAGGACTGCTCTGTTTTGTTTTTTTGGATGGATTTTGGTTTTCAATGCTCATTCTTGAGCAACACTGATGCACTGTATCTGATCCAAACAAATATAAAACCTTTATCATTTTTAAGGAAAAATAGTGTTATTTTTTTACCTAAAAGAGAAAAAGCTTTTACAACGAGTGGACAAACCAACATAAACAAAAATATTATCATGAAGAAAATCAAACTATTGGAAAAGTCACAACAACAAAAGCATGTGCTTTTTTAAAATATATATATATATATATATATATATATATATATATATTTTTCTTTTCACAACTGCAAACCTAACTGTTATCAAAAGCTTTCATAAAATATGACAGCTGTATAAAGTTAAGAGGGGAAAGCAACAACAGCATGGCACACTCGATATAAGTTGTTCAATTTTACTTACAGCTTTTCTCGATAGAATGTACTCTTCACTGATAGGAGGATTTTGCGTTGGATCATTGTTGTATGAAGATGCGGAGCCGATCTTCCATGATCTAGAAAGATGACCGTTAACTTGAAGAAGAATCGAAGAGAAAATCAGTCAATTATCACGAAAGAAAATCTTTCTCCAATTTATTTAAATTGGCTTGCACATATACGTAGGATTTCAGAAAACCTCCTATCTGTTATTAGTATATTTATAGAAAAGCAGGGCACATAAAGTGAAAAAGCCGGATTCTATTTAGCTCCTCTGAGGCGGTGGTAGCCTACTATAAGAGAGCGCTCCCCTTTTTCCGGTCTTTGTGTTTGTCTATTCTTATGTCTTTGAGTTTGTCTGTTCTTATGTTTCCATGTCTCCGTGTTTGTTTGTTCTTGTGTCCCTGAGTGGGTTTGCATGTATATATGTCATTATTTCTGTTTCTATGTATTCCTTTTGTGTGAAATTATGTCTGTGAGCCACAATGCATGAAAAAGAGAAGGAAAAATTCCTCAGCAGAGGTATTTCAGTATTATTTTATAGCTAAATCAAATCGGTCAATGCAATGTCCAAGCTACTTCTCAATGGATGGATGAGGTGAGGCAGATCTTGTTTTCATTTTATTTATTAAATCTCTAATCTCTTTCATTTTAGTATTAGGAATTTATTGATTTTTTGTTTTTCTGGATTATTTCAGCTTCTTTACTCCTCATTTAGAGAGGACAAACCACGGAGTGAGCACAACTATGGAGCAAGTAGCTTTAAGGTACTTTGCAGTTACTTCTCAATACCTGCTTGATTGTGGTGTTGTTGCTTTAAATATCGATTTACTTATAAGATTCAGAACTTGTGGGTTAAAAAACGTATCCGCATCCCTAATACAAAGCTGGGCTTCGCAGAATATATTGAGAATAGAACAGATTTTGCGTTTTACACTTAGTTTTCCCGCTGTCGAGCTCAATCCTTCGCGTAGATTTAGGAATCGGGAAAATGAAGGTGAATTACTGAAACATAAATGGTTTAATAGTTCTGATGAAAAGGTGAATTACTGAATCAGGAAAATGAAGGTGAATTACTGAAGCAGGAATAGTTTAATAGTTTTGATGAAATATAATTTAAGCAAGAGTTTTTTTTTTCAAATTTCAGGTTGCTCTTTGTTTGAATCGATTTTAGTTTAGATATTTGATTTATGGGTAGTGGTCGTACTCTTAAAACATTTTCAAATTTTATCTTCACAATTTTGTTTCTCTTTATTAGCCGCCAACACAGTCTTTCTCCATTCATCTTGAGGTTCCGCCTCTTCTGTATCAAAATCAAATCCTGCATGGAAGTAGATGGTGAGAGTCATGGAGATACAGAACCCCACAACTCTGCCCCCACTCGCTCTTAAAAATATATGTTGCGAATCAAGCCATGATGGTTTGGTCCAAATCTGCCCACCTCTGCAAAAACAAATTTGGTACATACGAAGTGATACAGAGACGGAAATAACAACTGACTATAGATGATTCTTACACCGAATAGAGGCTAACAATTAACTTCTCTGAATTGGAATCCAGATCATATAGCAACTATATGCAATAGAAAAGAGAAAACACATCCAATGCAATCTCCATGCAATCTCGTTTTCATTTGTTTTATTAAATCTCTTTCATTTTATTATTATGAATTTACTGATCATATTT
Source organism: Pinus tabuliformis (assembly GCA_031772625.1). Lineage (NCBI taxonomy): Eukaryota > Viridiplantae > Streptophyta > Pinopsida > Pinales > Pinaceae > Pinus > Pinus tabuliformis. The sequence goes on from CM062816.1 coordinate 920,122,835, forward strand.
GAATTTTTTTTGGTGAACACGACTATTTTTTTTGGTGCAGTTTTAAGGCACCTGCCAGTTACTTCTCAATACCTTCTTGATTGTAGTGTAGTTGATTTAAATATCGATTTATCTATAAGATTCAGAACTCTTTTGTTAAAAAATATAAAGACCTCTTTCTAATTTCTAGATATGCAAATATAGAAATAGCTATGAAAAATAAGTATAGTGTGTGATTTCTCTTTGAATTACCTCATAATTGAAAAGAGAGTGGCAGGCACTCAGGGTAGAAAAAATAGTTAAAAGGCACCTTGCAGTTACTTCTCAATACCTTCTTGATTCGAGTGTTGTTGCTTTAAATATCAATTTACAACTCTTTGGTCAAAAAATGTATAAGTTGCATCTTAAAGAATAATTTTTCCCACAGAATATATTGAGAACATCAAGAATAAGTTGCATCTTAAAGAATAATTTTTCCCACTGTCGAGCTCAATCCTTCACGTAGATTTAGGAATAAGGAAAATGAAGGTGAATTACTGAAGCATAAATGGTTTGATAGTTCTGAACAAATTTAATTTAAGCGTAAGAGTTTTATTTTCAGATTTCAGGTTGCTTTTTGTTTGAATTTCTGGGTGATGGCCGTACTCTTAAAACATTTTTAATTTTTATCTTCATAATTTTGTTTCTATTTCTTAGCCGCCAACACAGTGTTTCTCCATTCATCTCGAGGTTGGGTTGGGCACAAATTGCCATATCTATATCATCAATTGTTGCGATTATGTGTTATTGGACGAAGCATGCGAAGGTGAATTATAAAATTATTATGGTTAATTTTTTTATAACTTTTTTTTAATATTATATGTATTTTTCAATGTTCTTTTTAAGTATTTTTCAAAACTCCATTAAAAATATTTGCATCATTATTATTTTTATTACACTCTTTTCAATAATCTATAAAAAAAATAATATTTTTATGACTTTTATAAATTATTAAAAAAAAAATGTAATAAAAATAATAATTATACAAATATTTTTAATGGAATTTTGAAGAATACGTTTCCCCTTTGTAAAAATAACATTGAAAAATACATATAATATTGAAAAAAATGTTATAAAAAACAAACTATAGTAATTTTTTCACCAAATAAAATAAAACATAAAACATAAGATCCTATGATCCGAGTATATATATATATATATATATATATATATATATATATATATATATATAGATAATATTTTTTTCTTTTATCTAAAAATATTTAAAATATTAATTTTTTTTTAATTTATAAAATTTTTAATAAATTAATTTCTCGTTAATATGGATTAATTATAATTATATATATATATATATTTTAAGATTTTCATATATATTTATCTATATGTTGTTTCAGATGAGATTGAATTGTATTTTTTTTTTTTCAAATATTAGTGTAAACACTTATCCCTTATACCAAATTATAAAACATCTCACTACTCTTGAAATAATTATTTACTATTTTTTATTTATTATTCTAATAAATGATATGACAAATTAGGTTAGTATACAATTGATCATGAAAATTATAGAGAGAAAGGGAGAGTGAGATAGGAGAGGGGAGGATGGAGGGACAGGAAGAGAGGGAGTGAGTCGTGGGGGGGATGGAGAGAGGGAGGGAGGAGAGAGACAGAGAGGGGGGGAAGTGGACAGATGAGAGAGACAAAGGAGGGAGGAAGGGGGATAGAGGAGAGGGAAAGAAGGATATAGAGAGTGGGAGAGGGAGGAGGAGGGAGAGGGAGCTAGTAGTGGGGGAGGTGGAGGAGTGGGGGAGGAGTGGACATGAAGGTACAGAGAGAGGGCGAGAGAGGAGAGAGACATAGGGAGGGGGAGAGAGAGAGAGGAGGAGATAGATTGGGGGAGGGAGAGAGAGAGGAGGAGAGAGATGGAGGGAGGGATGGAGGGAGGCGGAGATGGAGGGAGGGAGGGAGAAGGAGAGAGGAGGGAGGCCGAGGGGGTACGGGGAAGGTGGGGGGATAGGGATAGAGAGGGGTGGTGGAGGTGGGGAACGAGGAAGGACAAAGAGGAAGAGAGGGAGTGAGTGTCGGGGGATGAAGAGATGGAGGAGGAGAGAGATGGAGGGAGGTAGGCAGGGGAAGAGAGGAGAGTGAGAGAAGGATATAAAGAGGGGGAAAGGAGGTGGGAGGAAGAGGGAGGGAGAGGAAGATAGGGAGTGAGTAATGGGGGAGGGAGAAGGATAGAGGAGGGAGATCGGGTGGTGGGGGGAGAGGGCCAGAGAGGGGGGGAAGCGGTGAAGGAGGAGGGACAAAGAGGAACAAAGGTAGCATGTGGTGAGGGGTATGCAAAGAGGTAGGGGGAGAGAGACGGAGGGAGGGAGGCAAGGGGAGAGAGGAGAGAGAGAGGAGGGAGGCCAGGGGGGTGGAGGGAGAGGGAGAGAGATGGGCGGTGGCGAAGGAGGAGGGATAGAGAGGAAGAGACGGAGGGGGGTGGAGAGCGACAAGAAGGGAGGGAGAGAGCACGAGAGGGGAGAGAGATGTAGGGAGGGAGAGAGGGAGAGATGGGCGGCGGCAAAGGAGGGGGGATAGAGAAGAAGAGATGGAGGGGGGTGGAGAGCGACAAGAAGGGAGGGAGAGAGCATGAGAGGGGAGAGAGATGTATGGAGGGAGAGAGGGAGAAGGGAGTAGGAGGGAGATGGAGGATGGGAGAGAGAGGAGGAGAGATATGGAGGGAGGGATCAATGGAGGGGAAGAGAGGGGGAGATGGAGGGAGGGAGGGAGAAGGAGAGAAGAGGGAGGCAGCAGGGGTAGGCGGTAGGTGGGGGGATAGGGAGAGAGAGGGGTGGTGGAGGTGGGGAAGGAGGAGGGACAGAGAAGAAGAGAGGGAGTTAGTGTTGGGGGGATGAAGAGAGGGAGGAGGAGAGAGATGGAGGGAGGGAGGCAGGGGGGCAAAGGAGAGTGAGAGGTAGGGGGGAAAAGGAGAGGAGGGGGAGGACAAGGGAGGGAGAGGTAAAGAGGGTGCGAGTAATGGGGAGGGAGAAGGAGAGAAGAGGGAGGTCGGGTGGGTGAAGGGAGAGGGAGAGAGAGGGAGGGAAGCGATGAGGGAGGAGGGACAGAGAGGAACAGAGGGAGCGAGTGGTGGGGGGTATGCAGAGAGGAAGGGGGAGAGAGGGGGGAGAGGCGGTGAAGGAGGAGGGACAGAGAGGAAGAGAGGGAGCGCGTGGTGGGGGTATGCAGAGAGGGAGGGGGAGAGAGACGGAGGGAGGGAGGCAAGGGGAGAGAGGAGAGAGAGAGGAGGGAGGCCGAGGGGGTGGAGGGAGAGGGAGAGAGAGGGGGGTAGTGGCGATGAAGGAGGAGGTATAGAGAGGAAGAGACGAAAGGGGTCGGAGGGCAACAAGAAGGGAAGGAGAGAGCACGAGAGAGGAGAGAGATGTAGGGAGGGAGAGAGAGGAGGAGAGAGATGGAGGATGGGAGAGAGAGAGGAGGAGAGAGATGGAGGGAGTGATGATGGGAGGGGAAGAGAGGGGGAGATGGAGGGAGGGAGGGAGAAGGAGAGAAGAGGGAGGCAGAGGGGGTAGGCGGTAGGTGGGGGGATAGGGAGAGAGGGGTGGTGGAGGTGGGAAGGAGGAGGGACAGAGAGGAAGAGAGGGAGTTATTGTTGGAGAGATGAAGAGAGGGAGGAGGAGAGAGATGGAGGGAGGGAGGCAGGGGGTAAGAGGGGAGTGAGAGAAGGATATAGAGAGCAGGAGAGGAGGGGGGAGGACGAGGGAGGGAGACGAAGAGAGGGAGTGATTAATGAGGAGGGAGAAGGAGAGAGGATGGAGGCAGCGTGGGTCAGGGGAGAGGGAGAGAGGGGGGGAAGCGGTGAAGGAGGATGGACAGAGAGGAACAGAGGGAGCGAGTGGTGGGGATTATGCAGAGAGGGGAGGGGGAGAGAGAAGAAGGGAGGGAGGCAAGGGGGGAGAGGAGAGAGACGGAGGGAGGGTTGGAGGGAGGGTGAGAGAGGAGAGGGAGATAAGGATAGAGAGAGGGGCATAGCAGAGGTAGGGGATAGGTGGGGGGATACGCAGAGAGGGGGGGCGATGTGGGGAAGGAGGAGGGACTAAGAGGAACAGAGGGCTTGAGTGGTGGGGGGTATGGAGAGGGAGGAGGAGACAGACGAATTGAGGGAGGTAGGGGGAAGTGGAGACAGATGCAGGGAGGGGATTAGGGGAGAGAGGAGAGTGAGTAGTGGGTGAGGGATGGGAGGCAGAGGGAGATAGGAGAGAGATGGAGGGAGGGAGTCAGGGGGTAGAGGAGAGGGAGAGAAGGATAGAGAGAGAGAGAGAGAGAGAGAGAGAGAGGGAGGGAGGTAGGGGGAGATAGGAGATAGAGAGAAGGATAGAGAGAGGGGGAGAGTAGAGGAGGGGAAGAGGAAGGGAAAGGAAGAGAGGGAGTCAGTAGTGGGGGAGAGAGAAGGAGATAGGAGGGAGGTCCAGGGTAGGAAGTAGGTGTGGGGATGGGGGGGGTGAGGTGGGGAGGTGGGGAAGCAGGACGGATAGAGTGGAAGAGAGGGAGAAAGTCACGGGGGAGATGGAGAGAGGGAGGAGGAGAGAGACAAAGGGAGGGAGGCAGGGGAGACAATAGGGGAGGGTGCTCAGATAGGAAGGGAGCAAGTGGGGGAGATGGAGAGAGGGAGAGGGAGTGGGAGAGAGGAGAGAGATGGAGGGAGGGAGGAAGGGGAGAGAGGAGAGATGTGGAGGGATGGAGAGAGGGAGGGAGAGAGGGAGGGATAGAGACAGGGGGGAGAGGAGAGACAGAGAGAAGGATAGAGAGAGGGGGAGAGTAAGTGTGAGGAAGAGGGAGGGAAAGGAAGAGAGAGAGAGAAGGAGATAGGAGGGAGGTCGAGGGGGTGAGGAGTGGGTAGGAAGTAGGTGGGGGGATAGGGAGAGAGGGAGGCAAATGTGGGGAGGCGGGGAAGGAGGAGGGACAGAGAGGAAGAGAGGGAGCGAGTGGTGGGGGGATGGAGAGAGGGAGAGGGAGGGAGCGGGAGAGAGGAGAGAGACAGAAGAAAGTAGGTAGGGGAGAGATGAGGGATATGGAGGGAGGGAGACAGGGAGGAGGAGAGAGGAGAGAGATGGAGGGAGGGAGGAAGAGAGAAGAAGAGAGGGGGAGATGGAGTGATGGAGGGAGAAGGAAAGAGGATGGACGTCGAGGCAGTGGGGTGATAGAGAGAGAGAGGTGAGGGGGAGGGTGGAGGTGTGGAAGGTGGAAGGATAGAGAAGAAAAGAGGGAGCGAGTGGTGGGGGGATGAAGAGAGAGAGGAAGAGAGAGACGGATGTAGGGAGGCAGGGGAGAGAGGAGAGAGACAAAGGGAGGGAGGGAGGAGGAGAGAGGAGAGAGATAGAGGGAGCGAGGTAGGGGGAGAGAGGAGAGGGAGAGAAAGATAGAGAGAGTGGAAGAGAAGAGGGGAGGAAGAAGGAATGAGAGGAAGGGAGGGAGAGGAAGGATAACAAATTCAAAAATGATGACCCTAGAAGAAGAAGAACAAGGCAAGTTAGAAATAATGGACAACACAGGTACATTTATGCTAAGTAATGATAATTATAAAAAATGGAGAGAAGAAATGAAGTCTAAGTTAATGAACGTAGGATCTCATGTTTGGAATATTATGTAATGGTTAAATTGAAGCTCCTCCATCAGGTGAATAATTACAAAAGAATAATGTAGCATTAAATGAGATCTTTGCTAACATACCTAATTCAACATTAGCAAATTTATGCACTATGAAACTACAAATGAAGTATGGGATAATATTTAGGAAATTCATGAAGGAAGAACAAAGCAATATTGTTCATCAGAGGAACCAACAAGTAACCTTATTTCTAAACAAAATAATGATGTAACAAAATATAAGTATGTTATGTCAGATTGAGTTACTGATTCAGAAGAAGAAATATTAGAGGAAGTTATTCATCTTAGAAGAATACTCAATCTTTCTTTGAAAAGGATTATTAATCTTAAGAATAAGTTGCAGGCATATGATAACAAGGATCATGTTACAGTAGAATCTAAACAATATTTTGAAGGACTTGAAGCTAAGATTGTCTCTCTAAGAGCAGTTCTACAAAATGCAAACAAAAAAAAAGAAGAGTTACTTGAAGTATTTGAAGAAGAAGATAATGGGTCGAAGAAAGAGTTCATCAAATTAAAGGAGCAATTAGAAGAAGGAAGAAAGGTTGAAGAAGCAATGAGGAAGTAGTATCAGGTAAAGGAAGAACAATATGAAAGAATGGAGGTTGAGGTAAACATTCTAAAAGTTAAATTAGAAGAAAAGGATAAACACTTAAGATTTCAAGATACTGCTAATATTTTGGATAATATTCTTAGTAGTCAAAGGTCTCCTACCATTAAACCTAGGATTTGGTTTCATGAAACTGTACAAGGAGAATCTAGTTCACAGGATTGTAAAAGGATCGTGAAGGATAACAATATGAAAAATGAAATTCCTTTGAAAAATATAAGAAGTCAACCAGATCAACATCCGAGGAAGATGAATTTTCAAAAGAAATCATTTTCTCCCAATAATAGAAATATTAATCAATTCTCTCCTCTCATCAATAATGTTGAATGTTTTATATGTCATAAGTATAAACATGTTGTAGACAATCGCAGGGGAAAATTGTTTCGGTCTCAAGAAAATAATCACTTCAGAAGATTCATATCATCAGTTACTAGGTACTCAAGTTTATTTAAGGGATAGTGCTTTACTTGAAACGTATTTCGTCACAAATATATTGATTGCAATAGAGGGAATATGAATCAAAAATATTATGATTCCTATGCTCCCTTTTATGGTCATATAAGATGTTATGCTTGTAGCAAATTTTCAAATGTAGCAAACTAGTGTAGGAAAAAATAAATAGATCGCTACATACAACATGGAAAACAATCATATAAGAATATTCATGTCAAAATACCTCAGAAAGATGGATCCACCAAAATTTCTCATAATAAGCAGAAAGAAGAAGAACAGATAAGATTTGGTCTTGCCCTCTATTGGTTTGAAGATGAAGATGAATGATACATAGACAATGGATTCTCTCATCACATGATAGGATATAAGAATAAGTTTGAGTCTCCCAGGAAAAATGAAGATGCTAAAGTTATTCTTGGAAATAGGGGGACATAAGAGATAGAGAGAAGGATAGAGAAAGCGGGAGAGTAGGGGAGGGGAAGAGGAAGGGAAAGGAAGAGAGGGAGTCAGTAGTGGGGGAGAGAGAAGGAGAGAGGAGGGAGGTTGGGGGTAGGAAGGAGGTCTGGGGACAGGGAGAGGGGGGATGAGGTGGGGAGGTGGGGAAGCAAGAGGGACAGAGAGCAAGAGAGGGAGAAAGTCATGGGGGAGATGGAGAGAGGGAGGAGGAGAGAGACAGAGGGAGGGAGGTAGGGGGAGACAATGGGGGAGGGTGCTCAAATAGGAAGGGAGCAAGTGGGGGAGATGGAGAGAGGGAGAGGGAGACAGAGAGAGGGGAGAGATGGAGGGAGGGAGGAAGGGGAGAGAGGAGAGATATGGAGGGAGGGAGAGAGGGAGGGATAGAGAGATGGAGGGAGGGAGACAAGGGGAAGAGAGGAGATAGAGAGAATAATAAAGAGAGGGGGAGAGTAGGTGAGAGGAAGAGGGAGGGAAAGGAAGAGAGAGAGAGAGTAGTGGGGGAGAGAGAAGGAGATAGGAGGGAGGTCGAGGGGGTGAGGAGTGGGTAGGAAGTAGGTGGGGGGATAGGGTGATAGGGAGGGAAATGTGGGGAGGTGGGGAAGGAGGAGGGACAGAGAGGAAGAGAGGGAGTGAGTGGTGGGGGGGATGGAGAGAGGGAGAGGGAGGGAGCGGGAGAGAGGAGAGAGACAGAAGAAGGTAGGTAGGGGAGAGACGAGGGATATGGAGGGAGGGAGACATGGAGGAGGAGAGAGGAGATAGATGGAGGAAGGGAGGAAGAGAGAAAAAGAGAGGGGGAGATGGAGTGATGGAGGGAGAAGGAAAGAGGATGGACATTGAGGCGGTGGGGGGATAGAGAGAGAGAGGTGAAGGGGAGGGCAGAGGTGTGGAAGGTGTAAGGACAAAGAGGAAAAGAGGGAGCGAGTGGTGGGGGGATGAAGAGAGAGAGGAAGAGAGAGACAGAGGGAGGGAGGCAGGGGAGAGAGGAGAGAGACAAAGGGAGGGAGGAGGATAGAGGAGAGAGATAGAGGGAGTGAGGTAGGGGGAGAGAGGAGAGGGAGAGAAAGATAGAGAGAGTGGAAGAGAAGGGGGAAGGAAGAAGGAATGAGAGGAAGGGAGGGAGAGGAAGGATAAAAAATTCAAAAATGATGACCCTAGAAGAAGAAGAACAAGGCAAGCTAGAAATAATGGACAATACAGGCACATTTATGCTAAGTAATGATAATTATAAAAAATGGAAAGAAGAAATGAAGTCTAAGTTAATGAACATAGGATCTGATGTTTGGAATTTTATGTAATGGTTAAACCGAAGCTCCTCCATCAGGTGATTAATTACAAAAGAATAATGTAGCATTAAATGAGATCTTTGCTAACATACCTAATTCAACGTTAGGAAATATTATGCACTATGAAACTACAAACGAAGTATGGGATAATATTTAGGAAATTCATGAAGGAAGAACAAAGGAATATCGTTCATCAGAAGAACCAACAAGTAACCTTATTCCTAAACAAAATAATGATGTAACAAAAGATAAGTATGTTATGTCAGATCAAGTTACTGATTCAAAAGAAGACATATTAGAGAAAGTTATTCATCTTAGAAGAATACTCAATCTTTCTTTGAAAAGGATTATTAATAGTTGAATAAGATTTCGAGGACAGTGGCTCTCGCCATCAAATCTAATAATTCAGTGAGTTCCCTATGCCACAAGCTCATTGAAAGTTGTCCCATTGATCCTAGGATCTATAGGTTACCGAAGATTCACAAGGAAGGGGCCCCTCTAAGGCCTATTGTCAACACCATTGGTGGTCCAACCTATCTTCTGGCTAAGTTCCTTGCCCTTAAACTTTTGCCCTTAAACTTAAGCCCCTGGTTGGCCGCAATGAGTCCTTCATGAAAGACTCTGCATCCTTCGTTAAGGAGGTTAAGGATATTAAGCTTAGCCCCAAGGACATTCCCGTCAGCTTTGATGTGGTCTCCCTTTATACTTGCATCCCTATAAAGGAGGCCTTGGAAGTGATCTATCGCCTAACAGATCCCGATACCGCGCATCTGGTGGAGATCTGTCTCACTTCCACGTTCTTCTATTTCGAGGGTGAATTCTTTGAGCAGACTTGTGGTGTTGCCATGGGTTCCCCTCTTTCCCCTATTGTTGCGAATCTTTTTATGGAAGATTTCGAAGCCAAAGCTTTATCCTCAGCTCGTCTTTTACCTAAGCTTTGGGAAAGGTATGTGGGTGACACTAATGTCATCTGGCCCCATGGCCCTAAGGAGCTGGATCGTTTCTTTAATCACCTCAACAGCCGGTCCTCTGCCATTAAGTTCACCATGGAAAAAGAGGTCAATGGTTGCCTCCCTTTCCTGGATATTCTTATATCTCAGAATAAGGATGGCTTTCTCTCCCACTCTGTGTTCCGAAAGAAAACGCATATTGAGCAGTATCTTCATGCCAATTCCCATCATTTCCCTGCTTAGAAGTTGGGTGTTCTTAACACCCTCGCTACTCGTGCCCTTACGATCTCTGATTATGAGAGCTTTGATAAGGAGAGATCCCATCTCCTTAATGTCTTTGTGGAGAATGGTATAGTAGACACCTGGGTTAGAAGGCTTTTCGTAAAGCCTCTAAAAATGCGTTAATTAAGAAAGAGCCAAAAGAGCGTCATCTAGGTGTCCATCTTCCCTATGTTCAAGGAACCACGGACACGATTGCTTAGATCCTTAAAAGGTATGATATTCCCTCAACCTTTAGGCCCCTCAACACCATTCGCAATTCCCTCCGATCGGTGAAAGATCCCATTGACCCTAAGGACATGAAGGGTGTCTACTTGATCCCTTGTTCTTGTGGGACCCCCTATATTGGGGAAATAGGGTGCTCCATCCATCAAAGGATCTACAAACATGCGGCCGACCTAAGACATGGCAAATCCAAGTCTTCAGCATTAGCTGAGCATGTGGAAAAGACCAAGCATCAGGTGTGTATTGAGGAGGCCAAGGTTGTTGCCAAAGTTGCTCAGTTCCATCATCGTAAATTGAGGGAAGCTATTGAGATTGAAAAGAGGCCGAGCAATCTCAATAGAGATGATGGCTGGAAAATCAGTAGGTGCTGGATTCCAGCACTCTCTTCTTAGTCGGTTTTTCTGCCCCCTCCTTGTTTTTGAGCTCTTTTATATATATATATATATATATATATATATATATATATATAATTTTTATTATTATTATTATTATTATTATTATTATTATTTTTAACTTGACAACCTAATATTATAATTTTAGTTAGAATATATATGTATATATATAATATTAACAATATTTAATAAATAATTTAATTAAATAAATAAATTACCTTTTTAAACTAACCATTAAATTATTTTATTTATTTATATAGTGTTTTATCCTAACTTTATAATTTTAATTATAATATATATATATATATATATATATATATGATTATTAATAAATAAATTATTAAATTTCTTTTTTTAAACTAACCATAAAAATATTATTAAATTAATAAATGAAAATTCTCGATGTAATATTATGATTATATATATATATATATATATATATATATATATATATATATATATATATATATATATATATATTATATATATATATATATATAATTATTAATAAATAATTTAAATAAATAAATAAATTACTTCTTTAACCAACCATTAAAATTATTATTGAATAAAAATACTCGTCGCTTAACAACCTAATATTATGATTTTATTTATATATATATATATATATATATATATATATATATATATATATATATATATATATATTAATAATAATTATTAAATAATTTAAATAAATAAATAAATAAATAAATTATCTTTTCAAACTAACCATTGAAATTATTTTATTTATTAATCCTAACTTTTTTTCTTAATAACCTAATATTATAACTTTAATTAATATATATATATATATCTATATCTATATATATATATCGATATAGATATATATATATATATTAATTAAAGTTATAATATTAGGTTATTAAGAAAAAAAGTTAGGATTAATAAATAAAATAATTTCAATGGTTATTTGAAAAGATAATTTATTTATTTATTTATTTATTTAAATTATTTATAATTATTATTAATATGATATATATATATATATATATATATATATATATATCATATTAATAATAATTATTAAATAATTTAAATAAATAAATAAATAAATAAATTATCTTTTCAAACTAACCATTGAAATTATTTTATTTATTAATCCTAACTTTTTTTCTTAATAACCTAATATTATAACTTTAATTAATATATATATATATATATATATATATATATATATATATATATATATATATATATATATATAATTAATTTAAATAAATAAATAAATTCCTTTTTTAAACCAACCATTAAAATTATTTTATTTATTTATGTATTTTTACCTAATTTAACTTATTTCCATAAATAATAATAATAATAATAAATAATAATTTGACCTGGGTCCTAAGGTTAAAATTAGCCATTAGTCAATTTAGCCGTTGGAGACTCTGCTCAGACTATTTAACATGCTAAGCTGGATCTATTTCTTCAACTTGTCCTAACGCTGAACCACACTCGTTGGTTCGAAACGTGTCGACAAATATCTGTCTACATGTGATTTACGTCGAAGTTATTCTTTCAAGGATTATTAATCTTAAGAATAAGTTGCAGGCATATGATAACAAGGATCATGTTACAGTAGAATCTAAACAATATTTTGATGTACTTGAAGCTAAGATCGTCTCTCTAAGAGAAGTTCTAGAAAATGAAAACAAACAAAAAGAATAGTTACTTGAAGTATTTGAAGAAGAAAATAATGGGTTGAAGAAAGAGACCATCAAATTAAAGGAGCAATTAGAAGAAGGAAGAAAGGTTGAAGAAGGAATGAGGAAGTAGTATCAGGTAAAGGAAGAACAATATGAACGAATGGAGGTTGAGGTAAACATTCTAAAATTTAAATTAGAAGAAAAGGATAAACACTTAAGATTTCAATATAGTGCTAATATTTTGGATAACATTCTTAGTACTCAAAGGTCTCCTGCCATTAAACCTAGGCTTGGGTTTCATGAAACTGTAAAAGGAGAATCTAGTTCACAATATTGTAAAAGGATCGTGAAGGATAACAATATGAAATATGAAATTGCTTTGAAAAAGATAAGAAGTCAACCAGATCAACATCCGAGGAAGATGAATTTTCAAAAGAAATCATTTTCTCCCAATAATAGAAAGATTAATCAATTCTCTCCTCTCATCAATAATGTTGAATGTTTTATATGTCATAAGTATAGACATGTTGTAGACAATTGTAGGGGAAAATTGTTTCGGTCTCAAGAAAATAATCACTTGATAAGATTCAGATCATCAGTTACTAGGTACTCAAGTTTCTTTAAGGGATAGTGTTTTACTTGAAACATATTTCGTCACAAATATATTGATTGCAATAGAGGGAATATGAAACAAAAATATTATGGTTCCTATGCTCCCTTTTCTGGTCATATAAGATGTTATGCTTGTAGCAAATTTTGGAACGTAGCAAACTAATGTAGGAAAAGATAAATAGATCGCCACATACAACATGGAAAATAATCATATAAGAATATTGATGTCAAAAGACCTCATGAAGATGAATCCACCAAAATTTCTCATAATAAGCAAAAAGAAGAAGAACAGATAAGATTTGGTCTTGCCCTCTATTGGTTTGAAGATGAAGATGGATGATACATAGACAATGGATTCTCTCATCACATGATAGGAGATAAGAGTAAGTTTGAGTCTCCCAGGAATGACGAAGATGCTAAAGTTATTCTTGGAAATAATTCTCTAGCAAAAGTTTTGGGAAAAGGCACAACCAAAATTAATAGGTATAAAAGAGCAGCTGACACTTTATTTGTTCAAGGGCTAAATAAGAATATTCTATGTGTAGGTCAAATGGAAAATAAAGGAAATGTAATTGTGTTTAATTCATCCAAATGCAAGGTTATAGATGAAGAAACTAGATAGGTCATAGCAAAAGGATACATAAATCTAGACAAATTATACGTGTTTAAATAAATGAATTCCGGTGGAAATGAGGAGGATACTTCCTCTCATTCTGACTCAAAATAAAAGAAGATGGTCATTACTACAGTACATTATTCTTAAAATAATACTTCCCATAGTAACTGCAAAAGTGATGTCAACTACATGACCTTAAGAAGAGAAGGAGAAGGTTATCAAGATCATTGATATATGATCTCAGGGGGAGCTATACATATGTATATCTTGATGATGATTCCCATGGTTTTTCTATATTCATGTTGCTTATATTAATGGCAGTGCATCTGATGTAGTAACAACAAAGAGGAACATACAATATAGGCTCAGGGGAAGCTATGGTTATGAAAATTCAGTATTTTACATTTCGTACATTGTTCTTATGAAGGATAGTTGCGTATATATGAAAATTTTGATCTATACAGTCGCATATCTTTCTCTAACATGATGAAATAGTGGGAAAAACTCAGTGCTCAAGGGGAGCATTTTATATAATAGTGCATTGTTGGCATTATGAATTCCTGCCCATTTCATGTTTCATGATGATGTTCATGATAAGTATGTAGATTATTAATGACATATGGTTGTTACTACTGAAGACACATAGGTTTTTGTTAGTGATTATGAATTCTTGGATGTTGGTTAAAGTTGCACATAGTGAAGTTAAATTTAAATAAAGGGATACGTTGTTGTGCTTCAAAATATTTATATGTCTTTGATGTATGGGGATTATGGCTCTTCCTACAAATGGAAAGAGCATGTTGATCTTGATGATATGAGGTCAATAGGATGAGTTGATAATAGATCTCTATGGAACATTCTTATTTTGTTGCTTCAATTGATTGATATTCTTATTGCAGGTTCCTATATGGTGTATGGTGCTTGTTGATGACTATCATGGTCTTGCTACTTAACTGTTGAGGTGTTTGGTTTTGGTTATAAATGTAATATTTGTCTCTTTATTTAAAGGTCATCTAAAGACCCATGATGTAATAATTGTAAAATTCAGTAATGTTTGGACTATTGTGGTCAAGTCAATTATGTAAGTAATCCCATTATTTTGAGCATTTTACGTAATGTTGAGTAAAAAATGTAACCCCACTGTGATGGGTGATTGATGTAAGCATGAGCCCTTGGTGATAGGAAAGGCCATATTTGGTTGAGTCATAGAGTCATGTACTTTTGAAGATTCAACATATGCTCCGGGGGAGCATGGTTAGTATATAGTATTCATATTCAACATATTAGGTCTACAATGCTCATCACTACAAAGGGAGTGTGAAGGCTTCATTAAGCTTTGGTAATTCCTTTTCCCTTGATGTCAAACGGGGAGAGAATGTTGGTGTTTGAAGAATAATTCTTGGAGTGAATCTTGGTGACTTGGGAGAGAAAATTTGTATGTTTACAAGTATTTACATGTGGTGGTAACTAAACACAAGAGTGGTTACCATCAAGTCCAAAGGGGAAGATTGTTCGAATTATGACTAAAGTGTTGTCCTCGATGGTGACGTACTTGATTAAGATGTCAACATGATGGTAGAATTATGATTATACACGTTGGTACAAATGTGACAGAGAGAATGGACAAAGGAATATCAATTCAGAGACATAGGAATGATAAAGGCAAAGTTTGGGAAAGTATACGCAGGTCCTATGAAGAAAGGTCGCGTACATATGCAGGTATGGCGAATAAGTATCGTGTACATATTCAACACCATGGTAATTGGAATACCAGGGGTCTTTGCAACGGTATTGGCCCATAGTATTGAATTCGACAATGGATATTTGAACCCATTAAAGAATACCATTGACATTACTAAAGGATTGGCCTAAGGTATTGGCTAAGGAATAAGATATATAAGGAGATGGAGGTCAAGTGTTAGTGTGTGAAAGTTTTGGTTTATTGATGAATTCATTCATTTGAAATAGGTGTTCACTAAGGAGCAGGAAAGAGGATTAGATCTAGTAGGTCTAAAAGAATAGTAGAGTCTAATGAATATGCTTGCTTCATCTTTTATGATTATGACTAACAATGATAGATTTTGCATGGTAATGATACTCTGACATGAATGTGTGATAGTAAGGCTTGTGAAGTGTGTGTTGTGATTTCACCAAAGCAACGATTTAGTGATTATAAATATATATGCATGTTTGTCTCTGAGAAGCCACATACATACATGGATCTGCTTCTGGGTAGTCGTGTATACATTCTGTGAAACTTTAGAATTTGTACGCAGGTGTAAAACATGAGAAGTGCGTACATACATAGATGTTCTTTCTAATATTCATATATAATATTAGGGTTTGTAGTATGAGCTGATAATGATGGTTGATTTTTTTTTATGTTTTTTGTTATGTGTCAATGAAGTCTCTCATATGATAATATATGTTTAACAATGTTGGTTGGGTTGAATTGTTTATGGAGTGGCATATTGACTGGTGATGATGAAACTGTGTGGTGATAGGTATTTGGTTTAGTGATATGTGATGGTCTCGGTATGTGATTTATTGATTGATTTAATGTGATAATGATTTAGACTTAGTTTTTCAGTATTTTGAGATTTTTATGTAGGTAGTCTTCATGAGAAGTGCATACATACAAAGGTATGATTCATAAGAGTAACTTATACCTTCTGATATATGATTGATCAGGATTTGCAGTGACATGATCTAATTTATGTGATGTGAATGGTTATGCACTAATATGATATGTTATGAATTAGTTTGATCTAGTTCCATTGGTTGATTAAGATTCGATTACTACTTTGATGATTCAATTGGTTCCGTGATTCAGTGATTTGATATAGTGATTTATTTCATAAGTGTTATTTGATATTGAGCTTAAATGATGGAAGTGCATCTAGTCTAAAAATATGATGAAAAGCTTCCAGAAGTTTCATGTTTTGAGATAGTTTAATCCAATATGAAACATTATGAAATGTGGTTCACAAAAGAGCTGAGGGTTGGAGCCTTGAGTTAGGGAGTCAAGGCTTTCTTCTAGTGGTAGCTGGTAAATCTATTCAGTGGTAGGAGATCCCTTCTGATGGGTGTTGGAGAATGAGAGAATGTTGTAGCCTTCTGCAACTTGCTTCTTGAATAGTGGTATGATTCTGCGGCAGTACAATATTGTAATATGTTTTCTCCTATAATAAAAGAAGAAGATATATACAATGACAGTTGTGGTTTTCTCCCACTTTGGGTTTCCACCTAAAATCCTAGTGTCCTCATATGTTGTTGTGTTTCTTATGTGTGATGGTTTATTATGCTCATACTGTTCATGGTTAATGTTTAATTAATGCCTAATGAATTAATGATGCACTGGTTCAAGTTAAATATATTCTGAAATAAATAACAAGTTAGTTAAATGGGTGTATGATGTTTTTCTTCATCGTAGTTGTGTGCATATGTTACTGTACTTAATGATAGCATCATACAGAAATTTGAATAAGAAATTCAAAGGTTTATGTGAGTTTTAAAATATTGATTCATCGGCCCCCAGTATTTTTCCCAACATCCATCGATTCTCTAGAATTTATATTTTGTAGACCTTTGATGATTCGTTATAACAAAAAAATATGATTTCTTTCCTGAGGATCAAGATTGTTCCTCTTATATTTAGGAACATGAATATATATAGGAGAACCAAACATTCTCATGTATCCAACCTGTGGCTTCCTTTCAGAAAATGTTTCTTCAAGATCCATACCTACTAGAACTTTTTGAGTGCTTCTATTTTGAATGTACATGGTTTTCAGTGATGCTTCACCCCATAAAAAAATGGCAATTCCAAATCATGCATGATGTCCTTGACAGACTCTTCAATGAACCTATTCTTTCATTTTTCTACACCATTCTAATATGGATTATAGGGTACAATTAGCTCCCTTGTAATCTTATTATGCATAGACTTGTGTGTGGTATAGATCGAAGTGCCATGTAACCTTTAATATGTGGTATTCAAGAGTTGGTAAATTCATCTCTCACCAACACCCTGTGTAATGGACTAAACCACTAGGAAACCCTCATTTCATTAACTTAGTACAAAGTTTTTTATAGTTGAGCATAATTTAGTGTGGAATTATGCAACAAATATTTATTTTACTATGTTGCTTTTAGTGATTATTTAATGGGAAACCAATAATAATATAAATTCCATTTAACCAAAAAGAGGTTCTATGACAATACTATGCAAATACCTAGCTTAAGGTTTGGTACTAAGAAAGTAACAATAATCTCACAATAATGATTAGCTAGATGTAACATCATTATTTAATTAATTACATTTAGTCTCATCTCATGTATAGGTCTGTACCTTTACAATACATATAGCGCAATATATTTATGGAGAATGTAGCTTAGTTCAATTCAGTTTATGAAAGAATTTGAGTGTAAGTATGGAGGTAACTTAGTGATCTCTTTACAATATATAATCTAATATAGATTATATATAGAGAGAGAAATTTAAATTAATTGGGTTTGTTTTGAATATTTTGGAGTAATGATTATTATTCTCTCCCCTCAAATTTCATTTTTGAAAGTGATTTATAAAAATGATATGATAAAATTTCTCATAATAGATTTTAACATTATTGTTGAGTTTAATTCTTTTACTATTTAGATAGAAAAATAAAGTAAACTCATATTAATGGTAATGAAATCCCATCATGCTTGAATGCTATTTTTTTCTTTTTAAAATATTTTTTGCATTTAATAATTATATAGAATGGCATAAATAGGATAATTGACATAACTCGGGTAGTTCAATTGGAAGCCATGGGATCTAAGAGTGCTTGTAATAGTAGTAGTTGTTGAAACTTTACTAGTTATATTTTCCTAATCATTATATTCGATTTAAAAAATACAATCTCATATGATTAACATGAATAAGCACTTACCACTAGAGAGAGGTGACTAGTATTTTGATGGTCAAAAGCACAAAGAGCAGTTATGGAGGTGAGCTTCATTGAAATAATCTATAAAAAAACATTTCCAAATATTAATATAATAAAAGTGAAGAAATGAAATCCAATTACAAATTTAGATATGTTATTTCCGACCATTTTAACTGAAGTAATTCGTACCTTCACCTAGCTTTTCAAGGACTACACATAGTTGATGATTTCCTCTAACGCAAGTGTAAGCTAGTATATAACATACAATGTAATAATAATTTTCAATTCAATCACTCAAACAACATTAATCGTTAATTCAACCATCTTTAAAAAAACCATCGACTCAAAAAGCAAAACCATATTGATCCATCATTAATTTAAGAATCAGATGTAAGTCATCAATTCAACAAATATGAAAAGAGAGAAGATTTTTTTAAGCTCTCACTAGACTTTATAAGATTTAAATGGCAACATAAGAAAATATTACTTTTACGAAATTGTGTCACAATAAATATTTTTTACCTTAATGCACCTACTGCCTTTTCTATATATGCATTTTATTGATACTTCAGCTTTTTTAGTGTTGTGAAAGAAACTATGAAAAAAGAGCAGCAATATTATATTTTTGAGCAACCAAGAATAAGGTTTTGTACAACATTCATGCAGTCACTAGTCTATGGCCTTTTGACTTACATTTCATTGAAATTTAATGGATATAAATCTATTATGTGTCAAACTAATAAATTATTAATTTTTTATACGTATATATACCCTTTCCTTCTAGCTACGACTGTCTATATATTGTCCTCTTCTTGATCTCATGTGGATATAACCCTTCTGAGAATACAATGTTGCATTTGACCTCTACTTCTTCTTTGCTATTGTTGATGATCTCAAAAGCCTCAGGTTCGTGTATGAGAATTGGAGGAGCTTCATGTTCACTTAGGTCACGAGATGTTCTAGTCAAGAAGATCGATGCATGGAAACACTACACAATATTAACAACCGATGTTAGAAAAGTGTGAAAACGCCGAAAAAATTCAATCGAGTGAAACATCATACAAGGTAAAGAATGAATAAACAGAGCTCATATGCACAAAGAATTCATGGAAATGATGTTGCATGAGTGGATCCAGAAAAGCGTTAATTAATTGTAGACAATTTTTCCTCACTCCGTTGCAAATACGAAGATAAATTAGTGTTGAAAATCGGGTACCTGTGGGATCCATAAACGCGTCATGCATTGCTCGCATATATATTGTTGTATGCATAACACCTAATATAGGATATCCCATTCAATAAACCAATTTTCCAATTCCAATAAAGGCATTAGTTGTTTGTGCATTCCATGAAAGGATAAGATGTATGTATATGACAATTGCTAGACAAAATGGTTTGGTTAATTGTTGTATGCCATTATTCAAATCTAAGGAACCCTGAGGTATTGTGTCATACACCTCACCTGAGACACACATCATCATAACAACATCAATAATCTAGTGGCCGAGGTGTACTGGAGTTGCATATAATCACGTATCTCTGCAGATAATGGTGATTGTATACCCAGATGCATAGTCAAGGTGGAGAATGAGGCCAATGTGGTAAAGGATAGTGTGGTTGTTAATGGAATCTTTGATACTTGAAGGAAAATGTTACCTATTGGCAAGTCTTTTCACGTGCACATCATATTACGTTCGAATGTTTTTTAGTTTAGGGAAATGTTGTTCCAAAGATTAGGTGTGACAAAGAAAATTCACCAGCCCCAATTTGTCAGTTTTAATGATGAATATTGCATCCTTGAATTTAATTCTTAATTGAGTTCAAGTTTTACGACAAAGATTCACTTTATTCTGTGCATGATACTTTGGAGATAGGCTTCGGCCTTATAGTGTACTCCACCTGCAGATGATGAAATAACCTAATATAAGTAGTGAACTCTATATTTCGACATTAAATTACACCTGTACTTCAGACATGAGGTTTTAATCTTACACTATGCCCCACCCATAAGTAAAGAGAGTGGAAGATTATTATTGTGCAAGATTGGGTTGATATTGAATTGTTCCTTTCTTAGCTTATTTATCTATAATGAGATTAAAACCTAATAGCTTATCTTAATTAATGCGTTAAAATAATGAGATTATATTTTACAAAAATTAATTAATCTAAAAAAAATTAAAACCATTACTAATTAAACCTATAAATATTATATTTAAAACAATATATTTTTAATGTATTAAAATAAAAATGTTTAAGGTTTGTTGTAATCTTCTGATCATTGTTTTAGAATTGAATTAGTGATGTCAATTACAAGTGGAAATTATATGCAAGTGGAAATTTTATTAACACCCCTTGGAATAAGATTTCTCTAAAGTATCAAATGGAAATGTCTCTATGGATGCAGAATGGTCAATGAATGCACACGAAAGTTGACTGAGCAAAAAGAATAAATAAAATGAATATATTTTAAATTAAAAATTCCACTCAATGTTTTCAAGATATTATTAGACAAACTTCAATATTACGGGTGTGGCCAATATTATATAAAGTTTAACCTCTAACCATTGGTTGGGCCATTAACCATAAATGAAGAAATAAATCATGTATGAATAGTGTAGTCTATAATGAATTTTTCCTACTTACATTAGTATTGCTCACTTAATGCTCAAATGAAATGATTTTGTAACACCCCCCTAGCTGATTATCCATGTAAAAAATATAAGACAAAGGTAATGGGACACATATTCTAAGATGAATGGTGGGAAAGACATCATAGTAGGTGTCACTTTTGGTTTATTTAAGGCTAAGGAAATTGGCAAAGGAAATGGCAAAGAAAAAGAAGGCATTAATTGGCATTTATTTATGAAAATAATGGAGAAAATAGGAGAAAAGGAAGGTTAAAGGTCATAAAATCGTCTGAGGAGGAAATTGAAAGAAAATAAAGAAAAATAAGGAAAATAGAGGCCTTAATGATAAAAATGCTTTTGAGGATCACCTAACAGTCTTTCGTCAGTTCAATTTTGGGGCTCTATTCTATTGTCTCATTCTGTCACACTTAGATTATTCTTGGAACATGCTTAGAGCACTCTAGTATTCACTTGGATTGGAGAAAGAAGGCAAAGGAAAGAAAGAAAGCACAAGGGAATATTTGGATTAGTAACTACAATTGGATTTCTTTGCAGTTATAGAGTTGCATGTATGACTTCCTTGCTAGTTTTGGAATTCATGGTACATGCATCTGGTTTCTTAGTTATGTGTTGTCATTGGCATGGAGGATTCCCTAGATTGACAGTGGTTTGAGCCTTGTCATTTCCTCGATATCCATGGTGTTGTGGGTTTCCCACTTGATTGTTTTATTATTGTTGCTCATGCACTTATGGTTGTGGTTTGAGTCACTAGTTCTTGGAGCCTTGGTTTGACAAACACTTTGGAAGCCCTAGAATAGCTTGGGTTGAGTTGCTAATCTTGGAGCCTTGGTTGGAAAAATGATCTGGAGCCCTTGGTGGGTTAAGTTACTAGTCAGAGAACATTGGCTAGATAAATTCTCTATAGCCCTGTGGTAGTTGTGGGTTGAGTTACTAGTCCTAGAGACTAGTTGGAACAAACACTATAGAGCCCTCGACACCTTGGGTAGAGACTGATCTAGTTGGCATTGGTGATGTCTGAGAATGAGGTGGAATCACTGGATGATGGTTGAGGTGGTTTGGCATTTTGGAAGACCCGGTTTTCTTTTGGCTGGTTTATTCCATATGATCATACATTCATGCTTGGAATATGGCAAGGGGATGATTGGCTGAAAGAGAGATTTGGTTCAACCCAATCTATGGTCAGGTGGTACATGGAAGTCCCTGACTTGGTTGGATTTTTCATATGTTAATAAGAAATCTTTTTCTCTTTTATTTCATGAGTATTTACACTTGCTATTATGTGGCTTTGAAGGTTTTTCCATCATTGTTATTATTCTGGTTATATGTTGGTTATAAGCATGGTTTTATAACAGGTTCTAGCTATGGCTCTTCATATGTTTGAAATTTTTATGAATAGTTAATGAATGCATCAGATAATAAATATTATTGGTGCTATTATGAGAGTTCATTAGACCTTCTTGGTGAATCTTAGATAATTTCCAGGCCCCTACGTTCATATATGCATTCATTACTTGTAGATTTCATGTTCACCATATGTTTGACAAAATGATTTTCATGTTTTGGCTTGGTTAGATAAATTTATTGCCTAAGTTTTTTATGAATGGATTTGTCTTGATGTTATATATCATTCTAGAAAGTCTCACTATGTTTTGGGCAGTGTTTGGGAGACAAGCCCTGAAAAGGTGGAAATTATTTTGGGGACGCAGGCTTAGAACTAAGGAATTAGGACTACATTAGCTACCTTGCAAGCTTATGCATGTGACTGCAGGCTTACATTCACATGGAGGCCTTTTTATGCATGCGATTGTGGGCCTAGATCACTAAAAGGGAAAGTTAGCTCAGGGTTTGGGCACCTAGAGTGGTTGTTTAGCTCTGAAGGTTCTTGTAGCTCTTGAGGGAGGTAAACAAAGTTTTAGTTTGTTGATTCCACTTCCTCAATCATACCTAGGAGGTTGAGTCATATCATTGTAACTCTTCATCACATGTTTACCCGATAGACTGGAGAAGTTGGGTAAACATGGAAGCAGGGTGCTAGAGAGTGGTATCAGAGCATGGTTCAAACACTTGGACTGGATATGGTTATGGATATCCCATTTAGCCCATCTGGATAGATGCATTTTGTTATGTATGAATGCATGCTCATGGTTATGGTTATGAATGCATAGTAGGTTAGACCTACATCATGGTGGTCATTATGCAGTTTCTGTCATCATGATGTTGTTGGTATGTTATGATGTTTATATGTTGGGTGAGATGGACGTTGATGCTACTTTGGATCGGTTTGCGCATATAGTTATGGTTATGATATTCATGTATGAGTCGATATAATTGTGATATTGTGTCATACTAATATGGACTGACTTGTGCAGATGTGATAGCCTCCCCTGAGATACATTGAGGTATGAGTGTGATTATGTCATATGTTTGGTTTATCTAACATGATATGTTTATAGTTTGTCTCAATGTTTGATTAATTGCATTATATTTGTATGTGTATATAATATTGCATGAAAGAATTATCTTGTTTTAAGATTATTTTACTATCACAATATGCATTGGGACAACTAATTTGCACTTGAGTGTAAGTCGGTGCTAGTTGTAGTATTATGATTAATGACTATGAGTTTATTATGGCATGACTATCAATCTTGGCAAAGGTTGATTTCAAATTAATATGCATTATGTCTTGATCTTTGGAACATGTGACTGACATGAGTGAATAGTTGCAGGGTAACATGCTTGGTATTAGCATGACAAGGTAATAGTTGATTTGTTTATATGAATAACAGTAGGGTAATCTGATAGTACATATAAAAACTCCATTGTAGTAAGGAAAAATATAAAGGAAAGGAATTTGGTGAAAATTCATTTGGCTATGTTTGGAGACCTTTTGTTCCAAATGAATGAGTGCTTTTCATGAATACATGAAGTCTTCTTAACCTTTATTTTGGGTGACATTGTGTGGAGATATGTTATATTCATGAACATGTATTTGACAGGTGTAACATTTGGTTTCATGTTATGGGGGATTCATCAAGGAATTGGAGTCCCTTGAGAGATAACATATGTATGTGTTCAGTTACAAGGAAGTGTGCTCAACACAACAAGGTAAGGTAACAAGTATATTGTTACATTTATGTGTGAAATAATAGCTACGTGTTTATGGAAGTATGATGCAGGGGATTGCATGGAAAAAGAGATGGCCATGGAATCTTGGAGAAGGGTGAGGTTGATCTTTCCCTTGGAGGCATTGGGAACCCATGGGGTTGAGTCCTAGTTTTTTTAATTAGTCTTAGGATTTCGATGCTTTGTGATCTATTTGCACTTGATTTGCAGTTTATTTTATGTCTGGTACATGGCCATGCCACTTGGTTTGTGGTATTATAATTTTTTTGGTTTTTCATGGTTTTCTTCATGTTTCTTCTTATTCTTTCCTTTTATGTTTTGGGGGACTTGGGAATTCATTGGGGAAAGAGGAAGTTAATGGAGCTTGGGAAGCATTAAATGAAACCCAAGAGGTAATGTAAGACTCAAATGAAGCTTCGTGCATGAGTAAACAACAATTGAAGGAGGATTTGGTGTTCAATCTTAAAGATGTATCATTGTATTGTATAAAACAGATTTCCTAAAGACGGGAAGATCCAAAATGCGTTCAGTGATAATCGTTGTTTCAGAACAATGGTTTGGATTGATGTATGAGGATGTGGGATCGTTAACATTGTGCTTTAAATCTCTTTGCATGCTATTTTGAATTGTATGCAATCTTCGATCATCTACAAATATGACCATGAAGTCAACGAAGAATACGAGAGAAGTTAGCCTTAATATGACCGATAATTAATATGACAATTAATTAATTATCATTCTCCAATTTATTTAAATTTTCCCTGCACATATGTAGGATTTCAAAAAACCTAATCGTTATCTCTATATTTAGAATAGAATTTGATAACCTGGAAAAAGCAGGGCACACCAACTACAAACCCCGAAAAACCAGGATACACGAAGAGGAAAAGCCGGAAAATCCGGATATACGTTATCATCAAATTTTATTTCACTCCTCTTGACATGGTGGTAGTTTGATGTGATCAGTATAAGACAACGCTCACCTATTTCATCTCTTTATTTGTCTATTCTTATGTTTCTGTGTCTCTGTGTGGGTTTGGAAGTATGTCATTATTATTTTTGTTTGTGTGTTACTTTTGGGTGAAATTAAGTCTGTGAGCCTCAAAGCATGAAGCAGAGAAGGGAAAATTCCTCAAGCAAAGGTATTTCAGTACTATTCTATAGCCTAACCAAACCATCCAATGCAATCTCCATGCTACTTCTCGATGGATGGATGAGGTGAGGCAGATATCGTTTTCATTTTTTTTATTAAATCTCTTTCATTTTAGTATTATGAATTCACTCATTATATCTGAATTTTTTTTGGTGTTCTTGATTATTTTCTTGATTATTTCAGCTTCTTTACTGCGCATTTAGAAAAGACAAACCAGGGAGTGAAAAGGACTATGGAGCAAGTAGTTTTAAGGTATCTGGCAGTTACTTTTGAATACCTTCTTGATTGTAGTGTAGTTGATTTAAATATCGATTTATCTATAAGATTTAGAACTCTTTGGTTAAAAAATATAAAGACCTGTTTCTAATTTCTAGATATGCAAATATAGAAATAGCTATGAAAAATAAGTATAGTGTGTGATTTCTCTCTGAATTACCTCATAATTGAAAAGAGAGTGGCAGACACTCAGGGCAGAAAAAATAGTTAAAAGGCACCTTGCAGTAACTTCTCAATACCTTCTTGATTCGGGTGTTGTTGCTTTAGATATCAATTTACTTATAAGATTTAGAAATATTTTGTCAAAAAATGTATCTGCATACCTAATACAAAGTTGGGCTTCACAGAATATATTAAGAACACAAAGAATAAGTTGCATCTTAAAAAATAAGTTTTTCCGCTGTCGAGCTCAATCCTTCACGTAGATTTAGGAATCAGGAAAATGAAGGTGAATTACTGAAGCAGAAATGGTTTAATTTTTCAGATTTCAGGTTGCTCTTTGTTTGAATCGGTTTTTAGTTTAGATGTTTGATTTCTGAGCCGTGGCCGTACTCTTAAAACATTTTTTATTTTTATCTTCATAATTTTGTTTCTATTTCTGAGATGCCAACACAGTCTTTCTCCATTCATCTTGAGGTTGGGTTGGGCTTAGCTATTAAGACTTTGGAGATACAGAGTCCCACAACTAAGCCATGATGGTTTGGTCCAAATCAACCCAAATAGAATGAATTAGAGATAGACTTCTAACAATTAACTTCTCTCAATTTGAATCCAGACAAAACGTAAATCAACTATATGCACAGCAGAAGAAAAGAGTGACGCTCTATTCCCTCTTCCTAAACCTAATCCGTTGTCTTGGAAATCCCCCTTTTAAGATCACTAGAACGTTCTGCTAATATTCTAGACAGAATATAACAACTGACTAGGGGAATATAACACGCAATAGAGACTAACAATTAACTTCTCTCAATTGCAAACAGGACCATACAACAATCCAATATTAGAAACAAGGAAACAAAAGAATGAGGCTCTGTTCTTTCTTCCTAAACCTAAACCTAATTCATTGTATCGAAAAAACTGGTTTCAAGATGCAGTTACCCTAATCTGTCGTCTTGGAAAACCCCGTTTCAATATGCAGTGAGTATCATATCCAGTCACGAGAGCGTTATGCTAATATTCTATTGGCTGGGAGCGTGACAACTCAACTAGGTTGGTGGATTCTATTCAGTTGGATGTTACATAATGATTTTAGTATTTCCATCTCCACACCGTTCCGTGAATTTGCTGGAATACGGGAGCGTGACAGCTTAGCTAACTAGTTGGCTTGTGTCTGGTTGGATTGTACGCACAAATTACCATATCTACATCATCAATTGTTGTGGTTATGTGTTGTTGGACGAAGCATGTGAAGGTCAATTATAAAATTGCTATAGTTAATTTTTTTATAACTTTTATAACTTCTTTTTAATATTATATGTATTTTTCAATGTTCTTTTTACAAGTGGAAAAAATTAATTTTCAGAATTCCATTAAAAATATTTGAGTCATTATTATTTTTATTACATTCTTTTCAATAATCTATAAAAAAAAAAAAAAAAAAATTATGACTTTTATAAATTATTGAAAAAATGTAATAAAAATAATTATAAAATTTTTTAATGGAATTTTGAAAAATTTTTAATGGAATTTTGAAAAAGCAACATTGAAAAATGCATATAATATTGAAAAAATGTTATAAAAATACAAACTATAGTAATTTTTTCACCCAAGTAAAATAAAACATAAAACATGAGATCCTATGATCCGAGTATAATTGGCCTTGTTCGTCTATATATATATAATATTTTTTTCTCTTATCTAAAAATATTTAAAATATCATTTTTTTTAATTTATAAAATTTTTAATAATTTAATTTCTTGTTAATATGGATTAATTATCTATATATATATATATATAGATATAGATATATATATATTGTTTAAGATTTTCATATATATTTATCCATATGTTGTTTCAGATGAGATTGAATTGTATGTTTTTTTCAAATATTATGTAAACACTTATCCCCTATACCAAATTATAAAACAACTCACTACTCTTAGAAATAATTATTTACTATTTTTAATTTATTATTTTAATAAATGATATGACAAATTAGGTTAGTATACAGTTGATCATGAAAATTAGAGAGAGAAAGGGAGAGTGAGATAAGAGAGGGGAGGATGGAGGGACACGAAGAGAGGGAGAGTGAGATAGGAGAGGGGAGGATGGAGGGACATGAAGAGAGGAAGTCAGTAATGGGGGAAGAAGGGGGACAATAAGGGAGCGAGTGCGGAAGATGGAGGGATGAGAGAGATGGAGGGATAGAGGCAAAGGGGGTGGGGAAGGAGGAGATTCAAAGAGGAAGAGAGAGAGTGAGTCGTGGGCGGGATGGAGAGAGGGAGGGAGGAGAGAGACAGAGAGAGTGGGGAAAGGGGATCGATGAGAGAGACAAAGGAGGGAGGAATGGGGATAGAGGAGAGGGAAAGAAGGATATAGAGAGTGGGAGAGGAAGGGGAAGGGAGAGGGAGGAAGAGGGAGCTAGTAGTGGGGGAGGGGGAGGAGCGGGGGGAGGAGTGGACATGAAGGTACAGAGAGAGGGCGAGAGAGGAGAGAGACAGAGGGAGGGAGAGAGAGAGGAGGAGAGAGATGGGGGGATGGAGAGAGAGAGGATGTGAGATATGGAGGGAGGGAAGGAGAAGGAGAGAGGAGGGAGGTCGAGGGGGTACGGGGAAGGTGGGGGGATAGGGATAGAGAGGGGTGGTGGAGGTGGGAAAAGAGGAGGGACAAAGAGGACGAGAGGGAGTGAGTGTTGGGGGGATGAAGAGAGGGAGGAGGAGAGAGATGGAGGGAGGTAGGCAGGGGAAGAGAGGAGAGTGAGAGAAGGATATAAAGATGGGGAAAGGAGGTGGGAGGAAAAGGGAGGGAGAGGAAGATAGGGAGTGAGAAATGGGGGAGGGAGAAGGATAGAGGAGGGAGATCGAGTGGTGAGGGAGGAGGGATAGAGAGGGGGGAGGTGGTGAAGGAGGAGGGATAGAGAGGAAGAGAGGTAGCATGTGGTGAGGGGTATGCAAAGAGGGAGGGGGAGAGATACTGAGGGAGGGAGGCCAGCGAGGTGGAGCAAGAGGGAGAGAGATGGGCGGTGGCGAAGGAGGAGGGATAGAGAGGAAGAGACAGAGGGGGTCAAGAGTGACAAGAAGGGAGGGAGAGAGCATGAGAGGGGAGAGAGACATAGGGAGGGAGAGAGGGAGAGATGGGCAATGGCGAAGGAGGAGGGATAGAGAGGAAGAGACAGAGGGGGTGGAGAGCGACAAGAAGGGAGGGAGAGAGCACGAGAGGGGAGAGAGATGTAGGGAGGGAGAGAGGGAGGAGGAGGGAGATGAAGGATGGGAGAGAGAGAGGAGGAGAGAGATGGAGGGAGGGATAAAGGGAGGGGAAGAGAGGGGGAGATGGAGGGAGGGAGGGAGAAGGAGAGAAGAGGGAGGCAGAGGGGGTAGGTGGTAGGTGGGGGGATAGGGAGAGAGAGGGGTGGTGGAGGTGGGAAGGAGGAGGGATAGAGAAGAAGAGAGGGAGTTAGTGTTGGGGGGATGAAGAGAGGGAGGAGGAGAGAGATGTAGGGAGGGAGGCAGGGAGGCAAAGGAGAGTGAGAGGCAGGGGGGCAAAGGAGAGGAGCGGGGAGGACAAGGGAGGGAGAGGTAGAGAGGGAGAGTAATGGGTAGGGAGAAGGAGAGAGGAGGGAGGTCAAGTGGGTGAGGGGAGAGGGAGAGAGAGGGAGGAAAGTGGTGAAGGAGGAGGGACAGAGAGGAATAGAGGGAGCGATTGGTGGGGTGTATGTAGAGAGGGAGGGGTAGAGAGAGGGGGGGCAGGCAGTGAAGGAGGAGGGACAGAGAGGAAGACAGGGAGCACGTGGTGGGGGTATGTAGAGAGGGAGGGGGAGAGAGACAGAGGGAGGGAGGCAAGGGGAGAGAGGAGAGAGAGATAGGAGGGAGGGGGAGGGGGTGGAGGGAGAGGGAGAGAGAGGGGGTGGCAGCGATGAAGGAGGAGGGATAGAGAGGAAGAGACAAAGGGGGGTGGAGGGCAACAAGAAGGGAGGGAGAGAGCATGAGAGAGGAGAGAGATGTAAGGAGGGAGAGAGAGAGGAGGAGAGAGATGGAGGGAGGGATGAAGGGAGGGGAAGAGAGGGGGAGATGGAGGGAGGGAGGGAGAAGGAGAGAAGAGGGAGGCAGAGGGGGTAGGCAGTAGGTGGGAGGATAGGGAAAGAGAGGGGTGGTGGAGGTGGGGAAGGAGGAGGGACAGAGAGGAAAACAGGGAGTTAGTGTTGGGGAGATGAAGAGAGGGAGGAGGAGAGAGATGGAGGGAGGGAGGCAGGGGGTGAGAGTAGAGTGAGAGAAGGATATAGAGAGCAGTAGAGGAGGGGGGAGGATGAGGGAGGGAGAGGAAGAGAGGGAGTGATTAATGAGGAGGGATAAGGAGAGAGGAGGGAGGCAGGGTGGGTCAGGGGAGAGGGAGAGAGAGGGGGGAAAGCGTTGAAGTAGGAGGGATAGAGAGGAACAGAGGGAGAGAGACGAAGGGAGGGAGGCAAGGGGGGAGAGGAGAGAGACGGAGGGAGGGTTGGAGGGAGGGTGAGAGAGAAGAGGGACATAAGGATAGAGAGAGGGGGGCAGGAGGGGGGAAGGAAGAGGGAGGGAAAGGAAGAGAGGCAGTGAGTAGTGGGGGAGGGAGAAGGAGAGAGGAGGGGGAGAGGGGGGTAGCAGAGGTATGGGATAGGTGGGGGGATAGGGAGGAGGAGAGAGGGAGGAGGAGAGGGATAGAGGGAGGGAGGCAGGGGGAGAAAATGGGGGAGGGTGCTTAGATAGTAAGGGAGCAAGTGGGGGAGATGGAGAGAGGGAGAGGGAGCAGGAGAGAGGAGAGAGATGGAGGGAGGGAGGAAGGGGAGAGAGGAGAGATATGGAGGGAGGGAGAGAGGGAGGGATAGAGAGATGGAGGGAGGGAGACAGGGGGAGAGAGGAGACAGAGAGAAGGATAGAGAGAGTGGGAGAGTAGGTGTGAGGAAGAGGGATGGAGAGGAAGAGAGAGAGAGAGTAGTGGGGGAGAGAGAAGGAGATAGGCGGGAGGTCGAGGGGGTGAGGAGTGGGTAGGAAGTAGGTGGGGGGATAGGGAGAGAGGGAGGGAAATGTGGGGAGGTGGGGAAGGAGGAGGGACAGAGAGGAAGAGAGGGAGCGAGTAGTGGGGGGATGGAGAGAGGGAGAGGGAGGGAGCAGGATAGAGGAGAGAGACAAAAGAAGGTAGGTAGGGAAGAGATGAGGGATATGGAGGGAGGGAGATAGGGAGCAGGGAGGAGAGAGATGGAGGGAGGGAGGAAGAGAGAAGAAGAGAGGGGGAGATGGAGTGATGGAGGGAGAAGGAAAGAGGACGAATGTCAAGGTGGTTGGGGGATAGAGAGAGAGAGGTGAGGGGGAGGGCGGAGGTGTGGAAGGTGGAAGGACAGAGAGGAAAAGAGGGAACGAGTGGTGGGAGGATGAAGAGAGAGAGGAAGAGAGAGATGGAGGGAGGCAGGTAGGGGAGAAAGGAGAGACACAAAGGGAGGGAAGGAGGAGGAGAGATGAGAGAGATAGAGGGAGTGAGGTAGGGGGACAGAGGAGAGGGGGAGAAAGATAGAGATAGTGGAAGAGAAGGGGGGAGGAAGAAGGAATGAGAGGAAGGGAGGGAGAGGAAGGATAATGAATTCAAAAATGATGACCCTAGAAGAATAAGAACAAGGCAAGTAAGAAATAATGGATGATAAAGGTACATTTATGCTAAGTAATGATAATTATAAAAAATGGAAAGGAGAAATGAAGTCTAAGTTAATGAATGTAGGATCTCATGTTTGGAATTTTATGTAATGTTTAAATCGAAGCTCCTCCATCAGGTGAATAATTACAAAAGAATAATGTAGCATTAAATGATATTTTTGGTAACATACCTAATTCAGCATTAGGAAATATTATGCACTATGAAACTGCAAACTAAGTATGGGATAATATTTAGGAAATTCATGAAGGAAGAAGAAAGGAATATTTTTCATCAGAAGAACCAACAAGTAACCTTATTTCTAAACAAAATAATGATGTAACAAATGATAAATATGTTATGTCAGATCAACTTACTGATTCAAAAGAAGACATATTAGAGGAAGTTATTCATCTTAGAAGAATACTCAATCTTTCTTTGAAAAGGATTATTAATCTTAAGAATAAGTTGCAGGCATATGATAACAAGGATCATGTTACAATAGAATCTAAACAATATTTTGAAGGACTTGAAGCTAAGATCGTCTCTCTAAGAGCAATTCTAGAAAATGCAAACAAACAAAAAGAAGAGTTACTTGAAGTATTTGAAGAAGAAGATAATGGGTTGAAGAAAGAGGTCATCAAATTAAAGGAGCAATTAGATGAAGGAAGAAAGGTTGAAGAAGGAATGAGGAAGTAGTATTAGGTAAAGGAAGAAAAATACGAAATAATGGAGGTTGATGTAAACATTCTAAAAGTTAAATTAGAAGAAAGGGATAAACACTTAAGATTTCAAGATAGTGCTAATATTTTGGATAACATTCTTAGTAGTCAAGGTCTCCTGGAATTAAACATAGGCTTGGGTTTCATGAAACTGTAAAAGGAGAATCTAGTTCAGAAGATTATAAGAGGATCGTGAAGGATAACAATATGAAATATGAAATTCCTTTGAAAAAGATGAGAATTCAACCAGATCAACATCCAAGGAAGATGAATTTTCAAAAGAAATCATTTTCTCCCAATAATAGAAATATTAATCAATTCTCTCCTCTCATCAATAATGTTGAATGTTTTATATGTCATAAGTATAGACATGTTGTAGACAATTGTAGGGGAAAATTGTTTCAGTCTCAAGAAAATAATCACTTCATAAGATTCAGATCATCAGTTACTAGTTACTCAAGTTTCTTTAAGGCATAGTGTTTTACTTGAAACATATTTTGTCACAAATATATTGATTGCAAGAGAGGGAATATGAAACAAAAATATTATGATTTCTATGCTCCCTTTTCTGGTCATATAAGATGTTATGCTTGTAGCAAATTTTGGAATGTGGCAAACTAATTTAGGAAAAAATAAATAGATCGCCACATACAACATGGAAAACAATCATATAAGAATACTGATGTCAAAAGACCTTAGAAAGATGGATCCACCAAAATTTCTCATAATAATCAGAAAGAAGAAGAATAGATAAGATTTGGTCTTGCCCTCTATTGGTTTGAAGATGAAGATGAATGATACATAGACAATGGATTCTCTCATCACATGATAGGAGATAAGAATAAGTTTGAGTCTTCCAGGAATAACGAAGATGCTAAAGTTATTCTTGGAAATAATTCTCTAGCAAAAGTTTTGGGAAAAGGTACAACCAGAATTAATAGGTATAAAAGAGCAGCTGACACTTTATTTGTTCAAGGGCTAAACAAGAATATTCTATGTGTAGGTCAAATGGAAAATAAAGGAAAGGTAATTGTGTTTACTTCACCCAAGTGCAAGGTTATAGATGAAGAAACTAGATAGTTCATAGAAAGAGGATACATAAATCTAGACAAATTATACATGTTTAAATAAATGAATTCCGGTAGAAATGAGGAGGATCCTTCCTCTTCTTCAGACTCGAAATAAAAGAAGATAGTCATTACTACAGTACATGGTTCTTAAAATAATACTTCTCATAGTAACTGGAAAAGTGATGTCAGCTACATGACCTTAAGAAGAGAAGGAGAAGATTATCAAGATCACTGATATATGATCTCAGGGGAAGCTATACATATGTATATCTTGATGATGATTCCCGTGGTTTTTTTATATTCATGTGCCTTATATTACTGGCAGTGCATCTGATGTAGTAACAGCACAGAGGAACATACAATATAGGCTAAGAGGAAGATATGGTTATGAAAATTTAGTATTTTACATTTTGCACGTTGTTCTTATGAAGGATAGTTGCGCATATATACGAATTTTGATCTATACAGTCATGTATCTTTCTGTGACATGAAGAAATGGTGGGACAAACTCAGTGCTCAAGGGGAGCATTTTATATAATAGTGCATTGTTGGCATTATGAATTCCTGCCCATTCCATGTTGCGTGATGATGTTCATGATAAGTATATAGATTATTAATGACATGTGGTTGTTACTACTGAAGACACATAGGTTTTTGTTAGTGATTATGAATCCTTGGATGTTGGTTAAAGTGTCACATAGTGAAGTTAGATTTAAATAAGGGGATATGTTGTTGTGCTTCAAAATATTTATATGTCTTTGATGTATGGGGATTATGGCTCTTCCCACAAATGGAAAGAGCATGTTGATTTGATGATATGAGGTCAATAGGATGAGTTGATAATATATCTCTATGTAACAATCTTATTTTGTTGCTACAATTGATTGATATTCTTGTTGCAGGTTCCTATATGGTGTATGATGATTTTTGATGACTATCATGGTTTTGCTACCTCACTATTGAGGTGTTTAGTTTTGGTTATAAATGTAATATTTGTCTCTTTATTTAAAGGTCATCTAAAGACCCATGATGTAATAATTGTAAAATTCAGTAATGTTTGGACTATTGTGGTCAAGTCAATTATGTGTTTAATCCAATTATTTTGAGCATTTTACGTAATGTTGAGTCAAATATGTAACCCTACTGTGATGGGTGATTGATGTAAGCATCAATCCTTGGTGATAGGAAAGGCCATATTTGGTTAAGTCATAGAGTCATGTACTTTCGAAGATTCAACATATGCTTCAGGGGAGCATGGTTAGTATATAGTATTCATATTCAACATATTAGGTTTACAATGCTCATCTCTACAAAGGGAGTGTGAAGGCTTCATTAAGCTTTGGTAATCCCTTTTCCCTTGATGTCAAATGGGGAGAGAATCTTGGCGTTTGAAGAATAATTCTTGGAGAGAATATTTGTGACTTGGGAGAGAAACTTTGTATGTTTACAGGTATTTACAGGTGGTGGTGACTAAACACCAAAGTGGTTTCCATCAAGTCCAAAGGGGGAGATTGTTGGAATTATGACTAAAGTGTTGTCCTTGATGGTGACCTACTTGATTAAGATGTCAACATGATGGTATAATTATGATTATATAGGTTGGTACAAATGTGATAGAGAGAATGGACAAAGGAATATCAATTCAGAGACATAGGAATGAGAAAGGAAAAGTTTGGGAAAGTATACACAGGTCCTATGAAGAAAGGTCATGTACATATGCAGGTATGGTGAATAAGTGTCGTGTACATATTCAACACCATGGTAATTGGAATATTAGGGGTCTTTGCAATGGTATTGGCCCATAGTATTGAATTCGACAATGGATATTTGAACCCATCAAAGAATACCATTGACATTACTAAAGGATTTGCCTAAGGTATTGGCTAAGGCATAAGATATATAAGGAGATGGAGGCCAAGTGTTAGTGTGCGAAAGTTGTGGTTTATTGATGAATTCATTCATTTCAAATAGGTGTTCACCAAGGAGCAGGGAAGATGTTTAGATCTAATAGGTATAAAAGAATAGTAGAGACTAATGATTATGCTTTCTTCATCTTTTATGATTATGACTAACAATGATAGATTTTTCATGGCAATGATACTCTGACATGAATGTGTGATAGTAAGGCTTGTGAAGTGCATGTTGTGATTTCACCAAAGCAACGATTTAGTGATTATAAATATATATGCATGTTTGTCTCTAAGAAGTCACATACATACATGGATCTGCTTCTGGGTAGTCGTGTATACATTCTGTGAAACTTTAGAATCTGTACGCAGGTGTCAAACATGAGAAGTGCATACATACGCAGATGTTCTTTGTAATATTCATGTATAAATATTAGGGTTTGTAGTATGATATGATAATCATGGTTGATTTATTTTGTTATGTTTTTTGTTATGTGTCAATGAAGTCTCTCTTATGATAATATATGTTTAACGATGTTGGTTGGTTGAATTGTTTATGGAGTGCCATGTTGACTGGTGATGATGCCACTATGTGGTGATAGGTATTTGGTTTAGTGATATGTGATGGTCTCAGTATGTGATTTATTGATTGATTCAATGTGATAATGATTTAGACTTAGTTTTTCAGTGTTTTGAGATTTGTATGTAGGTAGTCTTCACGAGAAGTGTGTACATACAAAGTTATGATTCATAAGAGTAACTTATACCTTCTGACATATGATTGATCAGGATTTGCAGTGACATGATCTAATTTATGTGATGTGAATGACTATGGACTGATATGATATGTTATGAATTACTTTGATCTAGTTCCATTGGTTGATTAAGAATCAGTTACTACTTTGATGATTCAATTGGTTCTGTGATTGAGTGATTTGATATAGTGATTTATTTCATAAGTGTTATTTGATATTGAGCTTAAATGATGTAAGTGCATCTATTCTAAAAATATGATGAAAAGTGGCCTACAAGTTTGATGTTTTGAGTTAGTTTAATCTAGTATGAAACATTATGAAACGTGGTTCACAAAAGAGCTGAGGGTTGGAGCCTTGAGTTAGGGAGTCAAGGCTTTCTTCTAGTTGTAGATGGTAAATCTATTCAGGGGTAGGAGATCCCTTTCGATGGGTGTTAGTAAATGAGATTAGGGGTTTGCAACTCCCTTCCAGTGGGTGTTGGAGAATGAGAGAATGTTGTAGCCTTCTGCAAGTTGCTTCCTGCATAGTGGTATGATTTTGTGCCAGTACAATATTGTAATATGATTTCCCCTATAATAAAAGAAGAAGATATATACGATGACAGTTGGGGTTTTCTCCCACTTTGGGTTTCCGCCTAAAATCCTGGTGTCCTCATGTGTTGTTCTGTTTCTTATGTGTGATGGTTTATTCTGCTCATACTGTTCATGGTTAATGTTTAATTAATGCCTAATGAATTAATGATGCACTGGTTCAAGTTAAATATATTGTGAAATAAATAACAAGTTAGTTAAATGGGTGTATGATGTTTGTCTTCATTGCAGTTGTGTGCATACGTTACTATACTTAATGACAGTAGCATACAGAAATTTGAATAAGAAATTGAAAGGTTTATGGGAGTTTTAAAATATTGATTCACCGGCCCCCAGTATTTTCCCAACATCCATCGATTCTCTAGAATGTATATTTTGTAGGCCTTTGATGATTCGTTATAACAAAAAAATATGGTTTCTTTCCTAAAGGATCAATATTGTTCCTTTTATATTTAGGAACATGAATATATATAGGATAACCAAACATTCTCATATGTCCAACCTGAGGCTTCCTTTCAGAGAATGTTTCTTCAAGATCCATACCTACTATAACTTTATGAGGGATTCTATTTTTAATGTACATGGTTTTCAGTGATGCTTCACCCCGTAAAAAAATGGAAATTCCAAATCATGCATGATGTCCTTGACAGACTCTTCAATGGACCTATTCTTTCATTTTTCTACACCATTCTAATATGGATTATAGGGTACAATTAGCTCCCTTGTAATCTTATTATGCATACAGACTTGTGTGTGGTATAGATCGAAGTGCCATGTAACCCTTAGTACGTGGTATTTAAAAGTTGGTAAATTCATCACTCAACAACACCCTGTGTAATGGACTAAACCACTAGGAACCCCTCATTCCATTAACTTAGTACAAAGTTTTTATAGTTGAGCATAATTTAGTGTGGAATTATGCAACAAATATTTATTTTACTATGTTGATTTTAGTAATTATTTAATGGGAAACCAATAATAATATAAATTCCATTTAACCAAAAGGAGGTTCTATGACAATACTATGCAAATACCTAACTTAAAGTTTGGTACTAAGAAAATAACAATAATCTCACAGTAATGATTAGCTAGATGTAACATCATTATTGAATTAATTACA
The DNA here is from genome assembly GCA_031772625.1 of Pinus tabuliformis. Taxonomy (NCBI): domain Eukaryota; kingdom Viridiplantae; phylum Streptophyta; class Pinopsida; order Pinales; family Pinaceae; genus Pinus; species Pinus tabuliformis. The sequence continues at coordinate 920,160,133 of CM062816.1, forward strand.
TTTAGTCTCATCTCATGTATAGGTCCATAGCTTTACAATACATATAGCGCAATATATTTATGGAGAATGTAACTTAGTTCAATTTAGTTTATGAAATAATTTGAGTGTAAGTATGGCGGTAACTTAGTGATGTCTTTACATAATATAATCTGATATAGATTATATAGAGAGAGAGAAATTTAAATTAATTGGGTTTGTTTTGAATATTTTGGAGTAATGATTATTATTCTCTCCCCTCAAATTTCATTTTTGAAGGTGATTTATAAAAATGATATGATAAAATTTTTCATAATAGATTTTAACATTATTGTTGAGTTTAATTCTTTTACTATTTAGATAGAAAAATCAAGTAAACTCATATTAATGGTAATGAAATCCCATCATGCTTGAATGCTATTTTTTTTCTTTTTAAAATATTCTTTGTGTTTAATAATTATATAGAATGGCATAAATAGGATAATTGACGTAACTCAGGTAGTTCAATTGGAAGCCATGGGATCTAAGAGTGCTTGTAATAGTAGTAGTTGTTGAAACTTCGCTAGTCATATTTTCCTAATCATTATGTTCGATTTAAAAAATCCAATCTCATATGATTAACATGAATAAGCACTTACCACTAGAGATAGGTGACTAGTATTTTGATGGTCAAAAGCACAAAGAGGAGTTATGGAGGTGAGCTTCATTGAAATAATCTATAAAAAAAACATTTCCAAATATTAATATAATAAAAATGAAGAAATGAAATCCAATTAAAAATTTAGATATGTTATTTCCCACCATTTTAACTGAACTAATTCATACCTTCACCTAGCTTTTCAAGGACTACACATAGTTGATGATTTCCTCTAACACAAGTGTAAGCTAGAATATAACATACACCGTAATAATAATTTTCAATTCAATGGCTCAAACAACATTAATCGTTAATTCAACCATCTTTAAAAAAACCATCGACTCAAAAAACAAAACCATATTGATCCATCATTAATTTAGCAATGAGATGTAAGTCATCAATTCAACAAATATGAAAAGAGAGAAGATTTTTTTTGAGCACTCACTAGACTTTATAAGATTTAAATGACAACATAAGAAAATATTCCTTTTACAAAATTGTGTCAAGATAAATACTTTTTACCTTAATGCACCTATTTCCTTTTCTATATATGCATTTTATTGATACTTCAGCTTTTTTAGAGTTGTAATAGAAAATATGTAAAAAGAGCAGCAATATTATACTTTTGAGCAACCAAGAATAAGGTTTTGTAGAACATTCATGCGATCACTAGTCTATGGCCTTTTGACTTACATTTCATTGAAATTTAATGGATATAAATCTATTATGCATCGAAATAATAAATTATTAATGTTTTATACGTATATACACCCTTTCCTTCTAACTATGAATATCAATAAACTGTCCTCTTCTTGATTTCATGTGGATATAACCCTTCTGAGAATACAATGTTGCATTTGACCTCTACTTCTTCTTTGCTATTGTTGATGATCTCAAAAGCCTCAACTTCGTGTATGAGAATTAGAGGAGCTTCATGCTCACTTAGGGCATGAGATGTTCCAGTCAACAAGATCGATGCATGGAAACACTACACAAGATTAACAACCGATGTTAGAAAAGTGTGAAAACGCTGAAAAAATTCAATCGAGTGAAACACCATACAAGGTAAAGAATGAATAAACAAAGCTCATATGCACAAAGAAGTCATGGAAATGATGTTGCATGAGTGGATCCATAAAAGCGTTAATTAATTGTAGACAATTTTCCTCACTCCAATGAAAATACGAAGATAAATTAGTGTTGAAAATCGGGTACCTGTGGGATCCATAAAGGTGTCATGCATTGCTCGTAGATATATTGTTGTATGCATAACACCTAATATAGGATATCCCACTGAATAAACCCATTTTCCAATTCCAATAAAGGCATTAGTTGTTTGCACATTCCATGAAAGGATAAGATGTATGGATATGACAATTGCTCGACAAAATGGTTTGGTTAATCGTTGTACGCCATTATTCAAATCTGAGGAACCCTGAGGTATTGTGTCATACACCTCACCCGACACACACATCATCATAGAAACATCAATAAGCTAGTGGCCATGTTGTACTGGAGTTTCACATAATGACGTATCTCTGTAGATAATGGTGATTGTATCCCCAGATGCATAGTCAAGGTGGAGAATGAGGCCAATGTGGTAAAAGAAAGTGTGGTTGTTAATGGAATCTTTGATACTTGAAGGAAAATGTTACCTATTGGCAAGTCTTTTCACGTGCACATCATATTACGTTTGAATGCTTTTTACTTCAGGGAAATTTTGTTCTAAAAATAAGGTGTGACAAAGCAAATTCACCAGCCCCAATTTGTCAGTTTTAATGATGAATATTGCATCCTTGCATTTAATTCTTAATTGAGTTCAAGTTTTACGACGAAGATTCACTTTATTCTGTGCATGATACTTTGGAGATAGGCTTCGGTCTTATAGTGTACTCCACCTGCAGATGATGAAATAACCAAATATAAGTAGTGAACTCTATGTTTCAACATTAAATTCCACTTGTACTTCAGACATGAGGTTTTAATCTTAAACTATGCCCCACCCATAAGTAAAGAGAGTGGAAGATTATTATTGTGCAAGATTTGGTTGATATTGAATTGTTCCTTTCTTAGCTTATTTCTCCATAATGAGATTAAAACCTAATAGCTTATCTTAATTAACGCGTTAAAATAATGAGATTATATTTTACAAAAATTAATTATTCTAAAAAAAATTAAAACCATTACTAATTAAACCTCTAAATATTATATATAAAATATATATATATATTTAATAAAATAAATGTGTTTAAGGATTGTTGTAATCTTCTGATCGTTGTTTTAGAATTGAATTAGTGATGTCAATTACAAGTGGAAATTATATGCAAGTGGAAATTTTATTGAGTAACACCCCTTGGAATAAGGTTTCTCTAAAGTATCAAATGGAAATGTCTCTATGGAGGCAGAATGGTCAATGAATGCACATGAAAGTTGACTGAGCAAAAAGAATAAATAAAATGAATATATTTTAGATTAAAAATTCCACTCAATGTTTTCAAGATATTATTAGACAAACTTCAATATTACGGGTGAGGCCAATATTCTATAAATTTTAACCTCCAACCATTGGTTGGGCCACTAACCATAAATGAAGAAATAAATCATGTATGAATAGTGAAGTCTATAATGAATTTTTCCTACTTACATCAGTATTGCTCACTTAATGCTCAAACGAAATGATTCTGTAACACCCCCTAGCTGATTATCCATGTAAAAAAAATATAAGACGAAGGTAATGGGACACATATTCTAAGATGAATGGTGGGAAAAACATCGTAGTAGGTGTCACTTTCGGTTTATTTATGGCTAAAGAAATTGGCAAAGGAAATGGCAAAGAAAAAAAGGCATTAATTGGCATTTATTTATGAAAATCATGGAAAATAGGAGAGAAGGAAGGTTAAAGGTCCTAAAATTGTCTGAGGAGGAAATTGAAAGAAAATGAAATAAAATAAGGAAAATAGAGGCCTTAATGATAAAAAGGCTTCTAAGGATCACTTGACAATCTTTCGTCAATTTAATTTTGGGGCTCTATTCTATTGTCTCATTCTCTCACACTTAGATTATTCTTGGAACATGCTTAGAGCACTCTAGTATTCACTTGGATTGGAGAAAGAAGGCAAAGGAAAGAAAGAAAGCACAAGGGAATATTTGGATCAGTAACTACAGTCGGATTTCTTTGCAGTTACTGAGTTGCGTGTATGACTTCCTTGCTAGTTTTGGAATTCATGGTACATGCATCTGGTTTCTTAGTTATGTGTTGTCATTTGCATGGAGGATTCCCTGGATTGACAGTGATTTGAGCCTTGTCATTTCCTCGATATCCATGGTGTTGTAGGTTTGCCACTTTATTGTTTTATTATTGTTGCTCATGCACTTATGGTTGTGGTTTGAGTCACTAGTTCTTGGAGCCTTGGTTTGACAAACACTCTAGAAGCCCTAGAATAGCTTGGGTTGAGTTACTAATCTTGGAACCTTGGTTGGAAAAACGATCTAGAGCCCTGGGTGGGTTAAGTTACTAGTCAGAGAACCTTGGTTGGATAAATTCCCTATAGCCCTGTGGTAGTTGTGGGTTGAGTTACTAGTCCTAGAGACTAGTTGGAACAAACGCTATAGAACCCTTGACACCTTGGGTAGAGAACGATCTAGTTGCTGTTGGTGATGTCTGAGCATGAAGTGGAATCACTTGATGATGGTTGAGGTGGTTTGGAATTTGGAAGACTCGGTTTGGTTTTGGTTGGTTTATTCCATATGATCATACATTCATGCTTGGAATATGGCAAGCGGGTGATTGGCTGAAAGAGAGATTTGGTTCAACCCAATCTATGGCCAGGTGGTACGTGGAAGTCCCTGACTTGGTTGGATTTTTCATATGTTAATGAGAAATATTTTTCTCTTTTATTTCATGACTATTTACACTTTCTATTATGTGGCTTTGAAGGTTTTTCCATCATTGTTATTATGCTGGTTATATGTTGGTTATAAGCATGGTTTTATAATAGGTTCTAGCTATGGCTCTTGATATGTTTGAAATTTTTGTGAATAGTTAATGAATGCATCAGATAATAGATATTATTCGATCTATTATGAGAGTTCATTAGACCTTCTTGGTGAATCTCAGATAAGTTCCAGGCCCCTATGTTCAGATATGCATTCATTACTTGTAGATTTCAAGTTCACCATATGTTTGACGAAATGATTGTCATGGTTAGGCTTGGTTAGATAAATTTATTGACTAAGTTTCTTATGAATGGATTTGTCTTGATGTTATATATCATTCTAGAAAGTCTCACTAAGTTTTGGGCAGTGTTTGGGAGACAAGCCCTGAAAAGGTGGAAATTATTTTGGGGACACACGCTTAGAACTAAGGAATTAGGACTACATTAGCTACCTTGTAAGCTTATGCATGTGACTGCAGGCTTACATTCACATGGAGGCCTTTTTATGCATGCGATTGTGGGCCTAGATCACTAAAAGGGCAAGTTAGCTCAGGGTTTGGGCACCTGGAGTGGTTGTTTAGCTCTGAAGGTTCTTGTAGCTCTTGAGGGAGGTAAACGAGGTTTTAGTTTGTTGATTCCACTTCCTCAAACATACTTAGGAGGTTGAGTCATATCATTGTAACTCTTCATCACATGTTTACCCGATAGACTAGAGAAGTTGGGTAAACGTGGAAGGAGGGTGCTAGAGAGTGGTATCAGAGCATGGTTCAAACACTTGGACTAGATGCGGTTATGGATATCCCATTTAGCCCATCTGGCTAGATGCATTTTGTTATGTATGAATGCATGTTCATGGTTATGGTTATGAATGCATAGTAGGTTAGACCTGCATCATGGTGGTCATTATGCAGTTTCTGTCATCATGATGTTGTTGGTATGTTATGATGTTTATATGTTGGGTGAGATGGATGTTGATGCTACTTTGGATCGGTTTGTGCATATAGTTATGGTTATGATATTCATGTATGAGTCAATATAATTGTGATATTGTGTCATACTAATATGGACTGACTTGTGCAGATGTGATAGCCTCCCCTGAGATACATTGAGGTATGAGTGTGATTATGTCTTATCTTTGGTTTATCTAACATGATATGTTTACAGTTTGTCTCAATGTTTGATTAATTGCATTATATGTGTATGTGTCTATAATATTGCATGAAGGAATTATCTTGTTTTAAGATTATTTTACTATCACAATATGCGTTGGGAAAGCTAATATGCACTTGAGTGCAAGTCGGTGCTAGTTGTAGTATTATGATTAATGACTGTGAGTTGATTATGGTATGACTATCAATCTTGGTAAAGGTTGATTTCAAATTAATATACATTATGTCTTGATCTTTGGAACATGTGACTAACATGTGTGAATAGTTGCAAGGTAACATGCTTGGTATTAGCATGACAAGGTAATAGTTGATTTGTTTATATGAATAACATTAGGGTTATCTGATAGCACATATAAAGACTCCATTGCGGTAAGGAAAAATATAAAGGAAAGGAATTTGGTGAAAACTCATTTGGCTATGTTTGGAGACCTTTTGTTCCAAATGAATGAGTGCTTTGCATGAATACATGAAGTCTTCTTAACCTTTATTTTGCCTGACATTGTGTGGATATATGTTATATTCATGAACGTGTATTTGACAGGTGTAACATTTGGTTTCATGTTATGGGGGATTCATCAAGAAATTGGAGTCCCTTGAGAGATAACATATGTATGTGTTAAGTTACAAGGAAGTGTGCTCAACACAACAAGGTAAGGTAACAAGTATATTGTTACATTTGTGTGTGCACTAATAGCTACGTGTTTATGGAAGTATGATGCAGGGGATTTCATGGAAAAAGAGATGGCCACGGAATCTTGGAGAAGGGTGAGGTTGATCTTTCCCTTGGAGGCATTGGGAGCCCATGGGGTTGAGTCCTGGTTTTTTTTACCAGTCTTGTGATTTCGATGCTTTGTGATCTATTTGCACTTGATTTGCAGTTTATTTTATGTCTGGTACATGGCCATGCCACTTTGTTTATGGTATTATAATGTTTTTGGTTTTTCATGGTTTTCTTCATGTTTCTTCTTGTTCTTTCCTTTTATGTTTTCGAGGACTTGGGAATTCATTGGGGAAAGAGGGAAGTTAATGGAGCTTGGGAAGCATTAAATGAAACCCAACAGGTAATGTAAGACTCGAATGAAGCTTCATGCATGAGTAAACGACAGTTGAAGGAAATAATTTGATAGTCAGTTGGATTAGTTGGGTCCATTGGGATAAATGGATGGTGGTAGGACATTCATGAGAAAGTTGACAAGAAAGGTAAAGTGAAGGAATCTAAGGTATTAGATGTGTTGGCTATGTTGAGAATTGTCCTTCTCAATGTTGTGCATGTCATGGAGGGTAGAGAGAGTTATCTTAACCTTGACCTTACAATATTAGGTAATTATGTTCTGATCTAGATTATGTTGACGTCTATATATGTATACATGTATGTGTGTATGTCATTGTCTGACATGGTTGTTAGGGATCATGATTATTTTATGCTAACGATTATATATATATGTAAGTATGTATGTCATTGTCTAACAGGACTACCAAGGATCATGCTTTTGGAGGAAAAATTTCTTATGTAGGTGAATGGCATGAAGAGGTTCTTGGTTTTATGAGGAATCAAGTGGGAAGAATAACGTGGAATATCCATGAGGTTAATATTGCATGGATGAGATTTGGTAATATATGCTTGCACTATGCATATGTTGTTTTATGGATAGGTAACGATAAAGGATACATCGGCTAAATCAAATCAGTGTGATCGGCGACATGCTGGAACATGAATGGATAGTGGAAAGACCCTAGAAGCTAGGTTGCCTGCTAGAGAGAGTGTGGTCTCTCGATGTGAAGTACTACTGTAGTGTATATGTTGTACATGTTGTACCTGTGGTGTTGTGTACATGTGGTATGGTGTACATTTATTATATGCAATGATGTGTCGATGTTGTATATCTCATGTTGTGTATAAACAGTGCTATGTACATGTTGTATATGCAATGTTGTGTACATATGGTGTGGTGTGCACATTGTACATATGGCGTTGTGTATATATGGTGTTGAGGACATATTGAACATGCGATGTTGTGTACATGTGGTGATATGTACATGTTGTACATGTTGTGTTGTGTACATGTTGTAGATGTGATGTTGTGTACACATTGTGAAAGTGGTTCGATGTACATGCGATGTTGTGTACATGTGGTGATATGTACATGTTGTACATATTGTGTTGTGTACATGCTGTACATGTGATGTTGTGTACACATTGTGAAAGTGGTTCGATGTACATGCGATGTTGTGTACATGTTGTGCAAGTGATGTTGTGTACATGTGGTGTTGTGTATATGTTTTTCAAGTGGTTTCATGTACATGTAATGTTGTGTACATGTTGTGTAGGTGGTATTCTGTATAGGTGGTACTGTGTACATGTTTTTCATCTGGTATTTCATGTGTGTCGTACATGTTGTGTTTTTTACATGTGGTATTATGTGCATGTTGTACATGTTGTGTTGAGTACAAATGGTATTGTATTATGTGCATTATGTAGTCATTATATCATGACATGTGTAATCAATGTTTTGTATTCGGCATACGCATATGTATTGTGTTGTACACTGGATTTAGGTGTATGTGTTGTGTTTTACACTAGGTTTAGGTGTATGTATTGTGTTGTGGGGCACACATGGTGTAGGTTTATGTGTTGTGTTGTACATCGAGTGTAGGTATATGTATTATGTGGTGTTGTACGTCATGTGTGGATGTACATGTCATGATGTCTACTATTTTTATGCATATTTTATTGATGAAAAGAGAAGTACTGGGTGCTTTCTGGATGTGGAAACTAATTCGGTGTGTACAAAAAGGACAAAGGAAAAAGGTAGAAGAAAAGAATTTATTGAAAGATAAGTATCAATATTTTATTTCAGTTTTATTTATGTATGAGATCTATGATTCTCATTTATGATGGTTACATGTGATATACGATTTATGATGGTTGTGTTTTGAGGTAAGAAGATGTGATATATTTATACATGATGATTTGGCCAAAAAAATAGTTTGACTTGTTGTGACAAGAAGTAAATAGAATTGAAAGTCTAACTTATTGATGAGCTAGCAATGAGGTATGATTTAAATTTATTTAAATTTATTTTTAATCTAATGGAAATTATGTTCTTAGTATAGGAAAGCATGGGAAATTTCCGGTTTGGGTGATTGAAATTGACTGCAAGAATTAGCAGCAACAACAAAAGGAATTGGAATAGGAAATAATATGTTGGTAAAGCATTCAGGAACAGGGGTGACCGAATTTTCCAACAGACTATGTAGTAGACAAGTGAAGGCTAGGGAATGGACTTACTTTGGTCATTAGCATTTCTAGATTGAATCAGATGCACATTGGGAGTGTGCCTTGGAACAATGAGATGGTAGTTGTCCACTAAGGAAACAACTAGCGCAAGGATTGTAGCATTGGAAATTGGATGCGTACTTTGGTTTTGAAAGTGGATTGTAGACTTACTAGGAGGGAGCTAAATCCTAGTATTACTTTTAAGAGAGGAGGTGTGAGCCTATGGATTCCCTTCTTGTTGATGCAAACATTGTATTCTTTTATTTTTTGGTTGAAGCAAATGTGCATATGTATATATGTGTATATTGTTGTAAATATTGTATTAAGTTATGTTTATAAAGCTCCATAGACAATATGATTATTTTCTAATTGAAGAAAATTGCATGAGTAGATTAAAAGAAAATGAAGGAAAATGAGGAAAATAGAGGCCTCGATGACAAAAAGGCTTATGAGGATTAGTTCATAGTCTTTTGTTAGTTCAATTTTGGAGCTCTATTTTATTCTCTCATTCTCTCACACTTAGATTATTCTTGGAGCACTCTAGTATTCACTTGGCTTGGTGAAAGAAGGAAAAGGAAAGCAAGAAAGCAGAAGCGAACAGTTGGACCAGTGTCTACAACTGGATTGCTTTGGAGGTATTGAGTTGCATGTATGATTTACTTGCTAGTTTTGACATGCATGGCTCATGCATGTAGTTTCTTGGTTGTGTTCTCATTAGAATGGAGGATTGTCATGATTAACAATGGTTTAAGTCTTGCAATTTCATAGATGTCCATGGTGTTGTGGGTTTCCCACTTGATTATTTTTTTGTTGGTGCTCATGCTCCTTATGGCTATGGGTTAAGTTACTAGTTCCTAGAGTCTTAGTTGGACAAACACTCTAGAAGCCATGGAACAACTTGGCTTGAGTTACTAGTTTGGGAGCCTTGGTTGGAAAAACACCTTGGATCCCATGGTGCGTTGAGTTACTAGTCCTAGAGCCTTCGTTGGATAAATTATCTAGAACCCTACGATAGTTGTGGGTTGAGTTACTAGTCTTGGAGTTGGGTTGGAACAAATGCTTTGGAGCCCTGGATAGCTTGAGTAGAGATTGATTTGGCTGGTGTTAATGATGTTTGAACATGAGGTGGAATCACTAGCTGAGGATTGAGGTGGTTTGTCCTCTGGAAGCACTAGTTTGGTTTTGGATGGTTTATTCTATGATATCATATATTCATGCTTGAAATATGGCACAGGGGTGATTGGTGGAAAGAGAGATTTGGTTCAACCCAATCTATGGTCGGGTGGTACATGGAAGTTCCTGACTTGGTTGGTTTTTTCATATGTTAATAGGAACATTTTTCCTCTTGTATTTCATGAGTATTTAGACTTTTTATTATGTGGCTTTGATGGTTGTTCTATCACTGTTATTATTTTGGTCATATGTTGGTTATAAGCATGGTTTTATAATAGGTTCTAGTTATGGCTCTTGATATGTTTGATTTATTGATTAATGGTTAATGAATGCATGAGCTAATAGGTGTTATTGCAAATACTGTGAGAGGGAGTTATACCTTCTTGGTTAATCTAAGACAAGTTTCAGACCCCTATGTTCATATATGCATTCATGGCCTGTAGATTTCATGTTCACCATATGTTTGACGAAATGATTGCCATGGTTAGGCTCGGTTAGGTCAAGTTCTAGACTACATTTTTTTATGAATATGTTTGTCTCAATTCTATATATAATTCTATAAATTCTCATTAAGTTATGGGAAGTGGTTGGGAGATGAGCCCCCAAAAGGTAACACTGATTTCGGGGTTGTGGGATCAGAATTAAGAAATTGGGACTGCATTCGCTACCTTGTAGGATTATGCATGTGATTGGAGGCCTACAGTCACATGGAGGCCTTGATATGCATGTGAATAGGGGACCATTTCACTAAAAAGGAAATTTAGATCAAGGTTTGGGCACCTGGAGTGGTTGTTTAGCTCCTTGGGATCCTATAGCTCCTAAGGGAGGTCAATATGGTTTTAGTTTGTCAACTCCACTTCCTTAATTGTAATAAGAAGGTTGGTTCATATCATATTAACTCTTCATCACATGTTTACCCAAGTATACCAGTGAACTTGGGTAAATGTGTGAGGAGGGTGTTATAGAGTGGTATCAAAGCATTGTTCAAACACTTGGACCAGATATCGTTGTGGATAGCCCATTAAGCCTATCTAGTTAGATGTGTGTTTTTATGCGTGCATTATCATGGTTATGGTTATGCATGAAAATTAGGTCAAACCTAAATCATGGTGATCATTATGCAGTTTATGTCATCATGATTTTGTTGGTATGTTGTGATGATGATATGTTGGTTGAGATGGATTAGGAGATGTAGATCATTATACCTATGATGCAACATTTCACATCGGGGTAAGAGCATGTCTTCATACAGGTTATATTAAGGGACTTTTGAGGTCTAAAATGGGCCTCCTAATTAAATTAGAAAATAATAGTGGAAATAATAAAATAATGTTAGATTACATCATCAAATTTTAGAGGGAAAAAAGACAAAACTATTTTTTTCCAACTCAGATTTTCAACGTATCTCCATATGGGTTTACTCAAATTTTTAGCAGAAACACTCAATGGATGCATAATTTGATTCCTCATCCAAGGAGTACCCATGTTTCATACTTTCGATTGACCCTACTACATGAAAAATGAGAAATACATGAAAATCATGATTTAAATCACGTTTTTTTCATGTATTTCTTATTTTTATTGTAGTAGGGTCCATAAAAAGTATGAAACATGGGTACTCCTTGGACGAGGAATTAAAATTTTCATCCAACATGTACTCCCACTCGAAATTTGAGAAAAAACTTAGGGAGATAAGTTGAAAATACGAGTTGAAAAATGTAGTTTTCTTATTTTATTATTTTTTAATCTTTGTATGTTTTTAATCCAAAAGTGGTGAATCATCCCCCATGGTTGACATTATTATCTTGAATCCTATTGGTTCTTATAAAGTTTATTTTGGTTGTACATTTTTCTTAGGAGGCCGATTTTAGACCTCAAAAATCCCCTAATTTTATGTTGGGAATGCAGGTATGTTGGTTAATGATTGTTATAATCATTATGTTTATGTACATGTCTGTCATTATATTTTTGTTGTTGTTACATGCATGATAGATGCTAGTTTATGATTGTTCATTTTTCTTAGGGATATATTTTTCTTTGCTTTTATAATTGAATTTCTTCATTTACACATTAAATTCACCCCATAACATCATAACTTTATTCAGATTTACATCATTATTCGAAAACATATGCAACTATGTTGAAAGAGAAATATCATCATCAAAAGAAGAAAATAATTCACACATAGAGACATCAGGATTGGTTAGAGACTAGGGAAAAACCCACTATGGGGAAAACCTTTTCAAATTATTCTTCTTATTAGATTTTCATTGAATGATTCAACAAAATAGAGTAAATGATCCATATCTTCATTAATACAACTATATAGGAAAAATAAACTAAATAATATCCATGAGATGGACCCAACCATGATCATATGCAAAACTTTGATTAAGAAGCATGTAATTAAGTGTCACAATTTTCAGTCAACTATTGAACAATACAGTGAACGAGAAAAAACTTTGGATAAGAAAAAACCAAAACCCTAGTTTCCAGTCGGTGAGTGACTAAAAGGATTTAGTCAGATGGATGAGCTAGCCAATGAGTGACTGTAGCCAATATTTCTATGTCATATGCCTGCGACTGAGACCTAAGCCATAAAACAGAGATGTGAGCTGCAATTTCACCCTGGTGCGAACCCATTCCTCTACGGATTTTCCTTAGACCTTTGTGAGCCAAAAATAATAAAGAGAATAGAAGAATGTCTCATGATGATGTCCAAATGAGTGGAGGTCACTTGTATTTATATCCCTCCATGGGTGTCCAATTTTCTTTAGGGCCAACCTAATCAAATATTCACATGTGGGCTTATAATTCTAAAATACACTTTGCCTTCAGCAAATTTGATGATTTTTAGGTCCATTTTGGTCCTCTCAAAAAGAGGAATTCAATGCAATAATTATCTCCATCAAATGATCTATATAAAGTTGAATTTGGCATTATTTTCCAAATTTAACACTCCCTCTCAACTAGGGATAATACCACCTACATCATGTCATGCATATCCTATCATCAAATCATATCCAATCTCAAGTATCTGATTATCATGTATCATCATTATTCATCTCGATTCATCTCTTTCTTATTCCTTCTTATCTCTTGATTGTCCCTACTCATATGTTGAACATTATTGAATCTAAAAGAAGAAGAATTTGACACTAGAGGGGAGCCTAAGCTACCACCCTCTATTCATTAGGGAACCACTGCTACCACCTGGAATCACTACGAGTGGGGATCCCAATGCTACCAACTTAGAAACATCAGTGGGGAGCCAAATCTACAAGCCGCATCAACATCAGAGGGAACATCTCAAAATCACATCAGGGAGCACATCTGAACCTGGAATCTCATGGGGTATCTAAACATCTACAACCCCATATTGAGAAATATGTGGTATAGGGGAGCACATCTCAACCCATCCTATTTCCTACTGATCTTCCCAATAATGACCTTCTAGTGTCACATGGTAGAATACCTGCATCATAATTTGAGCTTGGACTAGATACCAGACTTATCAAAGGTAAGGATCACATTCCCTAAGCCTCCTCAACTAGTTGGCCATAAGGGGAGGGACAATCCCAACAAGCTCGACTTGTAGGTATGATTCCAACTGGGGTATACTATTCAAATACAAATATAGGGGACAAACATCTCCAATCCTATGGGTAACAGATAGGGGTGATACCCTATTATCCCCAGATCCCACAACCTAGGAGCCCTCCATCTCAATTCGACACCCTGGGATCTCAAAGAGGGGGCAGAAGGGTCAGCTTATCTCATCATGTCTCAATATCATCAATCTCTTATTCATACAAGACATAAAATAAAATATTATATTAAAAAAATATACATATCAAAAAAGGATACCATAGTCCTTCTCTCTCTCCTGGAGGTAGAAACCACAAGCCTAAGCTTGTCTCATACAATATCACTAACTAAATATATCTTCCAATAGGATCCCAATTGTTATTATTGTAATATATCCTTGTCATATCCATAACCTACTCAAACGGCTCTCCAAAGAGCTTCTTCATCTTGCCTCATAGCTACTCATGCGAGCAATATTGTACTCAACCTTAGTTGTTCTTTAAGCTATGGACCTCTCATCCAAAATATCATGGCACATCTCATACTAATGTATTACCCAACTGTGCTCGTCAATACTGATACCAATCATTCTCAATACATCCATGTAATCGCATATCATAGAATGAATATCTCAGGTCAAAAATTAATCGTCCCATGCAGATATCTCGAAGGGCGCTCAGTGGAAACGCAATGTGTTTGAAGTGTCTCAAACATGAATTCACTTAAGTTCTATTAACAACATATATATACAAGGGTGAGTGTTGGAACATCAATGCTTCAATCAACTGTCAGTTGCGAACTCATGTTCAACAATATCTCTTCACAGCTTCTTGAAATTTAATCTGTCTGTCTAATGATTTGCATTTCCACTTCCTTTAATAGCTTCAGTATATAGATTCTATTTTCCCAACTTCAGGACCTTATACATCATGACATGATTCTTCATTTTGAACTTTAAAGGCCATATCCCTCTTACTTTGATTTTTAGAGGCTCATTTCCTGTCAAGAATAGACATTAGTATATATATCAAAAACCAAAGCCATACCTTGGACCACTTTTGAAGTCAAGGTTTGGATCAACACATGACCCTGGCTTCACCAGATAATTGTCAATGTGGGCATATTAGGCTCGGGGAGCTTTCTTCATTTATTTCTTTATGAAAACATAACACTTTACCAAACCAATATGCTCAACCTTAAATAAATCAATAGTGTGCAATCAAGTCAACTAAGTCAACTTATCAAAGTTTAGAAGCCAAACTAGAACTGATATCAAAATCATCAAAATTAATGTATCAAATTCTTTAGACCATGTGATAGGTAGAGATTTCATCAAAATATCAAGTTATTACTTTATCTATTATCATGCCAACTAGTTTTTATTTACTAAGAAATATCAAACCAAATTTCATCAGTTCATCATAATGATCATAATATAAATCATTTATGTTACTAGATACAAATGCATACACTAAGGATAAGTCATGCAGGTTTCATCCATTCATTGTGAGAATAATTCATATTGAATTACAATTTTTTATACTTCAACCAATGTGTCAAAGATAATGATGTGAACACAGAATATCACTGAAAGTCACTATGCCCATATAGCATTGATATCAAGGAAAATCATCAATCATCAAATCAAATCATTAGTCGTCAGGTCAAAGCCAAAAATTTGCATCATTGTGAGATCTATAGCCCAAAAGATATCTCAACATAAATTGAAAGCTCTAAATTATTATCAATCATCATGAAAAATTTCTAAAGCATATTTATGAACTACTAAACATTACATTAAAACTCCAAACATTGCTCATTTATACCAATCAGCCAAATATTGTCAAACCCTTGCAACTGTTATCAAATATTGTCATATACTGGCATCAATGATCAAATAAAAATACTATTAATTTTAGGTATGTTCTATGCTAGAGCAATTTATTTCAATTTTAATAGTTAGCTCAATATCTTTTCTAGATTAGCAATCACATTAGCATTAAAGTAAACTGTAGATAGAACATAAATATAAATCATAGAAGACAAGCCAAGAAAAGAGGACACAAGATGTGGTGCTAGCCAGGGAAAAACCCCAATGTGGGGAAACCCTTGATCAATTCTTCTTATATGTTCTTCAATAGTTCAACAGAGAGAGAGATAGTACATTTACAACAGAAGTCAACACTTTGACTTATCTAGATAAGAGCATAGATCATCTCTAAGAAAATGATACATGAGATCAGTTGAAGACATACTGCTTCAACTGATTCTCCAAGGTGACTCCTTCACCTATCATTGTGTTGCATTTCGTCATCATGCTACACCTCACCACACTGAACCATGTTGCACCCATCATCACTATGCTGCATATCATCACGCTTCATTAATCATGACGGTACCCATCACTATACTGCATTATGTGCCATTGCTGCACCATGTTGCCATCATGACCTATGTGTTGGCTGCACCTTACTTTCTTGGTCTCACTTGCTTGCTTATTGTCCCTAGCATGCTTGTTGTCCTTAGCGTGCTTGTTATTGCATGCGAGTTGTCCCTTGCATGCTAGCAGTAACATTGCATGCTTGGTGTATTCGCTGCTAAGTACCATATAATTGTCCCAATGTTAGTTGGTTGTCCCTTTCATGTTGCTCTCCTTTGGAGATAGATACTCCGGCTGTTCCGGTAGTTCCTGATAGTTCCGGCTTTTCTAGATTTTCCAGCAGTTCCGACAGTTCCAACTTTTTCAGTAGCTCGACAGTTCTAGCTTTTCCATCTTTTCCGGCTTTTCTAGCTTTTCCCACATTTCTGGCTTTTCCAGCTATTATGGCTTTTCCAATTTTTTCGACTTTTCCGGCTTTTCCAATAGTTCCGAATTTTTTAGCTCTTCCGACAGTTCCAACTCTTCCAGCAGTTCTAGCTTTTCCGAAAGTTCCATCAGTTCCGACTTTTTTGGCTTTTCTAGCCTTTCCGACTTTTCTGGCTCTTTCGGCAGTACTGGCCTTTCCAACTTTTCCAATAGTTCTGGTAGTTCCAGCTTTTCTGGTAGTTCCGGCTTTTCCAGCCTTTTCGACTTTTCCAGCTTTTATGGCTTTTCCGATAGTTTTAGCTTTTCTGGCAATTCTGACTTTTCTAGCTTTTCTAGCTTTTCCAATAGTTTCGAATTTTTTGGCTCTGCCGGTAGTTCCGGCTGTTCAAGCAGTTCTAACTTTTCAAGCAGTTCTAGATTTTTTGGCTTTTTTGGCTTTTCTGGCTTTTCTGGCTCTTCTGGCAGTTCCGACTTTTCCAACAATTCCAACTTTCTGCCCTCTAGATTAGGGCACTGTTATCCCTTAGGGTCTCTCCTCCTACTAAAACCCAAAGACAAGTAGAGAGAGGAAGAGATCCCAAGTGTGTGATGATGAAGTGTCCAAATGAGGAGAATGCTCCTTGTATTTATATGCAAAAATTTGAGGTTGAATAGATATGACTGTTGGGCTTCTGAGCCTACATAAGTTGCTGGTCGACTTTGACAATTTTTCCATAATCAGAATAAATTCATATCTCCATAAATACTTATCGGAATCGAATGATATTTAGATCAATCCTACACCTCTCGATGAGAGGAATATAGGAAAAATATCAGTAGTCACAAATAAGGTGATGCACATGGAGTTTTGCCCTAGTTGCCAATTTTAACACTCCCTCTCAACTAGGGAGAACTCCATCAACAATTCATCTGATTGTCGCTACTATTCATCCATTAAATGCATTGCCCTATACAACTTGACCCTTGTTCTGCTATGTTCTTCTTTTCTCTGCTCGGCTCTTACTTGAACTGTGAAGAAGAAGAAATGATCGAGGATGTGTCATACCATCCTCCATTGACCCAAAGTCAGTCTTAGAGTGTGTACCACTCTCACTGATCCCAGATCAATGGAGGTCATCCTAGCATAGGGTGTATGATAGACACAACGATGTATCCATCGATAGTACTATTATGGTCCCTATCATCATTTCCCTACTCATTGATCAGATTAGAGGTACTTCCCATGAGCCGCGGACTGCATGGGTAGGATTCCTCGACAGGAGAATGAATCATCATGTCCACAAGAGAACGAATCATCCAGTCAGTGGATGCCATGGAGAATGAATTGTCCTAGCCCACAGGAGAATGAGTCATCCTATTCCATAGTCGCCACAGAGAACGAATCATCCTGTCCAAAATTTCCACAGAGAATGAATCATTTTGGCATATAGGAGAACTAATCATCCCGGCCCATGGGAGAACTAATCATCCTATCCATAGCACACCACCAAGGGAGGGTGAGTCACCCTGTGGTCGTATGTTGCTCCAGTAAGTACCCCAAGCCCCCCAAAGCTCCCAAAGCTCAATGCATGCAACATGCAGGACCCTTATAAGAAGGTCTCTCAACGACTCCAAGTCATTTAGGAAAGTCACAGATTTGACCTTTCCTCATGGCTTTGAAAAAATGTCTATGACCTGTACATCGGTCTCAATGAAATGGAGCCTCCTCGCTCATCGACTTACCATATCCCAAATAAGGCACTATATGATGTCTATCTACTGGAGCAATCATCGAATACGAGATTCCTCAATAATTGAATCCAACCTCTGATTGTCACAGAGAATCACAATGGTATTCATCATGTGTAGAAATAGCTCACTTAAGAGCTTATGCAGCCATGCAGCTTCACACGAGATCATACTCGTAGCTATGTATTAGGTCTTGACGGTGCTTATAGAAACCAACTTCTGCTTCCTTCTCATCCATGATATCAAAGTAGAATCCAAAGTGAACTAGCACTAAGAAGTGCTCTAATGATCCTCCACACTGCCAGCCCACTTAGTATTCGAATAATCATGCAGTTTCATATTTCCGGCAGTGTATCTCAATCCATGAGAGATTGTGCCTTGAAGATATCTCAAAAGATTCTTGGCACCAATCAAGTGAAGCTCAACCAAATATGAGCTCACCATGCTAACTGCAAAACATATGCTCGAATGAAAGTTCACCAAGAACATCAAAACGAATGAGTTTATGAAACTCAAAGGTATTTCCCAAATCTGGACCGACATCACTACCATATAACTTCAGAAAGTTAAGATCCTCGAGGTAGTCACAGGTTTGTAGTTTATCATTCCACATTCAGAATCCAACTCCCTCTTACTTCCACAAATGAAAGGGTCTGCACCTGTCAGAAATAGATCGTCCTCATAAGGTGTCGGTATGAGAGGTCTATCGTCCACAACCTTCAGGTAATGTTTTAGATCAGTTTCACTCCTAGTGAATCTCAGCTTCATCAGATAGCTATCAATCCTCTCATACTACGCCCAGGGTGTTTTGCTTCAAGCCATAGAGGGCTTTCTTCCACCTGTATACATGAGATTCCCGATCATGAATCTCAAACCCCTCGAGTTGTTCCAAACTTGTGGACTTGCTACATGAGGGGAATGGTCCCCTTGTAATATTTTCCTTCAGTACTTCACAGACATGTACTTTCATGCTATTTTTGAATTCTTGCATCCCTATCACCATCTGACTCGCAGACCTTCAGTGCTATGTGTCAATGGACATGGTCCCTAGTGGAATTCCTACAACTTGATACAACCCTGAACACAAAAACATCTTTGAAAATTCTATTTTCAAACACGTACCTTTCCATCGATGAGTGCCATCCTGAAATCTTTGACTTCCATTGCTGAAATGGACACTAGGTTCTTCTTGTGATTAGGTACATAAATGAGATTCTATAAATGAATTGAGTTACCCTCATTTAGTTGAGGGATAACATTCCCTACACCCTTTCTGGGTTAGGTGGCATCAGCTCCAAGTATAATCCCATGATTGTTTCCATCTCTACCAAATTAGAGAGTGCACCCATCTATTCGATGAAGTGCCTTGAAACACTCCAATCAATAAGACGGATTCCCAAAGAATCTGAAGGAGAGGGCCAATACAAGATAACGCTTCTTTATCTTATCAGAAACAACATTTGATTCTTCATATGTGGAGTTCCTTACTTTCTTTGAAGAATCTACCATTTCCTTGATGACCTGCATTACATATCATTCCTTTGATCATTGAAGATGTCCCTGGAATGACTGTTATCTTCATCAAGAGATGTGTCTCTGCCATTCGGACACTCCTTCGCATAATGGCCGAACTTATTGCAACTAAGGCATCTACCTTTCCTTCCACCCTTATATCTAAACTTCCCAATGAACTGATCTTTAGGTAGGCCATCAGAAACTTCCGCTGCACCATTCTGATAATATTCTCTGCTTCAACTTCACCCTCGGTGAATTTGAAGAGGGATGAGGAATCAAATGATCCTTTTTTCCTTTCCCAACTGTCTTTGGTGATTACTCTTTCACTCTTGCTTTGGAATTGTCCTCACCTTAGCTCCGATACCACGTTAATTTTAGGTATGTTCTCTGCTAGAGAAATTAATTTCAATTTTCATAGTTAACTCAATATCTTTTCCAAATTAGCAATCACATTAGCATTAAAGTAAACTGCAGATAGAACATAAATATAAATCATAGAAGACAAGCCAAGACAAGAGGACACGATGTGGCACTAGCCAAGGAAAAACCCCAATGTGGGGAAACCCTTGATCAATTCTTGTTATATGTTCTTCAACAGTTCAGCACAGAGAGAGAGAGAGAGATAGTACATTTACAATAGAAGTCAACACTTTGACTTATCTAGATAAGAGCATAGATCATCTCTAAGAAGAAAATACATGAGATCATTTGAAGACATGCTGCTTCAACTAATTCTCCAAGGTGACTCCTTCACTTATTGTTGTGTTTCATTTCACCATCATGCAGCACCTCACCACGGTGCACCATGCTGCACCCATCATCACTATGTTTCATCTCATCACGCTTCATTAATCATGATTGTACCCATCACTGTACTGCATTATGTGCCATTGCTGCACCATGTTGCCATCCTAACCTATGTGTTGGCTCCACCTTTCTTGCTTGTTGTCCCTTGCTTGCTTGTTATCCCTAGCATGCTTGTTGTCCTTAGCATGCTTGTTGTTGCATGCTAGTTGTCCCTTGCATGCTACGTGTAACATTTTATGCTTGGTGTATTTACTACTAGGTACCATACAGTTGTCCCAATGTTAGTTAGTTGTCCCTTGCATGCTTCTCTCCTTCAGAGACAGATGCTTCGGCTGTTCCAGTAGTTCCCAGCAATTCTAGCAGTTCTGGCTTGTCTGGCTTTGTTGGGTTGTTTTATATTCTTTCCATGACTAGCCCACATAGTTAACTAGGGGTTAGAGGGGGGGAGGTCATAAGGGGTCTGAGGGGTACCCATAACCCCACTTTATGGGGTTCAGGTCAGTGCCCTAGAAAATTTTGGTTTTGGAACCTATGTTAGGTTGGGCGGACCCACCTATGGTTTTGTGCATGATTTTCGCACATGTTTTTGGACGAGATTGTTTTTGGTCCATGGTATAGGATGCTTCGGCATGCATAAATATGTATTATAACATTGAAAGGAACATAATGAAAAATCAAGCTAGTAGTCCCGGTTTTGGGATCCAGGGGAAAATCTCTGTGTATATGTGTTTTATGTGTTATGCTCTTGCATTGTTTATTTTCTGTGTTTTAGAATTCTTGTGCAGGTAATTTCTGTATGGGGTTAAAACCTACATTTGGTATTAGAGCTGTTTTGGCTTCAAGGGGATGCCATTGTTGTTAAGGGGTTTTGCTCGGGCATGTGGTAGATCCTGTTCAGTGGGAGATCTGTGAGATCGATTCTGGTGGTGAAAGAAGATGGCAAGCAGTGGAAAGATAGAGATCAAGAAATTTAATGGTCGGAGTTTTGAGTTGTGGAAACTCAAGATGGAGGATCTGTTGATGGATAAAGATTAGTGGATCGTAGTAGATCTGGGTACCAAACCAATGGGAGTGTTCGATGAAGAATGGAAGAAGTTGGATCAGAAGGCAAAGAGCACAATACGATTGTGTGTCTTAGATTCAGTATTGCTAAATGTATCAGGGGAAGCTACAGCGAAGGGTTTGTGGGACAAGTTAGGGACTTTGTACCAATCTAAGTCTCTGGTGAATAAGCTGTTCCTGCGGAAAAAGTTGTATAACCTAAGGATGAAAGATGGAGACTCGGTGACAGAGCATCTGAATGCATTTAATACTGTGGTAATTCAGTTAGCATCTTTTGATATTAAAATTTCAGATGAAGATAAGTGTATCAGTTTGTTGTGTTCTCTACCAGATTTGTGGGATAGTCTAGTTATTGCAATAGGTAGCAATGCAACTATCTTGCAGTTTGATGAAATAGTCTCAGCCTTGCTGACGGAGGAGATGAGATGGAAAAATATGGAGAACCAGAATGGTGATGCCTTGTCTGTATGAGGATGGTCCCAGAATAGAAACAAAAATAATTCATCGATTGGGAGATCTCAATCTAGAGGGAGATCTAAATATTCAAGAAAACCCGTAAAGGTGGTGTGCTAGAAATGCGGAAAGGAAAGCGACTTTAAAAGGGACTGTAAATCTAAAGCTCTTGACAAAGGAAAGGTATCTGATGAGGCTCCTTCTGTAGAGGCGAAAGCCACCTCAGACAAAGGTGGGGATGTGTACTTGGCTTCTTCAAGCACACATGTAGATCATGAGGCATGGTTGATTGACTCAGGTGCATCCTTTCACTTCACTCCCCATAAAGAGTGGATCTGCAAGTATGAGAAATATGATGGTGGTGATGTCTTCTTCAGGGATGACAGGAAGGCTAGAATTAATGGTCGTGGAAAAGTAAAGTTGAAATTGCAAGGTGGAAGGGTTATAACACTTCCGAGTACTCTGCATATTCTTGCATTGGCTAGAAATCTGATTTTTGTAAGCAAGCTGAATGGTGTAGGTGTAAAAATAGTGTTCGAGAGGGGTACTTGCAAAATGGTTCGGGGAGCACTGGTATTGATGCAGGGAGTTCGAATTGGAACTCTGTACAAGTTGCAAGGTAGCACTATTATCGATGGGTGCAATAGTTCTGTGGTTCCTGAAAGTGGAGCAGAAAATCTAGTGGTGTCTGGAGAGAAGACCATGTTGTGGCATCAAAGGCTTGGACATACTGGAGAGAAGTGCCTTTGAATACTTCATGTTAAAGGTATGGTAGAAGGTATGAGTAATGGCTCTCTGGATTTTTATTTCTCTAAAAATTATGTATATGGGAAGCAGAATCGGGTGAGTTTCCCCTCTGGTAGTAAGAGGGTGAAACATATATTAGAACTTGTGCATAGTGATGTGTTTGGACCTATGAAGGTTCCATCACTGGGTAAGTTTGTGTACTATGTATCATTTATAGATGACTTCTCAATGAATACATGGATATATTTCCTTAAGAAGAAATCTGAAGTCTTTGACAAGTTTAAAGAATTTAAGGCTCTAGTGGAAAACTAGATAGAGAAGAAGATAAAGGTGCTGAGGACAGATAATGGTGGAGAGTTTTGCAGTAAGGAATTTGAAGAATTCTGCAAGAATTGTGGTATAGCACGACAGAAGACTACTCCATATACACCTCAACAAAATGGAGTTGCAGAAGGAATGGACAAGACGTTGATGGAAAGGGCAAGAAGCATGCTTAGTGGTGCCGGGCTAAGACAGGAATTCTAGGCAGAGGCGGTGGATACTGCTTGTTACCTGGTCAACAGGGCACCTTCATCAGCATTGGAGGATAAGACTCCACAAGAGGTATGGACTGGTAAGAAACCCTCTCTTTCACATCTAAGGGTATTTGGATGTGATGCATATGCACATGTTCCAAAGGAGAAATGAACCAAGTTGGATAGTAAATCTGAAAAGTGCATCTTTATTGGGTATAAAGATGGTTTAAAGGGTTATAAGCTTTGGAACTCAGTCACATGGAAGGTTGTGTACAACCGAGATGTGGTGTTCAGAGAGGTAAAAGATGTTATTAAACATGAAGTCCAACCAAAGGAACCTGAGAAGATAGAGTTTGAGCTTAAGGAGGAAGAATCAGACTCTACAGCAGAGGAGGAATCAAAAGATGATGAGCCACAAACTCCAGGTGTGAGAAGATCAGTTTGAGAAAGAAGGTAGCCAGAAAGGTATAGTCCATCTACTTTCTATTCAAATTTTTCTTTGTCTGTTACTAATGATGATCCCGGAACTATGAAGGAAGTAATGGATTCAGAGGATGCGAAACTTTGGTAAGAGGCCATGGTTGATGAAATGGCATCTTTGCACAAAAATGAGGCTTGGGATCTGGTGGAGTTGCCAGCTAGAAGGAAACCCATTGGCAACAAATGGGTGTTCAAGAAGAAGACAAATGCAGAAGGAAAGGTGGAGAAATACAAAGCTCGGTTGGTAGCAAAAGGTTATTCCCAAGTGGCAGGAATTGATTTTGGTGATATTTTTTCTCCTATTGCCAAGGTAACTTCTATTAGATTACTTTTATCTATTGCTGCTACTTTTTATTTTGAGGTAGAACATATGGATGTAAAGACAACATTTTTTCACAGGGATCTCGAAGAGGAAATCTACATGAAGCAACCTGAAGGATTTTCAGTGAAGGGTAAGAAAGAACTGGTATGCAAGTTAAAGAAGTCTCTTTATGGGTTAAAATAGTCACCAAGGACGTGGTATCAGAAATTTGATACATTTATACAGGGACTTGGCTTCACCAGAAGCAAAGAAGATCATTGTGTGTATTTTAAATTAATTGGTGACCATGTTATTTATCTAGTCTTGTATGTGGATGATATATTGTTGGTTGGAAATGACAAAGAAATTATCCAAGATTTGAAGACCCAATTGTCCTCCAAATTCGACATGAAAGATCTTGGTGCTGCAAACTATATTTTGGACATGGAAATTAAAAGATATCGGGCAAAGAGGAAGCTCTGGTTAAACCAGAGGAAGTATGTTGAGACAATACTGCAGAGGTTTAATATACAAGATGGTAAACCAGTGAAGTTTCCTATTCCTGTAGGTGTGAGTTTATCTATTGAATAGTGTCCCAAGACACAAGAAGGGGAAGGGGACATGTCCTATGTTTCATATGCAAGTGTAGTTGGTAGCCTGATGTATGCAATGGTCTGTACTAGACCAGACATTGCACATGCAGTAGTAGTATTGAGCAGGTTTATGTCAAAACCAAGAAAGGAACATTAGATAGCAGTGAAACAAGTTTTCAGGTATTTGCATGGCACTGTTGATTATGGTTTGTGCTACCAAGGAATATCAGGATTGGACAGAGTGTTGGATATTTATGGATTTGTTGATGCAAACTGGGCTAGAGATCTAGATTAGAGAAGATCTACAAGTGGGTATGTGTTTAACCTATTTGGAGGTGCAGTCAGTTGGATGAGTAAGAAACAATCTGTAGTGGCACTATCAACTATAGAGGCAAAATACATGGCAGCCACTCATGTAATCAAGGAAGAAGTTTGGTTGCAGAGATTGTGTTCAAGTATGGGGTTAGTATAAGAAGCTATAGGGATAGACTGTGACAACCAAAGTGCAATTTTCATGGCAAAGAACCCCACATATCATTCAAAGACAAAGCACATTGATGTTTAGTATCTCTTTGTGAGGGATATGATGGAAGACAAAAACGTGTTGCTGGTAAAGGTGGACACTTTGAAGAATACTGCAAATGCATTGAAAAAATCTGTGAGCTCTGAGAAGTTCTCTTGATGTAGCGAAACAATGGGCATTTCAGGGCTGGAAAAATGACTAAGCTCTCTTGTGGCCCCCTGTGGAAAGAAAACAACAAGTGGGAGAATGTTGGGTTGTGTTATATTCTTTCCATGACTAGCCCACGTAGTTAACCAGGGGTTAGAGGGGGCAGGTCAAAGGGCGTTTGAGAGGTACCCATAACCCCACTTGATGGGGTCCGGGGCAACGCCGTGGAATATTTTGATTTTGGAACCTATTCTAGGTTGGGCAGACCCACCTATGGTTTTGTGCATGATTTTCGCACATGTTTTTAGACGCGATGGTTTTCTATGCATGGTATCGGATGCTTTGGTATGTATAAATATGTATTATAACATTTAAAGGAACATAATGAAAAATCAAGCTGGTAGTCCCGGTTTTGGGATCCAGGGGAAAATCTCTGTGTATATGTGTTTTATGTGTTATGCTCTCGCATTGTTTATTTTTTGTGTTTTAGAATTTGTATGCAGGTATTTTTTGTATGAGGTTAAAACCTACAGGCTTCTCCAGCAGTTTTGGTAGTTCCAGCTTTTCGGGCAATTCCGGCTTTTCTAGATTTTTCGGCTTTTTTGACTTTTCTGATAGTTATAGATTTTCTGGCAATTCTGGCTTTTCTAGCTTTTCCAACAGTTCTAACTTTTTCGACTCTTCCAGTAGTTCCAGCTCTTCCGGTAGTTCCAACTTTTTCGGCAGTTCTGACTTTTTTCACTTTTCCAGCTTTTTTAGCTTTTCTGGCTCTTCTGGCAGTTCTGGCTTTTCTGGATTTTTCAGTAGTTCCGACAGTTTCAGCTTTTCAGGAAATTTTGGCTTTTCTAGCTTTTTTGGCTTTTTTAAGACTTCCGACTTTTCTGGCTTTTTCGACAATTCCAGCTTTTCTGGCTTTTCCGGCTTTTCCAACTCTTCCAACAATTCTGGCTCTTCCGGCAGTTCCAGCTTTTCTGGCAGTTTCGGCAGTTCCAGATTTTTCAGCTTTTTCGGCTTTTCTAGCTCTTCCGATAGTTCCAACTTTTTCGTCTTTTCTAGTAGTTTCGACAGTTTCGGCTTTTCCGATAGTTCCAACTTTCTGCCCTGTGGATCAGGGCAGGATTATCCCTTAGGATCTCTCCTCCTACTAAAACCCAAATACAAGTAGAGAGAGGAAGAGATCCCAAGTGTGTGAAGATGAAGTGTCCAAATGAGGAGAATTCTTCTTGTATTTATATGCAAAACATTGAGGTTGAATAGACATGATTGTTGGACTTCTGAGCCTACATAAGTTGCTAGCTGACTTTGACAATTTTTCCATAATCAAAATAAATTCATTTCTCCATAAATACTTATCGGAATAGGATGATATTTAGATCAATCCTACACCTCTCAATGAGAGGAATCTAGGAATATGTTATGAAACCAGCTCAAGAAAATATAGAAAAGATAGATCAATGCCTTAGAATTCAGCCTCTTCGAGGGGGCAACCTCCTTTACATTACATAAATGAACAATTCTTTGATGATTCAAATGACAAAACCTCCTTTCTATATATAGGAGTCTAAGGAGTCACAATATAATCCAGCCGACCTAACAATAATAATATAAAGGCACAAAAATAACAATAGAGGGATTCTATGGGGCACAGAAATAACAATATGGGGGTAATAGGGGCACAACAATATAAATAAGGGGTATAACTATAATAGTAATGGGGTAATCACTAGTATTATAGGGACCCAACATGCCCCTCTCCTTCAAAAAAGTGTTGTCCTCAACGCTTGAGTAATTCTGGATACTTCTGCATAAAATTTTCATCCTCCCATGTGGAATCTTCAGCGAATAAGTTCTTCCACTTGATAAGATACTCTGAAATTGATCATTTTCTTAGCTGTCAAGTTCTTGTTTCTGTGACTGCTTCTGGTTCCAATATAATTTTTCCTTCCTCGTCAAGTTCTAGCAATATTGTTTGAATTGGGAGCTTGTCGCCTATAACCTTCTTTAAACATGAAACATGGAAAACTGGGTGCAATCGAGAAGCTGTAGGAAGCTCCAATTCGTATGCCATAGTACCAATCTTTTGCAACACCTTATACGGACCATAATACTTTGGTGATAGTTTATTATCCTTCTTAGCTTGCTTTAGGGACATTTGCTTATATGGTTGTAGCTGTAGGAATACCCAATCACCTACATCAAAACTTCTTTCACTGCGATGTTGATCTGCCTGTTGTTTCATTCTATTTTGTGCCAACACGAGGTTATCGTTTAAGAGTTGGAGGACTTGTTGTTGATGTTCGATGTGATGTTCCATTGCCTGAACCTTAGAATTTTCTCTTAAATATGATGTGATGGATGGTGGTTGATACCCATAAAGTGCCATAAATGGGGTCATTTTTGTTGCTGTATGGAAGGAAGTGTTATACCACCATTCAGCCAGAGGCAACCATTTGACCCATTGTGTCTGTTTATCAGATACAAAACAACGAAGATATCCTTCCAAACATTTGTTTACTATCTCAGTTTGCCCATCAGATTGAGGATGATAAGATGAGCTATGAGCTAACTGAGTACCAAGACAGGAAAATAATTATGTCCAAAAATTTCCAGTGAAAATGGGATCTCTGTCACTTACAATAATCTTTGGGTTTCGATGTAGCTTTTGAACTGTTTCCATAAATGCAGTAGAAACTGTAATGGCTTTAAATGGATGTGATAATGCACAAAAGTGTGCATACTTGGTAAGTCTGTCAACTACCACCATGATGACACTCTTTCCATCATACTTGGGTAAACCTGTGATAAAATCCATTGAAACCTCCTCCCAACGTTGGCTTGGAATGGATAAAGGTTGTAATAGACCCGGTGTCTTAATTGTTTCAACTTTATTTTGTTGGCAAACCAAACATTCCACCACAAACTTTTGAATATCTGATTTAAGGCCATCCCAAAAAAATTTCTTCTTAACCCTGTGGTAAGTTTTTAAAAATCCTGAGTGCCCTCCTAAGGGAGAAGTGTGCAATTCCATAAGAATCTTTTGTTTTAGCTGGGAATTCTTATAGAGGTATAAGCGATCTTTGTACCATAACGAATCATTTTGCCAGCTAAATGTATCAGAAGTACTGGAATCTTGTTGTAGCTTTCAAATAAATGCCCACACTTCTTCGTCATTCTTCCATTCCTCCCTTGCTTCGTTTATCCAATCTGGTTGGATAATAGAAATGGCACACAACAATGCTTCCACATCCTCATCCTTTCTTGAGAGTGCATCTGCCACCACATTTTGCTTCCCTTTTTTGTAGATGATTTCAAAGTCATAACCCAACATCTTTGTGACCCACTTTTGTTGCTCTTCAGAGGATAATCTTTTTTGTAAAAGGTATTTAAGGCTATCATGATCTGTTTTTACCTTGAAGTGTCTTCCCATCAGGTAGGGTCACCATTTCTTAAGTGCATGGAGTATTGCCAACATTTCCTTCTCATAAATAGCTTTGCTTAAAAACTTTCCCTTGATTGGATGACTTTCAAAAGCAATGGGTCTTTCATCTTGCATTAGAACAGCACCAATTCCATTTCCTGAAGCATCACATTCCACAATAAAGGTTTTTGTGAAGTCCGGTGTAGCTAAGACTGGTGCTTGGCACATTGCCTATTTAAGATGTTCAAAGGCCTTTGTTGCTTCCAGAGTCCATGAAAATGAATCTTTCTTCAATAATGTTGTTAGAGGTGCTGCTATTCTCCCATAATTCTTAACAAACTTGCGATAATACCTTGTCAACCCAAGAAATCCTCACAAATGCTTTATGGATGTGGGGATTTTCCATTCCTTAATGGCTTTAATTTTGCTAGGGTCTACCTTAACTCCTTCATGAGATACAATATGACCCAAATATTCCACCTCCTGGACTCCAAAGAAACATTTGGATCTTTTTGCATATAATTGTTTCTCCTCCAATAGTTGTAGCACCCTGTCAACATGTTCAACATGATCCTTCCAAGACTTGTTGTAGATTAGTATATCATCAAAAAATACTAACACAAATTTTCTAAGGAATGGTTTGAAAATTGAATTCATCAAACCTTGAAATGTTGAAGGTGCATTGGTAAGGCCAAAAGGCATGACCAAAAATTCATAATGACCCTCATGAGTTCTAAATGCCGTTTTCGAAATGTCTTCAATCTTCATTCTGATTTGATGATATCCTGAACGAAGATCCAACTTGGTGAAGTAAATTGATCCATGCAATTCATCCAGTAATTCATCAATGACAGGAATGGGGAACTTATCTTTAATAGTGAGCTTGTTGAGCTCCCTATAATCCGGACACATGCACCATGATCCATCCTTCTTGTGTACCAATACTACTGGAGCTGAGAAAGAACTTTGACTCGGTTGAATTATACCAGCCTCTAGCATTTCTGCAACCATACGTTCAATTTCACTTTTTTGGACATAGGGATATCTGTACGGCCTGATGTTTGGAGGAACACTTCCTGGAATCAGATGAATAGCATGATCATGATCACGCATAGGTGGGAGACCTTTGAGAGTCTCAAATACCTTGGAATGATTGTCCAGGACTTTTTGGAGATCTGGAGAAATAGATGATTCCAATGTGGAAACATCTAGCGAACATAATTGTGCAATTACACCTCTTTGCTCCTTTTTTAGAAGCTTAGTCATGCCATTAGAGCTGATTATCTTTCCTGGTTTCCCTGCAATACCCCTTAATTCAACTTCCTTTCCTTCCGTAGAAAATTTGATGAAAAGTTCTTGAAAATTAAAATCTATTGTACCCAAGGATTGTAGCCATTGGACTCCTAGTACAACATAGCACCTCCCATTGGAATGGAAAGCATTGGGCTAGTCAATACATATTCTCCCATGGATAGCTTGATATTATGGCACTTTCCAGAGCAATTTATTGTTCCTCCATTTGCAATCATCACTTGACACTCTGGTGCTGGATATAGGAAGCAATTCAATTCTTTTGCTACCCTACAATGAATAAAATTGTGGGTGCTTCCTGAATCAATCAACACTATTACCTTTTTCTTCTTGATTTGTCCTTCTATCTTGATGGTTTGAGGAGTGGTAATTCCCGCCAATGCATTACAAGATATGGTCGGATTTATTTGTTCTTCATCTAGGCTTTGTTCCTGGAATATATCCTCTTCTTTTGACCTTTCTTGCTCCTTTTCTTCTTCCTCTTCACAATCTATGTAGAATAATTTCTTCTCAACACACTTATGACCTTTTGTGTATTTGCTATCACAATTGTAACAAAGCCCTCTTGCTCTTTTTTCTTCCAATTGTTGTGGTGTCAACCTTGTAGGTTGTGGAAGACTAGGGGCAACAACACTTCCATCTTTATAGTTGTGAGTGGTATGCTTCCTAGTTGCCATAATTTTGCTTTCCATTTTTCTTACTAACCTGAATGCCTTCTCTAATGAATTAGGTTCCCAAAGGCGAACATCATGTTGGATATTATCCTTTAAATGCCCTATGAACACATCAATCCTATGCTCCTCTGGAATATCTTTTACCTTTATGTTCAATTTTTGGAACTCCTCAATGTGCTCCATTATTGAACCCTTTTGTTTGAGACTTATCAATCGGCTAAAAAAAGTGTTGCTTTTTGTATCCTCATAATGTGCTATCAATTCTTCCGTAAAAATTGCCCAAGTGATAAATTGTTTACGAGAACAAAGCCATTGATACCATACAAACTGATTTGGTTCCAAATATACAGTTGCCATACGTACCTTTTGTGCGTTTTTCACATTATTGAGATCGAAGAATTGCTCCATCTGTAATATCCATGTGGTGGGATCCTTGCCATCAAACTTCCTCATATCGATATTTGGAATATGGTGATTCTTCGATCCAAAATTAGCATCTATGGAATCATGATTAACATTTCTTTTGTTCTCATCATGAGTTTCCTTTACTACCTTTTCACCATTAGTAAGTATTTCTTGTAGAAAATTTGTTAAATCTGTCTTCAAATCTGCCGTGCCTGTCTTCAAATTTGTGTTCAAATCTATCTTCAAATTGTCCATCTTAGCTTCCATTCCATTCATCTTAGCTTCCACGCCATTTATCTTAGTTTCCACGCCATTTATCTTAGCATCTGTTAACTTTTGTGAGCGTGACATTTGTTGCACTTGTTCTTGTAATTTTGATATATCATGTAGCATTTCTTCCTCTTCTTCATGAGTCATGCTAGAGCTTTCAGGTTCCTTACTAGGTGTTTGAATTTTCTTTCCTCGAGGCATCAGTTACCAATAATAATGCTCTACTATGCCCTTTGAATTCCTTCAAAATAAATTTTCAAACCAAGTTTAAGCAAAAAATTTAAAAAATCTACACACCTTTTTTCACTTTGTAGCAGCTCGATATTGCCACTGATGTATCTCTGTACTTTCCAATCATCTAGTTCTGAATTTGTGACTTATAGTAGCTCTCTGTGTCCTCTTTCCAATGCCACCAGTCTGATCCAAATTGGATTCTCCAAGGAAGAGTTATGAACAATCTCCCAAGATGACTTGATTATAGACCTTTCCCAAAGAGCGAAGTTGTATGAAGTGTCACATGTACAATTTTTGATATTTGGTTCTGAAAAAGATATACAAGAAAGTAAAGTCCGTCCTCTTTCTGTAACTTCTTACGAAATTTCAATCTGATTCCCAGAGAGAAAGTTATGACAATTTTCCCCAGGTCACCTGTTTTGAATGTAATTCAGGAATCTGCAAAAAGACCAACTTCCTCAGATCATATCTCCGAAAATATCACGCGAAAAGCTCTGAAATTCAGACCCAAGGTTCAGCGCGATTTCTTCTCAAATGGGTTTTTTTTGCAACTTCTGAAATGTCACAGAAAAAAGTTATAGCGAAAATGCCACGATGACCTGTTTGGAGCAGCGAAACCCTAAACTCCAAAGCTCTGATACCAAATGTTATGAAACCAACTCAAGAAAAGATAGAAAAGATAGATCAACGCCTTAGAATTCAGCCTCTTCGAGGGGAAACCTCCTTTACATTACATAAATGAACAATTCTTTGATGATTCAAATGACAAAACCTCCTTTCTATATATAGGAGTCTAAGGAGTCACAATATAATCCAGCCGACCTAACAATAATAATATAAAGCCACAAAAATAACAATAGAGAGATTCTATGGGGCATAGAAATAACAATATGGGGGTAATAGGGGCACAAAAATATAAATAAGGGGTATAACTATAATAGTAATGGGGTAATCACTAGTATTATAGGGACCCAACAGAATAATATCAGTAGTCACAAATAAGGTGATCCACATGGAGTTTGGCCCTAGTTGCCAATTTTAACAAATATCAATATGCATATTCGAGTCACCTACAAACACAAGTTTAGTCAACACATTCATATTATAGTAAGTCAAAAATTCAAGCTTCCCTGCTCATAGAACTTTATGTCTTCTACTCCATATTTGTAGGGTTGTCATCCTTCAGGTGAACTTATGATTACATGCACAAAGATTCACTTTTGTGTCCTACATACATAACCACACCCATAGGCCTTCTTTTGTGCAATTGAGGGGCTTCAGTCACACCCTTATGCATGCTTCCATGCGGTTAAGGTTTAGAGTTGCACCATTAGGCTTGCTTCCATGTAGTTGAGGATTAGAGTAAGGAAAACTCTTTCTTCTTAGACTAGAACTTTGTTGCAAACCAACAATATCAGATATTTGTCTATTCATGTGCATAAATGTAACTTCAATAATAAATAATATTCTATAAAAATAATGCAAATGATAATAGGAGTAGGGATCTTATGGAGAGATTTTCCCTCTGAATGAGAAGCCCCTTCAGCCATTATTATTCATGTCATCAATATTTCTATCATAATATTATCATGCATCATTAGAATGGTTAGATCATGAAATCGAACTATATCAGGTTCTAAAACATATATTTATCATGGTCATAAGTTGCTTCATCATCACATCATCACATCAATATTTCATAAATGGTTAGTGTCAAATATCTAATAGGAGTATACTTCAATAATCATGATTACAAAATCACTTCTTTATCACATAACTCAATCCATCAGGTCAGAGCATCCAATTTTTCCATATGTCATAATTACTAAGCTCAATAATACCTAACCATGGTTAACAAGAAACAATGAGAATCTCATTGTTGCGCTTCTATCATCATGGTTACCATGCTTATCACAAAAATGTCAATATTATCAAGTTACCATCTATTATAATCAAGGAGATAGCTTTCTTTATCCGATCAAGATATCCAAAATGATAGAAAACATCAAGTATATCAATATATCAATGATTAATATTAAGTAACTTCATAGAATCAATAAGTTCATCATGTCTAAAGGGTAATATACTTGTTTACTATCAACTGCATCATTTCATCACAGATAGTATGAATCAAACTTCCTTTCATATGCATACATGAGCCATTTGCGAAGGATAAATTCTCACCATACCTTAGGGATTACCTTGCTAACCAATATTGTTGGACACCTAATCCTAAGTGGGTTAGTGTGGAATTCGAATGGACAAAAGGAGTCCAAGAGACCTTGGGATCTGAAACCCAAGAGTCACATAATGTACTATAAATGTAGATCTCCTGTTAATAAAAAAGGTATTGCATGATTTATCTTTCACATTGTCTTTGCTGTCCATGTGTGTTTAACATGGTATCAGAGCCGCTTGTTTTTCTGTGGCCTTTTTATGTGCATGTCAGTGCTGCACCTCTACCCATAATCCTGTAATAGTAAAACTGGCATGCTAGATCTGCAAATTCAAATATATCAGCGTGGTCTTCATTACTTGTGTTTGAGCTGCCTTGAATAGCGCTGGCCTGGTATTCATTATCTGTAACGTTCCACGCAGACTTGACACTACTGAGCACCTTGCCTTCCTGCGCCTCTACTGTCTGACAATTCTCTGCGCTTGGCATCTATGCGTTTTATATATTCTGCCATTCTCAGTCTAACGCTCACCCTGTCGCTCTCCCCATCAGTTCCGCTGGTCACTCTGCGCTAACTGTTCTGACGCCTCTGTCATCAACGCCTCTATCCTCTGCATTTTTTCAGTGAATTGTGGTCTCAGCGAAATGGTGTGTGCGCCCTGAATAAGTTTTGAAGCTGCTATTAAAACTTGGCATTACGACAGCCGAGGAATGGCCGGGGAGCATTGCGAATTGCTCTAAAATGGTTGATGATAGTGCAGATTGGTTACAGTGATTGCGTTTTGATGTTTTTTCTGAGCATTTTGACCATGATTTCATGGTTATTTAATGATTTTTTTCGTTTCAAGAGGATTTATTGAAGAGGATTTATTTAAGTTGTGCAGTTGAAGACGTTTTATGAAACATGTGGAGAATTTAATGCATTTGAAGAAAGAATTTTTGGTACTTCGCAGTAGAATCTATGTTGTAAAGCAGGAGGGGACGATTTTTTAGTTCCTTTTCTTTTGGAGTTTTAAAGGTTTTGGTAAGGGTTGAACGTGTCTTCGCTTGAAGATCGTTTTCGCCGACATTAGGATTTGAAGTGGGGAAGTTTTGCAGTTAGAAAAGCCGTTGAAGCCCTGTGAGAAAAATGTTCTGTTTTGCAATGTTTTACATTTAAGATTTGAAGCACAAGCTACACATGATGTTGTGAATCAGCCAGCAGTTTGCGGTTCAGCCTCTGGCGTCTGGTGTTTTTACTTCGTTTTGTAATGCTCTTGCGTAACGAATCCTTTCAAGATCAACATTTTGTGGTTTAACGAGCCATAACTGTAGGTCATCTTTTTCGCTACTTAGATATTTCGCATGATAGCGAATTTCGGCCGGACTTCAGATACAGAGGCCGGGAAATCTGGAAATTATTTTTGTGAATGTGGTAGCAGAAATTATTTTGTGAATGTGCGAAATAATCGAAGACGAAGTTTCGGTCAAGGGGGAAACTGTTGATGCCAAAGTTGATCTCTGAAGCAGATGCCTGTCAAGTCGGTGCCAGGAGGAGGAGCGAGAAGGGGAGTTTGAAGTTTCGAGTTGCGTGCACTTTAATTCAATAACTCCAGTCAGTCGATCAATTTGTTTATTGTTTTGTGATTGAAGGCGGCGGTCTATACATGTCTTCATAATATAAGACTATGCGATTTGTGTTCTTAAAAAGACTCTACAGCATCATGAGTCACCTCTTCTATTCGATTCAAATTGGCTATCAAATATGTTGCATTGTTTACTGGCTTATATGCTGCTAGCAACTCTGCCTCTACTTTGCCGCTCACCCATTTTTCCTGCAAAGCTAAAGCTGAGAATATAAGTTTTGTCTGTTTACTGTCCACGGCTTGATGGAAAGGAAGAACAGCTGCTTCTTTCCGGATCTGATCCGTGTCCCCTGTTTGCACTGCTCTTAACGTACCGACGATGGTTCTGATAGAAGTTATCAAGCTAGTAATAAACAAAAATTGGATGTTTCATATGCTTCGGCACTTTTAATGTTGTATTGCAGACTTTTGAAACATTACTTTTTATGTAAGCCACCTTGCTATCCTTACTAGCCCTGTATTGCGGAGGCAGGCACTCTGTCTCATACTGGTGCACGACTTCGACAACTCTATGTGATGCAACCAGAGAAATTCTCCAAAGAAAATTCGTTCCTCCGTCCCTGAGGCCGTTGAAACATGTATAGATGCTGCAGGTCATGAATTTGACATTTCACGACAACGTACTCTTTTGAGAGCTGCTAGCTATGGTCGGGCTTTTTGCAGTCATTTTCAATGGGATCGTTTTAGGGAGATGTGCCAAATATTGAGAGTACTCAATGCTGTTCGTCATTATGAGATTGGTATTCCTCTCAGCATTCAACAATATAAGGATGAATAGTTCGATTCTGACCAAAGTGCTTTTCCACTGCATCAAATATTTCCTTTGTGAAATTTGCTGAGCAAGGCATTGAAGTATTTGTAAGGGTGGCAAATGTGTTCCTGAATATCTCGTGTAGAAAATGTCCATGCTAAGAACACTTTTCTAGCTACAGGAGGAACATGACCAGAGATATGTGCTCCACAATCTGAGTTTGAATTGGAATTATTCTCCATGTATGTGAACCGAGAAGAGCAAGAGGCATCTTGTACTGCTGTAGTAGATGAAAGTTCTTCTGGTTTGTTGATCATAAAGATCCTCTTTTTGACTTAGTTGTAAGCTTTTTTTTGACATCAAGCTCACCAGTTTTATTTCCAACAATTCTCTTTGCTACCAGTGGTTTTTTAACTGCACTTGCAATAGCTGGAGGTGGAAGACCTACTTAAGCATTAGAAGGAACTGCTTGAGAGACATTGCTGCAGTTTTTTGATACTCTATAAAACTTATATTCAAGAGACAGTGTTGATGAGCTATTACTGAGATTATATGTCTATATCAAGTGTTGAGATATAAAATTTTTCAATAAGAACGAATCTGCATTATCTAGTTTGCTTTCTGGTATTCCGGTTTCAGCATCTTCGAATTCTACCTGTTGCTTCTTGTTGCACACTAATCATTTGCTGCACACTTATAAGGATATTGTTGTGTACTGTGAGTGGGTATTACTTTTCTGCATTAAGTAGTAGTTTTGATCAGTTTTTAACGCATAAATGGCCAGAATCAGTGAAGTATTAGAGTTCATGAAAACTCTTATACAATCTACTGTTGATGACACATTACAAATCAGCAAAGGATCTCTCTCAGAAATTCAGACATGCTTATATAATGCACAGGAAAAGATTGATTTTTTACAGATTGAATCACAGCTACAACAAGAAGATCTACATCAAAATAGACACCATTTTGAACCTGCTTTTGTTCAGAACATTGAGACAACCACCCATCAGCAGCAAGTTCATTCAGATCCAATGCCCAATAAAGCAGCAGTTGAACATGCAGATGCAGAAACTCAATCTGCACTTCCCAAGCCCATCATCAAACCTTGGGAACAGCTTGTCCACAACAAGCACAGAACCGGTCTTGGTTATGACAAGGACTTGTCCTTTCATATTCCAGACTACTCAAAGCCCATTCAGTTTCAGAGTGCTGGATTCATTGATGACAGTTCACCTGCTTCTCATGACAGTTCAGCTTCAGCTGTTCCAGAATCTGCCCCTCTTCCACAGCAACAACAAAAACAACAGATTGTGAAATGCCAACACTGTGACCGAGTTGGCCATATGAAAGATCACTGTTTTGATCTTCAACCATGTAAGCACTGTCATAAAACCAGTCATTCTTCACACAGATGCTTCAGAAACAAACGTCCTGCAAGAACAAAGATTCATCTTGGATGGATCGCTTCTTGGCAATAGGCATCAACAGCCAAGAAGATATTCCAAACACATGTCAGAACTTGTTCCAGAGTATTGAACAGTCTTGCAGTTGAGTTTTCTCCATCTTCTCACCTTGTATCTGACAGGGGAGAAAATGATGGTCATCTACAAGCTTCAAAGTCACATCAAGCGAGCCTGAGCCACAACCTGCCACACCAATTTCAGAGTTGTAGCCAGAGACAAAGATGCCTGAACATGCCTTCAGTTGGCAATCTGGGACACTTCCTCTAGCAGAAGACTCTAGCTTCTTGCCAGTTTTGGAAGAATTCCAGGAATTGCAGAGTTGTTGGCCATCCTTAAACCATCACAGATTAAGAACACTTCCTCTAGCAGAAGACTCCAGCTTCTTGCCAGTTTTGGAAGAGTTCCAGGAATTGCATTAAGCATTCCAGAGTTGTTGGTTATCCTTAAACCATCACAGGTTGAGACTTCCCTTTTCAGGTTGAAGTCTTACCTTTTATGCGGGGTGAGACCTCCCTTTTATGGTTGAAGGTTTCCCTCTTTAAAACAATAGGATCACTTCCTCTAGCAGAAAACTTCAGTTTCTTGCCAGTATTGGAAGAGTTCCAGGAACTGCACTAAGCGTTCCAGTGTTGGTGGTCATCCTTAAACCACCGCCCTTTTTACCAACATTTCATAGAGCACATTCAGCCTAGTGCTGCCATGCATATTTGCACATTTTGTATTACAGCTCTCTTCTTGGACTCATACATAACCCTTCGGATTAAGGGGGGGAATGTTGGACACCTAATCCTAAGTGGGTTAGTGTGGAATTCGAATGGACAAAAGGAGCCCAAGAGACCTTGGGATCTGAAACCCAAGAGTCACATAATGTACTATAAATGTAGATCTCCTGTTAATAAAAAAGGTATTGCATGGTTTATCTTTCACATTGTCTTTGCTGTCCATGTGTGTTTAACAAATATTACAGCTGAAACATAAAATTAAAACAATAAACCATGCATACCTTGTAGTATTAAGATATTTGTGCACCTTCTTACTTTACATAAGAATCTTATATCACTTTGTCATTCTTTCATTAGGTGCCTCTTTACCTTTTCCAATGTTAGCTCTTCTCTTCCTGCACTAGCCATGATCCCCAAGAAGCATCCACTTATCACAACTCATCAGGAGGTTAAAGGCATCCAAGTACTCAAATATACATGTAGGAAGTATCAGTCATAATCAAAACAATAATCAGACCCATAATTATAGACATAACGTAGCATCATAAATCGAAAAGTACTTATCTTCAGTGAGAGTTGATAATTTCCCTCTTGAACTAGCCTTCAAGAGCCATCACTTTCCATTTTCATTATAACAATGTTACCTTCAATAGTCACCCAACTTTATCATTAACTATTCCTAATAGAACTTATCCCATCCACGACTTCATCAAATCTAACACGAGTGATTAAACATATTCACATTACTTATGCTAGGGTTTCTAAGTTTCATATCTCAAATATCCATCAAACCCTAATAACCAAATTGCCTAGGGTTTCCTTCAAACCATAGAATTATTATAGGTCTCCTCCATCCTCTCTTGCTTCCATAAATGGTGTCATCATTAGGGTGCTCTCCATGACTTTTATTCTTCCAAACTCTAATCCCATGTTAATTTTTCTTAGGGCTATATTGTAATTTTCTTTGGTAATTTCATTTCTTCATTTACACATTAAATTCAACCCATAACATCATAACATTATTCAAATTTACATCATTATTTAGCAACATATGAAACTGTGTAGAAATAATAATATCATCATCAATGCAACAGAGCATAAAAGAACAAAAAAAGAAAAAAATTCACACATAGAGACACTAGGATTGGTCGAAGACCAGGGAAAAACCCAGTATGGGGAAAATCCTTTCAAATTCTTCTTCTTATCAAATTGTCATTGAATGATTTATAAAGAGAGAGTACACAATGATCCATATCTTCATTCACACAACTATCCAACAAAAATCAACTAAATAATATCCATTAGATGAAGCCAACTATGCTCATACTCAAGACCCCCACTCAAAATCCTGTAATGAATTGTCACTGTCTCGGTCAACTGTCGAACACTACGACTAACAAGAAAAAAATTCAAATAACGGAAAAAAAAAAACCCCTTGTTTCCATTCACATGGAGGACATGATATGTGAGTGAATGAAAGGATTCAGTCACACGAATGAGCCGACCAGTGAGTGACTGTAGCCGATATTTCTTTGTGTTATGCCTACGACTGAGACCTAAAACCCTAAAACATAGATGTGAGCTTCAAACGCTGCAATTTCACCTTTGTGTGAACCCATTCCTCTGTAAATCTACCTCGGAGCTATGGGAGACAAAAAAATGAAACATAATAGAATAATTTCTCATGATGATGTCAAAATGTGATGGAGCTCACTTGTATTTATATCCTTCCAAGGGTGTCCAATTTTCTTTAGGGTCATCCTGATCAAATATGCACATGTGGGTTTATAATTAAAAAATACACTTTCCCTTGTCCAAATTTGATAATGTTTACGTCAATTTTGGTCTTATCTAAAAGAGGAATTAAATGCAAGCATTATCTTATTAAATGACTTTTCCAAAATGGAATTCTTCCCTAGTTTCCAATTTTAACAATCATTGTGGTCATATGTGCATGTGTCAGATAGTCATGAATGGTAGTAACTTGTTATATACACTGCGGTCATATGCATGATGATTATGGTTATTGTAGTTAAAATGTTGATGCTATTATGTATCATGCCACTTTGGATGTTTTTGTCTAGATAGTTATGGTTATGATATTCAGGTATGAGTCTATATACTTGTGATTTGTGTCATACTAATCTGGACTAACTTGTACAGATGTGATAGCCTCCCCCAAGATACATTTAGGTATGAGTATGATTATGTCCATTTTTTGGTTTATCTAACATGTTATTTTTACAGGTTTTATGAATGCTTGATTAATTGCATGATATGAGTATGTGTCTATAAGGTTGAATGAGGTAATGATCTTGTTTTAAGATGGTTGTACTAACACAATATGCGCTAAGACAGTTGTTATGAACTTGAGTGTAAGTGGGTGTCAATTCTAGTATTATGATTAATGATTGTGAGTTGATTATGGCATGACTGTTAGTCTTGGTAAAGATTGATTTCAAATTAATAGACATGATGTCTTGATCTTTGGAATATGTGACTGACATGTGTGAACAATTGCAGGGTAGCATGCTTGGTATTAGCATAACAAGGCAATAGTTGATTTGTTTATATCACTAACAACAGGGTGATGTGATAGTACATAATAAACACTCAATTCCAGCAAGGAAAATGATAAAATAAAGTAATTGGGTGAAAATTCCTTCGAATATGTTTGGAGACTGTTGTTCCAAACGGATTAGTGTTTTGCACGAATACAGGAAGTCTTCTTAACCTTGATTTTTTCTAATAGTATGTGGATATATGTTATATTCATGAAAAATTATTTGAAAAGTGTAACAGTTTGCTTCCATTTACGGCTATATTTTTCAAGGAATTGAAGTCCCTTTAGAGATAACATATGTATGTTTTTAGTTATAAGGTAACGTGCTTGGCACAACAAGGTAAGGTAACTGGTATATTGTTACATTTATTTATGCACTAACACTTACATGTTTATGGCAGTATGAATGAAGGGATTGCATGGAAAAATAGATTGTCATGGAATCTTGAATAATTCTCAAGTTGAGCTTTCAATTAGAGGCATTGGGAACCCATGCGATTGAGTCATGGTGTTTCTTTCTAGTCTTGTGATTTGGTGC
Source organism: Pinus tabuliformis (assembly GCA_031772625.1). Taxonomy (NCBI): domain Eukaryota; kingdom Viridiplantae; phylum Streptophyta; class Pinopsida; order Pinales; family Pinaceae; genus Pinus; species Pinus tabuliformis. Next base: position 920,201,718 of record CM062816.1, read on the forward strand.
TTTGTAATATGTTTGTTATTGATTTATAGTTTTGTTTATGTATAGTGCATGGCCATGCCACCTTTTTTTTGGTGTCGTATTATTATTGGTTTTTCATCTTTTTCTTCTTGTTGCTTCATTTTAATGAATTTTATGTTTTGAGGGTCTTGGGAATTGGTTCGGGAAGGAGTAAAGTTAATGGAGCTCGAGGAGCATTGAATGAAACCCAATAGGTAATGTAAGAATCGAATGAAGCTTGGTGCATGAGTAAATGTAGTTAAAGGAAAGAATATGACAGTCAGTTGGATTGGTTGGGTCCACTAGGAGAAATGGATGGTGAGAGGATAGTCATGAGAAAGGTGATAGGAAAGGTAAAGTGAATGAATATAAGGTATAAAATGCATTGGCTATGTTGGGAACTGTTTCGCTCGACATTGTAAATGTTGTGCATGGTAAAGGGATTTCTCTTGAGCTTGACCTTATGATATATGGTAATTACGTTGTGATCAAAATTATGTTGATGTATATATATATATATATATATATATATATATATATATATATATATATATATATATATATATATATATATAGATATATATATAGATATATATATATATATATATATATATATATATATATACATATACATATACATATACATATACATATACATATATGTATATGTATATGTATATGTAAATGTATATATATATTATATATTATGTCAGGAACCATGATTATTTTAATCTAATGATTATATATTTATGTGTGCGTGTGTGTGTCATTGTCTAACAAGATCATCGAAGATCTTGCTTGTGGAGGAATGATTACTTATGAAGGTGAATGGCATGAAGAGGTTATTGGTTTTATGACGAATCAAGTGGGAAGAATAGCGCTGGAAGATCTATGAGTTTAGTATTATGTGGATGAGATTTGGTAATATATGTTTATATTACGCCTATGTTGTGTTACGGGAAGCTAAAGCTAAAGGATACATCAGCTGAATGAAAGCAGTGTGATCGACAGCATGTTGGAACATGCATGGATAGTGGAAAGACACTAGATGCTAGGTTGCTTGAAAGATATAGTGTGGTCTCTTGATGTGCAGTGCTATGGTTGTGTATATGGTGTACATGTGGTCTAGTGCTCATGTGGTATATGCAGTTTTGTGTACATGTCGTATATCTGGTGCTCTATACAAATGGTGTTATGTACATGTTGTATATGCGGTGCTTTGTACATATGGTGTTGTGTATATATGGTGTTGAGTACATGTTGTACATGCGGTGGTATGTACATGTGGTGCTATGTACATGATATACATGTGGTGTTGTGTGCATGTAGTGTTGTGTACATCTTGTACATGTGGTGCTATGTACACATTGTGCAGGTGGTGTCATGTACATTTGATGTTGTGTACATGTTGTGCAGATGATGTTATGTACATGTGGTGTTGTGTAAACATTATGCACGTGGTTTCATGTACATGTAATGTTGTGTCCGTGTTGTGCAGTGGTGTTTTGTAGAAGTGGTATTGTGTACATGTTGTAAATGGGGTATTGTTGTACATATGGTATTGTGTGCACATTGTACATGTGGTATTATGTGCATGTCATAAATCTTGTGTTGAATGCAATTGGTACTATATTATATGCATTGTGTATTCATTATATAATGACATGTGTACTTATTATGTTGTACTCTATGTGATGGGTCCCATTAATATGTATATTTTGAAGTTCATTAACCTATCATCCAACCCTTATAATTATCATTTTCTCACATTAATTCACATTCCTAGTTATAATATTCTTAGTAGGGATATTAAAAGATGTTTGTCATATTGTGAGGCCTAATGTGGTTAAATTATAAGAAAAATAGGCATTTTTGAAGCATTTATTATGCAGGGGCTTGATGGAGACAACCAAGAGAGAATATATGGGACTTGTCCACCTCCTTAACTCTCTAACTAGACTTAGGATCACAAAATCCTCACCCATGGCTCAAATTCACTAGTAGCCAAGTGATTCCAAGTCCATGTGAAGATCAAGGAGAACCAGATCCACAATTCTCGATATCTTGGATGGAATCATTGTTATTTTAAAGGGGGCTTCCATTAGCTACCTTTTTGTATAAATCAACCAACTGAAAGGCTCATTAGGATTCAAGTTCTTGATTCAACTAAGAGTAGCTACTAAGCCTAGTTCTTGACATTGTTATTCTTAACCTTCATGTGATATATGAGACTATTATTTTATTCTAATGAGAAGTTTGACATTGATCTGAATCTAAGCTCATTTTAAAGGGATGAAAACCTTGAGTTTGGGCCCAGCACAGAGTCTATAGTCCCTATTTTGTAGTTCTTTCTTTTTCTTATTTCAAATCATTTCATGTATTTCTCTTATTTCAGTAGATGTTAAGCTATAAAAACTTGTCATTATAGGCTTTCTTGTCACCTCTCTTGTGGGAAGATTGATTGGAAAGATTTGCAATCTCAGTCTAAAAACACTTATTTATGATTTCTTGGAAATAGATAGATTTTAGTTGTAAAACCTTTTCATGTTTATTCTCTGCAATTTAGGAGTTAGTTCAGTGATCAGAGTAGTTTTGTGGTATAAAATTGATTTTATTTAGATTCAGCTCATCGTTTCCATGATAGTTTATTTCTCTTGGGTATTGGTCATTTGATGCATGTATTTCGCTAACTGTAGGCATGTGTTGATCTATAGGTGTGGGCACATATTTTCATCTGCACCTGGACCTTTCCATATTCTGCCTTTGCACCTCACACTTTTCCCAAAATCTGTTTCCACAATCATTATGTTAAGGAAAATAGAGGACATCATGGACATCACCCTTGGTGCAAGATATAATTCTGAGAGGTCCTAAGCTTGGCTAGGGGGCTCCTTGTATTGGAAAATTGGTGGTAGATTTCTTAGTATTGGCATGTATGTTGGCATTGATGTCAACCATCCTAGAAAGAATGTGTGTTGCAAAAAATGCATGGTTCAGGAGGAGTCCTATGATAGTTGCGAGGTTTATGTCAAGAATCATCATAGTAGTAGGCTTACTAGGTTAGATCTTCGTTCATTCTAATTTGGTTATATCCTAAACGAATATCTAACTTGGTGAAGTAAATTGATCCATGCAATTCATCCAATAATTCATCAATGACAGGAATGGGAAACTTATCTTTAATAGTGAGCTTGTTGAGCTCCCTATAATCCGGACACATGCGCCATGATCCATCCTTATTGTGCACCAATACTGGGGTAGAGAAAGAACTTTGGCTAGGTTGAATTATACCAGCCTCAAACATTTCTGCAACCATACATTCAATTTCACTCTTTTGGGCATAGGGATATCTGTACGACCTGATGTTTGGAGGAACACTTCTTGGAATCAAATGAATAACATGATCATGATCATGAATAGGTGGGAGACCTTTGGGAGTCTCAAATACCTTGGAATGATTGTCCAAGACTTTTTGGAGATATGGAGCAATAGAGGAATTCGATGTGGAAACATCTAGTGAACATAATTGTGCAATTACACCTCGTTGTTCCTTTTTTAGAAGCTTTGTCATACCGTTAGAGCTTATTATCTTTCTCGGTTTCCCTGCAATACTCCTTAATTCAATTTCCTTTCCTTCTGCATAAAATTTCATGAAAAGTTCTTGAAAGTTAAAAGCTATTGTACCCAAGGATTGTAGTCATTGGACTCCTAGTACAACATCAGCACCTCCAATTGGAATGGAAAGCATTGGGCTTTTCAATACATATTCTCCCATGGATAGCTTGATATTATGGCACTTTACAGAGCAATTTATCGTTCCTCCATTTGCAACCATCACTTGACACTCTGGTCTTGGATATAGTAAGCAATTCAATTCTTTTGCTATCTTACAATGAATAAAATTATGGGTACTTCCTTAATCAATCAACACTATTACCTTTTTCTTCTTGATATGTCCTTCTATCTTAATGGTTTTAGGAGTGGTAATTACAGCCAATGCATTACAAGATATGGTCGGATTCATTTCTTCTTTATCTAGGCTTTGTTCCTGGAGTATATCCTCTTCTTTTGACCTTTCTTTCTCCTTTTCTTCTTCCTTTTCACAATCTATGTAGAATAATTTCTTCTCAGCACACTTATGACCTTTAGTGTATTTGTTATCACAACTGTAACACAACACTTTGCTCTTTTTTCTTCCAATTGTTGTGGTGTCAACCTTATAGGTTGTGGAAGGCTAGGGGCAACAACACTTCCATCTTTGTAGTTGTGAGAGGTATGCTTCCTCGTTGCCATCATTTTTCTTTCCATTTTCCTTGCTAATCTAAATGCCTTCTCTAACGAATCAGGTTCCCAAAGGTGAACATCATGTTGGATATTATCATTTAAAGTCCCTATGAAGACATCAATCCTATGCTTCTCTAGAATATTTTTTACCCTTATGTTAAATTTTTGGAACTCCTCAATGTGCTCCATCATTGAACCCTTTTGTTTGAGACTTATTAATTGGCTAAAAAAAGTGTTTCTTTTTGTATCCTCATAATGTGCTGTCAATTATTCCGTAAAAATTGCCCAAGTGATAATTTGTTTATGAGAGCAAAGCCATTGATACCATACAAACTGATTTGGTTCCAAATATAAAGTTACAATATGTACCTTTTGTGTGTTTTGCACATTATTGAGATCGAAAAATTGCTCCATCTGTAATATCCATGTTGTGGGATCCTTTCCATCAAAATTCCTCAAATCGATTTTTGGAATATGGTGGGTCTTCGATCCAACATTAGAGTCTATGGAATCATGGTTAACATTTCTTTTGTTTTCATCATGAGTTTCCTTTACTACCCTTTCACCATTAGTGACCATTTCTTGTAGCAACTTATTCATATTTATCTTCAATTCTTCCATCTTATCATCCATGCCATCTATTTTAGTGTCCATTCCATTCATCTTATCTTCCATTCCATCCATCTTAGCTTCTATGCCTTTCTTTAAACAATCCATCTTAGCTTCTACACCTTTCTTTAAACAATCCATCTTAGCTTCTACATCTTTCTTTAAACCATCCATCTTAGATTCTGTTTCTTTTTGTGCAAGTGACACTTGTTGCACTTGGTCTCGTAATTTTGATATATCATGTTACATTTCTTCCTCTTCTTCATGAGTCATGCTAGATCTTTCAGGTTGCTTAGTAGGTTTTTGCATTTTCTTTCCTCGGGGCATCAATTACCGATAATAATGCTTTACTATGCCTTTTGAATTCCTTCAAACTAATTTTTCACACCAAGCTTATGCAAAAATTAAAAAAAACTACACACATTTTTTCACTTTGTAGGAGCTTGATATTGAATCTGATGTATCTCTGTAATTTGGAATCGTCTAGTTCTAAAAGTGCAACCTATAGTAGCCCTCTGTGTCCTATTTCCAATGCCACCAGTCTGATCCAAATTGGATTCTCCAAGGAAGAGTTATGCACAATATCCCTAGATGACCTGATTATATACCTTTCCAAAAGAGTGAACTTGTATGAAGTTCCACGTGTCACTGTTTTGACCTTTGCCTTTGAAAAATATATACAAGAAACTACAGTCCGTCCTATTTCTGTACCTTCTTACAAAATTTCAATCCGATGCTCAGAGAGAAAGTTATGAAAATTTTCCCCAGGTCACCTTTTTGGAATGTAATTCACGAGTCTGCAAAAATACCAACTTCCTTAGATCATATCTCCGCAAATGTATTGCAAAAAGCTCTGAAATTCAGACCCGAGGTTCAGTACGATTTCGTCTCAAATGGGTTTTTTTGCTTCTGAAACGTCGCAGAAAAGAATTTATAGCGAAAATGCCACGATGACCTATTTGGAGCAATGAAACCCTAGAATCCAAAGCTCTGATACAAAATGTTATGAAACCAACTCACAAAAAGATAGAAAAGATAGATCAATGCCTTAGAATTCAACCTCTTCGACGGGGCAACCTCCTTTACATTACATAAATGAACAATTCTTGGATTATTCAAATGATAAAACCTCCTTTCTATATATATGAGTCTAAGGGGTCACAATATAACCAAGCTGGCCTAACAATAATAATATAAGGGCACAAAAATAACAATAGAGGGATTCTATGGGGCACAGTAATAACAATATGGGGACAATAGGAGCACAACAATATTAATAAGGGATACAACTACAATATTAATGGGGGAATAACTAGTATTATAGGGACCTAACAGGGACTGAGGCATCGGAATATCAGGATATCGAATAAATGGGACATTGGAGTATTGGAACTTCTTAACTGAGGTAGTCTAACAAATTACGATGTCCAAAAGTTTCGATAAGTACTTTAAAGCATCAAGGAATGCCAATGAATATTAATAAATAAATTTTTTGTAAAACCAATGTTTTATGGGCCCTCTTCTCTCTCCTCTGGTAGGGCACATGGTGAAATAAAATTTGTACTGAGACACTGAAGTGGCATCTGACGTCAGCATGACATGGCAGTATGACAAGACACGTGGCAGGCTGATTATTGACCCTCGATTTTGATCAAATTTTGCTTATTAAAATACACCTAATTTCCATCATTATAAAGCATATACCATCCATATACACCTTATTTTGACCATTTATTCATATTCAAGTACATAAATTATGTTTTTTTAAGTTTTAGATATTTTTGCAAAAATTGGGTTTTAAGTGTATTTTTGGACAGAACTGAAAATTCCCGTAATGGCTCCATTGAAGTCATACTTGCAAGAAACCCGGGCATGATATGAGAATAGATATGGAAGGATTGGGAAGCAAGGATGGACGTGTACCTATTGGTTCCGTCAAACTGAGCTAAAATAGGCCTAGTCAATGCTGATGAAACATGACCTTTCTTTCAAGAAATCCCTAGGAAATAGATCAAATTTAGTATTTTTTGGGGTTTTCCAAATTTTTTGTAACTAAATGGATGGATTCGACCAAGATAGATGGGATTAGGATAGATATGACTGTTATAGACATTTTAGTCAAGTTTTTTTATTATTTCTCTATTTAAGCCAAGACCATTGAAGGCTTGAGTGGGTAGAATTTGTATAATCTGATATTGAGACTCTTTGAAGACTCAAAGTTAATTGAAGAACTTGTTTCATTTTCATTTTTTGTTCATGCATGGTGATTGACTAAAGTTTTTGTAGCTGAGATTTCTTCAAGTGTGCAAGGCAAGGGTGGAGGGCCCCCACATTAAGCTAAGTGAACTTCTTGGTTAATTTAGCATAAATTTTCATAAACTAGTTTTTGCTTCAAATATATTTATATGTATAAAGATTTATTATGATTTCTGGATGAATATTGGTTTAATTATAATCTTCATATGAAGGGACAAACAAGAATTTAAGTTAAATTCTCCTTCTATTTGATCAGGAACTATAATTGAAATTCATCCTCTTTTCCTTGTTTAAAGTTATTTTTAAATTTCTAGTTTTAAAGAAATGGTGACAATGATAAAATAGAAGTGTGAATAAGGACTGCCTAGATCTCCTTAGTTAGGAGCCTCTTCTCTTACATCTTCTACATCGAAAACTTTTGTTAATTAGTGATTTGTGATTTCTCTTCGTGGAAGTAATATTTTAGGGAAGGAAAATCTGGTTCCTAAGTTAGGAGCCTCATCCCACACATATTACATAAGTGAATAAAAAATTACTTAATTATATTTTATATTTGTAATATGCATTTCCTCCAATCTTTATATTTCATCTTCTAAAATTGACTACAACTAAAATTCATATAGTTTGGACATGCTTCCAAGCTTAGAAGCCCATGTTGATAATTAAATACTTGTGTTAATTTGCGTAGTAAATCGACCCAACACTGATTCAACGTTATTGGCTACCCCAGTGTGCTAGATCCAAGTGACACATGTCATCGATGTGAAGCTTCCACATGGAGTGATGATGTCTTATCGGAGGTTGGAATATCATATGATGAAGACCTTGTAAATTCAGTGTAGATGATTTTGGAAAGGTTATAATGAAAGCAACTTACAATATTAGTTTGGCACTAGGTCATGAAAATCCAAAGAACCAAGGGCGTAGAGCAACCAACAAAGGAATATTAGATCCTGGTAGAAACAAAGTGCCTTAGCACCTAAAATCTAAGTTGCAGGTCACAACTCTCAGTTTGATGGAGGAAAAATTCTCAAAAGGCTAGTGTCACAGGATCTAAGGATATCAGAGAGAAGAAAATATCGTAACATTCCACCTTTGTGAAGTTACAATGTGGAGTTTCTTCGATAATGTTGTAGCGTGAGTTAAAGGACACGTGGGTCACCAACTATGAAATTGAATACTAGCTCAGAGGTATTTATCGTTGAAAGGGGCTAAACTTGTAGAAGACTCCATGACTAGAAATGGAGGATCATGTTTCTGGAAGAGATGAAAATGGGTTACTTCACATGAATGAATGGTTGTGATAAATGAGAATAGAGTGGTCATCTCTGTTAACATTCAAGATCTATGAAATGATAAATGAGAATGGGACTCTCGGAGGAGTGTGCAGGTCACCTGAGAATTAATTTCTCATCATGGATCTCTACGTTGTCAAGTGATGAAGAACTCCAAGGTCCATCTTTGTTTGGGTAATATGATAAGGAACTATCTATAGATGCAACAGTGGCAAGGGGAGCCATGCCTAAGTTCTGTTAAGTAGCTAAAGGATAGATAACGAAGACTACCTTGCCCAGAGTGCCTCAATGGAAAAAACCCGTCACTTGCAATGGGTAAGATGGGGAAATTGAGAATATTGCAAGTGTGTTGTGGTGTGAGTGTTGTGTGTTGAGACAAAGAGGTCGAGGCACCAAGGAGGACATGGTGTTATACAATAGTAAAGGCAGTGAGAGTGTTTTGTGGAGAATTTTAAGGGTACTTCTGAAGAGCTGTTAGTAGAGATCCCTTGATAGAGGAGGTAGAACGCAGAGGAAGTGTTGTTGTGAGCAAGGAGAAAAGACCTGTTGCATGTGAGCACAAAAGATAGGGTGCAAAATTTGAATCTATAAACAAACATTTTTGGTATTTTAGTTATATTATTGTATGCCTTTGCTTTCAGTTTGAAAATTATATGAAATAGTAGAACAATGGGAAGAGCATATTGGTGCCTTCATACTGAAGAGGTTGGTTCCTCTTAGAAAGTTAGTGTTTCCTAAACAAAGGATGTTAGTGCCTCTTGTGAGTGGGTTCTCATAGAAAAATAGATGTAATTAAGTGGGTTCTTAATTTACATCATAAAAAAAAAAAAAAAAAAAAAATTGGTGGTTTTTTCCGTCTAGGTTTCCATATGAAAAACACAATGTCAAATGTGTGTATGTTGATCATGATATTGTTGTATGAACATGTGTATTTGAAATATTGTTGGTTCATTGCTTTTGTGAATGAATTCTCTCACAAGTAAAAGAAAATAAGAAAGGACTCTAAGTATGATTAGAAAAAGATAAGGGTTTCAGAATTATTGATTCACTACCCCCCCTCTCACCAATTCCTCATTTCAATAACTGGTATCAGAGCCCGGATTCCTTTAGCAACATTATAATCACTGCAAGGTATATCTATAAGGGATTATGTCTAGGAAAGAGATTCAAGAAGCTTACTCAAGTAGAATACATGTCTTTGATGGGATAAACTATGCCTTTTGGAAAGTAATAATGGAAGTGTATCCTATGTCCTTGGGAGTAGATGTTTGGAATTCAATACTAGTAGACTACAATGTCCTTGATATTCCTCCCACTGATGTAGATGGTAAAAAATTATATGGGACAACGCTAAAGCCAAAAATGCCATTATCTTTGGCTCTAGTCAATCAGAACTTGTAAAAGTCATGCACTGCAAGTCTACTAAGGAATTGTGGGTAAAGCTTAATCAGAGTCATGAAGGAGATGACAAAGTCAAGCAAGAAAAACTTCAGACTTTCAGAATGAGATTTGAAAGCTTGAGAATGAATGAGAATGAAAACATAACAGAATACTTCGTTAGATTTGATGAAATAACTAATATGACTAGAGGAATTGGTGAAGAGGGAAAGGAAGGCATGATTGTTCACAAATTATTAAGATCTCTACCCATGAGATTTAATGCCAAAGTATCAACTATTGAAGAGATGGCTAATTTAAGGGATCTCAAGATGGACTAGTTGCATGGTACTCTCACAGCCTATGAGATGAGAGTAGGAATAGAAAATTTTTAACTAAAGGAAGCGGCATTCAAAGTATCTAGAAAGGGAAAGGAACATAAAGATCAACAAGACTGCTCTAGATGTGAATCTGATTAGGAGTTGGCACAGCTAGACAGAAAACAGAAGCATGGCTTAGGAAAATATAAATGGAAGTTTCACTTTAAGTTTTTTGACTATGGAAGAGTTGGACATTTCTCATCCAAATTCCCTTATCAAGAAAAGGTTGAAAGGGAAGAGGATCTGAAATTTGGAAAGAAGTCTCACACACATTAGAAGAAAAAGCTCTATAAGAAAAAGGGGTTCTAGTCCAAAGAGGATAACTTAGGACTAGAGTCAGATAGTGAAAAATCTTCAGAGAATGAGTTATATAAGTATCTTCTTATGGAATTCAAAATAGACTCCAAGAAACAAGGAATCTAAAGAGGAAGAGGAAGAAGGAGTAGTGAATGTTGAAGGGGAACTCATCAGTTCCCTTGACGAGTATGGAAAGCAAGGAATAAGAATAAGCAGTTGAAGGAATAGTTACAATGTTTAGAGGAATGTATGTATAACTCTGACAATGAGGATTTTTCCTATCAAAAATAAAACCTTAAGGAATTTATCAAGAGAAAAAATAGTATAGTCCTTCTACTGGAAGAAAAACAAGGAAACTATGAGAGACTAGAAGAGGAGAAAAATCAGTTGAAATAGGAGTTTCTCAAGTTAGAAAGGGACGATCTCACAGACATGAAAAGATGATATTTTGTGTTTGAAAGTTAAATTGGAGGAAGCTAAATGAAAATAGTATGTTCTTCAAGATCTAATCAAAGAATGGGAAGAGAACTGTCAGATTCTTGAAGCATAGGTTGTCTCTCTAAGAACTGATCTTGAGATAAAAATGACTAAGAAGGGTCTAAATGAAAAAAAATTGAAGGGAAAAGGAGACTAAATCAAATCCTAAATTTTCAAATTCCTTCAGGAATCAAAACTAGTTTGGGATACTTTAAGCCATGAGAATCTTCTATGGGGAAGACAAAATTTAGGTCCAAAGGATTTGAATAACCACAGAGCCATGGGAAGAAGCATCATGAAATAATTAATGAAGCATCATGAAACAATTAATGAAGACAAATGAGTAGCAAGGAAAATAGGAGATCATCAATGGAGAATAAACCAATCAGTTAGATGACCAAGGTATTTTCGTGGACAATCTCACAATCCTTCCAACAATAGGCTTACTGATTTGTTTTATGGTCACTATTATAAGTGGCATATATTTGGACATAAAGATATTGATTGTAGAAGGATCAAACTTGAAAGAGATAGAAATCCCATATATAATACGTATCAAATATCTAAGCCTCAAAACTCCTCTCTCAGAGATGAAAATGTCTTCTCTCCATTACTAAGTGAAGTATAATGCTTCAAATGTAATAATTTTGTGCACAAATCCAATGAGTGTACATGTAGGTTTGAACACTTGTCTAAGTCTAAAAATATTAGATAGTCAACTATCTAGAAGGATAATGGAAGTTGTAGATGCAAGACTAAAAAGAGCATGCAGTGTGAAATTTCCTTATCAGCTCATAATCAAGAAAATAAATGGTAAGTAGAGAGTGGTTGTTCCAAACATATGAATGGGGAAAAAATAAAATTTATTTCACTAAAAGAAAAGGACAGAGGAAATAATGTCACCTTTGGAAACAATGCTCCAACAAGAATCAAAGGTAAAGGTGTAGTTATCAAAAAACATAATCACAGAATGCGATGTATGTAGGTCTCTATTAATTTTAGGTATGTTCTATGCTAGAGAAATTTATTTTAATTTTCCAATCTCTTTTCCAGATTAGCAATCACATCAGCATTAAAGTAAACTGCAGATAGAACTTAAATATAAATAGCAGAAGATAAGCTAAGACAAGAGGACACAAGATGTGGCACTAGCCAAGGAAAAACCCCACAATGTGGGAAAACCCTTGATCAATTCTTATTTTATGTTCTTCAAAGTTCAATAGAGAAAGTGAGAGAGATAATACATGTACAATAGAAGTCAACACTTTGACTTTTGATATCTACAAAGATCAATTGAAGACATATTGCTTCAACTGATTCTCTAAGGTGACTTCTCCACCTATCATAGTGCTACATGTCGTCCATTTGCTACACCTTACCATGTAGCATCATGTTGCATCATGCATCATCATGCTGCACATTATCACTATGTTGCCCATACATCATGCTATCCATGATCTCATACGTCATGCTGCCCATGCATCATGTTGCCCATGCATCATGCTACCCATGATCATTATGCTGCCCATGTCATGATCTCATTCATCATGATGTTGTCCATGCTCTATGATCTCATACATCATTATGATCATACTACTTTAGATCCTTTTTATCTTGATACTAGATGAGAATATAGTAATGATTGTTGAGACTGTATGTCTCCTTTTACAGGTATGAGAAACATTGAAAATTATTGAGATGACAACCAATGTAATCCTGATTATTGTTGTTTACAGCATCCTCATCACACCTCCTAGGTTAGGTTACGACTGTATCTCAGAGACTTCCGGGGCTGATAACCAAAGTGACCTTGCTGCTACCTTAATTTATTCAAGAACAACAAATCAGGCCGGTTTGTGTGTTACCATTCATTGACCGCATTGTACAGCGTATAAAGTCTCCTCCATTTGCTGCGTATATGTATCTTCATGACCTATGCATATATACTGCACATGTTGTGCATATATATCTTCTGCGTAAGGTCTCCATCTATTATTTGCATAAGGTCTCCCAACTGTTCATACATATATTGCTTCATGACCTGTGGATATATATATATATATATATATATATATATATATATATATATATATATATATATATATATTGTTGTGTATGTTGTCTCAATGACCAACGTATTAGACTTGATGTTACTAAGGCTAGGTGTCTTCCATGATCAGCATATATGTTGTCACCTGCATGTATATATATATATATATATAGATATATAGATATATATATATATATATATTGTTGTGTATGTTGTCTCAATGACCAATGTATTAGACTTGATGTTACTAAGGCTAGGTGTCTTCCATGATCAGCATATATGTTGTCACCTGCATGTATATATATTGCTATGCTGTAATATATCATTTCCATGCTGTAATATGTCTTTGCCACTCTATAATATATTTATCAACAACCTGTGCATCCAATGTATTAGGCCTCTCCTACAAGCGTATACAACGTATAAAGTCTCCACTATTTGTTGTGGATATGAGTCTTCTTTTACAACATGTAAATGTCATCCGTGACCTGCAGCTAAGTGTCTCCATTACTATGATGGATTAGGGCATCATCTTAAGGCATCCTTCATTAGTGTTTCTCCTTCTTCAAAAATGCAAGACGTGGAGAGGAGATCACATGAAGAATGTGTATCCAAATGACGTCAAATCCTCTTCTATTTATACTAAAAAGTAGATGATGAATGGACATGACTATTGGGCTTCCAAGCCTACATAAGATGCTGGCCGACTTGACAATATGTCTTGTAATACAAATAAATTCATAACTCCATGAATACTTATCGTAATTGGATGATATTTAGATCAATCCTACACCTCTCAATGAGAGGGATCCAATAAAAATATCAGCTTCCATAAATAAGATGACCCACATGGAGTTTATCCCTAGTTTCCAATTTTAACACTCTCTCTCAACTAGGGAGAACACCATCCGCTGATCCATATGTCTGAATGTACTGTCTCTGCCATCAGTTCTGTGCACTGCTCTGCTCAGCTCTACTCAGCTCTACTGGCTCTGCTCAACTCTATTGGCTCTTCTCAGCTCTACTGGCTTTGCTTAGCTCTACTCAACTTAGCTCTGCTCAACTCTTTTGGATCTGCTTTGCTCTGCTCAACTCTGCTAGCTCTGCTCTACTCTACTTAGCTCTGTTGGCTCTGCTCTGCTCTGCTCAGCTCTACTAGCTCTACTCTTCTCTACTCAGCTATGTTGGCTCTACTAGCTTTGCTTTGCTCTGCTCAACTATGCTAAGCTCTGCTCATCTCTGCTAGCTCTGCTAGATCTGCTCAGCTCAGCTCTGCTCTACTCTACTTAGCTCTATTGAACCATGAAGAATAAGAATTTATCGAGAATGTCTCATACCATTCTCCACTGACCCAAAGTCAGTCTCAGAGTGTGTACCATTGGTCCCAGACTAGTCTCAACTGACCCAAAGTTAGCATCATAGGGGGTACCACTCCTACCACTTGTCCCAAACCAGTATCATCAGTCTCAGAGTGTGTACCATTAGTCCCAGACCAGTCTCAATTGACCCGAAGTCAACGTCATAGTATGTACCACTCTCACTGGTCCTAGCCTAGTCCTACACTGACCCGAAGTCAGTCTCAGAGTATGTACCACTGGTCCCGAACCAGTCTCAACTGAACTGAAGTTAGTGTCATAGTGGGTACAACTCCTACAACTAGTCCCAGACCAGTATCATTGATCCCAGATCAATGAAGGTCATCCTAGCATAGAGAGTATGGTAGATACAACGATGCATCTATTGGTACTACTATGGTCCCTATCCTCATTTCCCTGCTCATTGATCAGATGAGAGGTACTTCCCATGAGTCACAAACTACATGGGTAGGATGCCTCGAGAGGAGAACATAATCAATCCTGTCCTCACAGGAGAACTAATCATCCTGCTACACAATCATCATGGAGAGCACATCATCCAAACCTCACAGGAGAACTAATCATCTTGCTACACAATCATCATGGAGAACACATCATCTAGACCTCACAGGAGAACTAATCATCCTGCTACACAATCATCATGGAGAACACATCATCCAGACTTCATACGAGAACTAATCATCCTACTACACAAGAGAGTGAATCATCCTATCCCACAAGAGAGCGAATCATCTTGTCCCACAAGAGAGCGATTCATCTTGTTCACAGGAGAGTGAATCATCTTCTCCCATAAGAAAGCGAATCATCTTGTCGACAGGATAGCGAATCATCCTGTCCATAGGAGAGCGAATCATCCTGTCCCACAAGAGAGCGAATCATCTTGTCCCAGTGTGCACCACTAGGGGAGGGTGAGTCACCCTGTGGTCGTATGTTTCTCTAGTAAGAACCGCAAGCCTCGAGAACTCCCAGAGCTCAATGTATGCAACATGCAGGACCCTTTTACAAGGGTCTCTCGATGACTCCAAGAACTTTCCCCGGGGCTCTATCAAAGTGTAGCGACATGTCCATCATCTTAGTGCGATGCAGCCTCCTTGCTCATTAACTTACCATATCCCAGATAAGGCAGTATTTGATGTCGATCTATTGGAGAAATCATTGAATACGGGATTCCTCAATAATCAAATCCCACCTCTAGTTGTCGCAGAGAATCATAGTGGTATTCATCATGTGTACTGACTGAAGAGTTTCCACAACCAGGCAACTTCATACGAGGTCATACTCGTAGTTATGTATCCGCTCTCGGTGGTACTTATAACAAATGACTTTTGCTTCCTACTCATCCATGATATCAAAGCAAATCCAAAGAGAACTAACACTGAAAAGTGCTCTAGTGATCCTCCACACTACCTACCCAGTTAACATTTGAATAATCATGTAGTTTTCATATTTCCGGCAGTGTATCTCAATCCATGAGAGGTTGTGCCCCAAAGATATCTCAGAAGATTCTTGGCACCAATCCAGTGAGGCTCAACCAAATATGAGCTCACCATGCTAACTGCAAAACATATTTCTGGAATCCAAATCCCTCTTATATGTACAAATGAGAGGGTCTGCACCTATCAGAAATAGTTCGTCTGCATAAGGTGTCGGTATGAGAGGTCTATCATCCACAACCTTCGGATAATGGTTTGGATTGGCTTCACTCCTAGTGAATCTCAGATTCATCAAACAGCTATCAATCCTCTCATACTATGCCCGGGGTGGTTTGCTTCAATCCATAGAGGGCTTTCTTCCACCTATATACATGAGATTCCCATTCATGAATCTTCAAACTCCACGGGTTGTTCCAAATCTCTGGTCCTGCTACATGAGGGGAATGGTCCCCTTGTAAGATTTTCCTTCAGTACATCTTAGACATGTACCTTCATGATCTTTTTGAATTCAGGCATCCTGGTCACCATCTAACTCACCGACCTCCGGTGTTGAGTCAATTGACATGGTCCCTAATGGACTTGATACAACCTTGAACTCTAAAACATATTTTCAAACATGTACCTTTTCATCAATGAGTGCCACCCTAAAACCTTTGACTTCCATTTCTGAGATGGACACCAGGTTCTTCTTACGATTAGGTACTTAAAAGAGATTCTATGATTCCTTGCTTTCTTTGAAGAGTCGGCCATTTCCTTGATGACCTGCATTACTTATCATTCCTCTGATCATTGAAGCTGTCCTTGGAATGATTATTATCTTCATCAAGAGATGTGTCCCTGTCCTTAGGACACTCCTTCACATGATGGCCAAACTTGTTGCAACCGAGGCATCTGCCTTTCCTTCCACCCTTATATTTGAACTTTCCAATGAAGTGATCTTAAGTAGACCATCAGAAACTTCCACTGCACCATTCTAATAATATTCTCTACTTCGGTGATTGCTTTTTCACTCTTTCTTGGGCATTGTCTTCACCTCACCTATGATACCATGTTAATTTTAGGTATGTTCTATGTTAGAGAAATTTATTTTAGTTTTCCATTCTATTTTCCAGGTCAGCAATCACATCAGCATTAAATTAAACTACAGATAGAACTTAAATATAAATCACAAAAGACAAGCCAAGACAAGAGGACACAATATGTGGCGCTAGCCAGGGACAAACCCCATAATGTGGGGAAACCCTTGAACAATTCTTCTTTTATGTTCCTCAAAGTTCAGCAAAGAAAGTGAGAGAGATAGTACATTTACAATAGAAGTCAACACTTTGACTTTTGATATCTGCAGAGATCAGTTGAAGACATATTTCTTCAACTAATTCTCTAAGGTGACTTCTTCATATATCATAGTGCTGCATCTCGTCCATTTGTTGCACCTTACTATGTAGCACCATCATACTGCATCATGCATCATCATGCTTCTCATGATCACTATGCTGTCCATACATCATGTTGTCCATGATCTCATACATCGTGTTGCCCATGCATCATGTTGCCCATGATCTCATCTATCGTGCTTCCCATTCATCATGTTGCTCATGATCTCTTACATCATGTTGCCCATGCATCATGCTGCCCATGATCATTATGCTTCCCATGATCATGATCTCATTCATCATGATGTTATCCATGCTCCATGATCTCATACATCATTATGATCATACTACTTTAAATCCTTCTTATCTTGATAGTAGATTTGAATATAGTAATAATTGTTGAGACTGTATATCTAATTTTATAGGTATGAGAAACACTAAAACTTATTGAGATGACACCCAACATAATCCTAATTACTATTGTTTACAACGTCCTCATCACACCTCCTAGGTTAGGTTACGATTGTACCTCAGAGACTTCTGGGACTAATAACCAAAGTGACCTTGTTGCTACCTTAATTTATTCAAGAATAGGAGATCAGGCCAGTTTGTGCGTATGCTGTCTCAATGACCGGCATATTAGACTTGATGTTACTGCAGCTAGGTGTCTTCCATGATCAACGTATATATTGTCACCTACATGTATATATATTGCCACGTTGTAATATATCATTTTCACACTGTAATATGTCTTTGCCACACTGTAATATATTTATCCATGACCTATGCATCTAGTGTATTAGGCCTCTCCTACCAGCGTATACAACGTATAAAGTCTCCACTATTTGTTGTGGATATGATTGTTATAGACATATTTGGGCACTGCAACCCAAATCTTATGTGTCTATAGACTAGGGCTCTTTAACCCCTAAAAGTTTTGTTTCATACCCTAAAGGATCATGGTCAACTGATTACATCATTCCCCAGAAGTTCCACCTACAAAACCACTCATAACTCGCCAAAATTAGACCACATTGACTACTCCACTATCATGGTGCGATGCATACTGACTCCTACGCTAGCCAGGTGTGATGCATACTGAAGAGGCCTTTTGTGGGGTGCAATGAGCGAGAATGGAAAAATGTCCGAGGCAGTTTGCTATGTGGATGCTCATGGAATCTTCTAGAAGCTTCTCCTATGACACTTGCCTCTCTGAATTCGCCCAGGGATGAGTAAGAGATCCAAGAAATCTCCAAGTGGAACCAAGAACAACAAGTGGAATGACACTAATCAAAAGCCCAGAGATGAGTCACACCCTTGCAAACATCTATAAATGGATCCCTCATCTGAGAGATCTATAGGCTGGAATTTTGTAATTTGTAAGGAAGTGTTGATAGTTCATCTTTGAGAAAAAGCATTGTATTGTTGGGTGATCTGGATTTTCTTGAGGTGAAGAGGGCTTTGATGCTGGGAGGATGATGCTGGATCAGACAACTGGGTTGTAATTCTCCCTTCTATTTAATAAATTTCTTTGAGTTTTCCTCTATACAATCATGTATTTGTGAATTTGGTTATTTGTGAATGCCATTGTATGTTCATTGTATTTCTGATTCTGCATTGTTTATGATATAATAGATCAAGATGCTTTGATGGTATTTTGTTACTTTGTTTCTACAGGTATTCTCTAAGCGAGATAAGTAGGAGAGGAGTTGCAAGCTATATCAAGGGGGAGAGAAATCAAGCAAGGAGTCAAGTGGAAAATCCAGGTTGGTTCCTTTGTTTCTCTCTTATCTATCATACATAGAGGAAATCCCAAATTTCTTTGATTGTTTGTTTGCTAGGATAACTTCCAATCCTATAGGGCTAGCAGATTGAAAAGACACTAGTTTTCCAAGAAACAAAATGGTGACTCCACTGGGGATTGAATAAACGTTTGTTTGTTATTGTTGTTTTCTTTATAAACTATAGACATAGCCTGAAGTTAGCCAAATAGCCTTCGAACTACTCTTGCTCTGCAATTGCATAGTAGATGAATGTTGCTTCAATCAATCTCTGATTTAGTTTATGAATTGAACATTTGACTTACAAGCATTCTAGATGCCCTTTTGGTAGCTCAGTAACCTCTCAAGATCATACCTTTGTACTTTTCTCTTTATTGTCCATCATAGATCAGCTTAAATCACTGAAATCAGCTACAAATTTGAGCCAAAACCCACTTCAGTTGTGCTCTCTAGCCCATGGCACTGTCTATCACTGTCAACTAGTGTGCATCGCACTTCTCGAGTGTAGTAGGTGTGATTCATACTTTTTTCTATGAAGCATAGGTGCAATGACTGACTGAACCTATTTATCTCCTTGAAATTTGGGGTTTTTTGTCCTCGTTTTCAGTTCTATTTAGTTGATTTACTGCTTATGAACAATGTCTCATTACTGAATCCTGCTTGCATTACATAGATCAGCCTCCATTGATTAGGATTAGTAAATGTCTTTATGTATTTGTCCATCATTTACGATCCTTTGTTGAAAAGTTTCTTAAATCGATCTGTCATTTTGATACAAAAAGTGTCGTAATTGTCGTTTTGTGTCAAAAGGAGAAGTGTCGGTGAGTCTTCCTTCCTCCGATAGCCAATTGAACTTTTTGTCATGTACCTTATTTGATTCGTTGATATTTGAAGTGTCGAAAGAATTTTCTATTCAAAATCAAAAAGTGTCGTTTAGTCTTCCTTTCTATTTTGAAAAAGAAATTGTCGAAATGTCACTTTGAGTAAAAATATTTTAGATCTTTGCTCTATTTAGTTTTCTTTTTTGGCATTTTCACATTAAAGGAAACAAAAAACAAGTACATGCATTTGCATTTAGATTGTGTGCGAAAAAGATTTAGGAAAAGTGCATTTAGTGTGTGTTGTTTGCTCTTTGTTTGAGATAATCGTAATCTTCTTTCCTTAGTAGCTAGGATTTTCATTGCTCAAAATAAAAAACGACTGTTTATCATTATAGATTGCATTTTTAGGAATTTTAAATCTACATCATGTGGTGAACCATTGAAAGGCAAACTTCTAAACAAGATCAAGTCTAAAATAAATTTCAATGAACATAACAACGCTTTGGAACCTAACACAACACATCTAGAGGTCTAGGCTCGAGATGTGTTCCGGCGTTGTAAAATCTAGTAACTATCATTTTCATTGAAGGTTGGGTGATTCCTCCTCCTTGATACGACAAGTGCTAGCACGGACTTCTGCTTCCTGTACCGTCGTGATATATTGGGAGACCACAATAGGCTTATATCCTTTATCCATAGGAATTCGTGTTTTCCGCTCTATCGATCGCAATGCACTGAACACAGCATTCGAGAAGATTGACTACCGTACATATGTGCTTGGTGATTTCTCTTTAATTTCTCACCAAGGTGTATTTTACAGTTTTGCAATTGGTTTTGTAAGCCCTTTGTCTAGATTTCTAGAGTAGTCACTTTCATTCCTTTTCGACTCTTTAGAAGAAAAGGTCCATGTGAGCACTTGTCACTTTAGGATCATTAAAAATTGAAGGGGGTTAGAGTCATCTTTAGATTTTTCTCGACTCTTAAAAATTGAAAAAGAAAAGTTGTGTCAAAGAGTCATTAAAATTTATTTAATTCGGAATAACATCCTTGTTCCTTTGTTTATCTTAGGTTGAGATAATGGAGTCCACCAATCAAGGAGTCCCTCTTGAGGGGAATCCTTGTCCATTCCCTTCTTGGGAAAATATTGGTGCTCCTCATATGGCCACATTGTCTCTGGCAGGTTTGACTATTGGTCTACCAGTATGGCTATTCTCAACCTCTGTGGTTCAAAATAACGTGATTCCTCAACAATCGAATAAGCATCTAGTTGAGACTGAAGTTGACCCTTCACCTTCTACTTCATTTGTTTCTCCCTCCCCTTCTTCCTCTTCACCTAGTGAAAATAGTGATGCTAGTAACCAAGTGAATGAGAAGAAGAAGAAAGGGAAAGAGAAGAAGAAGAATCTAGTTAAGCAAGGGGGCAACCATGCAGCATCTAGTAAAAATCTACACACTAAGCTTTTCAAATCTAAAGATCTATGGATAATTTGTAGAGGAGACCATTTACATTGAGAATGTCCATGCATTCCTCATATCTTGAGAGAATGGTCCCCCCATTCGCACCAAGCGGTGTTGTCAATCTCTGGTGATAAAGTTGACAGCACACCATTAACTAGTAATGATGGGCGAAGAAGAAAGGTCCAAATTCCATGTAAGTTATGTGAAGCGGACCATACCCTTCCCCATTGTCCTTTTTTGGATGAAGCCAAAGCAGTCTTGCATAACCATCCTGCTTCACTGTAGCGACTTCCATCTGGATACAGGAAACTCTCCCCAATTCCTTTACTAGCTGAAAATCTGACTGACATAACTCAATTGCCGATCCAAACACCTATTGTTGAAATTGAATCTTCTGAGTCCATACCGAACCAAATTCAATAGGTCGAGATAGCAGTTGACCCGTTTTTACCTTCAGAGGTTTCACCTTCAAATGATACCCTTCCCAAAGAGAGTGAGAATAATACTATTCAAATTCTTTTTCTCACTTCAAAATCCAACGAACTTGGGGGCAATCCTACCATTCCTTCACAACAGGAAGAGAATCCCCCAATTCCCATTACTCAAGGGGTTAATTCAACTGTTTATTCGGTACCCCCTCCAAGGAGTCTAGTCACTTCCTTTGATTGGAATCGACTAGCAAGATCCTTCCTTCCTTCTAATGTACCATTCCGGATCATAGTACAGGTTTACAAAATGATCGTGTCTGGCACTATTATAGATGAAGGGGCTTCAGTGAGTATCCTTTCCTCAACTGCTTGGAAAGCACTTGGTTCACCATCGCTTATGCCTATTACACAGAACTTGTCAGGCTTTAACAAAGGAACCAGTCGACCATTAGGGATCCTTCCTAAGTTACCAATTACTTTGAGAAGGAAAACCATTCACTTGAACGTGATGGTAGTCCAACGAACGTTAGATTAGAATCTACTCCTTGGGAATGACTATGTTTACAACATGGAGGCTATTGTTTCAATACTCTTTCGAGTGATGTGTTTCCCACATGAAGGCAAAATTGTCACTATTAACCAGCTTTCATTTCTGGGCTCAAGCATAACTCGAAGTCAATCATCATCCCTAAATGGTCCTTTTGCATCAAGAGTGTCTCTCAAACCTTCATTCCATCCACCTAATTACCGCAAGTAGTCCGGTGAATGTAATGAAGCTTAGGCGGAATGCAACCTTGTCTATTTTGAGACGAACCGAGCTGAAAAGATAAGTTTCCCAGTAGGTTATGTGATTGGCCTGAAACACCATTCACTTTTGTCCACTATGTGGATGAATCCATAGAAGTGTTTTGTTACTATGTTTTCCAAGGAAGTGTTTTGTTTAAACACTAACTAAAACCATCCTGCTTAACCACAGTGATTTCCATATGGCTACTGGAGACTCTCCTATTCTTGATGCCTGGGCCCATGCAAACCTTTTTATGCAAGCTAAAAATGACCAATTTCATTTTTTAGCTTTTTAGTTTTTTTAGCTTTTTAGCTTTTTAGTTTTTTTAGCTTTTTAGCTTTTTAGTTTTTTTTAGCTTTTTAGCTTTTTAGCTTTTTAACTTCTTAGGTTAGGTGATTGGTCTAACACACCATTCACCTTTTTCTGTGCCACAGACGATGCTAAGGAAATGTTTTGTCCAACTGCTAATGAAACCATCCTACCTAACCTTAGTAGTTCCTTAGCTTTCTAGTTTTTCTAGCATTTTTAGCTTTTTAGTATAGTCATTTCTAGTTCGTATAAAAAGGAAAACTAAAATGAGAAATGTTATAGCATGGTTCAAGCTCGTTAAAAAATAACCCTACGACTAAGCATAGTTTGTCCCTGTTCAAGCTTGTTAGAAAATGAATCCACCCGTGGTAAATAATGTTTGTGATTGCCCTGCTATCAGCCTTTTGAGCCTTAGTTGTGTTCCTACCATCACCTCCATTCTTTTGGCCGATCATATGCTTCCACTTGATTGTTTACCCTTTTTGAGGAATAGCTATGATGAGTGGTCCTGTTAGCCATCCTCTTCACATCACCATGTTTTGAGAAGTTCCAAGCTTACCCGAAACCAATTGCTACCCTAAACGCCACTCGTTCCTTAAAAACAAGTCCCCCATAAACTCTTTTCAGACTCATTAAATATGAAAAGATTGTCAAGCTAATGGCCTTTCCAGTTCGTTAAAGTAAGGGGAAGTTCCATCCCTCCTGTATATTTTAATCTTTTTCAGACTTGAGGGATTATCTCATGAAAACGTTTGAGCGCTTGTCTTTGCCGGCTCACTAAAGTGATCGAAAAGTCATCCCTTTCATATTATTTTATCCTTTTCCAGATTTAGGGGATTATGCTACGAAAGAGAACTACTGGAGTTTCCTTTTTTTCCCTTTTCAAACTCTCTAAACATGAAAAGGACTGAGTTGTCTTTGTTGTTAAACTCGTTAAAACAATAGCGACAAACTTGTCCACGCAGAAAAGAACGAGTTTCACTGTCGCTAGGCTCGCTAAAACATAGGTACAAGTTTGCCCGAAGGGAAAATTATAGAACAAGCATATGTTATCCTCCTCAAGCTTAACAAAAATAAATAGGTACTGGTCAGCAATGACTGGGGAAAAAGGGAAGAAAACTTGAAGAATTTTATTGGTAGCAGGTTGCTCTTGAACATGACACTTTCAATCCATTGCTATGATTGAGTCGGGTTGGGTTATTTCGTTCACCGATCATATCACCATTGGTCCTCCACACCATCCATTTTTGGGGTTAACTCTACCAATCCATCTCAATGTTGCTGATATGTTCAAGAGAAGTCATTCAGAGAATTCACCATCCAGTTAATGCCTCATCCACTGCAATACCTTCACCCTCCAATTTTCATGATCGCCATTCCTAAACCTTGTGTTGTCAGATCGTTTTCACCTCCAGAAAATCATTTTCTTTGTTTCATGTCGTAGATGTGGGATACATTAAGGCCCTCCTACGATGAGTCACTTCTTGTCGACATCAGCTCATTATCCAAGAAGTTCACTTAGAAATAACCCTTTCAGTACTTTGAAGCTTGCATGCCCTAATGGCAAGTTTCTCACTTCCCGTGACAGGTTGACATCAATGGCCTTCAACCAAAAGATTTTGTGTGGTGTTCGACATCGGATCATATATTTACACCATGTGAATTGTACTGTAGTACCTTGAGGGTCATTATCATTATCATTGATTCCTCTTGCATCTGTTAACGGCTTACATTATTGGCTGGTAAGCAGACAATGTCTTTCCATGTTCAACTTCAGGACATCTTTTCACATGGATTGACTTGTACATCGGGAGAAGATTGAACGAGTTTGAAGACCCTGGATCTAGTTTCATCCATCTGGGTTGCGATATATTCAGGAATATAAAGACATCAAATGTACACAGAAGCTGCACAGATGGTCGTCCAAGCTAGGAATGATGACTCTACATATAAATAACCACCAATCTGTGACTGCTGACAATTATCTGTTCTATGTACATGAAAATGAATTTATAAAGGTGAGCATGGGAATGCCTGCCTCAGCTAGATCATGAAAATAATATGATGATGATGGATTATATTGTATCTTATACAGGTCACCTTCCAGTTCGAATACCTCGGATCCTCGTGATAAAACATTTCACCTGACATCAAAGATTTATGACTTCACGCTTTAGGGGGCAACTGTTATAGACATATTTGGGCACTGCAACCCCAATATTATATGTTGATAAAATAGGGCTCTTTAACCCCTAAAAGTTTTGTTTCATACCCTAAAGGATCATGGTCAACTGATTACATCATTCCCCAAAAGTTCCCCGTGAAAAACCAATCATAACTGGCCAAAACTAGACCATACTGACTGCTCCACTATCAGGGTGTGATGCATACTGACTCCTACACTAGCCAGGTACGATGCATACTAAATATGCCTTCTGTGGGGTGCGATGAGTGAGAATGGACAAATGTCCGAGATGGTTTGCTAAGTGGATGCTCATGGAATCTTCTAGAAACTTCTCCTATGACACTTGCCTCTCTGAATTCACCTAGGGATGAGTAAGAGATCCAAGAAATATCCAAGTGAAACCAAGACCAACAAGTGGAATGACACTAATCAAAAACCCAGAGATGACTCACACCCTTGCAGACATCTATAAATGGATCCCTCATCTGAGAGATCTAGAGGCTGGAATTTTGTAATCTGTAAGGAAGTGTTGATAGTTCATCTTTGAGAAAGAGCATTGTATTGTTGGATGATCTTGCTTTTCATGAGGTGAAGAGGGATTTGATGCTGGATCAGACAGCTCGGTTGTAATTCTCCCTTCTATTTAATAAAGTTCTTTGAGTTTTCCTCCATAGATTCATGTATTTTGAATTTGGTTATTTGTGAATGCCATTATATGTTCATTATATTTCTGATTTTGCATTGTTTATGATATAATAGATCAAGATTCTTTAATGGTATTTTGTTACTTTGTTTCTATAGGTATTCTCTAAGTGGGATAAGTAGGAGAGGAGTTGCAAGCTCTATCAAGGGGGAGAGAAATCAAGCAAGGGGTCAAGCGGAAAATCTAGGTTGGTTCCTTTGCTTCTCTCTTATCTATCATACATAGAGGAAATCCCAAATTGCTTTGATTATTTGTTTGCTAGTATAGCTGCCAATCCTAGAGGGCTAGTAGATCGAAAAGACACTAGTTTTCCCAGAAACAATGAGTCTTCTTTTATAGCATGTAAATGTCTTCCTTGACCTACGGCTAAGTGTCTCCATTACTGCGTTAGATTAGGGCATCCTTCATTAGTGTTTCTACTTCTCCAAAAACCCAAGATGTGGAGATAAGATAACATGAAGAATGTTTATCCAAGTGACCTCAAATCCTCTTCTATTTATACTAAAATGTATATCATGAATGGACATGACTATTGGGCTTCCAGGCCTACATAAGATGCTGGCCGACTTGACAATATGTCTTATAATACAAATAAATTCATAACTCCATGAATACTTATCAGAATCAGATGATTTTTAGATCAATCCTACACCTCTCGATGAGAGGGATCCAATAAAAATATTAGCTGCCATAAATAAGATGACCTACATGGAGTTTGGCCCTAGTTTCCAATTTTAATAGTCTCAAGAACAATCTTCTTAGTGTTAGCCAAATGTGTGATAATGGCTACGCTGTCACATTTTGATTTAAAAACTGTGGGATCCGCAACACAAAGAATGATAAGTTGGTGTGAAAATTAATCAAAACCCACAATAATTTATATGTGTTTGATGATTCTAGGGTTAACTATTATTTAAGAAAAACAAGTGAAGCACAGTTATGGAACAATAGGCTTGGGCATATGAATCTTGCCAGTTTGATAAAATTATGAAATATGGGAGCAGTGAGAGGGTTACCAAGACTATCAAGGCCCAATAACGCAATTTGCAGGTCATGTCAATTTGGAAAATAGAATAGGACTCATTTCAAGTCAAAAGAGTTCTCCTCATCCAGACCTATGGAGCTCATTCACATAGACATTTGTGGCCCAACTAGAGAAAAGACCTCAAAATAAGAGAGGTAATTCATGTTCTCATTGATGACTTCACCATGGCCACATGGATTATCCTCTTAAAAGGAAACTAAGAGGTGTTCAAGCATTTCAAGATGTTTAAAGCTTAAGTAGAAAATGAGAAAGACTTAAAGATAAAATGGTTAATATCATATAGAGGGGGAGAGTACACCTCAAGAGAATTTGAGGAATTCTGTGAAGAGCATGGCATTAGGTGGGAGTACTCATTACCTAGAACTCCTCATCAAAATGAAGTAGTAGAGAGAAAGAACAAAACAATCTAGGAAATGGCTAGACCGATGTTGGAAGAAGTAGGAGTGTCTCACAACTTCTGGGGAGAAGCAATCCACGTAACAACGTATCTGTCAAATGGAACTCAACTCATGCCTAATAGTGATAAAACATTGTATGAGTTATGGAAGGGAAGACTTGCATTAGCTAAAAACCTCAAGGTGTTTGGAAGCAAGTGCTTCATTAAATGGAATGAAAAGAATCCTGGAAAATATTATTCATGTGTTGATGAAGGGATATTGTTTGGGTACTCTACTTGAAGCAAACGATATAATTGTTACAACAAGTGGACAAAGAAGATTGAGGATTTCATCGATGTAATATTAGATGAAGTAGGTTCACAACCTGAGTCCTCTAAAAGAAATATGAAATCAGATGATGAAGAAAGTTTAGATTTCAGGTTTTGGGATCTAGAGGAAGCATATTCAAATAGTGAAGGTGAGGAAGTAGGCATGACTTCAAGGAAAAAGACACTCTCCAGGTATGTACATAAGCAACATCCTCATATTCATATTCTTGGAGATCAATGACATGGTGTCCAAACTAGAAGGAAACTTTTTGGCAATTCAATTTATTCAAATATGTCTCTATTATCATAGATAGAAACCAAGAACCTTTGTCAATCAAGTGAAGACAAGTTCTGGGTTAAAGCTATTAATGAAGAACTTGATCAGATTGAAAATAACGACACTTGGGAGCTTGTTCCAAGGTCGAGAGAGAAAAATATTATTGGAACCAAATGGGTTTTCAAGAACAAACTGAATGAACAAGGTCAAGTAATCAGGAATAAAGCTCGATTGGTCTGTGAAGGCTATGTAAAAATAGAAGGGGAAGATTTCCAAGAAACCTTTGCACCAATAGCTCGATTTCAAGCTATTAATATCTTTCTTTCTCTTTACATCGATAAGAATATCAAGGTATATCAAATGGATGTGAAGTCTGCATTTATCAATGGAGATTTAGAAGAATAAGTTTACATTGAGCAACTAGAAACATATCTTCTCACCTCAAATAAAGGCTCTGTATGCAAACTGAATAATTCCTTGTATGAATTAAAACTGGCCCCTAGAGCTTGGTAAGGAAGGCTAGATAAGTACCTTTAGAAGGAAGGGTTTTAGAAAGGCACAGTTGATAGTAACCTTTATGTAAATTTTGAAGGTGACCATCTACTAATAGTAGTGTTGTATGTGGATGACATAATATTTGGCAGCAATATGGAACAACTAGGGCATCAATTTGTAAAATGTATACAAATAGAATTTGAAATGTCCATGATCAAAGAACTGTCCTTCTTCCTAGGTCTACAGATTACTCAGTCTCCATAAGCAGTGTTTATATCCCAATCCAAATATCTCATGGAAACTCTAAAGAAATTTCAGTTGGAAGATTACAAACTAGTTAGCACACCCATGACTACAGGCTACAAGTTGTACAAAGAAGATGGAACATTGTTGGTAAATTAGACTAAAAATAGGTCAATGATAGGAAGCTTACTATATCTAACAGCTTCAACACCATACATGATGTAACCAATAGGGATTGTGGCCATATTTCAAGCATTCCCACGTGAGATTCATGTTGTTGTTGTCAAAATGATTTTCAAATGTCTTCAAGGAACAAATAGTATGGACTATGGTATGCGACGCATGAAGAATATAAGTTGCAAGCCTACACAGATGTAGATTGGGCTAGAAACCTTTATGACAGGAATATTACTTCAGGTGCATCTTTCTTCCTGGGAAATTGTTTAGTGTCATGGGTCAGTAAGAAATAGTCGTCCATTTCTATGTTGACTACTAAAGTAGAGTATATTGTTGTCGCTACTTGTTGTATGTAGATTCTATGAATGAATAAAACCTTGAAGGATATACAGGTAGAGTTGACTAATCCCATTCCAATCATGTGTGACAAGACAAGTGCCATCGAAATGTCCAAAAATCTAGCCATACATTCAAAAACTAAGCATATTCCTATCAAGTTCCATTTCTTGAGGGAACATGTTGCAGCCAACACTATCAAACTTGAATATGTGGCCACTAAAGAAAAATTGGCAGATATCTTTACCAAGCCACTGGCAAGAGAACCATTTGAATAAATTAGGAAGCTAATAGGATTCATGAATCCTCCCTCCAAATAACTTCATTTTGGTAGGCGGTGGTAGCTACTCAGCATGTAGAACTCATCCGAGTGTAGGATGCAATGGTTCAGGGGGAGAACTCAAGAAGTATACCTTACCATTAATTTCAAAGGGGGGAGAAGATTACTAAGGCATCAGACAAGATCATGCATATCCTGAAGGGGACCTTATGGTGTTTCCATCAATCTAAAATGTGGAGATTGTTGGAAAATTGGTGGTGGTTGTGTTAGTATTGCCATGTATGCTGGAATTGATGTCAACCATCCTAGATATAATGTGTTTTGCAACAATTGCATAGCTCAGGATCATTCCTATGATAGTTGTAGGCTTTACGTCGAGAATCATCATAGTAGAAGGCTTACTAAAGAATCCATAAAATGATGATTACATTGATGGAAAAGATGGAAGTCCAGGGTAGATGAAAGACTCATGTAGAGAATCATCATAGTAGCAAGCTTACTGAAGAATCCATAAAATGATCACTACGTTGGTTGAGAGTTCATTTGTCCAAGCACAAAGTAGAAGATTCAAGGAGCAAAGATTTTGTAGTCATCTTGCAAGTAGAAAGTGGACTCAAAGCCTACATTGAACCCTATCCAATGCAAGGTGCTCTCGATAATTTCTCCAATGATATACGGAAGTCCAAAAATGGGTTCCTAGATCAAAAGATACGATCTGTCGAAGACTAGGGATTTGAAGGCTAAGGAACGAAGGAATATCAAAACCTTGAAGGTCAGCATATCGGCTATCGGGATATAGGAGATCAGCATATCGGGCATATCAAATATCGGAACCTCGGAGGTCAACACATATGGGATATCATCACATTTCATATTGGAATCTTGGGATATCAGAAGGACTGAGGCATCAGGATATCGAGATATCAGAGGACCGGCACATAAAAATATCAGAACTTCTTAACTGAGGTATTTTAAGAAGCTACTATGTCTTGTAGTTGCAATAAGTGTTATAAAGAACAGAAGAATGCCGAATAATATTAACAAATAATTTTGCTGGAAAACCAAGGTTTGATGGGCCCTCCTCCCTCTCCTTCAGTAGGACACAACGGCATAAGATTCGCACCTAGAAGCTAGAGTGGCATCTAACGTCAACATGACATGGCAGTATGACAGGACACTGACATGTTTATTCAATGTTATTGAGTGCCCTAATGTGCCAAATTCGGATGACATATGTCATCACCATGAAGCCACCACATAGGGTGATGACATCATATCGGAGGTTGGAATATCAGATGATGAGGACCCCGTAACTTCAATGAAGATGATTTTAAAAAGGTTACAATGAAAGGGGCTTCCAATATTAGGTTGGAACTTGGTCATGAAAATTCAAATAACCAAGGGCGCAGAGCAATCAGCAAAGGAAGATTAGCTCCCGATAGCAACAAAATGCCTTAGCACCAAAAAGCTAAGCCACAGGTCATATGTCTCAGTTCCATGGAGGAGAAATTATTAAGGAGCTAAGTGTCACAGGAGTTAAGGATATCGGAGTGAAGGAAATATCATAACATTTCACCTTTGTGAAGTTATAATGTGGAGTTTCTTCGATAATGTAGTATAGTGAGTTAAAGGACGTGTTGGCTGGAAACTATGAAATGTAATAATGGCTCAAAGGTATTGATCGTTGAAATGGGCTAAACCTATAGAAGACTCTATGACAAGAAATCAAGGATGACATTTCTAGCATAGACAAATATGGGTTGCTTCGCGTGCATGAACGGTTGTGATAAATGAGAATAGAGAGGTCATATATGTGAATTGTCAAGATCTGCAGAGCGATAAATGAGAATGGGATTCTCAAAGGAGTGTGTAGGTCACTTGAGAATCAATTTCTTAGCATGGATCTCTACACAGTCATACGATGAAGAACTACAAGGTCTATCTCTGTTTGGGTATTGTGATAGGAAACTTCCCGGAGAGGCAAGAGTGGAAAGGCAAGGCATGCCTAAGTATTGTTCAGAAGTTAAAAGACAGATAGCAAAGACTGCTTTGTGCATAGTGCCTTAGTGGAACAAAATCATCACCTACAGTGGAGAATATGGGGGCAATGAAAATATTGAAAGTGTGTTGTGGTGTGAGTGGTGTGCATTGAGACAGAGAGGTCGAGGCACCAATAATGACATGGTGTTATACAATAGCAAGGGTAGTGAGAGTGTTCTATGGAGAATTCAAAGGGTAGTGTTGAAGAGCAGTCAGTAGAGAGACCTTGACAGAGGAGGCGGAGTGTAGAGGAAGTGATTTTGTGAGAAGAAAGAAAAGACCTCTTAAACAACCTCCCTAACCACATAAAATTCAGTATAGAAATTGAAAATAACAACCAGCTACCCTTTCTAGATATCCTTCTAACTAAAAAAGAAGGGTCACTTGGGTTCCAATTCTACAGGAAGAAAACCCATACAGAACGATATCTACATGCAAAATCTCATCACCTACCTAAACAAAAAATTGGCTTCATAAGGACCTTAAAAACTAGGGCAACCAGAATATTTGATCTTGACCATTTAGAGGATGAACTCAACCATCTTCACAAAGTCTTTGAATTAAATGGTTATAATAGGAATACCATTAAGAAAGCTATGTGCCAATCCTTAAGTAAGGATAACAAAGATATCAAAGGTCAAAATTTGACAACATCTAAGGTCTCCCTTCCATACATAAAAGGTACCACAGATAAAAATACTAAAATTATTAATAAACACAACATTAATGTAGCCTTCACCCACATTAACACCATCAAACAATTACTCAACTCAGTAAAATATCCCATAAACCCTAACCTACAAAAAGGTGTTTATGTGATTCCTTGCTCATGTGGAAAGGAATACATAGGCGAAACTGGAAGGTCTTTTAACATCAGAATTAAAGAACACACGACTGACTTAAGAAGAGAAAGGACCTCAAAATCTGCCTTAGCAGAACATGTTCACTCTTCCTCTCATTATATTTGCATGGAAGAAGCCAAACTAATTAAGGAAGAGGACCACTATCTTAAAAGGAAAATTAAAGAAGCCATTGAAATAGAAAAATGGAAGAACAATTTGAACTGGGATGATGGATTAAAGCTGAGTAACACTTGGAAACCTTTATTTGAAATCATAAAGCATCAATGATTAATGCATATCCCTTACAACAATTTATTCCCTCCTCTCATTCATAATTAAAATTAACTAAATCCATAATGATTTAAATTCAACGTAGGATAATTCACTTATTAATTTGAAATTAAGAATCCCTAAAAAAAAAATTAATAAATTAGTAAATAATTAAATAAATAACAAATAACAAATAAATAAATAACAAAAATATATATAAAAATAAAATAAAATAAATAAATATAAATATAAGTATAAATAAATCAATAAAATAAAATAAATAAAAATATATATTAACAAACTAACCAGATATGGGCCGACTAAAAGTTCTGAAAGTATTCTTTTTATAACCCATATATATACACTAAAATATAGCTCTTGGATACATCATTAATATCTTAAAATCTATTGATGCATCCCCTGATGATGGACTCACTTAGTAGTCTAAAACGTTGGGTTATCAAAACTCTATAACAGGTCATTCCTCCTCTATCATAAAAGAGAAAAGACCCGCTGCATGTGATCGCAGAAGATAGGGTGCAGAATTTGAATTTGTAAACAACCATTATTGGTATTTTACTTATATTATTGTTTGCGTCTATTTTCAGTTTGAAAATTGTATGAAATAGTAGAACAGTGGGAAGAGTAGGTTGGTGCTTCCATATTGAAGAGGCTCATTCCTCTTGCAATGTTGGTGCTTTCTAACCAAAGGGGGTTGGTGCCTCCTATGAGTGGGTGCTCACAAAAAAGCATATGTAATTATGTGGGTGCTTAATTTACATCATAAACAAACAACAAATTTGGTGGTTTTTTCCCTCTGTCTTTCCACGTGAAAAACTTTGTGTCAAATGTGTGTATGTTGATCATGATATTGTTGTATGAACATATGTGTTTCAAATATTGTTGGTTCACTTCTTTTGTAAATGAATGCTCTCACAAGTAAAAGAAAATAAGAAGGGATTGTAAGCATAATTAGAAAAAGATAAGAGTTTCATAATTACTGATTCACCTCCCCCTCTCAACAATTCCTTATTTGAACACCCCTAACCTTAATTCACTTCCTTATACCTTGATCCATATTATTCTGGCCTAAAGACACCATTTCTACCCTAAAAAGGCTCTTAGAACCCCTCCTGTAGCAGAACAGGGCCTCCTGTAGAAATACATGACCTCCTGTAGAAACCCTGTAACAATGTTCTTTTCAACAAGTTTTGCTCCCCAATTCGATCCTAGCCTAGTTAAGTTTAATAATGGCCCCTACTTGTGATTTGAAGATTAAGGAAGGCTCTTAGATCACTCAAACGTCCTCCTTTCCTCACTGTGAAACATAGTTAGAATTAATTTTTTTTTTGCATAAGCATGTTAAAAGTTAGCTTCCTTATTTTCAAGAAAATTTCAAGAACATCAATGATACATGCAAGTAGGTTACTAATTTTATTAAATTTGAAAAGTAGAGTAGATTGACTTATGCAAGTAGACTAGCCCTTTCTCTTTCATGTAATGTCAATCAGCATCTACAATTAAATGAATTGAATTTTCACTTTCATAGTTAGAATCAAGTTCAATTATGATTTCATAAGAATTTTTCATTATAGTTAGTTGTAGGAATGGTCTTTGTACACATTGATCTAATTTATAGACTGAGGGTGACATGAGTAGAACCTAATCTACTATGCATTTAACATTTTCTCCTCTAGGTTGTATGAATCTAAGGATCATAATTTAAGTTGATGAGCCATTGGGAGTTGTAACACTCTTGGTGCAATACCAGAGCTTGCCACTTTGTACGTATATGTATTTTGTTGTACATCAGGTGTAAGTGTATGTGTTTTGTTGTACAGTGGGTGCAGTTATATGTGTTGTG
The DNA here is from genome assembly GCA_031772625.1 of Pinus tabuliformis. Taxonomy (NCBI): domain Eukaryota; kingdom Viridiplantae; phylum Streptophyta; class Pinopsida; order Pinales; family Pinaceae; genus Pinus; species Pinus tabuliformis. Next base: position 920,235,969 of record CM062816.1, read on the forward strand.
TTGTGGTGCATACTGGGCGTAGGTGTATGTGTTGTGTTGTACACTGGGTGTAGTTGTATGTATTGTGTAGTGTTGTATGCTTTGTGTGGATGTATGTGTCATGATCTATACTATGTGTATGTGTGTGTGATTGAAGAGAAGAAGCATTAGGTGTTCGCCAGATGTGGCAATTGATCTGGTGTGTGTACGGAAAGGATAAATGTAGAAGCAAAGAATCGATTTAAAGATAAGTATCAATATTTTATTTTTGTTTTAACTATGCATGAGATCTATGATTCTAATATATGATGGTTACATGATATATGATTATGATGGTTGTGTTTTAAGCTAATCAGATGTGATATGTACATGATGATTTTCTCCAAAAACTAGTTTGACTTGTTGTGACATGAAATAAACAGAATTGCAAGCGTACCTTATTGATGAGATACCAATGAGGTATGATTTGAATTTATTTGAATGTATTATTAATCTAATGCAATTTATGTTATTGGTATAGGAAAGCATGATAAATTCTAGTTTGGGTGGTTGAATATGATTGCAAGAATTAGTAGCAACAACAAAATGGATTGGAACCAGAAGTAGTATGTCGGTAAAGCATTTAGGAGTAGGGCCATTGAGGGACACTAGTATGATGGTTTTGAGGCAGGGATAACCTTGGATTTTGGACCTTCCGAAGTGAGGAAACCTTGCCAAGGGATGGATCGCCCCAGTAGATTTTTATCAAATAAGGGGATGTCAGCTGAACTTGTAAGTTGTGTGATTGCAAAAAATGGGGTGACCACAGTGCCTCAGGGACTATGAAATAAAGAAGAGAACACTGGTACAAAATAGCTAGTTGGTTCCTTAAAAAAATGACTAAAATTTGCATATAAATGACCATTTTTCAGTTGGTAACCAATAGTAGAAAATTTATAGTATCTTATAACGCGACCAACTTTGAGTCATTTTTAGCTTAGTTATTAATTGGTGGTCTCAATTTTATAATTTAGTAATATATTTAGTCATAAATTGTGTTATTAATTTAGTAATTGATTTAGTCACGAATTGCCATAATTAATGACCAAATATACAAAAAAATATATTACTACATGATCACCCAAGAAAACCAATTAATGACCAAATAAATATGACCAAAATGTTGGTTGTGTTATAAGATACTGTAAATTGGCTACTAATAGTCATATATATGCAAATTTTAGTCATCATTTGAATCAATTAATGACCAATGAAATATGACTAAATTTCAGTTGTGTTATAAGATATTGTAAATTGGCTACTAATAATCATATATATGAAAAATTTAGTTGTCATTTGCAGTAATTTTTTTTATCATTTATAGTAATCATTTATCCTTTTCTAGTAGTTTCATATTCATTATACAAGCGACTAATTTAGTATTTTGTATTCATTTCATTTACTTTCATTAATAATCATTATAAACGACTAATCTAGTCATGTATTCATTTTATTTATGTTCATCATTAATCAATATAAACTACTAATTTGGTAGTTTGAGAGTGATTTTATGTATTCATTATTAATCAACATAAATTAATTAGTATGATTTTGTGACTAAATTAAAAAAATGGCATACAATGTGCATGTTCATATATTATGAAAACATAAAGTCACATATGTTAATTACAATACTAGATAATATCAAGTGCAACTATAAATAATTTCAACCACAAATTATATTATATAAAATGTCAAGTATTACAATATGAGTTTCCAACTTAATATTAGTTGGACTACAATTTACACATGAAATATTGTTTCTTCAGTTCAAAACATTATCACTGTGTTGCCAAGGCATTGCAAGTGAATTCACCAACTCTGAAGACTTGACCACTAGTGTCTATGTGTGTGTATTATGTGGGATATTGGCTCTAAGAGTATCACTATACTGGTTTTCTTCTATCTCCCTTTTTGCATTTGTCACTCCAGTGTTATTGTTCTCCTCTTTCTTCAATTCTTGGTTCTTACCATCAATACTGATCAGTTCCTCTCCTAGAAACAAAAGAAGATACAATGAAGAGTATAAGACATGAAAGATTGTGAATACTAGAATATAAACTAAAGTAGACTATAAAATATTTATACAACATATACATCAGCATCAGTAATGTCAATGTCATTTTCCCCATAAAAGTAAGAAACTCGAATAAGTTTTCTTCACTTAGGTGATAGTGGTTATTATCTCACTAGATCACCTGTATAAACAAAGAAAAGAAAATGTCACCATAGAAAAGAAAACCTTAATAAATTAGTATTTAACCTTCAGAGAAACCTTACGCACAATCATGCCAACTTACATGCTAAAAAACTCTATATGTGGACAATTTGTGAAAAAAAATAATCTAAGGTGTGATGTCTAATCTTTGTCATTTTATTCACAACAATAGTTAATTCTCTAATGCACGAACTTGGTCAAGTATATAGACAACTTGTGTTCAAATCACAATATGGATGTAAACTTTTCTAATAGTCATGAATTTTTTTAAAACAAAACAACGGAAAAGATTTCAATTAATATCATGTAAACTAATCTGATCTTCAAGGTTTGGATGTTATTTAAATGGGCATGATATCAAGTATTTTCAATCTCATAGCTAAAATACATCAAAATTAAAGGGAATATTTGAAATACAATCAAATAAAAAAGAGAATATATAATGGAATGGACATTGCAATCATAATACATATGTTTACCTGTCCACCGATGTCTTGTCTAACATTCCTAAAATAACCATGAGGTGAAAGAATCACAACATTAAAATCCCTAGTAATCCCTACTCGAAATATTTCCAAAGTCGATGGCTCAAGTGCCTCATCTCCTCTTGTATTGGCAAACCATATGATGTACAACGTGAACTGCCATACACTATTTTTTCTATCAAATCCTTCACAGTTGATTTTGGAGGTAGTTCTTGCACATTCATCTATTTAACAACAATAAGGAATCATTTATTCATGAAATTGATATGATGGTAGAAATTTAAAACAACATACATAATAAATTGTGTAAAAGATTAGCAAATGAATTTAAAAACAAGCAGATTAGTTACTAATGGCTACACAGTATGAACACAATTTGAATTTCAAAACAAACAGATTAGCAAATAAATTCATACTATGTTGCTAATGGCTAATGAATTTCAAAACAAGCAGATTAGAAAATGAATTCATATTGTGTTGCCAAGGCATTTTTCTCCTCTTTCTTCAATTCTTGCTTCTTCCCATCAATACTGAATTCCACTTCTAAAAATGAAATAAGCTACAATGCAAAGTATAACATATGAAAGACAATGAGCACTAGAATATAATCTATAGACTATATATATTTTATAATACAAAATTGTCAAGAAAACTATAAAGATAAACATAGTCAACAAATTAATAAAAATATCATTTATATGTTGAATCCCATATAGCCTTGCATTTTACAATTTCCAAAATTAGCCTTATAGATTATTTGGCTACTCAAAAATAAAAAACAATAAACTTATTGTTATATTCATTAAGAGTTTCCAACTTAGGGCTAAATTCCACTAAAATTATCCAAAAAGTGCTTCATCTACTTTATTACAAATGTTGCCACGCTTGAGGGGTGACTTTTTCCATGATATGTATCTCGTTGTCCTCATATGTAGATCACATTGGTAGTTATGTACGTTGTATTTGTACATAAATGAACAAAAGATGTCAAAAATGCGTGAAATTAGCTAACTTGCAAGGTATTTTTCCTATCATTAAAAATTATAAGTGGTTTTATTTCTTATTATTTTTATTTTTTATATAAACAAAGGCATAATCAACAATTAGGGGGATTGGAAACACCCCTACAGGTTGAAAAGAGAAATATGTGATTTGCAAATATTTCTAGTATTTTTTGAGGTATTTCTAAGGTGTTTTGGTTTACATTTCTAAAGGTGAAATATTGGTGGGGGAGGAGTTTCCTACTACTTAGCTGCTGAACAATGCATTCCCTCCTATCTTAGAGTTTTTTTTATCTAAATTTTCTTGGAAGGAATGTGTTGGCTTGTTAGTAATCTTTGATTAAGTCTTATTTTTACTAAAGTTGGACATAACATGCACACACAAAATTATTGTAGAGTACGTGTCTGCGAGACCATGTTTGAGAATTTATAGAAGGAAGTTGGAGGAAATTGACCATGACTCTCTTGACATTCAAGGTAAAGGAAAGACCTCAATGATCACATATTGGTGCATTATGGGAGGGTGGTGGTGGGACAGGCCACTAGCTTGTGCCAAGAGTTGTGGAGGGATGAGGTTCATCATTTCAATGATCTACATTTTGAAATATATGAGGTATTTATTCAAGAGAAAAGAATATACATCATGATAAGAGCTACTCATATTCATCATAGACAGACACTCTCATGGTCACAATAGAATCAACAGCGTAAGTGGAGGAGGAAGTTGAAGGTATCACTTCCAAGCACCCATTGACATATAAGGAGGCAATACACATCAAGGATGTGGTTTTTCAGGTTGAGAAGACTATTAATAATAGCCTCTTGGTTTGGAGCTATTATTGTCTCTTCCATTAGAAAATAAGATCATTTTCACCAAGGCTTATAGAGAGTGTTACTTCTCCTTTGATTAACACTTCCACAGATGTAAGAAACATATCTCACCTCCCAAAACTCTTCACATGCAACCCATCTCATAGGGAAACTAAGATTAAAATTGTTACTTCTAATTTATCTTTTCTCCTTTGCACACATTCTACATGGGGTCTTAAAATTAAAATTTGAGTGAAGGGATCCTAGCCAAAAATTGAAACTTGAGATAGGCCCAATGCTCCATGAAAGTATTAATACAGTTGCCAACTTCCAGTCTATAATACTTCTCTCTACAAATTAGACAAAATACCCGAAAAAATTGCTAAAAATAAACAAGGACAAAACTCCCATCAAAATTGCTAAAAATAAACTAGGACAAAACACCCATAAAAATTGCTAATAAAACACCACTAAGGAAAACATGGTGCTACAAACGATGAAAATTCACACAAGATTTAGTGATTATGTGATTTACCATTTGTTCCAACATTCATTATCATTTAGCTTCAAGAAAAAATATAAATAAAATACATTTGGAATTTTTAAATCATTGAAACTACATCACCAATGTTTTAGCAATTTTATTCAGAGATACTTCAATATAACTACAAAGAGTTAGCGAAAAATATAGAGAAAGATGTGAAGAAACTTCAATGTGACCACAAAGTGTCCATCGAGAATTTACATAAAAAAATTGTGAATTTATATTGAGACAGTGGACTAATATTGTTGAAGTTCACTTCTAAATTCTACTGAGCAACCTACTAGGGAAAGAAATACATAATGGAGGAGTTTAGCGAAGCACTGTATCCCTTACATTTCATTTGTGTAGGGATCAATTTACACAAGTATATTACTTAACTATATGTCATGTGTCTCCCTTAAACTTAAATACACCAGTTGATTTAGAGGGGTTACATGTAATAATTACATGTCATAATGAACTATTAAGGTAATTTGCGAAAGAAACAAATTGTCAAAAATAATTTTTGAACTTAGATGATTTATGATCTATGATGGTCAATCAATCATATTAACCATATTTGATGGTCAAGATTCATTTTTCCAAGATATTTTTTTCTCATTTCTACCATTAATGGTGCTTTACTTGACACTTTTTGAGGTAATAAAAATCTCACTATTGAGAATTATATCTGAGACTTGAACTTTTACATAGGTTCAGTGTGAATGCAAGTCCCATCACTGAATCCATCCTCTGGAGTTTTTGTGTTTGGAATCGATTTACAAGTAGTCCCACTTGTGTTCAAATCTCCGGAGGCATCACCCATACACCCATAGTGTAGGATTATACAAGAAATATGAATGCAAGTGCCATCACCAACTTCGGCCTATGGAGTTTTGGTATTTGGACTTGATTTCCAAGTATTCCCACCCGTGTTAAAATCTCTAGAGGCATCATCCATATGCCTGTAATGTATGCGAATACAAGAAATATGAATACAAGTGCCATCACCAAATCTGGCCTATGGAGTTTTGGTGTTTGGAATCGATTTGCAAGTAGTCCCACTCGTGTCCAAATATTTGGAGGCATCACCCATATGCCCATAATGTAGGAGGATAAAATAAATATGAATACAAATCCCATCACCAACTCTGGCCTTTGGAATTTTTGTGTTTGGAATCATTTTGGAAGTAGTTCCACTCGTGTTCAAATATCTTGAGGCATCACCCATACCCCTATACTGTAGGAGGATACAAGAAATATGAATGCAAGTCCCATCATCAACTCTGGCCTCTAGAGTTTTGGTATTTGGAATCAATTTGCAATTAGTCCCACCCATGTTCAAATCTCTGGAAGCGTCACCCATACGCCTGTACTGTAGGAGGATACAAGCGATATGAATGCAAGTTCCATCACCAAGTCTTACTTCTGGATTTTTGGTGTTTGGAATCAATTTGTAAGTAGGGCCACACGTGTTCAAATCTCTGGAGGTGTCACCAATACGCCTGTAGTGTATGATGATACAAGAAATATGAATGCAAGTCCAGCACCAGCTCTGACCTCTGGAGTTTTGGTGCTTGGAATCAATTTGCATGTAGTCCCACCCGCATGAACATAAGTAGTTTGAGACAATTTTGAAAATTAATTTTATTTTTGGAAAAGTTATTCTATTTTTTAAAGCACTTTAGTAAAAAAAGTGAAATTCTTATATTTAATAGCTGAGCCTAAGATTGTATCTCATGCATAACTTGGACAAGGAGGAATCTTAAAAGTAGATTATCTGCTAAAAGTATATAGATAGGGAACGGTAGAGGCTTTCAACACACTTTAGCAGTTCAGTAGGTTGAGCAACATAGAGGGAGAGAGAGTAGGTAACTAGGAAAGAAATGCTTCCGATAACACTCAATCCCATACGGTCGCATGGATAGCACAATGTATATTTTTACATTCATATAGAGAGTATCGTTCTGATCCATACATTATATAGACAGTCCATACATGTGTCCATACATTTTGTATGGGCCGGCCAAAAATCTATATAGTAGTTGTTTTACTCAGTCCAATGTGCGTTTGGTATCCATACATGTGTTTGTACAGTTCGTATGGGAAGGACAAATATGGTCAAAGTTTGATCGGAGTTGTAACTTAATATGACCTAAGGAACTAGTGACAACCAACAATTTTAGCCAAACAAAATACAAGAGAGAAAAATGAAATCCACTTTAAAATGACAAGAACAATGAGTAGAAGAGCAACATGAAATGAGATAAACATAGAAGAACAATAGTGTTGTCCCGAGAAGAAAAAACCTAGAAAGTGAAGAAGGGGTAGTAAAATAAGCATTGCCTAAACTAAGGAACCACTACCACTAGAGGAGGTAGAAAGTCCTTCTCATCATCCAACTTAATGGTATGGACATGAACACCACGTGTTTGTCAAATAATTTCCTCTAGAAAGATGCCTGGACTAATAGGGTTGTGGTGAGTAATCCTAGCTGACATCAAACTTCTCTTGATTATTGGTTGAAGTGGAGGACAAAGAATTAGAAGCACTCATCACATATAGGGTTTACGAACTCCTACTAGATGGGGAGAAACTAGTAATGCTTCTCTGAGTAGGCGTTCTACAGTGGTGGTGCTTTTGAGAAGCTTTGTTTCTCATAGGTGCCCTCAACGTGGCATAGTTTGGAGCCTTGGTGGTGCAGGCTAGGGAGAAATGCTGCATGGTTTTTGCATTGTCTAACCATGTGTCATGAAGAATTTCAATCCCCCATTGTCCTAGATTTGATGAAAAGAGGAGGTGTTGTGGGTAGCTGCTCTAGAATTGCTCTGAAATAGGCACAATTGAGAGAAAATGTATCTCTAATTTGCAAGGCAACGAATTGTTATTGAAGTGTTTGAAGAATGTTGATAAAATTTTTCCCAAGTCCCTATAGATGTAATAAAACCTCCCTCTTATCTCATTTAGACGGGATATTTAAAAATAAAGCGATCCTTAGTTTATACCTCAGGCAAAAGAGCAAAGTCTAGAAACCATTTCTGTCAGGGGAAGATGGTGATATGTCTCAACCCTCAACTGATGTGAGCACCTCTGAAGCTGCTGAGAGAAAAGGGAAGATCAGTAGACGGAACTAGAGATAGTAAGGCCAAACAAAGGAGAGAACTATGCCTTCTATTGTTCAGTTCTTGTCCCATATTTCTGACAAATAATTGATTAAAGATGTATAAAGGAGAGAACTACACCTGTTTGTATTCACTTCTTGTTCCATATTCCCAACTCATTCCTACTCGACCAAGACATTTATTCTATCTCATGATTACCCTGATAATCATGACTATGATAATGCATTAGTGCCACCATACCCAAGCCTTCTTGTTGTTGTCTGTTATAAGTTATGATCTGGTTTCAGTTGATGGAGCTCCCATCTCATGGGTTGTTGAAACTGACTTTGCATTCATTGTCCAATCCTTTTCTATAAGATCCATCAGAATTGACTGGCTATCCGCTTTGTCCTTCATGCCAACTTTACCTCTATTGCCCACATCTCCCATTGGGCATCAATGCCCAAGCTAGTATGTGGAATATTCCAACTACTGTATGGATATGAATTTAAATGAAGCCCTCATGGCCAATCAATGTTGAGGGTAGTCTGCATGTAGGTACATGCAACCATATCAATAGTCACATGGAAAGTGCAGTTTAGAGTTTAAACATTGCGAATCATAATTTTGAATGTAAACAAATTATCTTATCTATATCAAAATGCAATCAAGATAGTTATTCTTTGTGTTTACATGGATTTTTTCATTTGATTCCAATGAAATTTAGGTTCCCCTAGTATTTTTCTTCTACAATTTTTAGACAACATAGTTGTTGGGCACAAAGAAAATAGCATACAATGTGCACAAAAATAGGAATGCCAAGAAGTATGTAGTTGATGTAAGTAGCAACATTTTCCAAAAAAATAGGAATGCTATTGCATTAAATTTCAATGCATTTCCAAAGTAATGCCAGTATTAGCAAACTACTCATTCCCTTGAATGATTACTTATCGCTCCATTTGTGCTTAGAAAATAATAATGTAATGGACTTGAGAAATAAAAATTCAGATATTTCTTATTCTGTTGAATATTTTCCATGTCACAAAGTGGAAGATCCAAATAGTGCCATTCTTTGTCTCTCCATTCTTGGATTATGCACAAATCTGACAAATCTACTACTAAAGAGGCAACATCATATTCACCATTGACCAAGTGGCTAGAGAATTGCAGCCATGAACATCCAACATCAAAAACACATTTATCTCTAAAACCAATCATAATGAAGATCTTCTGTCAACCACTACAAATTCATTACTGCTTTGTTAGACATCAAAATGATTTCTCAATTCTTTGCACTAGCCTAATAAATAAGGCACATCAGGCTGCATTCTAAAAACTGCTTTCACAACCCTTAGGCCACCTTCATTTCCACTATCCTTTTATTACAAGCACAAGATCCCACTAAAACCACAACATAGCAAAACTCATTGATGCACCTTGTCGATCCATGCTTCACGATATCAACAAATCAACACCTTTCCCAATAGTTCTTCATTCATTTACTTTTTCTTTTTTCACAATGGACAAAGTTGTATCATTTCTAAAGTAGGCAAATTGACCACTACCATGTTTGCATGTGGATCAACATGCACAAAGAGGAAGGTTCTAACTGGAAGTTAAACTGCTGCAAGCATCAAGAAATAGAAACTTCTTCAAATTAGATATGTTTACAAAGAGTTTCAATGTTATACTCAAAACATTAAGAAAAGTAGCCTCCAACCTGCCATCAAACACATCGAAATGATTGGCTTAAAGCCTTAGACATCACTAAATAAAATTTGAAGCAAGATCCAAGATATAAAAATTTCCAATCAAATTCAACATATACAAAAGTGGATTGAAAAAGCTAATATAAATAACCCATCTCAAAGAAACAATAGGGTTTAGATTATTACCACTAAAACAATATAAATTGTCGAAATTGAATTCCTTTGATCTCACGCTATATGAAAATCCCAATAGAATCAGATTTCTATATGCAGAAAATATTATGATATTGATATTAAAATTAAAATTAAAAAAAAAAACCATTTGTGCATGCTAAACTCTAGGCTACAACGTGTCTATGGAACTAAAATCATAATTGCATGATGTACAATCCTTAGATTAGCTAAAAAAATATAGTAGAATTGATCATAGTACTATCTTGATATCGGCATGAGAAAGAGAGAGTGGATCTTCTTCAAAACTATGGCCATATTTATATTTCCCATGAATACATATTTAGAATATATGTTTGTCACAAAGTTGGAGACCAAAGGTAAATATAGCTCTTTAGCTTACTATAGAACCTATTTTCACTAGATAAGCAACAAAATTATAGTACTTGACATGCACACCCCACACTGATCTTCGAAGTTTGAAAGTAAGATGTGACCACGCCACTTGATATCCATGAATAATCTTTGAGATGCCACCCAAACACTGGTTTTGTTTCAATTAGGTGATTTGGTGAAACCCTAGTTCATGGAAATGATTATCTTTCAAACATAACTCCATACATTAGAGAAACAAATTTGGAGTGAAATTGGTGGTTTCAAGAAGTACCCCATATCCTCAATGTGCACAAAGAGCATTGGGTATGTTGCAAAGTTGATCTTGTTGAGGTCTTTGATTCAATTTCCAAACGTTTTGATATACATGGGCTAGATACCCATAAAATAAAATTGAAGACATCCCTTCATGTGTTAGTGCATGCCCCACAAGATTGGTATTTCGAGATCAATGAGTTTTCACTCAAGCTGAACTTTTCAAAGTTTAGTGTAGATTTTAGTTCTTTATTTAATAGATCTTATCCATTTTTCTTGGCCCTATATACAAATGAGTTTATAATTTTTGGAATTTATAAACAAATCATGTTAATGGTGTGAGATGATTTTTACTAGTGAAGTTGACATGAAGGATATAGGAGGTTAGTAGGTTTTTTATGAAGTTTTCCTTGTACAAGGGATCTACACCTTGAAGATTTTAAAGATATTTCAAAGTACAGAATTAAAAAATGATCCAAGGTTATATTATTTAACTTCATGGATGGTCAACACAGTGATGAAGCCCTTAGCAAAGGAGAAGTTCGAGGATACAAAAGGAGAGATTTGATTTTTTCAATAACACTTCCTTTACAAAGAGCGATTGTTATTTTTTCCCGATTGCATGAGATAATTCTTTCTCCCATGGTGGCATAGCAATCATATTTAGTAGAAAATACACAACAAAAATAGGCACAAAATTCTAGATTTATGCGGGATACTTGTGCAGTCATGATAACCATGCAATTGAGGAGAATGATGATGCAACACTAGAATGTCTAGGGTACTACAATGCATTTATGTAGAAGATAGATTGAGAGGGTGCATGGATGCTAAAAGTTTTCCATGTTGCATCATTTATTGTTCTCTTCTATAGTGGTGTCGCAGTCAACCAACGAAGGCACACCAACAACAACCACAATAGTTTTGATTCTTGTGCAGGGTACTTGTATTGTCATAATAATTGTAATGCCCTGCGGTTTCGTGCACGGGCCCGCGCCCCTCCCAACACGAAAAATGACTAAGTCATGGAGTGTGAGCACTCAAACATGCGGAGGCGCAGTCATAACATGCGCGCGGATATGGGAGAGCGTTCACACGTTTATAGGGTGAGTTGGTAGCTCGCCCCACACATAAAGCTGACCAAAGAGTGGATTGAGCGTTGGGCAAACCAACGATGAGAAACGCTTAAAGACACAATGGTTGGGCGTTAGTACTACAGATTGGAGGGTCAGCCGTGGAGATGGTCGCCACAACAATCAAGCGTATAAACACAAGGATGGTGCGCTCATTTGGAGGCATCAACTTCGCATAGCATCTTCGCACAAGACATAGGTGTGCACAAGAGGTGCGAGGTGAACACTTAGCCGCAGGTCGCATATGGGATGTGCCCGCCAAGTCGGGTGACGGAGTATTGTGCAGCGCGGGTTGTAGTGTGGGCGGTGGAGTGCAAGGGTGCCCTCTGGCCGAGGTATATACACGGAGTTGGGTTGGTGTTGGGCATGGGTCGTGCACAGGCACGCCCGCCCGTTCGACAATGAACTCGGTTGTATGTTGTATGTTATATTTTGGTTGAAGGTTGAGGCAAGACCACCGTGCGCTCTTGCACAGGCGGGCGCCCGCCTTGTTTATGAACACTATTGGAGCGCGACTCCCGGTCATTATAATCTTCTCATATATAATAAAAAGATTACTTCTCTTATATTATTGGGTTATTATTATCGTTCTTGTATTATTGATGGATTCCGCACATTAATAATGTTAATTCATGTTTATTATGAATTGTTGAAGGCGTAGTTCATAAACTTAATTAGCGATGGATAAAGTTATTAAATTAGGCGGTGCCACACCCGGCCAATTTAATGAAAAAAGAATTGGGGGCGTGATAGGTGGTATCAGAGCAGGTTCACAATGAGTGAAGCTGGTGTACGATGAAGATGATACACACCTACACTTCGTGATAGTTGGTATCAGAGCAGGTTCACAGGAGGTGAAGCCGTTGCTTATGACAGGTGAAGCTCATTTAGGGTTGAAGAAGCTTGATGAATAGGGAAAAGTTATGGAGAAATCATGGATGAACAGTCTGGGTTTCGTGGACTTGATGGTTCATGGCAAGACCATTCAAGCTCTGGTGTACACGGGGGCCACTCATAACTTCATGATGACATGGTTGGCAAAAGAGGTTGGACTGATGATCTTCCCATCGAATGTGGAAGTCAAGGCAGTGAACTCTAGAGCTAAAGTGGTGGTTTTATTACACGAAGTACCTGTGCAGATAAAAGACTAGAAGGGTTAGTTGGACTTCACAGTGATGGAGATGAACGACTTTGATATGATACTCGGATAGGATTTCTTGAAGGGCAACAAGGCTATTGTTGTCCCCTTCTGTGATGAGGTGGTGCTGGTTGGACAGTCACAAACTTGGACTTTTCCCACTCATTGGCAAAGGAGGGAAGTCAAGGTGCAGCATGTTTCGGCACTGAGTTTGGAGAAGGCTATGAAGGAGTCAGATATGGAGACATATGCGGTGATGTTCAAGGATGTCGAAGGTGATGGAGTGGGGATGCCTGTTCCAGCTGAGATATCTGATGTGCTGACCAAATATGCAGATTTGATGCCTGATGAGCTACCAAAGAAGCTTCCACCAAGGCATGCAGTGGACCATAGCATTGAGCTTGAGCCAGGAAAACAACCCCCGGCTAAAGCACCTTATCGATTGTCAGGGCCTGAGTTGGAGGAATTGAAACAACAGTTAAAGGAATTAGCTGATGCAGGTTTCATCAGACCTTCAAGGTCCCCTTATGGAGCTCCGGTATTGTTCCAGCGGAAGAAGGATTCGAATGAACTAGGATGTGTTGTGATTACCGTGCATTGAACAAGCAGACGATAAGGAACAGGTATCCTTTGCCATTGGTTGCTGATTGCTTTGACAGGCTTGCGAAAGCCCGAGTGTTTTCCAAGCTAGACTTGAGGCATGGGTATTATCAGGTGCGGATAGCTGAAGGAGACGAGAAGAAGACTGCGATAGTAACAAGGTATGGTAGCTTTGAGTTCCTTGTTATGCCATTCGGGTTGTGTAACGCTCCTGCTATGTTTTGCACTTTGATGAATGATTTCCTACGACCATACTTGGACTCGTTCGTAGTAGTGTACTTGGATGATATAGTGGTGTTCAGTGACAACATGGAGGATCATAAGAAGCACTTGGCGATGATGTTCGAGGCACTGAGGGCAAATCAGTTGTTCTTGAAGAAGTCTAAGTGTGTGTTCGCTCAGACCGAGATTCCGTTCCTTGGGCATATTGTTGGTCAAGGGTACATACGGATGGAGCCAAGCAGAGTGAAGGCGATTGACGACTGGGTTGAACCGAAGAATGTCCATGAGATGAGGGTGTTCTTGGGCATGACCAGCTACCAACGGAAATTTGTAGAGGGGTACTCCAAGGTGACATCGGCACTGACAGACTTATTGAAGAAAGACAAGAGGTGGAGTTGGACGAGCAAATGTCAAGAGGCATTTGATGACTTGAAGAAGAGGATGGTTACAGCACTGATACTGAAGTTGCCTGACTTCGAGAGATCGTTTGAGGTACACACAGATGCTTCAGATTTTGCCATAGGAGGGGTTCTTATGCAGGATGGGCATCCGGTGGCGTATGAGAGTCGGAAGTTGCAGGATAGAGAACGGAGGTGTCCATTTCATGAGAAGGAGATGACTGCGATCATCCATTGTCTTCATGTGTGGAGGCATTAACTGATTGGGAAGTCGTTTTTTGTCAAGACTGACAACATTGCAGCAAGTTATTTTGCATCACAACCGAAGCTTTTTTCAAAGCAAGCTCATTGGCAGGACTTCTTGGCAGAATTCGACATGACTATCGAGTATAGACCGGGAAGGCACAATGCGGTAGCAGATGCCCTTAGCAGGAAGGGACAACTTGCGGCATTGGAAGGAGAAGACCGGGCAGCTAGGAGTAGGAGTCGAGCTCAGATGTCAGGAGAGATGCAGAATAAGATCAAGGAAAGTGTTGAAACCGATACTTTGGCGCAGAATACAGTGAAGCAGATAAAGGAGGGGAAGACACGAAAGTTCTTTCTACGAGACGGGTTCTTGTTCTTTGGAAACCAACTCTATGTTCCAAAGTCATCTGGGCTCAGGAGGCACCTTTTAAAGGAGTGCCACGACTCGCCATGGGCTGGCCACCTAGGGATGCGTCGTTCTTTGGCATTGTTGGAGAGAGGATTCTTTTGGGAGAAGATGCGGGAGGATGTAGAGGAGTATGTACATACGTGCATCATTTGTCAGCAGGACAAATCGGATATTCAGAGGCAAGGAGGACTGTTGCAGCCTTTACCGATTCCAAAGAGGCCATGGAGGAGTGTCTCGATGGACTTCATCACTCATTTACCACAGGTTTAGGAGTATAATGGGATTATGGTCATGGTTGATCGTTTTTCCAAGTATGTTGTCTTTGTTCCTACAAAGATACCTTGTGGAGCCGAGCGGACTGCGGAGTTGTTCTTTAAGAACATAGTGAAGTATTGAAGAATGCCATTAAGCATTGTGTCGGATAGAGATCCGTGTTTTACAGGCAGATTTTGGACCAAATTGTTCAAGCTAGTCGGGAAAAAGTTGTTGATGAGTTCGAGCTACCATCCGTAGACAGATGGACAGACTGAGAGGATCAACGCATTGCTGGAGGACTACTTGCGACATTATGTGATGGCTGATCAGAAGAATTGTCCTGAACTCTTGGATATTGCTTAGTTTAGCTACAATATTCAAAAGAGTTCTACAACGGGGTATAGTCCATTTGAGTTGTTGAATGGGCAGATGCCGGTTGCACCGCATACCGTAGTGATGGGAGGCTTCTTGAGGAGTCCTCATGCGAAGAAGTTCATGAAGGCTTGGGAGGAGACCTTGGAGTTAGCACGGTTGCGCTTGCACGATGTTGCAAGGAGGATGAAAAAGTATGCTGATAGTGGGAGACGGGAGGCACAGTTCAGTGTGGGAGATATGGTGTTTCTCAGGATTACCGGGGAGCAGTTTTAGCTAGCCAAGGGGACTACAAGCAAACTGACACGGAAGTATGAGGGACCATTCCGAGTGAAGAAGAGAGTGGGGGAAGTTGCTTACAAGCTGGAGCTTCCGCGCCATATGCACATGAAGCATCCAGTTTTCATGTGAGTCAGTTGAAGAGATGTAGACTTGAGTCAGACCATCCAGAGAGCTAAACTGCCAAGAGGACCAGCTAGGATTGTGGACAAGCCAGGATTGGAGTTGGAGAAGATTTTGAGACTCAGAACTATAGGGGTTGGTTGCCACATGAGAAGGGAATTTCTTTGTAGATGGAAGAATGCACCGGAGGAAGAGAGTTGGGAATCAGAGGACTCACTTTGGAGATGGAAGGACAAGATCGAGAAGTACAACAGGAAGTTGATGAGACGAGCAGGATTGTCGAGGGCGACAATGATTTCCAGTGGGGGAGGATGTAATGCCCTGCGGTTTCGTGCACGGGCGCGTGCCCCTCCCAACGCGAAAAATGACTAAGTCATGGAGTGCGAGTGCTCAAACATGCGGAGGCGCAGTCATAATGTGCGCGCGGATATGGGAGAGCGTTCACACGTTTATAGGGCGAGTTGGTAGCTCGCCCCACACATAAAGCCGACCAAAGGGTGGATTGAGCGTTGGGCAAGCCGACGGTGAGAAACGCTTAAAGACACAATGGTTGGGCGTTAGTATTGCAGATTGGAGGGTCGGCCGTGGAGATGGTCGCCACAACAAGCAAGCGTATAAACATAAGGATGATGCGCTCATTTGGAGGCATCAACTTCGCATAGCATCTTCGCACAAGACATAGGTGCGCACAAGAGGTGCGAGGTGAAAACTTAGCCGCAGATCGCATATGGGATGTGCCCGTCAAGTCGAGCGACAGAGTATTGTGCAGCGCGGGTTGTAGTGTGGGCAGTGGAGCACAAGGGCGCCCGCCCGCCAAGGTATATACACGGAGTTGGGTTGGTGTTGGGCGTGGGTCGTGCACAGCTGCGCCCGCCCGTTCGACAATGAACTCGGTTGTATGTTGTATGTTATATTTCGGTTGAAGGTTGAGGCAAGACCGTCGTGCACTCTTGCACGGGCGGGCGCCCGCCTTGTTTATGAACGCTGGTGGAGCGCGGCTCCTGGTCATTGTAATCTTCTCATATATAATAAAAAGATTACTTCTCTTATATTATTGGGTTATTACTATCGTTCTTGTATTATTGATGGATTCCGCACATTAATAATGTTAATTCATGTTTATTATGAATTGTTGAAGGCGTAGTCCGTAAAGTTAATTAACGATGGATAAAGTTATTAACTTAGGCGGTGCCGCACCCGGCCAATTTAATGAAAAAAGAATTGGGGGCGTGACAATAAGGGTGCAACTGAGGAAAATGGCAATGCAACACTAGATTGTCTGTGATGCTAAACTGTAATTATGTAAGACAATATTAAGAGCCTGCACACATGCCTTCCAGCATGCATATGCCAACCTCAACCACTTCTAGTTTTATGGTTGCTTTTTTGAAATTTAACATTTCAATTTTAGAATAAATGCTTTTCTTCTTTTGGAATTTGAAATCCAAATTTAGAAGTAGTTTTTTTTAGCTTCATTTAGCTTTTCTTCTGAGGTAGATTAAGCACATGAGCCAAGAATATTTCCAATTTTAAGAACATATACTTCCATAAATAGATTTAGATAATTGTTTTGCTTTTCTATTTTTAGGACCCCGAGATGGGCTATTTTGTCTTGGCCTCTAACCTTCCTCATCTATATATTATAAAGAAGGCTGGGCAGAGGTGGTTATCTTTTAATGCTTTTAAGCATGAGATAGAGTTGTGCTAGTGATTCTGATAGTACTTTTAAGCTGTAGCATTGTGTCATTTTTAGAGATTGAATAAAAAACATATTGCAACTTTGGAAGTTCAGTTGTATACACTCTGTCCTATATTGTCAGTATGATGCGTTAGTAGATTACAAATACAGAATTTGTAGTTTCGATAGCCCTTAAAGTTTTGTGTTTTAAACCGGTTTTCTGATTGCAGAAATTTGTAGTTTCGATAGCCCTTAAAGTTTGGTGTTTTAACCGGTTTTCTGATTGCAGACTCTGCCTACCATGGTCAGACAATTTCCCTAAGTCAGATCTTTAACAACATTATGGCCAGAATTCAATCTAAAATAAACATTTTCTGAGATCATTGGATCTAATATTTTGTAATCTATACATTCAAAAAAAATATTTTAAAAATCGGTAAGTATAAAAACCTGGATGATGATGAACATGACTGCTGTAATGGGGAGTAATGGTATGAGCACTGTAGCTAAGTGGAGGCCTGCGCTGGAAATTAAAGAGAGAGATTGCAGCAAATGATGAATCATCTTCTGCCTGCGCTCTTGTACTTAAAGAGAAAGATTGCAGCAAATGATGAATCATCTTCTGCCTGCGCTCTTGTCTGAACTTGTGTTGTGAGGAGGTGTGTCTATTTGACCGGGGAGCATTTTTTATTTTCCTGTGGGGCTGCAGTCACGGTGAAGAGGGTTCATGTAATTAAGAGAAGAAGCTCCATATTGAAGCAGCGTGGCGCAACGTAGATCCGATAAGGTAGCACAATGAAGACAAGGTTTTGTTGGTTCAAACGTGTTATGCGTTGGGATTGCTCGGTCCTGCATTGCTCGGTTCTGCTCAGCACTCAGCAGCATTGCTGGACACTCAACAACAATAGGGAGGAGATTGCTCGATGTTCTGTGTTATGCTTAGCACTCGACAGGAACTGCGTGTCAGATAATATTCCACATCGCTTGAGATGAGCTTCCGATTCTACATCCGCCATTTTTTAATTTTGGTGGAGCAGAAAAAGTCGATGCAAATTTGGAGCCTCACTCACCTCATTTGGAGCTTCTGATTCGCACGCGCAGGGAGATTGGGCCAGCGGAGGTTTGTGGAGAGCTTCTGATCTCTGTCAGCGTGAGAGCGGTGATTGAATTCGAGCAGAGGGCCGAGAGGCCAGTTGATTACATTTCCCCCTTTTCTGAGAGTTGATTGTTGTTGTATGTTCCATAATACCCTTCTTGCCTCGTAGCCATCGATAATTGACTATGAAGCTTCTGGGCTCGGGCTATCTGTTCATACATAAGATCTGAATCTGTAAAGGCTTGAATCCGGGAAACCCTAGCTCCAACGCTACCAATATCCCATCCATAAGCGCCATATGCTCGACCACCGTTCTAGTGACATAAGAATCCAATTTCTTCCACACTTGCATCAAGTTATCCTTAAACCTGACCGAATTTCAGGCATGCCCTTAAACAACATTTTATAATAACTATCCAAAACGAGATCCACTGGAGGTCGATCCGAAGAGGTCCGAGGAATATCTGTGATCACTAAAACTGCAGCAGCTCGAGTCACTGTACTATTCGCACATGGGTATGCTCAACGTAATCTTTTCTGGGTATTTACAGCTGACTAAACCTATTTCTGCACGGCTAAACCTACAAAAGCTTATATCTGTAAGCCTCCACAGAAGTTTTCGCCATTACGCTAAAAAATCCCTTATCTTTATGCTCCTTTGTTTATCTGAAGAATATTTCTGCGCTAAGAATTGAACGCCTAAAAAAATATTCCAAGCAAATAAAATTCAAATAACTATTTCAGATTCGACTCGTGAAGCTGATAAATTCTTGAAATCTTGAGCAGCGTTTGATCCTGGTGTCCCCTGCAGTTATTGGGGATAGTGTAGGCAAAAAATGTCGGCGCCTACCTTCAAACCCTAAATAGATGATTTGGTTCATAAATAGGTGATTTACAAAGCTTAACCTAATGTGCCTGAGGAGGTTGCGTAATTCCCAAATACAAAACAATAAATGAACTTTCAAACAAATATATACCCTTCCCGCTAGTAATTCCCAAATAATTACCAAAACAGTAAACATACATTCAAATAAATATATACCCTTCTCAGATTGACTGAACTGGAAACCGATAATAATTTAGTAATTCCCAAATAATTACCAAAACAATAAACATATATTCAAATAAATATATACCCTCTCAGATTGACTGAACTGGAAGCCAATAATAATTTATGGCAAGTGAAGTTATGTAACGTATACTATTTTGGGTATATTTATGTTACATTTTATTGCAAATAGATGGTAATAATTATTGTAAATAGTAAATGTAGTGTATTTGGACATAGCATAAGAATTATTGTAAATAAATTAATTCAATGTATTTGAGCAAAGCATTTAATATGTAGCCAAATAGTTTTTATAAATGGTTATTATGAGAAAAAAAAAAGGTGTAACTGTCACCCATCTAGGAATCTTTGCGATCACGATAGTTGCAGCAGCTCGAGTCATTGTATTATTCCTCTTCTTCTGTATCTCGCCATTGTGCAGAACTTACATGGAAGTGACATGCTTGGATTACCTGCAGCGTGGAAGTCAAAGGTAAAAGATTGAAGCTTTAAAGTGGGCATTTATTTTTTTAAATATAGTACATGTTTGAAAAAGTGTTAACGAATTGGTAAGTAGTTTTTATGGAGAGATAAGGTGTTTAATGGAGAGTTATGATGATAAAATATTATTTCACTTTTTTATAAAGTAATTTCATTAAAAAAAAATTAAATTAATAAATTTATTAGATTTTGAGAATGTTGTTACCTCTAGAACTTTATTATTTATTATTATTTACTTTGTACAACATTATAATTTATTTATTTAATATAATTAATATATATTTTTAATAATTTTTTTATATAAATAATAATATGTAACTTTTTTTAATCATTTTATGAATTATGATAAGCTAATAATATGTTTTTGGAACCCATTCTTAACCTATAATTCTAGTATTATAAAATTGTGTTTGATATACATTAAGTTACTTAATATAATTAAAATAAACTAACCCCCAACAAATAATTTATAAATTGATAATATTTTGTAACTAACTCCTAACCCATATAGTATTATTTTAATTAATTTTAGAATCATTTTCACTATCTTAAAATTAATTTTTATATATAATTATTTCTTAATAGCTACTTTTTAATTAAATATATAATATTTTAATAGATAACTCCTCACAATCAAGTTTTAAATATTATTTTACTTGCATTATTAACTAATTTGCCAACTGCTAATTATGGGTAATGATGCATCCATGCTTTCCTAATAGCTACTTTTTAAATAAATATATAATATTTTAATAGATAACTCCTAACAATCAATTTTTAAATATTATTTTACTTACCTTATTAGCTAATTTACCAATGGTTAATTATGGGCAATGATGCATCCATGCTATTTATTCTTGAAGATCGATTGGTTTTTTCACCTTGTCCCGAGGATGAACCACATTAGTTTGTTCGAAACATTGACCAAATCCTAATGACGTGATCAATCCAAAAGACATTTATGAACATGAATTTTCTTGCAATGGGGTGATAAGGTGTATAAGAAGCCGATTCTAATATTTTGTTGGAGTGATAGCTTCAATGTTGGGAATTTTGTAAAAAACAAATTGGAGTATTAAAGGTGTAATTTTTTATTTTGTCATATTTGG
Source organism: Pinus tabuliformis (assembly GCA_031772625.1). Classification (NCBI taxonomy): domain Eukaryota; kingdom Viridiplantae; phylum Streptophyta; class Pinopsida; order Pinales; family Pinaceae; genus Pinus; species Pinus tabuliformis. The sequence continues at coordinate 920,257,260 of CM062816.1, forward strand.
AGGGTTGATCTTTAAAAAGGGAGGTTATTGGTTTACTTCAAATGGGTGATAAATAGTCAAAATTGTTAGAGCGTTGATTGTAATTGGGTGCATTCTCAGTTGAACCCGAGACCCAAGGTTTAAATTTTATGGTCTCACGTCAAAACTCAAATTGATAGGGGGTAAGTAAGTCAATTGAGTCAAGAAGTCAAGTCATTAAAATCCTCTTGAGTGCATTTTCATTGGTATCTGACATCCTCATTCTAGTGAAGCAAAATCAAGCGAGCAAGTGAGCATGAGTTCAAGCATTTAATTATTAAAACATGTTCAAGTGAGCGTGAAATTCAAGTGATGATCAAGCAAGCATCAAACAAGAAAGTTCAAAAAATTAAGCAAGTTTAAGATCAAAGCAAGTGTGATAATCAAGCGAGCCAATACAAAAAAGCGTGTCAAAGACAAAAATGGGTAAAGGATGGAAACATCTTCAAAGTGTAGAGTTAGAAATTAAAGAATTGAAAGAGTGCAATCATGGATCACACAACACAATTGAAATGCTTCAGGAAAAGTTAAAACAAAATCAAAACTTAATCAATCAAATGACGAGTACATTAGAAGCAACAAAAGATTTGTAAATTGAGCTCGATATGAAAGAACAACTCATTAATGCAATCCAGATTAAATTAAGTGAAAAGAAAGATTTACTATATGCACAATGTATAGAGAAGATAGATGCAAGTTGTGACACAGAAGGCCTCATCCAAACAATAAATGCATGTTGTGACACATATGATCTTATTCAGCTTATTGATGAAATCTGTGACACATATAATCTAATTCACCATATTGATGCAAGTCGTAACACAAATGATCTAATCCACCAGGTTGATTTAAGTTGTGACACAAATGATCTCATCTAGCCAATTTTACTAGTAAATGATGCAACTTGTAGTATTGGAGATCTAAGTGAATAGTTTGATGCAACATGTGATACAATAAAAATGATTGATGATTGATGCTATGATGATGTGCATAGCCCATGCCTTGATATCTCTATAAGAAGGACTGACTCACATCACCTCTCTTGTTCATTTAGCCCAACCAAATCTCATCACTTCATCATATTTTCCTAATTCGAGTTATCTACTTGACATTATAACATGGAGGAGGATACAAATTTGTACCTTGCCAATCTGTTCACACACAACCAAATCCTTTGAAATATCTAAAAGCAATTCCACGGATTTCATACCCTCTCCAATATCACATGCAAGTGAATGAATGATAAAACCAATAGCATGACCCACCTCAACTATTTTCACCTTATTATAATTGTTGTCCTTCATCAAGCTACAAAGTACCACTAACATTTTTTTCCTAATCAATGGCTTATTCCATCCCATAAGGCCAACTAAAATATGAATGTAACCTTCTGCTCCTATCCATTGTCTGTGCTTTTCTTTCTCCTCGCTTTACCTTAGTAATACATTAAGAGCATACAACACAGTCTTCTCCTCATCAGAATCGAGATTAGGTTTGAATGAAGATATTATGATCATTGTATTTCTATCCTTCCACTCTTCTATAGATCTTCATAGTATGATATTCATTCTATGCTCTTTATTGATTAGCAGCTGATTAGTCAAGGGACAAGTAGTGTGCCCCTCTGCAAACCATCTTTCAATAGAACTATTATCAAATGTTTGACAAGAATAAATCTCAACAAAACCTTCCATTACCTATCGAGAAACTGGACAGTAAAAGGATTGTAAGGGAGGCAAGGAATGACTTCCCCAAAAGAGATTTTTCTCATAATATTACTAATTGGACTATGACACAACTACTAGTCCATAGGAAGAATAAACTGGCTCTGATAATCTCTGCATCAGATGTGGTTTCCTATTGATATTTGTGTCTATGTCAGGCCCTATCCATTACTAAGATGTGGCTTCTTGTTGAAATTTTTGTCTATTTCGGTCCATATCCATTACTAACTGGACTGCGACACCACTCCTAGTCCACAAGAAGAATAAATTGCGGAGACTTCATCGAATGTTGTCTAATTACAGTGGGATTGTAAAGGAGGCAAAGAATGAATTCCCAAAAAAGAGCCTTTTCTCATAATATATCTTATCCCTCTCTTTGGCAAAAGATGCCACATCTGCATAATGAAGAAATCCAATGATTGTTCCATTTGCAAAGCCTTAGCTTCATTTTTTTCTCAATATAGTAGCTTCCATATCCCTTTTAAACTCTTCATATTTGTGTTTCAAATTCAATGTATCAGTGGAAACTCCCACTACTTTGGCAATCTGTAAAAGTATTTTATTTGTATAAACACTATTAGTATGCATTTCTCTACTCCCAGATTCAATTTTATCCACTATCTAATGCATTATCCTATGCGCTATCTAGAGAGTGTTAAGCTTCCCCTCCTGCATGTTGTTAACAAAATGTTATTCACCTGTTTTCTTGTCAATCCTCCTTGGCCATAACCTCTTAAATATTAAATTTGATGAGTGGGAAAATGAAATTCCAAATGAAAAGCCCCAAAACTTTTACTCTAATATAAAAAAATATAATATTCAAATATAATAAATATTTTAATTTTTTTAAAAGTTATCCAATGTCATAAATGTTTTAATATTTTTTGAAAAGAAAGGTAATTGAATTTGCAAGATATTTTTTATTTTTACCTTTTCATGTTTGCACCTTATGAAAGATTTGATTCCTCTATCTTGGCGCTTGGTAGATCCATAGTTAAGATGGATCTAGTTTGGTTTAATTATTAATTATAGTTATAGTGATACATTTTTTATTTTATTTTTTTGTTTGTTTATGGAGTCAAAATGTTAAAAAGCACACCACAACATCTCCACCATGGGAGAGGAATTGAATAATTATGGAGAAACACTATAAACCCATGGAAAATTTGCACGCAGAGAAAGGAGTGTGGAGTTTATGACTAGAGCGAGGCGTAGTTTTGACGAAGAGTGAATGGGCTCTGGATAATGTTAGGCTCTGATATCGTTGTCAAAATGCAAAATAAAATTAAATAATAACCATGATATTTTTATTCACTTGATGTATATTTTTTAAGTACAAAGATTGTCATCATGATAAACCCTTTGAAGACACACAACTACTCATCGAATATGTTTCTTCAGATGAGATGTTGGTTTCTCACTATGAAACCCACATGAAGTAGGATGAGTTGGTGGATTATGCATTAGAGGAGGGGGTTTTCAACAAATTTGGGCTAGCACAAGGATTTTATCTATTCACATTTGAATGTTAAATTGAAAATTCACCATGCCTCAGATTTTGGGCCTACTAGGTCTTTAGAAAGAAAAGTTAATAATTTGATAGGGCAGTCTTCTAGTGATTCAGAGGCCCTAACCCCTGCTCCAATTGCGCACTGTTCAGGTCCTCTAGTTCCTAACCTTGGTTGGATAAATGCTCTAAAATCCTTGGAACATATTGGATTGAGTTACTATTCATCGACCCTTGGTTGCATAAATGCTCTAGAGCCCTTGGTGAGTTGAGTTACTAGTCATGGATCCTTGGTTGGACAAATACTTTGGAGCCCTGCAACAACGATGGGTTAGGTTACTAGTTCGGGAGCCAGGTTAGAACCAACATTCTATAGCATTAGGCAAGTTGGGTAGAGATCGATCTAGTTGGTGTTGGTGATGTCTGACTGTGAGGTGGAATCATTGGTTAAGGGATGAGGTGGTCTGGCCTCTAGAAGTCCTGGTTTGGTTTTGGTTGGTTTATTCCATGAGATCACACATTCATGATTGGAATATGGCAAGGGAGTGATTGGCTGAAAGAGAGATTTGATTCAAGTGGTATGTAGAACTCACTGACTTGGTTGGCTTTTGCATATATTAATAAGATCGATTTCCTCTTATATTTCATGAGTATTTACACCTCTTATTATGTGGCTTTGATGGTTTTTCTATCATTTTTATTATTTTGGTTATATGTTGGTTATGAGCATGGTTTTATGACAGGTTCTAGCTATGGATCTTGATATGTTTGATTTGTTGATGAATGGTTTAATGAATTCATGAGATAATATATATTATTTCAGCTATTGTGAGAGGTCGTTAGACCTTCTTGGTGAATCTCAAATAATTTTCAGGCCCCTATGTTCGAATATGCATTCATAACCAGTAGATTTCATGTTCAACATATGTTTGACGAAATGACTATCATGGTTAGGCTTGGTTAGGTCAAGTTCTTGACTAATTTTTTTATGAGTGGTTTTTTTTATTAATGTTGTATATCATCATAGAAAGTATCATTAAGTTTTGGGTAGTTTTTGTGAGACAATCCCTAAGAAGGTGGCACTGATTCCAAAATCACAGGCTCATAATTGAGAAATTGAGACTACAGTCATTACCTTGTAGGCTTATGCATGTGACTCGAGGCATACATTCATATTGAGGCCCTTTTATGCATGTGATTAGGGGCCCAAATCACTAAAAAATCAAGATAGCTCAAGGTTTTGGTACCTGGAGTGGTTGTTTATCTCGTGGAGGTTTTTTAGCTCTTGAGGGAGGTCAGTAAGGTTTTAGTTTGTCAAATCCACTTCCTTAATTGTACTTAGGAGTTTGAGTCATATAATAGTAAATATTCCTCACATGTTTACCTTGACGGACTAGTGAAATTGGGCAAATGTGGGAGGAAGGTTTTATAGATTGACAAATGAAAAGTGGGTACAGTAGATATTTTCGTAGACAGATACTAACGCAACCAACAAAAGGAATTATATTTGTAAAATCAAGAATGTATCCAGAGATATATTAATTATCCAACTTAATATCGATTAAGAAACCTTTCATTACTTTGAAATCTCTCTCAGTGAAAGGGTCGATACTCCCTTTAACAAAAAAAAGTAAGTTGTGGATACTTTTCCCCAGATGGTTGACAAGGAGACCAAAATTTTCCTGGAGCACCCAATTATTAAGGAGGAGGTACTTTAGGTCCTTAAATAATTAGCTAGAGGCAAAATCCTATGCCCAGATGGCTAGAATATGGAGCTGTTTCTACACTTTTAGGATATTATGATTGATGATCTTACAAATATGGTTGAGGAGTATCGGAGACTTGGTTAGCTTTTGGGTGCGATAAATGATACATTTATCCCCATCATTCCAAATATAGTGAAGTTGGCTTCTTTATCAAACTATTGTCCAATTTCATTATGGAACACAATCTACAAATTACTATCCAAAACTAATGCTAACTGGATCAAACCAATCCTATCCAAATTCTTTTCGTAAGAGCAATTTGGTTTTCTTAAGCAGCGATAGATACATGATGTTGTATCCATAGCTCAATAATGTATTCACTCCATAAAATCTTGATGCTTAGATCATTTTTGAATGAGGATAGACCTCTCCAAATCTTCCAACTATGTAAATTGTGAATATTTATGGATGATTTAGACAAACATTGGTCTCAGCTCAATCATGGTAGACTGGAACAAATCATGTAAATTGTCTGCCAATTTTTCCATTATTGTTAACGAATTCCCTATATATTTTCTCGTGGCTTTAGGGGGCCTTCATCAAGGTTATGCCCTCTCCCCTCTTGTGTTCCTCCTAGTGATCGATGGTCTTAGCAGAAGACTACTCGATGTGTGTGCTTGAGCAATAATTACTAGTTGTAGGGTTTCAAAAGGCATTTCACTCTCTCATCTGAAGTTCATCAATTACTTCTTGGCTATTGGGAAGTCTGATACGAGTGAATGACTAGTTTTTTTTTAGATTCTCTCATATTTTTTATAGGTCACTAGTTTGATAATAAATAATGACAAGTCAATGTAGATATCCCTAGATCATGAAGGGGACAAGATGAGGGAGATCGATGCATTGTTTATTGTTCAGTCCATTTTTCTGGAGCGGGTTTTAAATACCTAGGGTCTTTCATGAAACTGAATGGTTATGACAACAATGATTAGTCATGGTTGATCCAAAAGTTGGAGAAACAGATCTTTATGTGGTCACATAAATGGTTATCCTTGGGAAGAAGGCTCGTTCTATCCAAATTTATCCTATAAAACATATCCATTTATTGTATGCACATTTCTAAATTTCCCAAGGGCATCATCAACAAGATTAATTCCACCATCTCCTAATTTATGTGGGTTGAATCTTGCTCGGAAATAAAAATTCATCTTATAAGGTTGGAGAGGTCATCAAATTTGGTGGTTGTAAGTGGTTTGGGTCTTAAAGATACAAAGGTTTTCAACTTGATATTACTTCTCAAAAACCTTTGGTGGGTTATGTGTGGTGATGTTATGTGGAGTCAAATCATAAAAGCCAAATATATTTATAGTATCTACCTTTCGGGATGGATTTGTGTGGGTGCTCCAGTACCTTCATGGATATATAAATTTTGGAGAAGCCTACTCATAAAAAATTCCATAGTTCCTTGGTAATTTGTCATGGAAAATTTGGCTTTGGGTCCATTGGAAAAATTGGCTTGGATATTTTCTCAAGTGTGAAAGCATCTCACTCCCTATATTTTCCTCTTATTTCTTTCTTACATGATTTATATATCCATGTTCTTAAAGGCAAAGTTGTAATTTTTGCTTCATATTTACTCTCCTTTTGATAGAAATATGCTCGGATGCTCAGTCTACGGGTATATTTAACCCATGAATGGTCAAAATAGATTCAAAATTTGAGGCTTGTCGTGATAAATTTTTCCCCATCAATGGAAAAATTACAATGGAATGGGTGTCTTCATAATGATCTGGTCATTGTCAAAGAAGCTTATTCCATCATTAATCAGGTTGTGGCTCTAGACCCAAATTTCATATGGCTGAATAGGTCATGGAGTTGGCATGTGCTATGGAAACTAAAATGCTTCATCTAGTTGTTGTCTCACAATCATATATTAACATGGGACATTCTCACTAAGTGGGAATTTCAGGGTTTGGGCCATTGTCGTATCTGTTAGGAACATCGAGAAGGAAACTTTCATTTATTTCTTCATTGCTCTTTCTTGAGATTTGTCTCGACTGGTGTGCTATCCTTACTTGATTACAATGTAGATCTAGACAAGTCAGACATTGTCATTTTCCTCTAGTTGTGGACTAAGGATAACAAGCTTCACAAATCTCTCCCCTTTTTTTTCCTATGGGGCATTTGGAGAGTTTGAAATTCTCTCATTTTTTACTTGGTTCTATCAGACATTCTTAATACCTGCACATTTATTTTGGCATATTACAAGGAATTTTCTCCAACGGCCCACAAGGCCCCCATATCCTCTCGAATTCCTAAGGACCTATGGACTATCTACCATTTTGGATTCTTCGATGGAGCCAAATCATTTGGTTCATGTGGAAATGGTATGGCGATTGTAGCACCCTCCTCTCACATCTACCCAAGTAACCAGCCAACCGGGTAAACATGTGATTAGAGGATACTATGATATGATTCAAAATCCTAAGTCACAGTAAGGAAGTTGAACAAAAGAAAACAAACCATACAGACCTTTAAGATTAACAATAGGACCCCTAGGAGCCATCCCAACCTTTCTGCTAACCATCCCCTTGGTCCCAATGAGATTTTAAGATATTAAACCTCTAGATGTTCCCATTCTATGTTCATGCCAGTGTCTAGAGAGCTCTGGACACTCCCACAAGCTTGCATGCCTATGTCCAGGGACTATTTCTAGTAGAACTATGCCAGAGTCAAGTGAATTTTAGGCACTTTTTAAGCACAGAATGTTGGCTAATGCCTAGAACTTGTTTTAACTTTCAAAATCCATTAAACACATGATGATAAGACTAATAAACTAAAAATGAACTCTAGGACTAGGCCTGACCATCCCCAACTAGGACTGACATTCTATGAAACACTTGGCATCAATGCAATCTACAAGTGTAAATGATAGATCTAAGCATAGGGGTTTCATACTTATCTAAGATTAACTATGAGGCATTGGTTCCTTATCACTTTAGCTACAGCTTCATCCATTAGTCCATAAATATATTGTTCATTCATATACAAGTAAAAACATGATTGGATCCATTCAGAGCCACTGTCATAATACATATTCATAACCAGCATAATAACAATAGAAATATGAAGGAAACAACAACACTATAATCCAGATATCAACCATTATAATACTCATGAGATAAAAAGGAGAAATAACCTCATATTAATGATGCAAAAGTTAACCCGGTATGGGACTACCACGTTCCACCCAATAGTAGAATGGTTAAGCCAATTCTCTCTTCATCCATTCACCCATGTGCCATATTCCAAGCATGAATGTGGGATCTCATTATGCACATCAATCCAAAATCATCCACGGCTTCCAGAGGCCAACCACCTCAACCCATCAGATAATGATTCTACCTCATGGTCGGATATCACAAAACCATCATCAGATTGGTCTCTATCCAAGTCTTCCATTGATCCAAAGCGTTTATTCCAACCAAGGCTCCAGAACTAGTAACTCGACCCACATATTATACTGAGCTCCAGAGCATTTGTATAACCAAGGCTCTAGGACTAGTAATTTAACCCAATTTATTACAGGTCTCTAAAGTTTTTGTCCAAACGAGGCTCTAGGAACTAGAAACTCAACCCAAGCTAAGGAAACATGAGAATCAACCAAAAAATAAAGAAATAAACCCACAACACCATTGTTATCGAAAAATAGTAAGGCTACAAAAATCCACTATCATTCCATGCAATCCTCCATGTAAGTGACATATCATGACCAATAAACCACATGCATATGCCATGCATGCCAAAAATAGTGAGGAAAACATACATGCAATTCAGTATCTACCAGAAAAACCCATTGTATTTGTTGATCCCGATGTCCTCTTGTGCCTTCTTGCTCTTCCTTTACATTCTTTCTCCAAATATCCTAGTATGCCACACTCTCAAAGAGTGCTCCAAGAAACTCTAAGTATCCAAGAGCGAGAGAAAGAGAGAATAAAAGAGAGAGATCCAAAACTTAACTAACCAAGATTACACTAATCAAGCCTTTCTCACTGATCCTCACAAGCCTTTTCATTAATCAGGCCTCTATTTTCTTCATTTTCCATTATTTTCCTTTAATTTCCTCCTCAAATGCAACTTTTGACCTTTCACCTTATTTTTCTCTTAATTTCCTTTATTTACATAAATAAAATTCCAATTAATGCCGCATGCCTTTCCAAAGTCTTTTCCATTACCTTTGTCATTTTCCTTTAGCCATAATGACTTAAATGAACACCCACTAGGATATTTTTTCCCAACTTTCAGCTTGGAATACATGCCCCATCAACCATGGTTTTATATATTTTTACAAGAATTTTTAACCAGTGTTGTTACAAAACCCTCCCCCTTGGGGTAACACTTTCCTTTGTGTTTAATGACACCTATAACCAAAAAGAGTGCTTAAAACAAAACGTACTACCCGTGGAGCTTCATAACGTAGCTCGTTGAAGTATTTACAATGACCATATGCTAAAAAATAGTGAACATACTGTTTACTGGAGCTTTATAACACAACTCATTACAGTTTACAATAGTAACCACATATAGTCACATAGACATTTGCTTCACCTAGAAAATAATCATATTGTCTATGGAGCTTTATAGATCCAATTCGATACAGTATTTATAATAATATACGCGTATATGCATATGCACATTTAATCAACCAACAAATAAAAGGGAATGATCCTTGAATCCACAACAATGGAATCCATAGGCTCACACCTCCACCCTCAAAGTAATACCATGACTCACCTCCTTCCTAGGAAGTCCAGAATCCACTGGAAAGTCAATTTTTCATCCAATGTACAACGCTATAATCATGTGCCACTCATCCTCTCATTGAATAGTTAGCAGCTCATTTTTTCGGAGCACACTCCCAATGTGTAATTGATTCCATATAGAAATGTTAATGACCAAAAAAAATCCATCCCCGACCTTCGCTTCTCTGCTACAAAGTCCCTCAAGTAATCCTGTCACCCCCTTCCATGCAATCACACACCTTCCAAGTTCGGTTAGCACCCTTGTCCTGCGTAGTCCATCCCTTGGCAAGGCTTTCTCGCACTAGAAGATACAACAACCAAGGCATATCCTTGCCTTAAACCATCATATTGGTCATAGAATACTCATGGAAATCATTGGACAGTATTGGGTACCAATGTCCCACAATGGCCCTACTCCTAAATACTTTACCAACATACTGCTACATTTTCCAATGCCTTTTGTTGTTGCAAATTCTTGAAGTCAATTTCAACCACCCAACAAGGCATTTCATGCTTTCTTGTACCTAACACATAATTTCCAGTAGATTCAAAATAAATTGAAATAACTTTAGATCATACCTCATTAGTGACTCGTCAATAAGGTATACTTGCAATTATGTTTTCTTCCTATCACAACAAGTCAATCTAGCATCTTTGACCAGATCATTATGTATAAACATATCACATAGCTCAAAACACAACCATCATAGATCAAAATCATAAATCACATGTAACCATCATAAACTAGAATCATAGACCACATGTAATCATCATAGACCAGAATCATAAGTCACATGCATAATAAAACTGAAATAAAATGTTGATACTTATCCTTTAATCAATCCTTAGCTTCTACCTTTGTCCTTATTTTGTATGTAGTCTAGATTGATTTCCACACCCAACAAACACCCAGTTCCTTATCTTCAACCATGTACAAATACACATAATGTAAATCACACACACATAACCACACACTACATACAATGCCATGCAATACATGCATCTACACTTGACATACAACTCATACACCTACACCCAGTGTACAAAACAACACAATACATACTCCTACATTCGGTGTACACCTCAACACAATACATACATCTACACCTGGTGTACAAAATGACACATACACCTACATTTGGTGTAGAACACCATGCATATACATACACAGAGTACAACACAATGAATACACATGTCACTATACCACGACTATGCAATGCACATACATAGTACCACATGCCCGCAACACAACATGTATGACATTCGCACAATAGCACATGTACACCAGTACCATATGTACAACATGTACACAATACCACCTATACACGGCACCACCTGCACAACATGTGCACAACATCACATGTACACGACACCACCTACACAACTTGTACACAACACCATAATTACACTGCACCACCTATACAATGTGTACACAATACCACATGTACATAGCACCACATGCACAGCATGCACATGACACCACATGTACACAACACCACCTGCAGACAACACCACTTGTAAAACATGTACACAACACCACATGCACATAGCATCACTTGTACAATTATGCACACTACATGATATGTATATATCACCACACTTACAACATGCACGCAACACCACATGTACATAGCACTCCATATCCAACATGTATATAGCATCATCTTTACACAGCACTGCATATGCAACATGCGCATAGCACCACATGCACACAATGCAACATATCCATCATGTGCATAGTATAACATCTACACAGCCCCAGATATCCAACATGTACATAGCACCATCTATACCTTGCACTGCATATGCAACATTCGCACAACACTATTTGTACCATCCTATACATAACATTGTATAAACAACATGTACAGACACTATATATACACAACACCACATACACACAACATCATAGATGCAACATGTATGACATATACAACATATACACAAAAATAGTACCACACATCCAAAACCACACTGTCTCTACCAAGCAACCTTGCTTCTAGTGTCTTATCCATGTTTATCCTAGCATGCCGCAGACCACACTACTTTCATCTTGTTGATGTGTCCCTTGGAGTTACCTGTCATAACATAAATGTAGGCATAGTACAATCATACAATATCAATTCATATCCACATGATACTGGCCTCATATATTTGTCATGACTACTCTTCCCACTTTATTCCTCATAAACGAGGAACCTCCTCATGCCATTCACTTGCATAAGCAATCATTCCTCCACAAGAATGATCCTAGGTGACCTTGTCAGAAAACAACATACATATAGAAATATATATACATATAAATATTAGTATTAATGATCATGATCCCTGATGACATTATCAGACATGAAATACATGCATACATACCTGTATACACATATAGACATCAACATAATCATGGTCACAACATAATTACTAGATCTCAAGGTCAACATTAAGAGAAACTCCTTTACTCATGCAAAAACTTGAGAACAACGATTCCCAACATAGCCAAGGCATCTGATGCCTCAAATCTATTTACATTACCTTTATTGTTAGCTTACTCATGATTGTCCTACCACCATCTATTTACACTAATGAACCCAACCAGACCAATTGGTTGTCATACTCTTACCTTCAAATGCCCTTATACATGCACTGAGCTTCATCTAGGTCTTACCTTACCTCTCAGGTTCCATGCAGCTCTCCCCAAGCTCCATTAACTTCCCCATTCCCCAACCAATTCCTAAGACTCTCAAGACAATAAAGGCAAGACTGAGAAACAAGAAGAAAACCATCGAAACCCAACAATAATACGACACCGCAAACAAAGTGGCATGGCCATGCATAAGATGAAAAAAATGCAATCGAGCACAACAAATCAGCAAAAGACTAGAAGCACAAGACTGACAATAAACACCATAACTAATCCCATGGTTCCCAAGGAAATCTCAACCTGATCCTTCTTCAAGATTTCATGACATTCTCCTTTTCCTTGCAATCCCTTGCATCATACTTCCATAAACACAGAACATTCAATGCATAAATAGACATAAAAATACTCTGGTTACCTTAATTTTTTGTGCCAAGCACATTTCCTACAACTAAACAAATCCATGACATCTTTCAAGGGACTCCAATTACCTTTATAGATCCACCTATAACTAGAGACTAGCTAATATGCATCTCAAGTACATGTTCATGAATCTAACACATATCCACATAATGTAAGGCAATATTAAGGTTAAGATGACTTCCTATATGTAAGGCACTCCTTCATATTGAATTAGGGTTTCCAAAAAATAGCCAAAGAAACTCTTTCCCAATTCCTTTCCTTTACCTTATACCTTGTTGCAATCGAGGCTTACTATGTATTGTCACATCACCCAGCTATTAGTTATATAATCACATCAATTATTAACTTGTCATGCTAATACCAAGCATGTTTCCTGCAACTCTTCACACATGTCAAACACACATTCCAAATATCAAGACAATCATATCTATCAATTTGAAATCAACCTTTACCAAGACTAACAAAAATGTCATAATCCATAGTCAACTCATAGTCATTAGACATAATACTACAACTATCAGCTACTACACTCAAGTACATATCAATTGTCTCGACACATATGTATTAGTACAATCATCTTGAAACAAGATCATTGGAATGCATACTCATATTATGCAATTCATCAAACATTCAACCAACTTGAAAACATACCATGTTAAATAAATCAACTAGACGAATTTAAGGCACTTTTCAAGCCCAGAATCTCGTCCACTTCCTAGAACTTGTTGTAACTTCTGGAATCCTTTAAACACATGATGACAAGACTAATAAACCAAAAAATAACTGTAGGTCTAGGCCTGACCGTCCCCAACCAGGACTGGCATTCTTTCAAACTAATCTGAAAATGCGGCACTAAAGGCTTCTTGTCAAGCTTACAAGAACCTCTCCAACTTCCAAAGCTTAAATATTTCCAAGACCTTATGATTAACCAATTACAGAACTAAAAAGTGATTGAAAATAGGTGTATGCTTGTGTTTGCCTTCAACTATTAAGTGCTTACGTTCATTTGCTTAAACTGATATTTAAATACATGTAATAGTAAATAAAGCAACAAATACGTTGCAGCAATAAGAAATCACACATAACAACAATGTAATATGGAGTTCACCCTAATATCTTGGGCTACGTCTCCTTGAGCTCTAATCAACTCGATTAGTCTCTTTGGTATTATGGCATAAATTATTTTACAAGCTCCACACTCAACTCGATAGGTTTACAAACATGACTCTATGGGTTTAGAATACAATCTTATCCCACTGGCTGTCCTTTAGCTGCAGACAAATCTAGGCTTCTCTGGACTAGACTCCTTCAATCGATTCTTGGAGCTATCTCACTCTAGCTTGCACCAACTCCCTCTAAATTCTTTCACTATCTATAGAATGCCTTCTTCTATCTTTAGTACACTCTGAACACCAGCAATAGCTTGATCACTTTGATCTCTTTATTGTTCTGCAGCTTCATTACAGCTCCATGGCTCTTAGAAGTTTGTTGTGAGCTCTCTGGCTCTGGCTCTGGCTCTCAGCTCTGTCTTTGGCTCTCTCTGAAATTCTCTTGGCCTCTGCATGCCCCTATAGTCCGCTCGACCTCCAAGCGACTCTCTGCAACCTTCCAGCGACCTCCAAAACTCTCTGCACTCTCTCAGTCATTCCTCTGTCCCTTCAATCATGAGGAATCATTCTTTTCCCCGGCTTTGCCTCTTCGCGTTTCAAAATGCATCCCTGTTATAGAAACGCCTACCTGCAGCATGGCACAAGGAATGATGGCTATTTCCAAATGGAAAATGAACTGGCAGCACAGGAAACCCAGTTGTTTTGGCCTTTCTATGTAGAAATCCTGAAAATGCAATATAACGGAAATACGCAGGAAAATGCCTCATGGAGCATTTAATTAGACTTTAAATATTATTGAATCACCCCTAAGAACCTATCGGGTCCATCCAAATATCACTTATAGCAATCACATAGTGAAATGGTAAAAAAAACCCAATACACGGGAAATACAAAGAAATCCCCCATTTTCAGATTTCAAAACTTATGAAATCAGGTCTATACACCCATCAGGTCTAGCCCTTATTGGCATATCGCTATCACAAGTCACATGGTGCATTGTCCTTTGTGTCGGGGATCACTAATCACCAATCGGCGATCAAATCTGGACTGTTGATATTGCTCCTTGATCGGACGGTCGATATCACATATCGCTATCGGCATATCACATTGGTAATGGCCCTTTGGTATTGGGGATTCACCGATCTCCGAATCATCGATTAAATCTTGATCGTTGATCTGACTCCTCGATCGAGCGGTCGATATCACATATCACTATCGGCATATTGCATTGGTAATAGACTAGGGGTTCTTTCCTTTGGTTGTGTCGATCTCGGCTCGCTGACCACCTCGATTGTTCCGATCGCCGATATCGCAATCACTAACGCATGTCACCTTGTCCTCCCGCTAGGCCTTTATCCCTTCATTGCTCTGATTCGATACATCTCACGGATCTGCTAAGGGTTTAGGCTATGGAACATAATATTTCAGGTCCACCCTTTAAACCTTTCTCATGTGTTTTTTTCATATAAGGCCTTAAGCCCATTTTCATAAGAATTTGCCTCCTTTTCAAAGGACCATGGCAAATTTCTTTTTACGACAACTTCTTTAACCGAAGTCCATTTTAGACCATTCAAATTGTAATAGATTCAGAATGAAAAGATCTAGACAATGGGACTATTTCCAGGAGCATCCTTGGACTTTCATTTTCCTCTGTGAGGAACATTTTAGACTTAGAAGTCTATTCTAGATCCATTTTGGATCACAAACACTTGGCATCAATGCAATCTATAGGTGTAGATTATAGAGCTAAGCATAGGGGTCTCATAATTATTTGAAATTCTCTATGAGGCATTCATTCCTTATGACTGTAGCTATAGTTTCATCCATTATGCCATAGATACATTGTTCACTCATATACAAGTAAAAGCATGATGGGATCCATATATAGCCACTATCATAATACATATTCATAACTAGCATAATAACAATAAAAATACCAAGGAAACAATAACCCTATAATCCACATATAAACCAGTATAATACTCATGAGATAAAAAGGAGAAATGATCTCATACTAATGATGCAAAAGTGAACCTGGTATGGGACTACCACATTCCACTTGACCATAGAATGGTTGAGCCAATTCTCTCTTCAACCATTCATCCATGTGCCATATTCCAAGCATGAATGTGGGATCTCATAAAGAACATCAATCCAAAACCATCGAGGGATTCCAGAGGCCAACCACCTCAACCCATCAAACAGTGATTCCACCTCACAGTGAGACATCACAAAACCATCATCATATTGGTCTCTATCCAAGCCTTCCAGGGCTCCAGATTATTTGTTCCAACCAATGCTCCAGGACTAGTAACTCAACCCACAAATTATACTGGGCTCTACAGTGTTTCTCTAACCAAGGCTCCAAGACTAGTAACTCCTCCCACCTAGGGCTCTAGAGAATTTTTCTGGCCAGGTCTCCAGGCCTAGTAACACAACCCAAGATATTACAGGGCTCTAGAGTGTTTGTCCAACCAAGGCTCTAGGAACTAGTAACTCAACCCATGCTAAGGAAACATGAGAACCAACCTAAAAACAAAGAAATAAACCCACAACACCATAGCTATCCATAAAATGGAGAGGCTAGGCAAATCCACTGTTAATCGAGGCAATCCTCCATGCTAGTGATAGATCATGACCAATAAACCACATGCATATGCCATGCATATTACATGCATGCCAAAAATAGTGAGGAAAACATACATGCACCTCAATACCTACAAGAAAAACTTGTTGTAGTTGTTGATCCCAATGTCCTCTTATGCTTTCCTGCTCTTCCTTCTCCTTCTTGCTTCAAATCTCTAAATATGCCACACTCTCCAAGAGTGCTCCAATAAACTCTAAGTTTCAAAGAGTGAGAGAGAGAATAGTTGAGACAGCTCCAAAATTGAACTAACCAAGCCTTTCCCACAAATCTTGAGAAGTCTTTTTATTAATGAGGCCTCTATTTTCTTCATTTTCCATTATTTTCCTTCAATTTCCTCCTCACATGTAACTTGTGACCATTCACCTTCCTTTTCTCTTAATTTCCTTCATTTTCATAAATAAAATGCCACTTAATGCCTCATGCCTTTCTAAAGCCTTTGCCATTTCCTTTTCCATTTTCCTTTGGCCATAATAACCGAAATGAACACCCACTAGGATGTTTTTCCCCAGCATTCAACATGGAATATGTGTCCCACCAACCTTGGTTTTATAAATGTTTACATGAATTTTTAACCAAGGTTGTTACAATGATACATGTTGATCTTGTCCATTATTACTAGTTTTTTTGGCATAGTGGTAAAGCTTTGAACACAAAGGTTGAACTTCTTGCTTTATGGGGCATCTTGTTTTGCACTAAGTGGCTTGGCCTAGTGGAGATAGTAGTTTCTGCTGACTCAAAGTTTGTTGTTGATTGGTAAAATGATAAATTCAAATTAGAGACTCATGTTCTCTCCAATTAGGAACACAGGATCAAGGTGTTGATACTGGCCTTCAAGAGGATTTCGATTTCACATATATTTCATGAATAAAATAGCAAGGCTGCTGGATTTTCTAAGGAGGGATGTTGTGTGGTTCCATATTAGATCAAATTCCATTCTTTTGGCAATGAAGGATTATTGATATTTGCACATATCATGTTTTGATGGGGGAGACCATGTTTCAGTTTTATTTGTATCAAAACTGCTTATATTTTGAATTTTTGTTAGGTCACATTTAGTTCTACTTTTTTGATCATTTAGCCCTTGTTGAATAGAAGTCAAAGTAGTTAGTTGTGAATGGCCTGTAGGGATTCTTTAAATATAACAATTGTTTTCTAAGCTTCTATTTGTATTGGACAGATTTTGCAAATTACTTTCTATTCCTATAATGAAAGTGCTTTTATTTTTCTTTTTGAAAAAAGAAATAAAAAAGAAAAGAAAAAAAGTGGTTACAATAACTTGAATAGATATAGTGCACTATTAAAACTTCATTTATTTCATCATCAATATAGATATAGTGCACGTCATATTTCCCACTTCGTTTCTTTCATCATCAACTGAAGCACATCACAAATCCTTTGTTCCAATGTGATCTTTTTATAAAGGAAAAAACCACTAGATTTAGAGGCATGAGAATCCTCTATGGATATGTGTAAGCAAGGACATGTTTGATCTTCCATTGCAATGATATCAACTTCCAAAAAATATAACATGATTATTGTAATTGCATCATAAATTTGTGTAGAAAATTCTGCAAACAATAGTGGCTACAATGATTATCGACTAAGAGGTGAACCAATCACATTGTAGATGAATAAATTTAAATAATAATAAAATTCAATTCATAATTTTAAACTATGGACAAGTTGCAAAAAAAATTGGGTCGAAGACAAAGTAATATCCATTCAAAGGCAAAATCGAATGTGCAATACCATGCATGTGGCAGGTATAATAAGAGAAAATTCCATACATACTTGAACTTGTAGTTACCAAGCTATCCAATTGTGAAAATTTCAACACCCTCAATTTCACCACTACTTGGTGTCTTGATCTACAAATAACATTTCTTGTATGCCCACCTTCATAAACGGCGTGGGAAATTTCTATACGTACAGAATCTAAAATCCATTGATTTTAACTTGGTAAAAGATAAGATTGAACGAAAAGAAAATTTATAAGAAATCAAACTGGGGTTTATGAGAGTGCATATACTAAGAAAGGACCATAATAATTTGAACACTTACTATAAAATATAATATCTTACCAGTAATTTGAAGTCATCTCTCCCACCAAGATGGTAAGGTACATATTTCTTCCACAATAGCACAAGCTTGTTGGATCCATCTAAAAGGTGTAGTGCCTAGACAATGATCTCGTGCTTTCCAAAGGGTTTCACTAACCTCTATGTTGTGTATGTACTCCCTAGGTGTTAGAAGCCATACTAAATATTTTTAGAGGTACTACAAGTTCTTAACAAGACCCAAATCTCAAAATCTATTATCAAATTGAAGAAGGCACTTTTGTAAGCTAGAAGAAGGATGCTCCCATAATAATGGACTCTCTATCATCCCCAAGATGTGTTCTCAAATGAATGCTCCCTATCAAGCACCCAAGAAATTGTCTTCTTTTTTTATAGCGATTGATGAGCCCAAGTTGAAGATAGGATCCTTAACAATCATGGTCTTCTCCAAAGAGGCACCTAACACTTTGTTGCAACAACACTATAAACAAGATTAAATGCCTAAAATTGTGATAGTTGCGTGCTATTTCACCACCCACTTTCAAGTCTATGATTTTGTGTGTTGCATGTAACAAGTTCTATGCGTTTCACATAACAAGTTCCATACTATCTTTTTATTAAGGCATGTTGGAATCTCAATGCACCCCTTGGGATAGTTTTATTTTTCTAAAGGTATCTCCCATCCTCAACCCCTCCCCATAAGATTTGAACCTATTACCCAATGAGAAGTAAACCCCACACAAACTTTATATATATATATATATATATATATATATATATATATATATATATATATATATATATATATATATATATATATATATATATATATATATATATATATATATCTATAGATATATATATATATATATATATATAAATATATATATATATATATATATATATATATATATATATATATATATATATAGATATAGATATAGATATATATATATATATATATTCTTTATTTTTTCTTAATTGTACCACTTCCTCAATGGATAAATTGTTTAAGTATACATCACTTCCCCAATGTATAGATATGCCCACCTAACCAATTCAAATTAATTCAAAACAATCCCAATATTCCATCCCATCAATAGAATAATCAATGATCCCAATATTGTACCAATACACTAGTCACACCGTATTTAATCACTTTGGTTCTTCTTTCCCTTCCCCTTTCTTCCTCGTATTGGAATGTTAACCCTAAACATGTCGGACGTAGCCATGACTCACCGTACATGTTTATTATTACATTTCATTGTTCACCAACGTGTGATTGCAGAGTATTAATCAAGTTAATATGAAACTATGAAGTATATCATTATACAAAGAATAATTCTAAATTTTGAAAATTATATTTATGTTTATGGTTAATTTTGTTTAAAGAAAAAAAATCATGGACAAACAATTTATGGATACTATAAACGTAAAAGTAATATAATAAGATTCATGTGAAGATTTACATTTTATTATTCTTTTAATATTGTATGTTATAGAATAGGTTAATATATTATTTCATAACATTAAAAATAAAGTAATAATAAGTTTATAGGGCATAGAATAGGTAGTGACATAGTGTTTTGTTAAGGCACTCCATGGTGAAAATATTACCAGTTTGAAATCTCATGGGCAAAAATCCATCCATGATAAAGGGTTTTGTAGCATAGGTCAAGTGCCCTCAATAGATTTTGAGAACTTAGATGTCCCTCGGTCATGGCTACTCAAACCAAAGATTAAGGGTGTAAGTCATATAAAGGTTCACATTACATAACAAACAAAAGGAATAGAGTAATAATAATGATGTTATAAATTACAATCAATTTCAAATAAAAAATGACTTATTTTGGTTGATTCATATCTTAAATTAGTGTAGAAAAAATAATTAAATATATGATATAATATAATAAAAAAATCGATGCATTTAGAACTATTTGAAAGTTGCATCTAGGGACATTTTTAAAGGTAAAATCCTTTTCTCATAGCAAAGAAATTGAATATATATATATATAGATATATATATATATATATATATATATACCAATACAATTTCATTTTTTATAATACTTTTACTATTCTTAAAAGTTATATTTATATTCAATGTTGTATTTATATTATGGTTCATATTCATTATGTATTGAGTGAATTCAATCTAGCAGAAATCTTGTTGCAGAACCATCTCATTTTTAAGAGTATATGGTGAATGAGATGTGGAAAACGAAAAAAAAAAAAAAAGCGTATTTGAAATAACATCAATAGAGACTCCTAAAATAATTAACTAACAAGTGAACTAAAAGAATTTGCGTATATTTATGTAATAATAATGAAATTTATACAATTTGTTAGAATATATCAAGTGGATTAAAAAATAATAAGGTTTTATATTAAAATTCACTTTCAATAAATCAAGGCATTTGTTGTTTGCACAAGAATTACATATCTTCAAATAAGTTGAACTTATCATATCGCTTCCCTAAACTAAAATATTAAGCCTAAGAAAAATATAAAGTGAGGAAATATTTGAAGCATAAGTAAACTATAAAGGGACAACTTATGAAGGATTACATTTTGTAAATACATGATTCCAACCAAATAGTCATTAAAATTTTGGTTATTCAACCTTTGTTGTAATATAATAGCTCCTCAAAGAACAAAAAGTTATAATTTGGAATCCATAATGATACTTAATCATTTCTCTCTGAAAATATATGAACAATCATTAATAAAGTGAGATATATTAGTATTAAAAAATAAAAAATTACATTTTTGGAAGCTTGAATATTGCAGCTAAAATGATTTATTATTAATCAAAATAATTAATCAAATTTAAAGCTTGTGAGTAATTTTATACTATAATACATAGCTAAGAAAAATAGAACCTCATTAATTTTGATACGGCCAACTTTAAGGTGGTGGATAGAAAATTCTTGTGACATAAGGTTGTGATTCATACACCCACTTGCTTCTAATTCTTATCTATTACTCTTTTTTTTACATTGTCCCTTAAATATTTGAACCTTACAAAGGTTTACGAGAAAATGGATTTTCATAAAGTGATTTTTATTAAAAATTATTCATTTATATTCCTCTATATCAATATTTTTATGTCAACTATTTTGTATTTTTTGAATCTAACTATGTGGGAAAAATATGTTCTTAAATTCATCTATATGTTGTTACAAATGGGAAAAAGCATGTATTATTAAACCCTTTATCTTTCAGATATAACTTGGTAGAAAATCATATCTTAGAAAACCTCTAATAAGTTACATCTTTGTGAAGCCTAGAATGCTGCCACAGAATCCTCTTCTAGTTTGTGGAGAAACAAGAAGTTTGAGTTGGAATGCTCACATAAGTGTCTTCATAATATTCATGAACAACAGAGGTGGTATGAGGTTACTTCCACCTTGTGTTTCATGCCATCATCATGCCAAGTTTATTTCTAAGGTAGGGACAACTATACATCCGATGATATGTGTTCTTCAACAAAAGGAAAGAGGTTTCAAAGATAATCATTCCTCCTCCACTAGCTCTTGTAAGATATATTATTTATTAATAAACATGAGCTTTATATCTTTTGTTCTCCCATATCCTTAAGCTTTTTCTTTTTCACCTTATGTTAAATAAGGGTTAAGGGACTAATTTTTCCCAAGAGTGATGAAGAATTTTTTTGAATTTGTTTCTTGCTGGGGCAGTATGGGTAATAAATAATGCTCTTTAGAAAACTCACTACTATATTTGACCTTGAAAGATAGGAAAGTGTTGTGGCCATTTGGGTTATTTTACCTTAAAAAGAAGCATGAATCCCCTATTATGTAGGTCGTTGTGGGAAATAAGGATTGAACACATTATAATCTAATTAACTAGCTTAAATATATAACTTTGCTAAGACATTGTTCTGAAGGTTGGGTTGAAAAAATCTTTGTTTGCATTTTTATTTTTCATTTTCTTGAGAGAAACAAAGATGGTGTTGGCATAATTAGTCATCATATTAAGTGTGGATTGGATTGTAACCATCCAGCAACTTACTACATTAAAGTGTTTAGATAATTCATATATGTGATCAATACCTATAGAACCCCAACCTATTTTAAATTTGATTAGATGTTTTGGGAGAACATTAGGAATCTCTCATATGTGAAGGTGATCATCCCTAATAAAAAAACACTACTAAAATGTTTTATAACTGTTGAATTATCAAGTAAAAGAAAAGAAAAGAAAAAAAAAGAACTATGAAACTTGGTGTTTTGTTTATAAATTTTATAAAAATATATAAACTATTTTTTTAACTATTTATTAAAAGAATAATAATAATATATTATTAAATAATTATTTCATTATTCATTAGTATTTTATAAATTATATATATATATATATATATATATATATAAAAGAATGGAAATTCCTTAAGATGTCATATACTTCTTGATTTAAGGAAGAAACTCAAGAACCAAAGAAGTTGATGTTTATTCCACAGGGTTGACAGAAGAAATGTAAGAAATATAGATTAATGTTTTAACAATTTGTTTCTTTTTTCTATTAAATTATAATTATTATAATTATAATAATGATATAAATACTATAAAATTATTTAATTGATTATTTTTATTAAATTTTTTAAAAATGAATTAAAAGTTGAATAAAAATAAAAATATATTTTAGTAGAATAACAATTAAAAGATTAAAATGAAAACCAAAATACATTAATTTGGTTAATTTTTCTTAAATTGGACCATGTTGGGGTGGAAGAATTGGCTAACATTGAGTAACCTTTCTATAACAAATTAAATCTACACCTCTAGTCAATATATCAATTCCAAGCACTATTGTTATTTTCATGTTTAATTGATAAATTCAATTAATTTATAGTTTCTCTATTTCACTTGGAAATTTTATTTGATGTGATTTACAATTTAACTGTCCATGGCAAAAAGATTTTAATGTTACTATGGAAAAAAAATTAATATTGTATAATTTAATATCAATTTAATTTAAAAAAATTGTACCCCTAAAAAAAATACTTCACCATTAAATTATTTAAAAAATATAAAAAATCATAATAAAAAAGTGGTCAAAATTTAAGTTTCAAATAAAATAAAAATTATACCAATATTTTTTAACAAATTTAAAAAAATACTAGGTGTAGACAAATCCCTATTAGATGACTATCACCTTTACATCTCGATCCTGATGCTTACTTTTATAAATGTAAATAATAAAATAATTATTTTTTATTTTATTTTATCTTTTAAAATATTTTAAATAATTATAATTAAATTATAAAAAAATTGATAAAATATTTTGAATAATTATCCGTATATTTATATAAAACTTGAACATTATCAAAAGAGGAAAAAGCCGAAAAAAAATCCACAACAAGTTAAAAAGCCGAAAAAACCGAATACACGTTCTGTTCGAATTCTATTTCGCTCCTCATATTCCGATGTGCTCACTATGAGACAACGCTCCCCTTTTGCCTGTCTTTGTGTTTGTTTGTTGTTATGAGTTATTGAAATATATTTTTTAATTTTATTATTAAAATTATATATATATATATATATATATATATATATATATATATATATATAAACCAGGCTAGTTTTTAAAAAGTTGACTTATAACTTATGAATAATAATCTCTAATTTAGAAATAAAATTAAAATTAAAATTTTTAAAATTGGTTTGTAAAGTTTCTTAATCAAATAGAGATTATGCTAAAACTTATAGATACCATTTAGATAATGTTATGAAACCAGCTCAAGAAAAGATAGAAAAGATAGATCAACGCCTTAGAATTCAGCCTCTTCGAGGGGGCAACCTCCTTTACATTACATAAATGAACAATTCTTGGATGATTCAAATGACAAAACCTCCTTTCTATATATAGGAGTATAAGGAGTCACAATATAATCCAGCCGACCTAACAATAATAATATAAAGCCACAAAAATAACAATAGAGGGATTATATGGGCACATTAATAACAATATGGGGGCAATGGGGGCACAACAATATAAATAAGGGGTATAACTACAATAATAATGGGGTAATCACTAGTATTATAGGGACCCAACATGCCCCTCTCCTTCAAAAAAGTGTTGTCCTCAACGCTTGAGTAGTTCTGGATATTTCTGCATAAAATTCTCATCCTCACATGTGGAATCTTCAGCGAATAAGTTCTTCCACTTGATAAGGTACTCTGAAATTGATCGATTTCGTAGCTGTCGAGTTCTTGTTTCTATAACTGCTTCCGGTTCCAATATAATTTTTCCTTCCTCGTCAAGTTCTGGCAATATTGTTTGAACTGGGAGCTTGTCGCCTGTAACCTTCTTTAAACATGAAACATGGAAAACTGGGTGCAATCGAGAAGCTGCAGGAAGCTCCAATTTGTATGCCATAGTACCAATCTTTTGCAACACCTTGTACGGACCATAATACTTTGGTGATAATTTATTATCCTTCTTAGCTTGCTTGAGGGACATTTGCTTATATGGTTGTAGCCGTAGGAATACCCAATCACCTACATCAAAACTTCTTTCACTGCGATGTTGATCTGCCTGTTGTTTCATTCTATTATGTGCCAACACGAGGTTATCCTTTAAGAGTTGCAGGACTTGTTGTTGATGTTCGATGTGATGTTCCACTGCCTGAACCTTAGAATTTTCTCTTAAATATGATGTGATGGATGGTGGTTGATACCCATAAAGTGCCATAAATGGGGTCATTTTTGTTGTTGTATGAAAGGAAGTGTTATACCACCATTCAGCCAGAGGCAACCATTTGACCCATTGTGTCTGTTTATCAAATACAAAGCAACGAAGATATCCTTCCAAACATTTGTTTACTATCTCAGTTTGCCCCTCAGATTGAGGATGATAAGATGAGCTATGAGCTAACTGAGTACCAAGACGAGAAAATAATTTTGTCCAAAATTTTCCAGTGAAAATGGGATCTCTGTCACTTACAATAATCTTTGGGTTTCCATGTAGCTTTTGAATTGTTTCCATAAATGCAGTAGAAACTGTACTGGCTCTAAATGGATGTGATAATGCACAAAAGTGTGCATACTTGGTAAGTTTGTCAACTACCACCATGATGACACTCTTTCCCTCAGACTTGGGTAAACTTGTGATAAAATCCATTGATACCTCCTCCCAACGTTGGCTTGGAATGGATAAAGGTTGTAATAGACCCGGTGTCTTAATTGTTTCAACTTTATTTTGTTGGCAAACCAAACATTCTGCCACAAACTTTTGAATATCTGATTTAAGGCCATCCCAAAAAAATTCCTTCTTAACCCTGTGGTAAGTTTTTAAAAATCATGAGTGCCCTCCTAAGGGAGAAGTGTGCAATTCCATAAGAATCTTTTGTTTTAGCTGGGAATTCTTACAGAGGTATAAGCGATCTTTGTACCATAACGAATCATCTTTCCAGCTAAATGTATCATACGTACTGGAATCTTGTTGTAGCTTTCGAATAAGTGCCCACACTTCTTCGTCATTCTTCCATTCCTCCCTTGCTTCATTTATCCAATCTGGTTGGATGATAGAAATAGCGCACAACAATGCTTCCACATCCTCATCCTTTCTTGAGAGTGCATCTGCCACCACATTTTGCTTCCCTTTTTTGTAGATGATTTCAAAGTCATAACCCAACATCTTTGTGACCCACTTTTGTTGCTCTTCAGAGGATAATCTTTGTTCTAAAAAGTATTTAAGGCTATCATGATCCGTTTTTACCTTGAAGTGTCTTCCCATTAGGTAGGGTCGCCATTTCTTAAGTGCATGGAGTATTGCCAACATTTCCTTCTCATAAATAGCTTTTCTTAGAAACTTTCCCTTGATTGGACGACTTTCAAAAGCAATGGGTCTTTCATCTTGCATTAGAACATCACCAATTCCATTTCCTGAAGCATCACATTCCACAATAAAGGTTTTTGTGAAGTCCGGTGTAGCTAAGACCGGTGCTTGGCACATTGCCTCTTTAAGATGTTCAAAGGCCTTTGTTGCTTCCGGAGTCCATGAAAATGCATCTTTCTTCAATAATGTCGTTAGAGGTGCTGCTATTCTCCCATAATTCTTAACAAACTTGCGATAATACCCTGTCAACCCAAGAAATCCGCGCAAATGCTTTATGGATGTGGGGATTTTCCATTCCTTAATGGCTTTAATTTTGCTAGGGTCTACCTTAACTCCTTCATGAGATACAATATGACCCAAATATTCCACCTCCTGGACTCCAAAGAAACATTTGGATCTTTTTGCATATAATTGTTTCTCCTCCAATAGTTGTAGCACCCTGTCAACATGTTCAACATGATCCTTCCAAGACTTGTTGTAGATAAGTATATCATCAAAAAATACTAACACAAATTTTCTAAGGAATGGTTTGAAAATTGAATTCATCAAACCTTGAAATGTTGAAGGTGCATTGGTAAGGCCAAAAGGCATGACCAAAAATTCATAATGACCCTCATGAGTTCTAAATGCCATTTTCGGAATGTCTTCAATCTTCATTCTGATTTGATGATATCCTGAACAAAGATCCAACTTGGTGAAGTAAATTGATCCATGCAATTCATCCAGTAATTCATCAATGACAGGAATGGGGAACTTATCTTTAATAGTGAGCTTGTTGAGCTCCCTATAATCCAGACACATGCGCCATGATCCATCCTTCTTGTGCACCAATACTACTGGAGCAGAGAAAGAACTTTGACTCAGTTGAATTATACCAGCCTCTAGCATTTCTGCAACCATACGTTCAATTTCACTTTTTTGGACATAGGGATATCTGTACGGCCTGATGTTTGGAGGAACACTTCCTGGAATCAGATGAATAGCATGATCATGATCACGCATAGGTGGGAGACCTTTGGGAGTCTCAAATACCTTGGAATGATTGTCCAGGACTTTTTGGAGATCTGGAGAAATAGATGATTCTAATGTGGAAACATCTAGCGAACATAATTGTGCAATTACACCCCTTTGCTCCTTTTTTAGAAGCTTTTTCATACCATTAGAGCTGATTATCTTTCCTGGTTTCCCTGCAATACCCCTTAATTCAACTTCCTTTCCTTCCGTAGAAAATTTGATGAAAAGTTCTTGAAAATTAAAAGCTATTGTACCCAAGGATTGTAGCCATTGGACTCCTAGTACAACATCAGCACCTCCCATTGGAATGAAAAGCATTGGGCTAGTCAATACATATTCTCCCATGGATAGCTTGATATTATGGCACTTTCCAGAGCAATTTATTGTTCCTCCATTTGCAATCATCACTTGACACTCTGGTGCTGGATATAGGAAGCAATTCAATTCTTTTGCTACCCTACAATGAATAAAATTGTGGGTGCTTCCTAAATCAATCAACACTATTACCTTTTTCTTCTTGATTTGTCCTTCTATCTTGATGGTTTGAGGAGTGGTAATTCCCGCCAATGCATTACAAGATATGGTTTGATTTATTTGTTCTTCATCTAGGCTTTGTTCCTGGAGCATATCCTGTTCTTTTGACCTTTCTTGCTCCTTTTCTTCTTCCTCTTCACAATCTATGTAGAATAATTTCTTCTCAGCACACTTATGACCTTTAGTGTATTTGCTATCACAACTATAACAAAGCTCTTTTGCTCTTTTTTCTTCCAATTGTTGTGGTGTCAACCTTATAGGTTGTGGAAGACTAGGGGCAACTGCACTTCCGTCTTTATAGTTGTGAGTGGTATGCTTCCTGGTTGCCATAATTTTGCTTTCCATTTTTCTTGCTAACCTGAATGCCTTCTCTAATGAATCAGGTTCCCAAAGGCGAACATCATGTTGGATATTATCCTTTAAAGACCCTATGAACACATCAATCCTATGCTCCTCTGGAATATCTTTTACCCTTATGTTCAATTTTTGGAACTCCTCAATGTGCTCCATTATTGAACCCTTTTGTTTGAGACTTATCAATTGGCTAAAAAAAGTGTTGCTTTTTGTATCCTCATAATGTGCTATCAATTCTTCCGTAAAAATTTCCCAAGTGATAAATTGTTTACGAGAGCAAAGCCATTGATACCATACAAACTGATTTGGTTCCAAATATAAAGTTGCCATACGTACCTTTTGTGTGTTTTGCACATTATTGAGATCGAAGAACTGCTCCATCTGTAATATCCATGTGGCGGGATCCTTGCCATCAAACTTCCTCATATCGATTTTTGGAATATGGTGGGTCTTCGATCCAACATTAGAGTCTATGGAATCATGATTAACATTTCTTTTGTTCACATCATGAGTTTCCTTTACAACCTTTTCACCATTAGTAAGTATTTCTTGTAGAAAATTTGTCAAATCCGTCTTCAAATCTGCCATGTCTGTCTTCAAATTTGTCCTCAAATCTGCCTTCAAATCATCCATCTTAGCTTCCATGCCCTTTATCTTAGATTCCACGCCATTTATCTTAGCATCTGTTAGCTTTTGTGAGTGTGACATTTGTTGCACTTGTTCTTGTAATTTTGATATATCATGTAGCATTTCTTCCTCTTCTTCATGAGTCATGCTAGAGCTTTCAGGTTCCTTACTAGGTGTTTGCATTTTCTTTTCTCGGGGCATCAGTTACTGATAATAATGCTTTACTATGCCCTTTGAATTCCTTCAAACCAAGCTTATGCAAAAATTAAAAAAAAAAAAAACTACACACCTTTTTTTTTCTTTGTAGAAGCCTGATATTGAATCTGATGTATCTCTGTAATTTCGAATCATCCAGTTCTGAAATTGTGACCTATAGTAGCCTTCTATGTCCTCTTTCCAATGCCACTAGTCTGATCCAAATTGGATTCTCCAAGAAATAGTTATGCACAATCTCCCGCAGTGACCTGATTATAGACTAGTTCAGTAGAGCGAACTTGTATGAAGTGCCATGTGTCACTGTTTCAACCTTTGACTCTGCAAAATATATAAAAGAAAACTACAGTCCATCCTCTTTCTGTACCTTCTTACGAAATTTCAATCTGATGCTCAGAAAGAAAGTTATGACGATTTTCCCCAGGTCACCTGTTTTGAGTGTAATTCAGGAGTCTGCAAAAAGACCAACTTCCTTAGATCATATCTCCGAAAATATCGCGCGAAAAGCTTTGAAATTTGGACCCAAGGTTCAGCGCGATTTCTTCTCAAATGGGTTTTTTTTGCGACTTCTGAAAAGTCACAGAAAAACGTTATAGCGAAAATTCCATGATGACCTGTTTGGAGCAGCGAAACCCTAGAATCCAAAGCTCTGATACCAAATGTTATGAAACCAGCTCAAGAAAAGATAGAAAAGATAGATCAACGCCTTAGAATTCAGCCTCTTCGAGGGGGCAACCTCCTTTACATTACATAAATGAACAATTATTGGATGATTCAAATGACAAAACCTCCTTTCTATATATAGGAGTCTAAGGAGTCACAATATAATCCAGCCGACCTAACAATAATAATATAAAGCCACAAAAATAACAATAGAGGGATTCTATGGGCACATTAATAACAATATGGGGGAAATGGGGGCACAACAATATAAATAAGGGGTATAACTACAATAGTAATGGGGTAATCACTTGTATTATAGGGACCCAACAGATAAAGATTAAAATTTAAAACCCTATGTAAGTCATAAACACTTTATCCATTTTGGAAATTTTATGATTATGGAAAACCTCCGTGTATATTTTAAATAGTCATAGCAAGTATAGAAATCAATAAAGAATGGAAATTTCGTAAATGTAACTCATTGGAAGAGCCGTTAACCAAATTCAAAAATTTATTTTCGTGAACCTTTCAAGGAGAAAAAGCAACTAAACATACTAAATAATGCTATGAATGTTTCAGAACGATTAGAATGTCCTATATTCTGACAAGAGGATTTGGTGTTCAATCTTAATCTATGCATCCTAGTTCATACCAAGCATACTAGTGCATACAAAGCATGTTTCCAGACTTCTAAAGCATAAGAGAATTTTCTAAAAAGATGTGGAATGTGCTCTTCTGCTTTTTCACATAAGGCACGACGTGAAGGCCCATAAACGTTCTGTTTCTTTAAGTTTTCTCCAGTCAATACTTTTCCATGGATGAGTTCCATATATTCTTCCAAAGCCGGCTTGGTGAAAAATGTGTGGAATCTTTTAACAACATAGTATACCCATCTTTGACTAAGTACATATTGCTCTTGCATCTTGTCCAAATTCGTCGATCCAACTTGGCAGTGGCGAATTGAGCATATCCTTTCAAAATATTGAACAAAATTGGCCAATGGGGTTCGAGATTTGGCAGGATGTCCAGGTGCAACCAACAAGTTGAGACCCCATCTCTGTTCCACAGGGATATATCAACAATTTTATCAGTGCCACTGGCCTTCAACTACTTAAGAGAGTTTCCATGTCGGCATTGGTTCCTTCTAAGTTGACAATTGGGATTATGTCCTTCTATAATTGGATGTGATCACCATTTCATTTGTCATAGTTATTGCCATTTCATTTAGACCTCTTTATTGAGTTATACAACAATGTCAAAATGCCTGCAATGTCTAGGTATAATCTTATGAAAAGTTTATTTTCGATGTTATTTAAAATATACTAGTATAACCTTATTTTTACTTATGAGAACAGGGCATAGTGGTGGACTACTCATAAGGAATTTTAGTGCATTTGTGACATAATGATATTTCTGACTAGGTATACTAAATATTTAACATTTTGTTTACATTTTTTCATTATTTATTTTCCCCATGTGGTAGAAAAATATACATGCATATATTTAACAAAAATGCATTTGATGTTCACTAGTGAGACTACAACAACCATGGAGTTAGTTGATATATTGTTTGTCATGGTCTTGTGCTTCATATTTCTTACCGCCAACCTGTTTCCAATCTTTTTCTAATACCAAGATAAATTGATAGAAGAAACATTCTTTTTTAATTTACTAAATTATATAATTTGTTTATTTCATGATAGTTGAATTAAATTTATGATTTCTTTTTATCTTTCCCATATTATATTGGAATTTTACAATATATTTCTATATTAAAAGCTTCAAGTCATCAATTTTATGTGTTTCAAATCCAACTATATGGGAAATATTTACACCTAATATCATGTATGTGTTCATTGTTGCTTCATATAGGAAAAATGTTTGTTCTTCATCTTTACATCTATGGAATGTATCCTTGTAGAGAAAAGATGTCTTAGAAACCCGCTAAGAAGCTAGATCTTGACATGGTCTAGAATTCTTTCACTAGATCCTTTTCCATTTTGTGGATAAATAGGGAGATATTCATGGGAAATGAAGGCAATATAATGATACTTCCACCAAGTACTTCTTATTAGCATAATGGAATTTTTTTCCTAGGGTAGGAACAATTATATATGCGATGATAATTGCTCTTAAATCAAAGAGGTTTAAGAGATAAAATGTCCTCCTCTATTTTCTCTTGAAATGGAAGACAATATTATGGAGTACTAAACTTGATCTTGCAACAAGATGCTCTATTAGTGAGTACCTCCTCATTTGTTCTCCCATGTCCTTAATCCTTGTCTTTCCCCCATTAAGTTAAGAATGTTACAAGGGATTATTTTGTTCCATGAATGATGAAGAAGCTTCTAAAATTCCTATTTGGGGAGTATGAGTAACAAACAATAGACTTTTTGGATGTAGATCATTATATGTTTTTTAGCAACTTACTACCTTTTTTTACCTCTAGAGATTAGAATGTTTTATGCGCATTTGCTTGATTTTATCCTAAAAAGAAGCGTGGAGTTCATAAAGTCTATGCTTCCATGGGAAATATGGGATAGACACATTGTAATCCAATTAACTAGATTAAATGTATGATTTTGTTAGATGGCATATCTTTATTAACCTTATCCTCATTTTGATTGGAGAAAACAACATAGTGTTGGAATATTTGATTATCTTATTAAATGTGGATTTGGTTGATGCTATGTAACTTTCTAGGTTAAGGTGTTTGGACAATTTCTAGACTTGATGACTCCTATAGCCTATAAACCAAACTAAGTATATGAGGATGTTGATCATTACTAAGTGAGACTCTTAAGATCTCTCATACCTCTTGAGTTAACGAAGAAACACAATAAGTAATGAATTTGATGTTTACTCCAAAAGGTTGAGAGAAGACATATAGAATAATCTTTTAACAATTTGCTTCCTTATTTCTATCCAATTATGACTATAATAATGATATAAATACCAAATAATTCTTTAATTGATTACTTTTACTAAACTTTTTAAAAATGAATTAAAAATTGAATAAAATTGAAAATATATTTGAGTATAATAACAATTAATATATTAAAATGAAAATGAAAATATATCTATTTGACTAACTTTTCCTTAAATTGCATCCTATTGGGGATGGAAGAACTCGTTAGCATTGAGTAACGGTTCTATAACAAACCAAGTCTAGTATTTCTAGTCAGGCACTATTGATATTTTCTTTTTTTTGTTAGGTAAGCACCCACAGGGGATTTGAACCAGTGACCTATAGCAATGAGTGTCTTAATAGTGCACCCATTCACCGTCAATCCAAAACCCCGTGGGAAAAAAATTGTTGAGTAGTGTGCGCCGGAGAAGGAGGAGGGAGGTTGATCACTCAACCTCCCACCCATTATAACTAAGCCTTTGCCAAAGCGCTTGAGCCATCAGACTAAGCACTATTGATATTTTCATGTACAATTGATGGATTCAATTAACTTATGGTTTTTCTACTTCACTTAAAATTTTATTTAATAGTTCACAATCTAGCAAACCATAGAAAAAAAGATTTTAATGTTACATTAGAAAAAATATTTTAATATTGTGTAATTTGATATCAATTTAATTTAAAAATTATACCCCTAAAAAGATATTTCAGTTTTAAATTACTTAAAATGTGTAGAAGGTTGTAATAAAAAGTAGTTAAAATTTAAATTTCAAATAAAATAAAGATTATACCAATAATTTTTAGCTTTAAATTTAAAATTTGAATATCTTATAAATACAACTAGTAAGATTCATAAATACCTTTGGTTTTATGTTAATTTTTTAATATTTTAAATAATTATAACTAAATTATAAAAAAAGGAGTTGTCTATAATGCGACTTTTTGGAGATTCCGGTGACGGAATCCGGCGGAAGAAATTGAGGTTAAATCTTGATTTGTTGCAGTTAAAATGGTTTTTTAACTGCATATTTGGATTCAGCACCCTCGAAAACCCCTGGGACGCTTTCATTGTGCAGAAACTAGCTATCAAACTTGCGATTCCAATAAATTCCTGCCGGATTTCCACCGGAAAAACCCACCGAAAAGGCTTTCAAAAAGGCGCGTTATAGACTATTTCTAAAAAAAATAACATATTTTGAGTAATGATATTTAAATTATTAAAAAATTATTAATTATTTTATAAATACAAATTTTATTAATCATTTTCTATTTTAGATATTTTCTTTACCATAAATTTATAATCATAAATAATCCTTTTTTTAAATATTGTGAATATTAATATTAAAATATAATTTTTTTCTTTAAATATTCTAAATAATCTCGATTAAAGTATAAAAAATATCATATATTGAAAATTCCATAAACACAGAAACATTCGATAAACACTTCACCCATATTCTAAATTTTATTAGCATGAAGAAAATCAAACTAAAAGTCACAACAACAAAAACATATGCTTTTTTTTAAAGCAGGAACAGCGAAAACATATTCAAAATGAGTATATAAAAAATACGCTAAAAACTCTTGGTAAGCACTTCACCCTTATTCCAAATTTTATTAGTACCAAGAAAATCAAACGGTTGGAAATGTCAAAACAACAAAAGCATATACAAAGTGAACAGTATGAAAATTCTATAAATAAAATGGATGCGAGGCAATGGTAACCATTCTTGATCATTATCTACATGACCGTTGAGTTAATTTCAGGTGATATTAAGAAATTCCGTTGATTTGTCTTGCACAGCTGGCATTTCAAACCTAACTGTTATCAAATCTGACCATTTTATAAAGTTTAAAAGTGAAAGCAATAACAACAAGGCAGACTCGGCAGACTCTTTTCTTCATAGAATGTCCTTTTTTCTCCAGATGCATTGGATCATTGTTGTATAAAGATGCGGATTTCCCAGTGTCTGGAAGATCATGAAACATTTCGGTTGTTGAAGAAGAATCGAAGAGAAAATCAATTAATTATCACCCAGGAAAATCATTCTCCAATTTATTTAAAATGGCGTTGGACATATGTAGGATTTCCGAAAATAGAAAAAGCAGGAAAAGCAGGGCACACAGAGAAAAATCCGCAAAAGCAGGGAACACAGAAAAATCCAGAAAAGCCGGATAGATGTTCTGTTCGAATTCGATTTCGCTCCTCTGAGGCGGTGTTAGTCAAATGTGCTCACTATGAGACAACGCTCCCCTTTTGCCTGTCTTTGTGTTTGTTTGTTCTTATGTCTTTGTGTTTGTCTATTCTTATGTTTCCATGTCTCTGTATTTGTTTGTTCTTGTGCATCTGTCTGGGTTTGCATGTATATATGTCATTATTATTTCTGTTTCTATGTGTTCCTTTTGTGTGAAATTATGTTTGAGAGCCACAAAGCATGAAGCAGAGAATGAAAAAATCCTCAGGCAGAGGTATTTCTGTACAACAAAATTGGTCAATGCAATCTCCATACTTCTTCTCGATGGATGAGGTGAGGCAGAGCTTGTTCTCATTTGATTTATTAAATCTCTAATCTCTTTAGTTTTAGTAATGGCAATTTATTGATTATTTCTGCATTTTTTGTTTTTCTCATTTCAGCTTCCAAAAGCAAAGGGAAAATTCCAAGAAATTCTATAGCTAAATCAAAACGACGAATGCAATCTCCAAGTCACTCCTCTGTGGATGGATGAGGTGCCTCTCTATGGATGATGAGGTGAGGCAAAACTTGTTTTCATTTGATTTATTAAATCTCTAATCTCTTTCATTTTAGTATTACGAATTTACAGATTATTTTTGGATTTTTTGTTTTTCTGAATTATTTCAGTTTTTTCTGAATTATTTCAGCTTCTTTACTGCTCACATAGAATGGACAAACCACGGAGTGAGCACCACTATGGAGCAAGCAGCTTTAAGGTACCTTATAGTTACTTCTCAATACCTGCTTGACTGTGGTGTTGCTGCTTTAAATATCGATTTACTTAGAACTTTTTGGTGTTGTTACTTCTCAATATCGATATACTTAGAAGCTGGGCTTCACAGAACATATTTTGCGTCTTACACTTAGTTTTCCCTGTATCGAACTCAATCCTTGTCGTAGAATTAGAGAATCAGGAAAATTGAGGTGAATTACTTGTGAGAATAATGCAGAAATAGATTTAGTTATGAGTGGTTGAACTGAATTAGTTGTAGGTGGTTGAACAGAATTAGTTATGAGTGGTTAGGTGTTATTCCTATATAAGTGTGATGTAATTGAGCAAAGTTATTAATGAAATTGTGTCAGTTTTCTGTTTTAAGTTGGTATCAGAGCTCAGGGTTTGAGCTGGGGTGAGAGCGCAGGTGAGAAAGGCCGAGTGGTGTATCTGCTGTTGAAGAGTGAACTTGTTTGTGCCACCTACGTGGAGCCCAGCAGAACCGGTCCTCTTCACAATCTGGAGGAAACGCGTCGGTACGAAGAACATTTCCTGTTGTGACCAGAATCTTGTCCACGGGAGACTCGTCGAGCAGTTGATTTCGGCCAACTGAAATTGGTTGGAGAATACGGGCTGAGAATTATTGTATCGTGTGCGGTGAAGAGCCACAGACCCGTGGTGGTATTTAATTGTCAAAGATATGCTGGTCTGTCTGCAGTGAAGACCCTCGGAGCATTTGATTCCGGTGAGTTGCTGTGTCAGCGGTGCAGAGGTGAAAACCCTTGGTATGATCGACGAGGAGGCCGGTGCAGTGTCGCAGTGGTGTGCTGTCGAGCACCGTCGAGAAGTCTAAGAAGCGTTGCATTCGTGAGCTTAACTGTATTTGCGTGTGAGTCCGCTGTATTGAACACATGCTAAAGTTGTGTATTGTTTTTTGTTGTTGGCGCTGTTGAGAAGCTGTCAAGAATCTGCCAGAAGCGAGATCTGCCGTGAGAACGTTGCTGGTGCTGTCCGTCGTTGTCCAGAACGCTGTCAAGAACGCCCTGTCCAGAATCCACTTGCTGGTGTGCTGCCAAGACCCCTGTCAAGAACTCGGGTAGCAGTTGCTGTTGTGCGTATGTGCTGCCAAGACCCCTGTCAAGAACTCGGGTAGCAGTTGCCGTTGTGCGTTGGAGTTTTGAGTGAGGCCTGAAGCAAGGGTCTGAGTTGAAAGCTGTCAAGTAAGGTTGAAGAACCGCTGTGATTACTGTATGACTGTTGTGCATTGGAGTTTTGAGTGAGGCCTGAAGCAAGGGTCTGAGTTGAAAGCTGTCAAGTAAGGTTGAAGAACCGCTGTGATTACTGTATGAATAATCGCTGTGATTGCAAAGAGAAAGGGCAATGCCCTTGCCGCCGTTGTGAAGGGAAAAGGATTTAGGGCATTGCGTTTCTCCGCCATGTGGAAAGGTCCACCCTGCCATCTGTGATTACTGTATGACTGTTGTGCGTTGGAGTTTTGAGTGAGGCCTGAAGCAAGGGTCTGAGTTGAAAGCTGTCAAGTAAGGTTGAAGAACTGCTGTGATTACTGTATGAATAATCGCTGTGATTGCAAAGAGAAAGGGCGATGCCCTTGCCGCCGTTGTGAAGGGAAAAGGATTTAGGGCATTGCGTTTCTCCGCCATGTGGAAAGGTCCACCCTGCCATCGAGAGTTGTCTTTGTGAAAGATAGAGTTTGGTAAGAAAGCCGCAGAGGAAGCCGAAAATCAAAGGAGCAGTCTTGTCGTTTGTCGTGCCTGCCAAGAAGGAACAAGGAACATAGAGCCGTGTCCCCTGCCCGTCGATTATGAAAATGACGAGGAAAAATTATGCCACCAGAGACAGAGTTTGGTGAGCTGTCGAGGAGGTCGTTTGTCAGAGTCAATTCTCTTAGTCCGGGCTCAGACTAAATTTGTCAGAGCCATAAAAGAAGAACGCCTTGCCATTGCAGCCACATCGTTGCCACTAGAAAAGGAGCCAACCACCATTGTTGGAGAGGGGAATGCTGGTAGAGTGCTGCAGAGGAACAAGGGTGTGTGCGTATACAGTCGAGGAGCAAGGCGTATACCGTTGCTATAGTTTTAAGATTGCGTGGAGTGTTGCATTGCGTGGAGTCCCTGTCCAGAACATTGCCTGGTGTTTTTTGCAAGCTTACCGTGGTCATATTCTTTTTCAGTCGGCCCAGTTTTGCGTATACAGTCGAGGAGCAAGGCGTATACCGTTGCTGTAGTTTTAAGATTGCATGGAGTGCTGCATTGCGTGGAGTCCCTGTCCAGAACATTGCCTGGTGTTTTTTTTTGCAAGCTTACCGTGGTCATATTCTTTTTCAGTCGGCCCGGTTTTGCGTATACAGTCGAGGAGCAAGGCGTATACCGTTGCTGTAGTTTTAAGATTGCATGGAGTGCTGCATTGCGTGGAGTCCCTGTCCAGAACATTGCCTGGTGTTTTTTTTTTGCAAGCTTACCGTGGTCATATTCTTTTTCAGTCGGCCCGGTTTTCTTTGTTTTGTTGCAAAAATCGTGTAAGTGGGTCTTGTTCAAGAGAGTGCTGTTAGTGAGCACCGTTTGTGACAGGTGATAAAGCTAACTGATATGTCTATTATTTTAGACAATGATCTTTTTAATGATCATTTTCTCATGAACCCATTTGGGATTAGCAGTGTTTTTGAGTCCATTGACAAAGAGTTTCATGTTGTTGAAGATCATGTCCCTGAAGAAATCACTCATGTTGTTGAGGATCACGCTCTTGAAAAAATCACTGAGATTAAAACTTGCCCGGTTGTTAGAAGTTTTATTGGATCTACTTTCAAAGATGACTGCATTTTGGTGACTCCTTCGTTGGTTCCTCATGGAAAGTGGGGAGAACATGAATTAAATTACCTCGTTCGAGATCTTGCATTGCCTCTCAATCCAAAAGAGGTTGTTGACGTTAAGTATGTAAGCAAGGAGCAAAGGAATTTCATAAGGAAACCCAAAAAGGTGAAGATGAAACTGCACCAGCACTGGAAAAGGAACAAGCATGGACCTTTTAATAAGAAGACAAAAATGAAATGTTTTGTTGTAAGCCTAGCTGAGACTTAGACCAACAGGCAAGTTAAAGTTTAAGTCGTCATGATTAAGAATATAGTTTCTTGTATATCGTGCTATAGTATATATTTGTTATATAGTTGGAATTAAGGGGGAGTGTTGGAAGGTATTAATTCCAACTACCCTCTGTTAATGCAGTAGCTAGATCAATCTAGAGAATACAGCAGATCTTCAAAGCACAAGTTCTAGAAGTCAGTTAGGTATTGTAGAAAATCCATTTCTCCATTAAGGGAGGATGTGAGAATAATGCAGAAATAGATTTAGTTATGAGTGGTTGAACTGAATTAGTTGTAGGTGGTTGAACAGAATTAGTTATGAGTGGTTAGGTGTTATTCCTATATAAGTGTGATGTAATTGAGCAAAGTTATTAATGAAATTGTGTCAGTTTTCTGTTTTAAGTTTACTAAAGCAGAAATGGTTTAATAGTTCTGATCAATATAATTTAAGCAAAGAGTTCACGTTGCTCTTTGTTTGAATCGATTTTAGTTTAGATGTTTGATTTCTGGGTAGTGGTCGTACTCTTAAAACATTTTCTCTTTCTCTTTTCTACATTCATCTTCAGGTTCGACCTCATCTCTATCAAATCGAGCATGGAAGTGGGTTGGGCTTAAGCTGGTTAGGGTCATGGAGATACAGAGCCCCACAACTCTGCCACCACTCGCTCCTAAAAATATATGTTGCGAATCAAGCCATGATGGTTCGGTCCAAATCTGCCCACCTCTCCGGTAAATACGAAGTGATAGGTAGACGGAAATATAGATGATTCTTACAGCGAACAGAGGCCAACAATTAACTTCTCTCAATTTGAATCCAGACCATATAACAATAATTAACTTCTCTCGATTTGAATCCAGACCATATAACAATAATTAACTTCTCTCAATTAGAATCCAGAACATATAACTATATGCAACATAAAAAATAACTATATAAAACATCAAAACAAAAGAGTGAAGCTCTGTTCTTTCTTCCTAAACCTAATCCGCCGTCTCGAAAAATCCCGTTTCATTTCAACATGCAGTTACCCGCTTCAATATGCAGTGAGTATCATAACCAATTACCATAACGTTTTGCTAATATTCTATTGGTTCGGAGCATGAAAGCTCAGCTAGGTAAGTGGATTGTGTTCTGTTGGATGTTACACCGTCATCACACCGTTGCGGTTATGTTTCATTGGACGAACGCAAGGGCCTATTATACTTTCACAAATATGATATTTTTTTCGCATAGTTAAAATAAAACATTGGATCCTATGATCGAGAGTATAATTGGGTAAAATAAAATATTTTTTTTAACAAAATATAATAATTTTTTCATTAGATCCTATGATCGAGAGTACAATAGCCTTTTTTTCTCAAAATAATGCTTTTTTCTCAGAGCTAAAATAAAACATTGGATCTTCTCTCTCAAATATAATAATTTTTTCACATAAGTAAAATAAAATATTACATCCTCTAAAGAAAGTTTATTGTTTTATTTTACCTATGTAAAAAAATTATTATATCTGAGAGAGAGTCTATTATACTCTCGATCATGAGATTAAATGTTTTATTTTACTTATGTGAAAAAATTGTTATATTTTGTCAAGAGAGATATTTTATTTTACCTATCTGAAAAATTTATTATATTTTGTTAAGAGATGCTTTATTTTACCTATATGAAAATATTATTATATTTTGTTATGAGAGAGATGTTTTATTTTACCTATGTGAAAAACTTATTTTATCTTTTTATTAGTGAGAGAGACACATGTTTTTTTTACCTATGTGAAAAAATTATTGTATATTTTTTTATTAGAGAGAGAGCGAGAGATGTTTTATTTTTTATTATCTTTTGTTATGAGAGAGAGGGGGGGATGTTTTATTTTACCTATGTGAATTGTATTTTGCTATTATTTAGAGAGAGAGCGGGCTGGATGGGTATAGAGAGAGAGATGAGGAGGAGGGGGGATATGGGGAGAGAGAGATGGGAGGAGGTAGCAAGAGGCGGAAGGGGGTTGGCTAACGAGGGAGAGTGGGAGAGAGAGAGAAAGAGGGAGAGGGAAGAGAGAGAGAGAGAGAGAGAGAGAGAGAGAGAGAGAGAGAGATCAAAGGAGGGAACAAGGGAGGGGGGAGAGAGGGGAAGGGGGAGGGGGAGGAGCAGGGCGAGAGAGAGAGTGAGAGGGGGGAAGAGGGAGGGCGAGGGGGGAGAGGGGGAAGAGGGGGGGGGGGGGGGGGGGAGGGGGAGAGAGGGATGGAGAGAGGGTAAGGGGAGAGAGAGAGAGAGGGATATGGGAGGAGGGAACAAGGGAGGGGCGCAAGAGGGGTAGAGAGAGGGATAGGGAGGGAGAGGGAGAGAGAGACAGGGGGGGGGGGGAGAAGGGGGGAGGAGGAGAGGTGGAGAGAGATAGAGAGAGAGAGGGATAGAGAGGAGGGGGGAGAGAGAAAGAGAGAGGGCAGGGAGAGAGAGGGAGAGAGAGACGAGCAAGGGCAGAAGAGAGAGAGATCAAGGGGAGAGAGAGAGAGGGTGGGGGTGACGAGAGAGAAATGGAAAGGGAGAGGGAGAGGGAGAGTGTGAGGGAGAGG
Organism: Pinus tabuliformis; assembly: GCA_031772625.1. Lineage (NCBI taxonomy): Eukaryota > Viridiplantae > Streptophyta > Pinopsida > Pinales > Pinaceae > Pinus > Pinus tabuliformis. The sequence continues at coordinate 920,298,669 of CM062816.1, forward strand.
GAGAGAGAGAGAGAGAGAGGGATATGGGAGGAGGAACAACGGAGGGGGGCGAGAGGGGAAGAGAGGGAGTGGGAGGGAGAAGGAGAGAGAGACAGAGAGAGATAGAGAGGAGGGAGAGAGAGAGGTGGGGAGAGAGGGGGTGGAGAGAGAGAGAGAGAGAGAGAGAGAGAGAGAGAGAGAGAGAGAGAAGAGGGGGGAATAGAGAAAGAGGGGGGGGGGGCAGAGAGAGAGGGAGAGAGAGGGAGAGAGGGATGGCGTGGAGAGAGAAATAGAGGGGGGACAGCGTGGAGAGTGAAAGAGAGGGGGGATAGTGTGGAGAGAGATAGGGGGGCGGGTTGGTGAAGAGAGGAGGAGAGAGAGAGAGAGGGAAGGGGGTGGAGATAGAGAGGTGGGAGGGGGAGCAGGGGTAGAGAGAGAGAGAGAGAGAGGGAGAAGGAGGGAGAGAGAGGGGGAAGGGGAGGCGAAGGGGCATAAAGAGAGATAGAGGAGGAGAGGAAGAGAGAGAGAGAGGAGAGAGAAAGAGAGAGAGGGGGGAAGAGAGAGGGAGGGAGAGAGAAAGAGAGAGAGGGGGGAAGAGAGAGAGAGAGGGAGCAAGGGTAGGAGAGAGGTAGAGCAAGGGGAGAGAGAGGGGGAAGACGGGGAGAGAGAGAGAGCGGGGGATGGATGGGGGGGAGAGAGAGAGAGGGTGATGGAGGGGAGAGAGAGATATAGAGAAAGAGAGCGCGGGGATGGGGGAGAGAGAGAGTGGGGGGCTGGGCTGGACACAGAGAGAGAGGTGCGGAGAGAGAGAGAGAGAGAGAGGTGCGGAGAGAGAGAGAGAGAGAGAGAGAGAGAGAGAGAGAGAGAGAGAGAGATGGAAAGGAGAGGGAGAGGGTGAGGGTGAGAGAGAGAGAGGGAGGGAGAGAGGGATATGGGAGGAGGGAACAATGGAGGGGCCGAGAGGGGAAGAGAGAGGGAGTGGAAGGGAGAAGGAGAGAGAGACAGAGAGAGATAGAGAGGAGGGGAGAGAGAGGGGGGAGAGAGGTGGTCGAGAGAGAGAGAGAGAGGAGGGGGGAAGAGAGAAAGAGAGTGGGGGCATAGAGAGAGAGAGGGAGGGGGAGGGGAGAGAGAGAGAGAGAGAGAGAGAGAGAGAGAGAGGGATGACTTGGAGAGAGAAAGAGAGGGGGACGGCATGGAGAGTGAAAGAGAGGGGGGACAGTGTGGAGAGAGAGGGGGGCGAGGTTGAAGAGAGGGGAGAGAGAGAGAGGGAGGGGGGTGAGATAGAGAGGTGGGAGGGGGAGCAGGGGGTAAGAGAGAGAGAGAGAGGGGGGGGAGGGGGAGGCAAAAGGGCATAAGGAGAGATAGAGGAGGGGAGAGGGAGAGAGAAAGAGAGAGAGGGAGAGAGAAAGAGAGAGGGGGGAAGAGAGAGAGAGGGAGCAAGGGTAGGAGAGAGGTAGAGCAAGGGGAGAGAGAGGGAGGAGGGGTAGAGAGGGGGGAAGACAGGGAGAGAGAGAGAGAGAGTGGGGGATGGATGGGGGGGGGGGAGAGTGAGAGAGGGTGATGGGGGAGAGAGAGATATAGAGAAAGAGAGCGCGGGGATGGGGGAGAGAGAGTGGGGGGTGGGCTGGAGAGAGAGAGAGAGGTGCGGAGAGAGAGAGAGAGAGAGGGGGGGGGGAGGGCGGGGCGAGGGCGAGGGGAAGGGGCATAGGGAGAGAGAGAGCAGGGGAGAGGGAGAGAGAAGGAGAGAGAGGTCAGGTATAGAGAGAGAGGGAGAGAGTGGGAACAAGCGCAGGAGAGAGAGAGAGAGAGAGAGAGAGAGAGAGAGAGAGAGAGAGCAAGGGGAGAGAGGGAGGAGGGAGAGAGAGGGGGACAGTGTGGAGAGAGACCGGGGCGAGGTTGCTGAAGAGAGGGAGAGAGAGAGAGGGGGGACAGTGTGGAGAGGGAGGGGGATGAGGTTGGTGAAGAGAGGGGGGGAGAGAGAGAGGGAGGGGGGGTGAGATAGAGAGGTGGGAGGGGGAGGCGAAGGGGCATAAGGAGAGATAGAGGAGGGGAGAGGGAGAGAGAAAGAGAGAGGAGGACAATGTGGAGAGAGAGTGGGGGCGAGGTTGGTGAAGAGAGGGAGAGAGAGAGCGAGGGAGGGGGGTGAGATAAAGAGTTGGGAGGGGGAGCAGGGGGTAGAGAGAGAGAGATAGACAGACAGAGAGACAGAGAGAGAGAGGGAAAGAGAGGGGGAAGGGATGCGAAGGGGCATAAGGAGAGATAGAGGAGGGGAGAGGGAGAGACAAAGAGAGAGAGAGGAGAAAGAAAGAGAGAGGGGGGGGAAGAGAGAGAGAGGGAGCAAGGGTAGGAGAGAGGTAGAGAAAGGGGGGGAGAGAGGGAGGAGGGGGAGAGAGAGGGGGGAAGACGGGGAGAGAGAGAGAGCGGGGGGGATGGATGGGGGGGAGAGAGAGAGAGATGGTGATGGGGGGGAGAGAGAGATATAGAGAAAGAGAGCGTGGGGACAGGGGAGAGAGAGTGGGGGGTGGGCTGGAGAGAGAGAGAGAGGTGCGGAGAGAGAGAGAGAGAGAGAGAGAGAGAGAGAGAGAGAGAGAGGGGAGGGGGAGGGCGAGGAGAGAAGGGCATAGGGAGAGAGAGAGAGCAGGGGAGAGGGAGAGAGAAGGAGAGAGAGGTCAGGTAGAGAGAGAGAGGGAGAGAGTGGGAGCAAGGGCAGGAGAGAGAGAGAGAGAGAGAGCAAGGGGGGAGAGAGGGAGCAAGGGGAGAGAGATAGAGATGGGAGGGGGGAGAGGTAGAGGTATAGGGAGAGTGGTAGGGGGGAGAGAAAGGGTGGGGATAGGGTAGAGGGTAGAGGGAGAGGGAGAGGGCAAGAGGGAGAAAGAGATAGAGAGAGAGGGTTGGGGAGAAGTGTAGAGGGAGAGGGAGAGAGAGAGAGATGGATAGAGTGTGAGAGAGAGGGAGCACTCAGGGCGGCGAGAGGGGGAGGAAGAGAGAGAGGGAGAGGGGTGTAGAGAGAGAAGGAGAGGTAGAGGAGGAGGGAGAGGGAGAGGTAGAGGGGGAGGGGAGAGAGGGAAGTGTTAGGGTCCCACCCTAACCCCCTTATTCAGGTAGTAGGATCGAGTCATAGTTATAGTTAAGTAAGGGGTCAATAAAGACCATATTAATAATTGTAAGTGGTTAACCCGCAATTAATGATGGGACCACAGTGAGTTGCAAATGGGCATGGTATTAGATAGATGGTATTAATAAGAACCATGGTATTGATCCATGGTATTGCATGTATGAGTCATATATAAAGGATAGAGACTCCCTGCGAGGAGCATCGTGTCTTATTTTGTAATCAAGCTCTGCTTTATTGGAGGTTGCCCCCTCGAAGGGGCAAGTGAACATTGCTTTCTAAATAATAAAATAATTGCTATTGTTTCTCACTATTCTATGTTCTAGGTATATTTCTTCGCATATTCTGTATTCTGGTATCGTCTTGCAGTTTAAGAGCATAATAAGTGGTATCAGAGCTCTTTCCAGGGCCGATGGGATCTCCATTTCTTAGCAATTTTTTTTTTGGCTAGAGACGTGTTCCGGCATCTTTAAACCATGGGATCTGTCGTTGAGCGCATAAACCTACGGATTTCGGTAGGCATGCACGTAGGAAATACAAGAGGTGGTCACGCTTGTTGGACTCCCTTGTAACCCTTGTGGGTACACCTTCGAGTAGTAGTGCATTAGACAGAACCGCGCACGAACTGTCTTCTAAGTACCCTCTGGGTATATCAGAAGCCCCCTAGCTCATTTGAAACCTCGCCATAGATAAACCGTTGGCCGTCTTACTACTATAGTACACCGAGAACAGCACTCGGAGAGATTACTCGCCCGTACGATAGGGTAGTTGAGTTGTATGACTAAGGGTACGGTTGATCCTCCTTAGTTAGAGCCTTGAAGCATTGGGTCGAGTAATACTGTCAGACCCTTATGTATATTGCGATTTGTAGCACCTAACACTCCTCGAGACCATAGTTCCCTTTTCTATCTCGGGATCACGCATAATCTCTGCCAGATCAGATCTCGCAAGTGAGGTTGCAGCAGCAGCAGACATGAGTCTCGCATTTCCGAGTTAGCAAACCAGCCTTTCCGATCCATCAGATCCACAGCAGCAGTCGGTGCCACTGCTAAGAGCTATTCGATCAGCAATTCAGATCTCTCAGATCCACCAGATCTGAGTAGTTGTGTGGGGTTCCTATATCAGGGCATGCTTTTTCGCAGGATGTTTGGCAGCATTGACATTTTTGGGATTCGGCTTATTGGTGATCTAGCCCATAAGAATCAGGATGATGAGCTGAGCAAGGTGGTACCATTCAATTGTTAGTGAAAAAAAAAATTCGAGTGGTCCCAAATTTCAAGTACATAGGATCGGTGCATGGTAGAAACTAGAGCTCAAACTATGGCCAATGAGAAGATCGAAAAACATGAACAATCCTTGCAAGCCATCTAAGCTCAACTTGACAGACTAACTGACACACTCTCTAAAGGTAAGGAGGAAGCCCGCGAGGAGGCATATATTGGCAATGGACATAGTGAGGGTGAGTCTAGCCACTCTCTTCACCTCTGGGGCACCCACCAACAATCCCGTCCGTGACCTCCCAAGCTGGATATGCATAAATTTGATGGTTCTCACCCAGTCACATGGATAGCACAAATGGAGCAATATTTCAATCTGAATAACATCTTAGATAATGAGACTCAGCTTATGGTGGGGAGCATGTACTTGGACAATGAAATATGGCAATGGTGGGAATGGCATCAACGTTGCAATGGAAGTTTTATGACTTGGGCCACCTTCAAAAAAGCTCTTACAGAGCACTTTGGCCAGGAATCTTCTTTTCTGGGTTGTCTTACTAAGCTCCGACAAACTGGCATAGTGGATGAATATGTTACAGCCTTTGAAGCCTTAGCTTTCCGCACTAGGGATCTCTCAGATGCGTTCTACATGGAATGTTTTATCAGCGATCTTAAAGAGTCCATACAAGCCAACGTCTGACTACACCACCCTCCCACATGGTCGGAGGCTTGCAAGGTAGCTCGTAACGTGGAACGTGTGTTAGCAACCCACTCCATTCACCCAAATTTCTCCGCCAAGGGTCGCCCCCCACAGGCTCACAACACGACTCAAACACTTAAGGTTCAAAAGGTGTCACCTACAGAAATGGCTGAAAGAAGAAAACAGGGATTATGTTACTATTGTGATGAAAAATACTCCCGAGGTCATAAATGCAAGGAGCCTAAATTTTTTCAAGTTGATGCCACTGATTACAGCTCATCGGAGGAAGCCCCACCACTTGAGGAACTGGAGGAGGTAGAAGAGGACAACCAGAAGGAAAATGTCCCTGACGAACTAGTTGTTTTGCTGCATGCTTTGGCAGGGATTTCTTCACCTCAAACTCTCAAAATCAGAGGTTTTATTAAACATCGCCCAGTAGTAGTCTTGATTGATAGTGGAAGTACACATAATTTCATCCATCAAAAAGTCACGTAAGCAGTGCATTTTTTTGTACGAGCAGTTTCTAACTTCCAATTCCAAATTGCGGATGGGGGAACAATGAAATGTGAAGGCCGCTATGAAAGTGTCAAACTTCAAATGGGGGAATTATCAATTGAAGACCCACATGTTTTCCATACACATGGGAGGGTGCGACATTGTCCTCGGTGTTGAATGGCTTCGCAGTCTTGGGCCAATCACAATGGATTTTCAGGAGTTATATATGAGCTTTAAGTAGAACAACTCCACACATACCCTCCGTGAACTCTAGGCGAGAGCTCCCTCTATCATCAGCTCACATAGGATGGAAAAATTGCTCTCTATTTAATGCCATCCAAGCTGTCAAACCCAATTCTCTGTCAATTCATCCTGAGATGCAACAGATTTTAAATAACCATCTGCTAGTCTTTGACAAGCCTCACGAGCTTCCACCCTCGCGAGGGGAACATGATCATAGCATCACCTTGGTTCCAGGGGCCCAACCACCAAATGTGCACTCATACAGATATCCATTCACCCAAAAGAATGAAATAGAAAAAATAATCAAGTAACTTTTGGAAGCAAGTGTCATTCGTCCCAGCATTAGTCCTTATTCATCACCGGTGGTCATGGTGCTCAAGATGGGGAATGGCGGATGTGTCCAGACTTTAGGGCCCTCAATAAGTTGACAGTCAAAGATAAATTTCCCATCCCGGTTGTTGATGATTTGCTGGATGAACTCAATGGGGCTCAATTCTTCACTAAGTTGGATCTTCGCTCAGGCTACCACCAAATTCGCATGAAGGAAGTTGACATTCCAAAGACTGCTTTTAGAACTCATGAAGGCCATTATGAGTTCCTGGTCATGCCATTCAGTCTTTGTAATGCCCCATCTACTTTTCAGAGCCTTATGAACCACCTTCTCAAACCATATCTCAGGAAATTTGTCCTTGTCTTCATCGATGACATCCTCATCTATAGTTGCACTTGGGCCGCACATCTTCAGCATGTACATCTGCTCTGCTCCGCAAGCATAAATTATTTGTTAATATTTCCAAATGTTCTTTTGGCATGGAAGAAGTTGAGTATTTGGGCCACATTGTGGGGCATGAAGGTGTCAAGGTGGACCCCATAAAGATCCAGGTAATGCAGGATTGGCCTCAACCTAAGACCTTGAAGAGCCTGAGAGGATTTTTGGGTCTCACAAGCTATTATCGCAAATTTGTCCGCAATTATGGTCGCATTGCAAAGCCCCTCACTCAAATCCTCAAGAAAAATTCATTCTTCTAGAATGATGATGCACAACAGTCATTTACAGCTCTCAAAATTTCCATGTGTTCCACTCCAGTCTTAGAACTACCTGATTTCACCAAATATTTTGTCATTGAATGTGATGCTTTGGGTACAGGTATTGGGGCGGTCTTAATGCAAGAAGGTCGACCCTTGGCCTTCACAAGCCAACAACTAAGTGGGAGGAATCTGGGACAATCTACCTATGAGAAGGAAATGATGGCCATCTTACATGCAGTAGATACCTGGCGACCTTACTTACTGGGGCGACGTTTCCAAATCCACACAAACCATCACAGTCTTAAATATTTTTTGGAGCAACACCTATCCTCCCCATAACAAAATAAATGGCTCGCCAAAATGCTAGGATATGATTATGAGATCATCTAAAAGAAAGGGTGCGAAAATAGTGTAGTAGATGCATTATCTCACCAATTTGAGGAGGAAAGTACCCTGCTCGCAATTTCCCTTCCCATTCCAAAATGGATTACAGAGGCTCGTAGGGAATGGTTTTCACATCCCATGTTCTCCCAACTCATTACTCAATTGTAGGCAGATCCAAATTCCACCAAGGGCTACTCGTGGCAGGATGAGATTCTTCGCTACAAGGAAAGAGTCATAATATCACCAACATCCTCCCTCAAAAGCCACATTTTGGCAGAATTGCACTCACCCCCCTCTGGAGGACATTCAGGCTTTCAAAAGACATATGCTCGCACTACAAGATCATTTTTTTGGACAGGCATGAAAAAGGACATCCTTACTTTTGTAGCGGAATGCAATGTCTGTCAACGCCACAAAGGGGAGACAGTCAAAGCACCAGGCACATTACAACCGTTGCCCATCCTGGCATCTATATGGACGGAGGTTTCTATGGATTTCATTACAGGTCTTCCAAAGTCGGGAAACAAGTCAGTCATCATGGTGGTTGTGGACCGACTTTCTAAGTATGCTCATTTCTGTGCCCTACCCCACCCGTTTACACCGACTTTGGTCACTCAATCTTTCATGGATCAGATCTTCAAATTGCATGGCATGCCCACTTCTATTGTGTCTGATCGTGACCTGATCTTCACCAGTAAATTTTGGCAGGAACTCTTCAGGCTACAAGGCACCCAACTAAAACTCAGTACTTCCTATCATCCGCAAATGGATGGTTAAACTGAGGCCGTCAACAAATGTCTGAAAACCTACCTTAGGTGTTTCACTTCAGAAAAGCAACATCTATGGGTATAGTGGTTGCCTCTAGTTGAACGGTGGTATAACACCAACTATCATGCCACCACCAAAGTGACTCCCTATGAAGCAATTTATGGTCAACTCCCTCCTTCCCCTACTTCTTATATCAAGGGGTGCTCCAAGGTACAAGCAATGGATCAACTCCTACAAAACCGCACAACCATGCTCGCCCATCTTAGAGAGAATCTTCATCAAGTTCAAAACCGCATGAAGCAACAGGTAGATTAGCATCGCTCAGAGTGCCAATTTCAAGAAGGGGATCAGGTATTTTGAAGGTTGCAACCATATAAGCAAACTTCACTCAAAGAAAAGGGTTTTCATAAACTATCTCCAAAATTCTACAGACCATATCAAGTACTTCAACGCATTGGAGAAGTGGCCTACAAGCTAGCTTTGCCACCCACTGCAAAAATCCATCCAGTTTTCCGTGTCTCATGCCTCAAGAAAGTGATTGGGAACAATTACGGAATTCAAACCAGTCTACCTGAATTGGATGAAGAAATGTCAATCTGGCTCCATCCTGAACAGGTCCTAGACACACGAGAACGGCACTTGCGTGGCCACACGATCAGGGAAGTCCTCGTCAAGTGGAAAGACACCTCTCCGGAAGATGCAACCTGGGAACCAGTCACTATTCTTCAGCAGTTTCCGCAGCTTCAGCCTTGAGGACAAGGCTATTGTTAAGGGGGAGGGCATGTTAGGGTCCCACCCTAACCCCCTTATTCATGTAGTAGGATCGAGTCATAGTTATAGTTAAGTAAGGAGTCAATAAAGCCCATATTAATAATTGTAAGTGGTTAACCCGCAATTAATGATGGGACCACAGTGAGTTACAAATGGGCCATGGTATTAGATAGATGGTATTAATAAGAACCATGGTATTGATCCATGGTATTGCATGTATGAGTCATATATAAAGGATAGAGACTCCCTGCGAGGAGCATCGTGTCTTATTTTTTAATCGAGCTCTACGCTATCGGAGGTTGCCCCCTCGAAGAGGCAAGTGAACATTGCTTTCTGAATAATAAAATACTTGTTGTTGGTTCTCACTATTCTATGCTCTGGGTATATTTCTTCGCATATTTTGTATTCGGTATCATCTTGCAGGTTAAGAGCATAACAGGAAGAGAGAAAGAGAGAGAGAGAGGTGGGAATACAGAGATAGAGGAAGGGAAGGGAGATGGGGAGAGTTAGAGAGACTGGGAGAGAGAAGGGTCGAGGGAGGGAGATGGGGAGACGGTGAGAGAGAGAGAGAGCGATAAAAGAGAGAGACAGTTTGGGAGAGGGGCAAAGGGAGAGGGAGAGGGAGAGAGGGAGAGAGGGAGGGAGGTAGAGAGAGAGGGAGAGAGGGAGAGGGAGTGTGGGAGGGAGAGGAGAGAGAGAGGTAGGGGAAAGAGATAGAGTGTGGAGAGGGAGAGGGGGAGAGAGAGAGTGGGGGGGATACAAAGGGAGAGGGGTATGAGGGGAGAGAGAGAGAGGAGTAGAGAGGGAGAGGTGTAGGGAGGGAGAGGGTGAGAGGGAGAGAGAGATGGGGGGGGGGGAGAGGAGATGAGAGAGAGAGAGAGAGATAGGGGGGTAGCACAGGGGGTTAGAGAGATAAGGGTGAGGGGGAGCAAGGGGGTTCAGAGAGAGAGGGGGGCAGAGAGAGAGTGGGGTGAGATATGGAGAGAGAGATGGGGGGTGAGGGGGACAGGGAGGGAGAGATACAGAGAGAGAGGGTGGTGGGAAGTGGGAGGAGGGAGAGAGAGAGAGAGGGATAGTGGGAGTGGGATAGGGAGGAAGAGGGGGCAATGAAGAGAGAGAGGGGGGAGGAGAGGGATAGGGAGAGAGAGAGGAAGCAAGTGGAGAGAGAGAAAGATATATATATATATATAGAGAGAGAGAGAGAGAGAGAGAGAGATGAGAGGAGGGAGTAAGGAAGAGATAGAGATATATATATGGGAAGAGCGAGTAAGGGAGAGAGAGAGGAAGGGAGAGAGAGAGGGACAAGTGGGAGATAGAGAGGGAGAGAGTGGGAGAGGGGTAGAGAGAGAGATTATAGAGAGGAGAGGGCAGAGAGGGAGAGGGGGAGAGAGAGAGTGGGGGTGATACAAAGGGAGAGGGGCAGGAGGGGAGAGAGAGAGAGTAGTAGAGAGGGAGATGGGTAGGGAGGGAGAGGGTTAGAGGGAGAGGGAGATAGAGGGGGGAGGAGGAGATGGAGAGAGATATATATAGAGAGAGAGGGGGGGGGGTAGCACGGGGGGGTAAAGAGATAAGGGGGAGGGGGAGCAAGGGGGTTCAGAGAGAGACAAGGAGCAAAGGGTGGGGGGGGAGAGAGATAGATATGGGAGGAGGGAGTAAGGGAGAGAGAGAGGAAGGGAGTGTCGGCCGGATAAATCATTCTTGTGGACAAGACCGATCTCCCTTGTATCAACAGATATCTAGTGACAAGCAGAACAAGCAAATCTAACTTTCTCTAAATATATTGCGATTTATAAAAAAAAACCAAGACGTGTTTTAGACCCTACCTTAAGTCCAATGCTATTTTGTGGTAGCCATGCTTCGACCGTCTAAATGAGTTTTCTTTCAAGAACCTACAAACGCAAACATGCACACATCAAATAACACCTGCATAGCTAATATAATAAATCATATTCATCATGGTGATCAAGGAATCCATGAAATAAACCATAAAACAAAACTTATTGAGAAAAACAAACTTGATTGTATTAACTTTGAAAACTAAGAAGAAATTTACAGCCTTTGGTGCCTTTATGTTATACAAGCTCCTCCTAAGGTCCAAGCAAGAATCTCCTCTACTTTGACAAGCCTCACACTCTTCCCAATAAAATCAAAAGGTATGTAATCTCTCCTCTCAAGCTCAATTAGGAAGACTAAATTCCAACATCATTTACCCTAAAAAATATTCAGCTTTCAACATCCTTAGTAACCATCCCAATGCCTCATTTAATAGTGCAGAGGAAGGAAGTTATAGGTCCACCTATGAAGGGATAGAGTCCCCCTTCAAAGGGATAAGCTCCTCACATCAAGGGGTTAGCTCCTTTAGTTATGGGATGCATGAACCTCAAAGGAACAAACTTGCCACCTCAATATTGCCTCTAGAAGCTTCCAAAAATAACCCAACGTGAGTTTTTAAGAATATACTTGCGCCTTTTTTACTTTTTCATGGGTCCACACCCATTACACAGAAACAGAGCGGGCAGGTCCGTAGGGGACATGACCAGTGGGTGCGGGACCATAGGTAATGCTAAGAGAAAGTGCGGAACCAGAGTTTTAGAGATTTTTAAGGGCTTTCTCTTATTTTTCAAGGCTTAACATGAAGAGCTGAGGTTTAAGACTTTCAAAGGAGGAAAGTATGACTGGTGATAGACTCACACTAACTGCAAAATGCCATGGTGACAATATTTTGTGCAATAGATTGCCCCCTAAAGTGCGAAGTGTGTAATAGATGATGATTTCATTTGTCATCTAAGAAGAGTGAAGTATTTTATCATTTCAAAAATCATCATGTGGATGCCCTGGTTGGAACCTGTAAAAACATTCAATACAAAATATATATATATATATATGTGAACATATCATCGCTGAGGTAGGCATTCCCATACTCAGATCAAAACTGACTAGAGAACTAACTAAACTGCTCTGATATAGGAATGATCTTGTAATACATCACAAGTATAGACATATGTAGACACAGTATGGGTGCAACCATCTGTTTATGAATAGTCCACTGTATAATAAATAACAAAATTCCTCGCAGCCTGGATGGTGGAAACTGGATCCAGGGTCTTGATTTATGCTTCTCGAACTAGTACGATTCTATCCATGTGAATGAATGCGTCGAAGTTGAACATGGTAGAAACCACTTGATTACCAGTCAATGATGTAAACTATTAACAAGCGTGAGAGAAACCACCAGTAATGTCAATGGCTCTCAAAGTACTCAGTACAATCCATGAAATGTCAATAGATGAGTTGATGTCAAACATGTCACGGAATCCTTTGATCGAAGGGAAATGATGCAACCTGTCGTCGAAGGCGAGAAACCTGCCATTGAGGCATGCAGATTCCAAGGTACTGACAATTTCTGGATCATCTTCCTAGATAATGAGTTGGAGTCGATAGAAAGTGATCCGTCGTAGGCAAGCCCACAACATGAAATCATAGATCAATTTTTGAAGAAATATATTCGGTAAGGACTAACTTAGGGATGGTCAAAATGGATGAAAAATATTTTTCTAATGAATGGCTTATTTGAACTGACCTCTTGAACACATAACGACACTGCAGATGGTTTGGTGACAATTTACCCAAAGCTAATACCCAGAAACTGGCTGAAGACTTTCAATATGGTTTGATTAACTGTTAGGCAAAAGATTTCCCAACCCAGGTGAACAAAAAGTGTCGTGTTCAAGAGTGGTTGAATGCTTATCTGAGACACAAAGTATAACAAATAGGTTTATTTTTCTCTCTTTTCCCCCACCATTTTTGGCAAGTACCTCTTTATTTTTTACAAGCTTGAGGAGGATAACATTTGCTTGGTTATAAGCTCATCCTTTGGATGAGTCCAACTTAGTTTAAAATTCGAACCCTAAGAAGGAGTGGTCCGTTCCTGTTTGAAATTGAACAGGTCCTTTACTGTTAAATTTTAACGAGTCCAGTATAGGAGAAGCTTGGTGTTTTTCAATTTTAGGGAGTCAAAAGAAAAACTTAAGAAAACTCCATGGTTTTCCTTTTTTGTAAATTTGTGTCTCCCAAGCCCGAAAAAGTATAAAATAATACTTGAGAGAACCGCTTGACCATTACAATCAAGGAGTACTTTTCATAATTAGTGTCTTTGATCTGAAAAAGTAAAAAAGCGATCAAAGACACGTCGTTTTATTACCAATATCGAACTTGAAATGACAAAAGTCTAGCAATCTTTTCATGCTTATACAGTTAGAAAAGAGCTGTAAGTGGACCATCCTTTTAATTTCGTTTTAATGAGCTTAAAAAGAAAAACTCGGCATTCCTTTCATATTTTACGAGTCAGAAAAGAGCTTAAAGAGGACTCCAAATTTTTTTGTTGAAAATGATCAATTTCTCCTGAAAAATATAATATTCTGCACAAAACTCAAACATTACTCATACCTGTTTAAAATAAATAAAAATGTATCAAAAAGTTACCTTTTTAAAGTGAAAAATAAACAAATTAAAAATTCATTTATTCAAAAAAACTTATAAAAAGGGCTTTTGTAAATTCATTTTTACCGTTTGACTTCAGAGTGAGAAAAGAGAGCTTTTGGGTAAGAAACTTCCTGTGAAGACGGCGGAAATTCTGTCCATTGAAATAAAAAATTGTCACCTCCAGGTAATCCAGTTCACTTTAATCTTGCATTTCAACTGTTTGAATTTTGTTTTTAGGCTTCCATTTTGATTTTTTAGAGAGAAATTAGTTTAAAAGACCGCTCACAGGGGTTCGCAGGCGCAACATGTGAAACCTGCAGACCCCAAATTTTTCCCACAAAGGAAAGGGCCAAGGGCCCACACCTGCTACTTAGGCAGAGTGCGGACCTATGCACTATCCCTAACTAGAGAGTCCAGACCCCGCGACATAGGTTTTACAACTTCAATTTTTTCAATTTCCGCCCAAAAACTTTGAACTAAAACGTTCTAATCCGCCTTTTTCTTTTAATGTAGGATATACACAATGCTCATTTGGCAGGAACAAGAGCACGACGATGTGGACCTTGCCACAATTAATCATCGACCCTCAATAGATGCATTGAGGCCATGCGAGCTATTTAAATTCTGGGCCATACTTGGCATGAGGGCCCAAGTAGACTTTTTGCAGTGGCTGGTGGACAGATGGAATATACAGGACCAGTGTTTCATTATTGGTGGCCACCAACTCGAGATAGAGCTAGAGGACATTTACTTCTTGACTGGTTTGCCTAAGAGAGGTGAGTGATTATCTCTATTCGGGACTAGGCCAAGTGGCCAGTCTGTCGATAGTCTTCGACTAGAGTTTTGTAATGACCAAACAAAGGACAAAGCGATTGATATCAAAACCATCTCTCGTCCTGAACTCAAAGTGATTGCATTTACTGTCACCAGACTCTGCAGAAGCACAGCACTGCATGTAGCTACCAGATCCCAAATGTGAATGGCAGTAGACTGTTATCAAGGCACCATCTTCAACTGGTGCGAAGCTGTGTTGGCGAATGTAAAAGGCCAACTGACTAGAGCAAAGAACAAACAACTAAAAAACTTTGGATATGGTTTCTTAGTTATGAGCTTTGGTCTAGAGAGGGTCCCGATGTTGGTCCCACAGCATCTTTCCGTTGGAGTTGGACTTCCCCAAGAGCCCAAGCTGATGCCTTGGGTTGCAGTGATGGCCCATCATCCTGAGGAGGGTTCAGAGGTTGTTTGATTTCCTCTTGAGTATTTTCGTTGGTTGGAGAACCAACTTTTCATTATTCAGGATTTTCCTTATGCTGGGATGGATTATCGTGGTGACCCAGACATGACTCTTCCACCAGGGGAGAAGTGGGATGACTCAGGTAAAATCATTCTCAACATTTTCTAAGTTTTATTTTTTTTGTTTTTAAATCGTCCAAAACTGATAGTAAAAAGTTTCAAATGCAGATGTGGGTCCACGACGACCAGCCACTCTCTCGCCTTATGAGAGGAGACACCTAGCTGCAGCAGTACCAACCCCATAGGACGAATCTACAGAGACCCTGATCGAATTGTAAAATCATCTAGAGCGTTTGACAGCAGACATTCCGGAGACTAGCATAGATGACATCCCTCTTAGGTTACAGCGCTATGTGATTGGGGTCCCAGGACCTTTCAGGGGGTTCCTTTGTAGGGTGGCCCGAGCAGTGGTTTCTTATCGTGATCATCACCAGTGATAGGATGATCGCTTTGTAGACTTGATACGACATTTTTGCTTTTTGTACTATCATTTTTGCCGATCATAAGGCGTTTTTCAACCTATGATCGAAGACAATGTATATTTGACACACTTCTATGCTATGCTATATCACTATTACTGGCTATCTTGTAAAACATGTTATGGAATGTTTTTAAATTTACTGTTTGGTTATTGCAAATGTCTATTTAACATTCGAGAAGCAATTTCATCTGCTAATATATTTAAATATCTTGGAATATGTTGATATTCAATATAGTCAAATTCACGTTCCAAGAGATAAACTCTCAAAAATATTCTTAATAACACTGGATTTCTAATGGCATAAACTCTATTAAGCTGTAATACAATGAATTCAGAATCTAACCTAACAATCAAACTCCAAATCCCAAATGACATGGATTCAGATAATAACTCAATCATTGCACTATACTCTGTAATGTTGTTTGTTTTTTTACTGAGGCTTACCCCATGCATAGATATCAACTCATCAGAGGGTGAAAAGATGACCCAAGCTGCGGAAGAAATGTTCCGTGCATTACGACAAGCACCATCAACGAAACCAATGTATGTTTGAAGAGACGTTGACATCTGCAATATCAAAGTAAAATCAAGATAAGCAGGAATAATGACAAAAACACTCTCTAAATTAAGCACACTTTTCTAATCTAAAACACACCAGCTAGAAAGAAACTAATCTAACTAAAATCTCCACCCCTAGATTTAAGCATAATATTTCTTCAGATAAAGACCATTTCCGGGCTTACCTAAAGAGACACCGTCAAAATCTACCAATTCATAGGCTCCTTTTTCCAGCTTTTGCTTAACAACATAAGGAACATGCCACATAGGTACAAATTTTCCAGCCCCTAGCTTATCGTTTGCTTGATCATATAGTAAGACTAGGTCTCCTTCCGAAAAATTACGAGGTGTAACATTTCGATTGTAATGAGCTTTAATTCATTTGGAATGAGTTTCAATTGCTAGTGTAGCATCACGTCAATTCTCATCTAGCTGAGCCAAATACAACAAACGTTTCTCCTCCTCGGAAGTGGCTGGGAATAATTGTATGGCTATTTGTAATGACGAGATTTCGTATTCAATGGGTAACACAGCTTCCAAGCCATAAACCAGTTAGAAAGGAGTGAAACCAATTGATGTTTTTACTGACGTTCGATATGCCCAAAGCACTGAAAATAACATGTTATGCCAATTCGACCTATGAATACCAATGATTTGTCGGATCATAATGACTAGAACTTTGTTGATGGCTTCAACCAGACCATTAGCCTGTGGGTAATATGGAGTAGAACTATCGTGATGCATGCCAAGTTGATCTATTAGTTCAGTCATCATGATGTTTCAAAAATGATGCCCATGATCAGTGATAATTGCTTGTGGAACACTCAATCTAGTAATTATATGATTGAAAATGAAAATTGCAGCAGTTTTTCCGTCTACCGAAAATGTAGGCATCGCCTTGGCCCACTTTGTAAAATAATCTACCGCAAGGATGATATACGCATGCCCCCTAGCTGAGTGAGGGTTACATGTAATAAAGTCGATACCCCATTTTGCAAAAGGACTGACGACAATTATAGGGTGGAGAGGAGCATGTGGAGCACGCATCTTTCGATCAAAAACTTGAAAATTGTGGCATTTTCAGATCACATAGATACAATATTTAAATAAAGACGGCCAGAAATAGCCAGCGCACAATATCTTTTGGGTTGTGGCATACCCAAACATATGACCGCCACATGCTCCAAAGTGACAGTGATTTAAAACCTTTTCAGCTTCTTCATGACTTAAACAACGTCGGAAAACAGAATCTGCACCACGACGATAGACTGTATCTCCAATAATCTTGTATTGTTGGGATTGGAAACATATTTTTCAGTGCTGAGATCATGAAATTTCAGGCCGAAAAGATTGGGTTTGGAGATAAACTATGATATCTCCATACCATGGATCAAGAGTGCTGATAAGAAACAAGGATTCGTCCGCAATGGGTTCTTCCACCACAGTTTCAGTATCAGCACACGGGAAGTCACACATCAGTTCTGCAAAAACTAAAGATTTCTTTGACTTGGATTTTTCAAATTCCAAGTCAAATTCTTGCAGGATAACAATCCATTTGGAATACTTGCCCCCTAGCAATTGTTTGGTCAAAATATAGGTCATAGTGTTATAGTCAGAAATTACGGTTGTTTTGCATAGTAAGATGTATGATGAAATCTTTGGATAGCTTGAACATCTACCAAGGCTAATTTCTCCACATGCGAATATTTTAGCTCAGTCAGATTCAAAGTTTGACTAGATAGTAAATCACATGTTCACTATTGAATTCATCTTCCTGAACTAACACCATCCCGATGGTGGAATGAGAAGCGGCGAGATACAAGAAGTAATCCTAGTTGTAGTTGGGAGGATGCAATAACGGTGCATGGGCCAACGGGTGTTTAAGTGCATCAAAAGATTTGTCAGCTATCTCATCCCAAAAGAATGGAGTATTCTATTTCAACAACCTGGTAAAACCCTTTGTTATCTCGGCGTAGTTAGGAATGAAACGACGTAAAAAGTTTTCTTTCCCTTGCAAACTTTGGAGTTGGCAAAGAGTCGAAGGAGGAGGCAATTTGACAATAGCTTCAACCTTTGAGGGATCGAAATGAATGCCAGCTTTCGAAACAACAACTCCCGTTAAATGACCCGTTTCTATACAGAAAACACATTTGTGTGGATTCAGCCTAATTCGATAACGCCTACATCTCATAAAGATTGCTCGTAAATGGGTGAGATGATCAGCTCTATGTAATGAATGTGCAAGTAAATCATCGAGATATGGCTACACAATGTGCTTGACATCATGAAACGTGTAAGACATAGCTCTTTGAAAAGTTTCTCCGGCGTTTTTCAACCCAAAAGTTAATTTGCAATAAGCAAATGTCCCCCATGGACAAGTAAAAGTCGTTTTTGGTTGATCAGTAGGTAGAATGTTGATTTGATTGTAACCGGAAAAACCATCCATAAAGGAGAACATTTCACTACCGGCACAATCATCAACGATTTGATCGATATAGGGGGTTGGGTAATTGTCTTTGGGACAAGCTCGATTAATATCCCTATAATCGATACATATTCTTATCGTTCCTTGCTTTTTGTTAACAGGAACAATATTTGATACCCAATCTGTTAAGGGAATTGGATAAATGAAACCTTCTTTAAGTAATTTCTCAACTTCTGCTTTAATAGCAGCAGCTTTTCGCAGGTGGACCTGACGCAAACGTTGCCGGATGGGTTTAGCATCCAGGTTTGTTTTGATTTCATGAACAACAATTGCTGGATCAATTCCTGGAATTTCTTCATATGACCAGGCAAACACGTCGTGGAATTCTTGAAATAGGGCCTTATAAGTTTGGAGTTCATTTTCCATACAGGAGGCACCTATATGAATGTTTTCAACAATTCCAGGTTTAACTGAAATGTCAAGAGGAACGGTTCGAGAAATATTTCCCAAATTTAACTCAGAATCAGGATTTTGCAATGGATTATGTGGTTCTTTGAAATAATCAGTAGTAAAAATAGATGAAAAATCATTCTCAAAGTGATCAAGCTCAGGTAAGAACGAATATCGATGATGAAGATCTTCCCATGGTATGTCATCAACAGACAAAATTTCATGAATCTGCTCATCAGTATGAACAAGCTCGGATAAAGTTGTTGAATCTAAGTTTGATGTTGAAAGTGATTCTCCATGGACCACATTCATTAGATCAATTTCGGTTGAACAAGGGTCGGAAAACGACTGTACAGCCTGATACACAATTTCATAGGGACTCAAAGGCATCGCATCACCAAATGAATCCACCTCAGATTCGGAAGGTACGATCCAAGGATCATCCGAAACAATAGTGTTTGATGAGATCATATGAATGGTTGCAGTAGAAGGCGATACGTTAGGAGGAGGAAAGGAAAAATTTCCTAGTAAACCAGAATCTTTAACTAATCCTACTCCAACATCCTTGTAAGGGATAGTCGTTTTACCAACATGTTGTATACTTTCAGAAGAGGCTAGGTCGGATGAAAAGTATGTCAACTGGTATATGGTAACGATCTTTCCATTATGAGGAAACTTTATAAGCCGAAATACTAATGAAACAACAATAGTCATAGTGTAAGACCAACTACGACCCAAGAGAAGGTTGTAATCTAAAGGGGCATCAACCACTTCCACATCTAGATTAACAGTTTTGCCTTCAACCCCTATAGGTAAATCCTATAGAATTCCAAAAGGATGGAACCAATAGTCATCAAAAGACTTTAGAATCGTCAGGGATTGATTGAGTGTAGGAGAACCAAGCAATCTCCAACACTGGATCGACATAATACATGTTGAAGCTCCCTCATCAATTACAGTCCTAAAGCAAGGTCTGTTTTTGACTAACACTGGAATCTGGAAAGCCATTTGATGAGGTAGGTGAGGTGTACTATTTTCTAAATCGAAGATTATAAGGTTCAAGTCCTGAATATCAATAGCTCCTATAGCCAACAATAGCAATTTACGTTGTGCTGGGCATGATTGCAGCACCTCCAAAGCTGACATTGCTGAAGGGGAAATAGCTAAGTCTTCAACAATGTTATAATTATGAGCAGCTCTCGCATGCAGATTGAAAGCTGACTTTCAAAGTATACCTTTAGCAGGCGGTTTGATTACTAAGTCTGGGTTAGGTTTCTTGATCTGTAGCGAATCAGAACCAGGAGTTGAAGTTGATGGGTTTCAATTAGAAGATTCTGCTTCCTTACCACCAACAGGACTTTTACTACCATAATCTTGCGATCGTGTCGCAATCCTTACATGGGAAATCATCATTATGGGTTCTTCTGAGGCATTTGAGGAAGAACCAACCATCTTACTATATTGACTAGGAAAAGGATCCTTCAAGACAACAGGTGTTTAAGAACCTTTGACAATTTTTGCAACCTCAGCGTGATGAGGATAGTCTCTTGTAAAATGCTCTTCGTCACAAATGAGACAAGGAAAACGAGGTTTACATTTCTCATCAGTAGATTCAGTTTTATCTGATTTCTCTTTCGAAGTTTGTTTATTTTTCTTCTTCCCCTTCTTTTTACCATCGAATTTTGATTTGGCCGTAGATGATTCTACGACATGAATATCGGCAGGGATTTCAGCGGAAGAGTCTCCTCTCAGGGAATCTAGTAAATTTATAATAGGAGAAGAACTCTTTGAATATTTCTTCTTACTTTTGGTATTAACTAAACCAATCATACCATCAGCAGCATGAGACCCTAAAGGAGCTGTAGTTATTTGATTTTGTTTGAGAAGGTCGGGGATTTTTTTGTGTAAAGTACCCGACTGCGTATAAACGAGGTTAAGGTACTGGGCTTGAGAAATTACTTGCTCTTTAGTAACAACTCTTGCCTTAGCTACATCCTCAGTGATTTTAGGTAATAATGATTTAACAAACCATTTAGCTAAAATTTGATCCAGAATAAAAACTTTCACAAAACGTTGTTGACGCCACCATTCATGAATGTGATCTTAAATATAAGTGGACGTTGACTGTTTTAATGAAGTTAATAATTTCGTGCCATTGTCATATCTGACAGGCAACTGAAAATGAGTTAAGAATGAAGTAGCTAGCTGACTAAAGTTATAAAAAGAGGCTCGCTATAACTCAATGTACCACTTGGCCACAAGACCAATCAGAGTGCATTGAAAAAGACGTAAACGAATTGAATCATCTATAATGGAGTTAGATGCACACCAGAGGTGATAAGTCATCACATGGTTTGACGGATCCTCTCTTGATTTACCTTCAAACTTTGGTATATCACTGGGCAACTTATTCAGCATTGGCGGCCAAAACGAAATATAATTAATTGGATCGTTCGTAAGGCGCGACAAATTAGGCAAGTCCAAAGTTGCAATGAACGGTAATTGATGGTTAGGGTCTCGAAAACCCTGGGTCATAAGACCAGCCCCAGGAGGAGGATATCCCGGATAACTTGGAATTGGAATTGCATTTGGAATATTATATCCTCCTGAAAAACCAGGATTAACCAGACCATACTGGGGTTGTTGAGGTTGCTGATAAGTATATCCAGGGTATGGTTGATACTGGTAGACTGGGCTTTGAACAGCAGGAACAAATTGGTACTGTCCCTAGTACAGTTGATAAGTAAATTGAGGTTGACGTGTTACAACCATACTTGGACCAGGTTTTCCTACAGGCATCTGAATCAAAGTCTGAATTGTGGGTCTAGACTAAGGTAAAGATGCTTGAGGAGTTGATGCAGGAGCAGTAGAAACCAGAGCTGCCAATACTCTAGAAATAGGTGGGGTAGATTGAACAGAAGCTGCAGTAGTTGTAGCAGTCATTTGAAGCAGAGTTTGAGGCGAACTAGGCCCAGACTGATGAGCTACACCAGGCGTAGAAGTTTGAATAGTAGTCTGGACGGGTTGCTGGGTTGAACCAGAAACTAAAGGTTGTCGAGATTGAGATGACAATTGCACATTAGGTTGCAAAATCCGTTGAGATTGAGATGGATCCCACACCATGTTCATTCCGAGGCATTGACCCATAGTAGGTTGAACATATTGAGGATCGTAACCGGGTTGAGTGTAGGGCTGATAATTCAAAGGTACATTTCTAGCTCCTTGTGCAAATGATTGACCAGAAGGTCGTTGGTAACCTTGGGTTGGGTACTGACCTTGAGGTTGATAACCTTGAGGCACGTACTGAAACTGGGGTTGACCTTGAGGTATATATTGATACTGGAGTTGACCTTGAGGTATGTACTGAGTCTGGGGTTGACCTTGAGAAATGTATTGTCCCGAAGGTATGTACTGTCCTTGAGGTTGCCCCCCAGTCGGTAATTGAGTACCTTGAGGTTGCCCCCCAGGCGATAATTGAGTACCTTGAGGTTGCCCCCCAGGCAGTAACTGACTACCTTGAGGTTGCGGATTTTGAATGGTACTTGACATCATAAGAATGTCTTCTACACTCAACGGTTTAGTTCCGTTATTACCAGTTGATAGCCCATGTTCAATGGGTTGAGGAGGTGCTCCTGAAAAAGTAACAGTGAGTGACTGATACCCAGAAGGAACAGAAGGACCGCCATATAAAAATGTTTTTGGTGATTGGGAAAACATGGATGACTATCTCAACATATTCAAAGGAGGATAATAACCTCTAGGTGTTGGATGGAAAGGAATTCAAGGTGGAGAAAAACTTAGACCCGAATTTTCTAAAAAGTTGGACAATGAGACATACCAAGTGCCCCTCCTAGGTGGACTGTAAAATATTGATTCACGCTCCCTAAGTTCTAAAGTTGGTTGATTTTCAGGGATAGATATACCTTCTTCTGGACTAACAAGTTCTTCAATAGAAATAAGTCCAGAGGGAAGATTTTGGGTAATGATCCTTCATACCCTGAGTGAACCAGGACCACTGGAAGTTAGAGAAGCAAATCCTGAGGATGGAGTAGTAGCAGGTTCAGTTTCAGGCTTAGAAATTTCAGGTTCTTCAGCTAATTCACTAGTAGAAGAAACACTACCAGTAACTTTGGAAACTAAAATTGGTTCGGAAATATACTTTGTTGCTTAAACTTGATAATCAGGATGAACAACTAAAGAAGATTCTCTTTCTTCCGGTGACCCAACTCTACTGTCACTAGGAGTTACAAGATATCGTAGCCCTTCAAGCTGGCTTGGTGAATACTCGGGAGGTTGCCACTGAAGTCTGCGGGATTGTCTCAGTAATTTAGCCATGATTAAAAATTTTAATTAATTCACACGAAAACAAAGAAAATATCAATAAAACCACCTAAAGTCTCTAAAGAACCAAATAATTTGAATCACATGCCTAAAAAATATAGGAGTTCAAACCACACACAAACAGTAACTTTTCGTACCAAAAACACTAGTTGGTGATGAAATCCAACGTCGCAGAATTCGATATAGAAAGGGCAATTGGAACAGTTACCCCAACAACCTTCTTAATGAAACAGACTGGCACAATTTTCTTCACTAAACCGTCTCGAGTGAAGAGAACCCCCCAAAGAGTCCAAGTGAGTCTAGTCGATGCCTGCTCCAGGTACAGTGGGATCTTCCCTCCACCATCACCTTAGGAATGAATCCTATAGATTATGGTCACTATGGTTACCAACAGAAACAAATATACCTGGAGGAACAGTCTGTGATCCAATACACACGCAAGGGTAGAGTAACAAAGCTCAATCCCCTTGAAGGCTGCTTGACATAATCAAAGGTTTACCAACAAGTGACCCTAGGCTCCTCGACAATGGTCAATCTGAGGTTTACCATTTTTAATACCTGTATATCTGTTATTGTTCCCAATGAGGAAGGATTGATTACCTCACTGGTTCGGATATGATCTTGTGCTTGACTCCTTTAAGATGAGCTTCCTAGAGCATAGATGTAACAATTGGAATTTATTTCCTACCTCAAGATATAGCTACTTGTTTGTTTTAACTATTTTGGAGAGTTAATTACTCCCTACTCCAAGATACTAGCCTAAGATATGTTGGTGATAAAGAGCCCTAGAAATAAAAAGATTTTTAGATAAATTTTACTTTAAGCGTTATTTTTATTGGTTGTTACTTAATTCAATAGGAATGGAGATGAAACTTTATGGTGTGAAGACTCGACTCCAAAACACTAAAAATGCACCTAAGATGATAAACAATTCTTTTTCTTCAGTGAATTTCTAGCTAAAGAAAGAGTTGAGAATGCATTTCTTTGAAAAACAAATCTTTCTTCAACATATAAATGAAAAGAAAATCTTTTTTGTCTTTTTCAATAAACTCAAAAACGAGACTTCTAATTATGCTCACAAAAAATATCCCTTTCTTTTCAACACTCAAAAACTACAGAAAACAATTTCTTTCAAAAGAGATTTTAAAATTTCTAGAAAACACTCAAAACTATGAAAAATCTAATCTTGAGATCTACAACTTCTAAAAACCTAATTGAAGTAAAAGCTTTAAAAATTTCTTTTTGAGGACGTTTTACTTAGTTATTCAACAAACTAAGGACTAATTTTTTTAGAATAACAAATTAGTCAAAAAACACCCAACTATGTTTTCTTTTTTTAAAAATGAAATTCAAAACTTTCAAACAAGTTCTTTCAAAGCTTTGCAAAGAGAAAACGAGATCTATTCCTCATCAAAGGTAGATTTCACAAATCAGTCAGACTCATTAACAAGACAAAAAAGACCAAGGTAATCTGAGGTTTCTTAGGCTTCGAATCTCTGAGTTACTACAAATACCAAACGAAAATCAAACCAGGCACGCAAAACTTCTATAAAATCACCTCAAACCAAAATGACAATGGAACTCACTTACAAGAAATTTCTGACAGGACACATGCAGATCTAGGTAGAGGCTAAAAAATCTAAACAAATCCTAAGCTTAACTGAATGAAAAGATTTTAGGTTTTTTCAAAAATTTGACAGGGTCCGCAGGCTTCTAGTATAACCAGATGCGGTACTGCTCTATGCAGTAAAGCAATAGTATGGGGATGTTCGCACTGTGTTACAAACAAAATGTGTGGTCCTCTTTCAAAAATGTGAAAAAAATAAAAAACAATTCAGAATCTAAAAAACTACCCAATCCCACACACATCAAGCAAAAACCAGAAACAGAGAAAAAGTCTCTCAAGTCAAAGTAAAAGTAAAGGAAAAAACCAAAATTCAAGTCCCCAGTTGAGTCGCCAATTTGTCGCCCGGATAAATCTTTCTTGCAGACAAGACAGATCTCCCTAGTATCAACAGATATCTAGCAACAAGTAGAACAAGCAAATCTACCTTTCTCTAAATATATTGCAATTTATAAATAGAAACCAAGAGGTGTTTTAGACGCTACCTTAAGTCCAACGCTAGTTTGTGGCAGAAATGTATGGCATATAGTTCCTAGGCTGGAGTGAGTGGTCATGGATCCTTTGTGTTAAGAAGGATCTACAATGACGAAGGGAGCCATGGGAGGGGTTTTCTATCAACCGACATGAATGTTTATCTTATACAAGTGTGAGATCGTGATAAATATGGTCGATATGTTGGACCTTATGGCACATTTCAGAGAAATGATGTCAGGATATGAAAATTCTTTTAGGGGGAAGCCTATCATTCTGAGTGGAGAATGATACCTTATTTCTTTTCGCTTGTCGAGGTGTTGGTTGAAGATGACCATGTGTCATGTTCCTTCAATGGATACAAAAAAAGCCTAAAGTGAAATCATCGTTAAAGACATACATATTCAAGGAATTTTATGGAATTAGAGAGTTGGAGAAGTACCTAACATGTGCAGTACGCCTAGAAAACGCCTTTTTGTGTTTACATGAACAAAGGGTTCCATGATGAAGATGCTGTGGGACTAATATTCATGTCTCTTTCAGTTTTGTAAATGGAGATCTTGTGCTTTTGTGATGTACCCCAAGAGATGGAAAAAAAGGGTGATAATAGGGCCATGGGGCCCAAATATCAATAATTTGCATTGTTGAGTTGTGGAGGTTAGAGATCTTTCCTCAAGCCTTTCTTGTCGTTGTGGTTAGCCTGTGCACCTAGGATTTGCGTCGTTAGAGACAGGCAACAACTTGAGCCCTAACCTTTGTGATTTTTAGTCTACTAGGTTAGGTATACCATATAGTGGTCCCCTATATGACTTTTTAGGGTCAATCTTAAGGACTGTCTGGGGGACTTTGCTTGAGTTTCACGGTCTTTGTGCATAATAGGAGTTATGCGTGAAGACCATGCTTGAAAGGCATACTCAGACACGCGTTGCACGCATTTGAGTTATGGATTTTCGCAAAGAAACCTACCAAGGTTCGTCATGACTTTCCAAATAATTTGTGCATCAGTCGTGTGCCTGTATGAAATACAGGTGCGTGCACCGTACGATTGTTTAGGAAATAGTCGTGCAGTGGGGAAAAACTTGTTTTTTGCCTCCATTTTTATTTTTTGAGGACTTGAGGGGTTCTCATTTCTAACTTTTGGCATCCTTGGTGGCAGGATGATCTAGAGAGAGTGAGACTGGGATCCTCTCCGGAATGTTGTTTCGCAAGATGCTAGTGTGAGGCAGTAGTTAGTGCAGTGGGGGCTGATGAGGTTTCTTCAGAACTCGTTGATGAGGTCATAGGATAGGTTCTTACACTATCTAGTTAGTTGTTGGTATGAGGATCACCAAATGATGGTTATCCATCACACAAACCTCCCAATACTAGTGGAGGTTGACATCTACTTTGTTACAGGGTTGATGCCATGAGAGGAGGTGCTTCCTTATCCCCTTCGAGGAGGGGATGCTGGCATGAGGGTTTGGGTTGATGGGTAGTGCGAGACTAACCCTATTTAAATGACTACATCAGCATCATAGTGGTGGAGGATATATTCGAGCGAGTAATGTTGGCTATGATCATTAGACATGTGGGGTCGGCATCCCCCAACCGTTCCTTGGGGCCACATATTTTGATTTTGCAGCGACTTTAGGCATGGCCATTCTTTGACTGGGCCTAATTAGTGCAGCATGGGATGATGTCATAGCATACCCAGGTGCAAGGATTATCTCTGAAGAGTTTTGGTTATGGGAGTGTTCTTTGTAGCATACTTTATGAGAGGGTGGTTATGCTTCGCCCAGTACTAGCGGGGCCACCTCAGGAGCCTTGCATGCATCATTTGGGATGGGTGATGCCACCGGAGGGCGTAAGAGAGGTGGGTCGGTACTAGACCGATGTGGTACAACATTGGTTCGAGTCCAACCCCTGACTGATATTGGACTACCCGTAGGATGGGGTTGACTTCTGGGGAGATCTAGAGATGGGGCTTCCTTCAGGTGTTTCCTAGGGGTGATCACGTATATTCTTGCTTCTTCTACATTTGTATACATATTTTCTTTTTCATGTATTTATGATTTATGAGGGTATTAAAACTATGATTTGTCTACCTGTAGATGCGGGGCCGTGAGGATACTCATTGGCCTTTTTGGTTGGCCATGATCCAATACATATGGGAGTTGTGGGGGACATACCTATTCCTTAGAGAACCCAGGTACCGAGGCCACCCGCTAATCCTTAGGATGGCTTAGAGTGACCGACATAATGGCCTTAGCTGGTGATTGGTGGGCCCTCTGGAGAGGGGCCTACGAATATAGAGAGACTAGTCATAGGAGCTGAGGAGGCTGATGCGTGACGAGATGATGAAAATGCTGAGTTACAGTCGTACCGTGACTCCTGGAGATGAGAGGAGACCTTGATTGGAGGTGTGCCCTTTGAAGGATGGGCTAACCTTCTAGAGGTTTTGGTTGAGAGAACGATGTCCCAGAAGTGGGAGCATTAGACGTCTTTGTGTCATATTGCTATGGAGACGACTACAGAAGGTCCCATCTTGGCTCCTAATGCACATATGGTGCCACCAGGGACCTAGGGAGACTGGTTATGTATCTCTTTGTTTTTTGGTCGAGATGATGTATGCACCAGGGAAAGCACCCATTTATGAGGATGCTCCCCTATATTTTTTGTGACTTATCCTTCCTAGTCGTGGACGAGTGATTTTTGTACTCATATATATTTTTAGATGTGTATATGAGGCTATTTTTGGTGGCTCTCATGATGTGATATATGCGTGCATACTTATTGGTGTATTTTTGTGTTTGTGTTTCTAGATGTATATTGTGTTGATGCTTTTATATATATTGATGGTTGTATAAGTGATACATGCCAGTCTAGGATTTGATTAGCGATGCATAAGCTATATGATTTTGATCTCTGGGTATATGTGTAAATGTGATTTGATCAAAATGTCTATCTAACCTTTGTGCATGCATATACTTGTGAAAAAGGCATGGATCGCGGACTTGAAACGTCCTGTTTAACTGGGATACTATGTGCTGGGAATCATAGAATACATGTAGGTGACTGATACCTAGGTGGTGGGCATCGACAAAGAGGCCTATGAAAGCATCATATTTTTCTTTATTATTGGTGGCTGACCCAATACAAATTTCATTGAAGAGACGAGGTGCTCGATCAGAAGAGTATATAGCCCATGCTGCAGAAACGAGATTTTGCGGTGATCGAGATGTGCCGTCAGCAAACCCATGGTGACAAGCTAGCAGAAGATCCATCTATTTACATGAGATGATAGAATTATATTTAGAATACATCTATGATGAGGTGATTGTCATAAACAATAATTCATTGTACATACATTCTTATTCTATGATGAAGTTTTTTGGGGTAGAGACCATTGACAGGATTTTTTTAAGCAAGTCCCATCGAGCTCTAATAGTATGTATGCCCCCTTGCAGAGGAAATTCTTAATGATGTATGGGCCCTTCAAAATGGTTTCAAACTTCAGTTGTGTTATGTGAAGGGTTTCTATGAACTTGTTCAGAGCTAAATGCATAGATTGTATGAGAGGCAGTGCTATCATGGCACAGGATGTTAATGCCTCATTATCATTGCGTGATAGGATATCTTGTGGGTGTATCCATCTTTGGGGTAAGGTCTTGTTATGGTCTAGCATGTTTGTGTGGATTGGCTTTATTTCTTCTCTTGCTGCATGAAACCATGTAAGCTAATGACAATTCCTTATGTGGTGGAATTGAGAGCATATGCGATATTAACACCACGAAATTTTTTCTTGGTTTGAGAGGTCCTTATAGGGAATGTGGGCTACTAAGCAGAAGATATCATTGAACCTACTCAGTTCGCAACATTTATTGATAAAATGATTGTATTTATCGCATAATGCATGTGTAATGGGCGAATTTATTTGTCAGGTGGTTTTTTATTGCTTTTGGCCCGGTCTAGAATGGTGATGGTGATGGGAGGTGAAATAGTGGGAGCCTAGCCATTTTTTCTCCTCAAACACACATAGGACATCTATCGTTCCTTCTTCACCATGTGGGGGAATGGGTTATGTGGATTCCATATCTAAGTCCAGTAGATAGGGATTTTCCTTTACTCAATTACGTATCAAATTCACCATTTTGTGGAATTGAGGAAGGTGAGGGCACCTCCTTTTTTTATGGTTCTCCTCACATATAATGCATATATGGTATTGATGCCTAGATTTTCTTCTTTGGTCCTCATGGGTGGTGGGGTAGAGTGGGTAACATGTCCATAATTATGAGCACCAGTTTATCGGATGGGTTGTGTAATCACATATAGCACATGGTAAAGTAGAGGAGTGGAAAAACGTCTTACTCTGCCTTCATGTGTTGTAGGAAGGTGTTGAGCTAGATGATGCCTCTTCCTGTATGTAGAAGATGTTTTTGCATTTATCGTTCTATGGAGGTAGGGTTGGCATTATGGGCTCATTGTTGTTAGCTTGGATGATACCTTTTTGTGTCTTTCAAAGTTCAGGGATATTCAAACAATGATGAGTGCAATGTCCATATTTATCACATATGGCACACGCACGATTGGTGTCTAATTCCTTGTTACACACAAGGGTATGAATTTTGCTACTTTTGGTGGAGCTCGGGTTGCCGATGTTTTATGTCCATTCATGATTGTTTTTAACTCGTCTATTTCGAGGAATATATGAGTTGGGTACCCAAATTCTTCACATAACATGCAAGGTTTCACGGGTTTGGAGGACATGGAAGTTTCTCCTCCTTTACCATTTTAGTTCACTTTTTTGGCAGCTCCAATTGTGGTAGGTGTTACACAGTTTTGAGTAGGGGCATTCCTCTAAAATGGAGGTATAGGGAAGCTCCCTTCCTACATGTGTCCTGACACAGTTGAATTTGGTATTGTAAGAGTCATATTTGGCACTGTGAGGGTTTCCATGGCTTGTTGTGAGATGAAACTAGGTGGGGGGCATAAGAAGGGGGTTTGCGTAATTGCAGGAGATAAAGACCTGACTTCTTTAGTTGCAAGCGGTGAGGTGTTTGGAACTAATTATGGTGTTTGGTCTGTGTTTGAAGAAGTCATCATCTAGACCAGTGCTCTGGTATTTAGGACAAGCTCTTGTATTACCATAGGGTCTCCTGGGAATGTTTCTAGGAGGTTTGAGGACTTAAACTAGCCTGGGCTAAGCTTAGTGTATCTAGTGACCACCTCTTGGGATACTAAGGGAAACACGCCATCTGGTGTTGATGAATTTTCCTTCTTGTAGTACATGAGTTGATGAATGGTAATGAACCTCCCATCATGGGGGAACATCATTATTCTAAACATCGATGAGGTGACTCCGAGCATTTCACACATATAGCTTCAACCTAGGAGGATATTGTAATCCAACTGGGTGTCGAGTACTTCAATGTTTATTAACACATTTTTTCTAGCCAACTTAACTGGCACGCTACGGTATAGACCAATGGGGCTAGAAGAGCATCTGTCATGTGCTCTGAGCTTTACGTTAGAAGGATTAAGTTCAAGGGATCCTAATTTTTTCCAAACAGATTTGGACATGATGCATGTGGAAGCCCCTTCATCGACGATGCAACGATCAATATTGATATTCTGGCCTAAGACAGGATTTTAAAAGTGATGTTTGAGGGAATCCATGGAGTAGCTTTGTCTAAATGAAAGACCATGAGGTGGAAAAAATATGGGTTGATTGCATCCAAAGAGGAAAGTAGGCCTTTCCGCAGGGTTAGGCACGTCTATGGGACTTCAAGTGCTCAAATAACTGATGGTGATTGAGATAATTCATCTACTATGATGTAACTATGGGAAGCTTTTGAATTTGGACCTATGTGCCGTAAAGGTCCTTTAACCATTTTAGGCATGACATCTATGGGAGGTCGAGTGATGGTGAATTTTCCAGTAGGTATGGTTGTAGCTGAGGTGGATGGATTGGGCTCCAGGAAAGTCTCATAAGTTTGATTCCTCATTTGTAAGAGGATGTCCACTCTTGTCATGAAGATATCATGGTTAGGAGTATTGTTCAGGTTCCCTTAAGATGGATGAGTTTGGGAAGCTTGTTGTTGTGTGTTAACAATTCCCTGATGGAGGAAGGGCTCTTTCATGACTACAGTTAGTTGTCCACTTTCCCCCTACTATCTTGTATCCTTTCAAATCAGGAAGTTCAAAATAGTGATGGTTATAATGGTCATACTCCCCACAGATAGTGTATGCATTATTAGCCCAGAGACTAGTGTTCATGTCCTGTTTCTGTGAGTTATTATTGGTCATAACCTGGCTTTAGTTTTGATTAGGGTTATCCCTTCCCAGTTTCCTTGGGGGTTGCTGTTGATTTCTACCTCCCTGATCTAGTTCTCCCTTTGGCTTAGTTTTAGGGTTTTTCCTAGCACCGTTAAAAGGATTAACCAAATTCTATTTTTCTTCTGATTGAAGTG
Organism: Pinus tabuliformis; assembly: GCA_031772625.1. Lineage (NCBI taxonomy): Eukaryota > Viridiplantae > Streptophyta > Pinopsida > Pinales > Pinaceae > Pinus > Pinus tabuliformis. Next base: position 920,329,941 of record CM062816.1, read on the forward strand.
ATGAAGTGAGAGATGGCTGCACTAGATTCAATTGTGCATTATTTTTCTTTGGCGATATATTCTGTTGCGGTGCTGGGAAATGAGAATATTGGTTCTCTTGTCACTAGTTAATGTACTAGTTCAGGAGAGTAGACATCTTATCCATACTCCAGGAGGAGTATTGATTTCCTTGAGGGGGATGATACAAGACTCCTTGTAGGGGTTGGTGCTAGTTAACCATATTGACTATATTCTGCATAGGTGCGGGTTGACCATTATAGAGCCCTGTATTTTGCAATGGTGGTGTAGCATGATAAGATGGGCCATTAGCTCAATATTGGTTGCACCTACTATTTCTTGATAAGACTGTAGGCATGGGGCGTCTGGAACTACATGGTAAATGTACCTAGATTGGTTATAGATCAGCTCTAGTTGTTGGGTTTTACTAATGGCTTCTTCCTCGTTTTGTGGGAATGCTTTGGCCACGTATTTAGAGATTTTAGAGGTGAGGAATCTCAATAAAATGTCCAGGATGACTTTATCTTGAAAGTCAATTTTGCACAAGCTGCGACATTTCCGCCATTCATGGATATGCTCTGAGATGTGAGTAGCTTGTGTTTATTTGAATTTGGTTAGAAGTTCCAACCCTAAATCATGGCGGACTACAAGTTGGAAGAAAGTAAGGAACACTGTAGCTAATGAGCTAAAGGTTCCATGAGGTGTAGAGGGATGGTCTCTATACCATTTTGCGATGGGCCTTGTTAGGGTGCAATGAAATAATCGTAATCTAACAGTATCTTATGTGATACTATTATACGAACACCACAGGTGAAACATGATGATGTGGTTCCCTTTTTCTTCACCTTGATTTTTCTTCAATTTTTGAATATCTGAAGGGATCTTTGTGGGCATAACTAGCCAATTTTGGCCATGTTTGAGTAGGTCATTTGTGAGCTTTCTTAAATCGAGGAGATTTAATGAAGCTAAGAATGGGATCTTGCATTACCTTCCATCGTAAAATGATTTTGGAAAACTATATGCAATGTAGTCCTCTGTGGGGATGTCATGAGAGGATTATCCTAATGGGTCTCTTGGGAATGGTCTGTAGGAGAGTTTGTACACTGCTAAAGGGGGTAGCGTGTGAGGATCCTTTAGGAGTGGTGAAAGGAGTACTTTCCTGAGGGGGACTTCCAAGAAAAGTTTCACTAATAAAGTAAGATCCAATAATGGTGATTGAGTGACGTCCTCTCCACCTAAATGATGGGAGTCTTGGTACACTTTCCAGCAATCGGGGGAGGTTTAAAAAATTCCTAGATTGACATGGAGTCGTGTGGTCCCCTATGGTGTCGATTTATATTATGTGCTACTTTATGTTTTGTGAGGGAAGGAGATAAATATAAATACAATTGGATCACATACATAAATTAAAGTGAAAATATAAATGGTTTGTTTTCCTTTAATTAAACTCTATGACCAAGCAAACCAGAAAAGAGTTTTTATTTGTTGTGTATGATAAAGATTCCTATGAAGACCTAATCATCTTGTACGTTCTCAAAGTAACTAGTCCTTATGGAGATAACCTCTGATGGGTTCTAAGGCAACATCCTGAAAGAACTCGTGACACCTGTTATCACTCAGGTTGTTCCCTTTGACTCCCAAGGGAATACGGCCGAGGTAACCACTAACCAATCTTTGGGTCACAGGTTCTAGCCTACCTATGACCAGAGAGGGCTCTCTCTTTATGATTTAACTTTGTTTGTATAATATTTTAGGCTAGTTATGATGCTCAAGATTTTGTTTTGAAATTTGCTGGATGATGACTTCAGTCAAGATATATATATGCTTACCAAGGTGTTCTAGGCCATTGGGCATGGAGTCAGTGATGCTTAATTCGCTTGATGTGTCTGTGTTGATACAATAGTGATGCTGCAAAGCCAGATAAGTGTTTAAGAAACAATTCTTTAAATCTGTGATTGGGGTGATGTGGTCAGGGTATGAAAGGCAATTAAGGATCTTTCAACAAACTGATATGGAGAATAGTGGGAATATTATTTAGAAGCAATGAAGAATTCCTATATAACATTCACATTTATAGAATTAATGAAAACATGAGCAATTAAGAATTCATGTTCATGATCAATTCTGAAGAAAACATTTTTAGCAATAGAGATTGAGCACAAGGTGTAACCAAACATTTCCTGTACTATTCCTTTTCTCTACTGCTAGATTAGTAAAACATGTGTATGATTCAAACAAACATAAGAAGACAAAACATAGATTGAGAAAACTTATTGTTCCATTAGACAGCACAGGAATTCTGCAACAGCACGCATAGCATCACCAAGACATCAAACATTCAGGAAATCACTGAGTTTTTCCAGCCTCTTGCATTAGATTATCTAAAAATATACAATACATTTGCCTCATAATGAAAATCACCAACCCCTAATATGTTGCCAGGGGAGGTATATATACATAATTTATATCAGAAAATATCTAGCTGATGAGTAAATGTTTCATTAATGTCGTGCCAACTCCTGGAGCATTGTAGCTGAGAAAGTAAATGCTGTAGTAACTTCCAGATGTATTATCTGTCCAAAATGGTCAGAGAATGTTGACTATGTGACCGTTGGAGTCGGCTGAAGATGTGCTGCCCAAAATTTGCACATTTCTTATCTTTTGGCTTGTTGTCGCTGTCTTTTGCTGAGTCACCCTTTTCGGCTGCCTTGCATGCTGTCTTTTGCTGCTTTTTGCTCTTTGCTAAGTGGAGGCTGACTAGGATTGATCAACTGAGATCACTGAGGAAAAATTTGCAGCATTGCCTGCCACCAATCCTCTTTGGGCAGCTGGTGTCTTCGAATTTTCACCAAGGTTTCATCTGCCTCTGTATACCTGTAAAAATTAGGAGGAACCTCAAATAGGTGGTGGATTTCATTTTCAATAAAAAACAGATTTTCAAGTTTGTCATAAAGGCCCTGCCCTGTTGGAGGCCCTGCTTCCTCAGAAGTACTGGCAGATGCAGTGATATGATTTTCAATAAAAGTTGACATCCTGGCAGCATATTGCTCACGGGGGAGCAGTTTTCCTGTGCTAGTTAGTAGGCTGGGTAATCCCTTTCCTTGCAGTGCTCCCATTTTGAGCTTGTACTCATCTACCTCAGCCTGTATTTCATGGCATTTTCTCTCTACCATCTGTACAAAATTCCTGAGAGTTAGCACCTTTTTAGCTGTAAGGACAGCCTCTGTTCTGTTAACAATGTTGAGGGCTGCTAGCTCCTCCTGGGTCTGATTGTTCAAAAAATGTATCATTCTATTGGCCTGCTCAGGCCTATTCCCCAGTACTGTTCTGGCTTTCTGGATCTCAATCTGTGCTTTTCCAATTAACTCCATTTGTTCATGCATAGTCTTAATTGACTTCCATTGTCTAGTAATGGATTGGTCAATTCGGGCCCACAAAATTCTTTTTATTTCTGCCATAGCACTTTCTAGCTTGAGCTCTTTCTCCAAGGCCTTTATTTTCTCTTTGAGGGCCTTTATTTCTCTACCTTGCTCTGCCACAGTCATCTTTGATTTGTCATATTTGGCCTCTAGCTCTGCCAACTTTTCCTTGGCCTGCTTAATCTCAGTAGCCTGGAGCTCCATTTCTTTGATAGCCTTAGTCAAATCTTCCATGTTTAAACTGGACTCTGGGGCTGTTGTTGTTGCTGCTGCTTCTGTAGTTGTTGTAGTTGTTACAGGGGCTACTGTTGCCTCTGTAGTTGTTGCAGTGGTTGAAGTAGTTGGAGGAGCTTGGGATGTGGATTCTCCCTGCTTGTCTTGCAGTGCCCCTTCCAACTCCTTTTCCAAATCAAGGACCTTCTGATTGAGCTGCATTATTAGATCAAGTTTCTCATCGGCCTCCTTTTCCTTCTGCAATTCTGCTGTTTGGGGGTGCTCGGTGGGCAGCAATTTCAACCTTTTCTTCAATGCATTAAGGTCATCTTCTTCTTTTTTTTTCTTCATGAGGGCCCTCACGCCCTTTGGGTCCTTAGGATCATGTCCTAGGTCTATGATGATGTCCTCTAGTGATTTAATTCTGTTGTCCTTGGCCATGGAGGACATTCTCTCAAAATCCAACTGAATGTTGGTATTCTTCAATGATTCTTTTAATTCATGGGCCATTGTTGCCCTGTCCACCAAGGTGGCATAGACCATTTCTCCCGTTTGTTTGTGCAGTTCAATTTGGTCCATGGGGTGAATGTCTTTTGCCATGACTTCCACCCTTGTCCTTACAAAATCTGCAGCTGATTGAGGCTGCGGCACCTTAGGTTTAAAGTGGCTGAGGCTTGTATGTCATATACAGACATCAACCTTTCTTGCTTGGCTGGTGTTGCCTTGAGAAACTGTTTGTATACTTCTATTCTCAGCAAGTCATTCTGTGCCTTTATTTGTTTGAAAGAAGCCTTAGTGCTTGAAGGCTTCTTGCTCTGCTGAGTGGAGGAGGACACCTCCAAGCCAAGCTGTAATCCCTGCTCCTGCTGAAAGGAGCTTGTGCCCGTTTGCTGGCTGTCTCCCCCTTCTTTCCTTGGACTATCAAGGACTTCTTCACTTATTTCTTCTATCACTGGGGAGTCAACCTTTTGCCTCTTAGCTTCAGGTCGCTGGGAGGATCCACTAGCAGGAGTGGACTCTTCTCTGTCCCTTTTCTTACCCCTCTCCTCATGTGAAGGAGTCTGCAAAATAGGTGCTGTAGGTGGTTCTGTTTGTGGCGGAGGGGTCTGCTCTTGTTGCTGCCCAAGTGAGGAGGCAGGCTGTTCTTTTACTGTTTCCTCTTCAGCACCCATTATTCCTTTACCTTTATCTGTGCCTGATGCTGCTGTAGAGGGCGCCTGGGTGGCTGGTGCAGTTGTTGTAGCTGAAGTCCCTTCTCCCACTGGATGTGGTTGCTTGAAGATTACCTGGATAAATGATGCCGAGAGCCTCCGGGTTGACAGTGAATGAACAATGCAGCTAAATTGGTGAGTTGTGGCATCTGCAGCTTTGAATTTGGCGGCTTGGAGGCAAATTTCGCAATGAACGCATAGAACGGCGACTCTGTCTTTTTCGAGTGAAAATGACACAAAACGGCTCTTTTGCGCGTTTTTAACGACCATTTTGGAAAATGTGGGTTATTGGCGCTTTTCCGCCGATGACGTCAGCATGATGTCATGGCGGGCCCGGGTACGGAAGGTGACGTGGGTGCTGAGCTGGAGGCCAGCATGGCAGGACACGGTGGCGGATGGTGTGGGGTGGCAAGGTGATGTGGAGGGCCACGAGGCACGGGGGCGGGGGCCGGCGATATGACGTCACAATGACGTGGGGGTGACGCGACAGAGGAGGGGCGGTAAGCGGGAAGGCGGTAAGCGGTCTCCCCGCACCGCTTTTGGGAGAAGGCGGTATCGGGGAGGGGGGCTCCGAACACCTCCGCCGGCTACCACGCGTCCAGTGTACGGGGGCCAAAACCACCCGCTCCCCGGACGCTAAAGCGCGGCGGGTTCAAAACTCAAATCGACCGCCCACCGTTAGATTGGGGGCAGCGGGAAATCAAGGGCTGGCGGGCGCCCCGACCCATCGTGCAAGTTTGGGGGGGACCCGCCGGCCAATAAAATATTTATTTAATATTTCGGGGTTTCAAACTTTAGGTTATGGGGTTTTTTGTGGGTTTGGGGTATGCGGGTTAGACTGTCGGGTTTATAAAAACATATGAATATTGGGTTTGAGAGGGGGAGAGGGGGTTTTTATGAATTTTTTCGGAAAAAGGGAAAATGAGGGTTTAGTATAGGTTATTACTCTAACCAGAGGTTAGAGTAATCCCAAAGCAGGGTTGACTATAGTCCCTGGTGGGCTAATGTCTCCCTTAGAAGTATTATTTAGCTATAATGCTAAAGGGGGGATATTTATACATTGCTTGGGGTTTTATACACCATGGTGTTATAGTAATAGGGAAAGGGGAACATAGGGGATTTAGTGTAGATAGAGTTAGTAGTTAGTATTTGGAGGGGAATGTGAATGGGAAGTGATAGTTACTAAGCCTTTTTAGGAATCAAACTTAGTCAAGGAGTAGATCAAAATGAAAAGAATTTTTACACAAGAAATGTGGCTTCTTTTCAAAGAGAGAAGTCACTTCTGACATGAAATTGTTACAAATGAGGAGTATAAGGAGGACTGATCAGGCAGATCCTGCAGTGCTCATGGGGAGGTTAGTAAGAAACTTTTGAAGGGGATGAGGGAAGTTAGTGATAGCTTAGTAGTTTGCCAAATAGGCCATTGGTCTTGCCTTTCTCCTGCTGGTGACATCATTGTGATTTTTCCCAAGTGACATGCCTAGATCTTGCTTTCTGCAACCTTCAACTGCCTACCCTGCCTAATATGCCTAACATTTTTTCTTCCTTTGTATGGGTGCACTTAGCCTTGCAAACCCTGATAATTCTCTTTTCTTTTTGCTGCCCTCCTATCTAAGTCTACCCTTATGACTTCCAAGAGCCCAGATTAAGCACTTGGGCTCCTTTCTTTCTCTATCTACCTAGTCATCTGTCAAGCTTGAACTGTTTGAACAGGTACTTCCTCTCTAGTCTACAACATGCAATTTAAAACATGGTGAGGCCCAGCTTGAGCTGTTGGACCACCCATCAAAGTAGTAGTGGCAATTTGGACTAGCCACTTTTATGGTCTTTGTTTGGGGTTCATTTCTTTTATTTTTTCTTTGACCAATTTATTTTCTTGCCCTTTGATTTTTCTTTTAAGGCATACCCTCTTTACATTTTTTAACTGTCTGCTTCCTTCACAAAAATGGAACCTTAGCAGCATGGAAGGTGAACATTTTTGGCACTTCCACTTTCAATCATGAGAAATGAAAACCTATTGGTATAGGAGGCTAACAACACCTTCCAACAACTGAGGAGTCAACCAAGGTAATGGTAATGAGGCTCAAGTGGTTCCTGCACCGTCACCTATATGGAAAGGATTCCCTAGATTTGGTCACTAAGTACCCTCTTCCCACGTGATTTGATTCTTTAGCTTCTTGATAATCGGTTACTAGTATCGAGCACTAGATGGGTTAGGTAGCCCTAAAGAGTACCACATGTACTAGGCCTGAGCCAAACACCCTATGAATCAGGTCTCTTCCATGCTCAAGTTTTCTTTCTCGTGGGATGGTTGAAGAATTTTTAAGCTCCCTAGAAAGTCAACAACTGTGTTTGAATGGTGAAGCATGACCATGGTGGCTTATGGGATGCCTACCCCAAATGGTCCTAACTTGAACTATAAATTTTTTGGTGGCCCCTGTGCGAAAATTAAATTTTTTCAAGTTATGGTTGCTTTTAAAGAGGCTTAATTCACTTATGGAGTGACTTTGTCAGACAAAATAGACTAAGTAACCAAATATCAAAAAGATGGATGATCTTTGAGTACAAAGAGTATGGAGGCTTAGTGTGTGATGCATGTGAGCATCCAAGGTGTGCTAAGATTTGGATATGGTATGATCCTTTTCATTGTCCTTCTAATTGCACTAAGTGTTGTTTGTTCCTTGCATGGAAAAAATAAATTTGTTTGTGGATTATGGGCCACTTACTTGTTTCCTATTAAACTATGTGGAGTTTAATATGGGAGATTGAAATTCAAATATTTTCAAGAAGGTTTTCATATGCAATCCCAGGTTTGTCTAGGAGACATAAGGGAAGCAGGGATTAATCACTTTCTCTAGTAACATTTGCTCCTAGTCCCAAAAAAATACTTTGGTTAGTGGTAAGATTCATGGATAATGGGCCACTTACTTTATTCACTAATTAAGGTAATGTGATTTGTAGAAAATTAAGCGAAATAGTTTGAAAACATATGTGGATTATGGCCACTTAATTTCCTCCCTTATTAAGCTATGTGGGTATTTGTTGCAAATAAATAAATAAATAAAATATCTAATTGCTTGATGAATTAGGGTTCACTCAAGAAACCAGAGGTACTGAACAGAAAACATATAATGCAAAGGTGAATGCAATTCACTAGAGGCTACTAATCACCTATGAAAACTAAAAAATACAAGGCCTTTTTGTTTCTTTTCTATCTGCCCCATGTGTTTGGTAGAAATAAACAAGCACTTCCAAGTTTTTCTAGAAACAGATGCGCACTTGAGGTCTATCAAAGAAAAAAGCACAAGGACGAGAAAATTTTGAAAAAAAATTCACTTCCACGGGCTCATAACAGATCTTGGGGGACTGTAAAAAATCCAGGGAGGTGAGGAGGACCTTGTAGGATGTTTGTGTAGAGAGGAGGTCCTGCAAACAATATCTAGATTAATGAAAAGATATATGTATGGTCTCCATTCCTGTTGTAGTGTTTTAGGAGCACAAGTGTACCAAAAAACACCCCCTTAGCAGTGGATTGTTACCTGTAAAGGATCACAATCAAAATTGGTGTTGTTAGTGGGCAGACTTAAATAAGCACAACATTGAAAATAGTGGAAACAATGCATACATAAACATAAACTTAAACAAAGAGGTGCATGAATAAAATAATTCTCAAATGAAGTAAACACATCAATAATATATGGAAAAATATCCCTTTATTGTTTTTTTGTGGTAGAGGTTGAATACAATTAGAATCACAGACACTTGAAGAGAATTCTTTGAGCTAGGGACCTCAAAAATCATCAGGAAGGCGGTTTCCTTTCCCTAATCTCTTTGCAAGTTTCTCCTCTCTCTCAAAGAAGTGTGAAGACTCTCCAAAGGGTGGATTCCTATTAACTCACTAAGATGTTGGGTTGCTTAGAAGAAATTTGTCCAACATGATAGCGTTGTTTACTTCCTTGATTTCAATAATGTAATGGTGGTTTGCTCAAATAGCAATTTGACCGGCATAATAATACCTCTTCTTTTTGGCTCTCCCACGGCCTATTTTTATAGACGGTTTTTAATCCCTCTTTCCTCTCTTGGTACATGTATGATAAAGACACATGAGTATGACAACCGGATTCCATTAAGGGTTGCACTTCTCCAAGGAGACTCGAATTCAACTGTAATAGGTCAATCTCGTATTAGGAAATTGGATCCAAGTGTGGAGAGTGGTCCTGGACTGTTGAGTCACCTTTTCAGCCACCGAGTGGCTTTTTGAGAATATGTCACGTGCATGTTTTTATCAAAGAAATATACACGCGTCCTTAATTTATTTTCTTTATAAACTTTGAACCTGATGGGAACCTTTTATTTTTGAATCTTCATAATGTATTAGACTGGAAAAATGTCCACCTGTACACTTTATTGGACACCTTTAATGTCTTATCGATTGTACTAATAGGCGTACAATTCTTCGATGTTAACAGAGAAGTTCCTTAAAGTGGATGCAGATAGAGTCCCAAAAGGCATTTTCTCTTTTTTCATAATCTGGGTAGATGTAGACCTCAATAAAGGTCTACCTAATACAATTATTTTGATTCACAACAATTTGTAGTGGTCTCACCTTCTTGATTATGAGAATATGGCTTTTAATTCTTGTATATGATTACAAACTAATCATCTTCAAAATGTGTGCCCTCAAGCAAAAACATATCCTAAAAGGAAAAATTGACAAGCTCTGAAGACAAAAGGTTAGTAATTTTCAGAATGCCAGGAAGTCAGAGCAGAGGAAGTAGAAATCCCAGGAAATACCTCAAACAATAATGTCCAAAAATCTCAGGAATCCACGTAGAAGAGCGATGTTGAACATAATTCCTCAATGATTCCAATGCCTTATGTTCTGTAGTAGCATATTGAGAAAATCCCATCTGAAAAAGACTTCAATGGTACCAAAAGAATTAATGCATCAGAAAGTTCTGATTCTGATAAGGAAAACCCTGTAAATGTAAAAGAAACTCAAATTACTATTGTATCTTCCACTCCCAACTCTAGTGATTGGTGGAATGTGGAAAAAAGAAGATAGAAAAGAATACATTTTTGTTAACTCTTTGATTAGTTGTTATTAATCTTGGATAGCGAGATCTATTGTTTTATGCATATGCTTTCTAACATCTATAATATGTAATTTTGTTCATTATGAATACAATTGGGTTTTTTCCTTGGGAAAAATATATATATCAGGGAAGTGACGATCATAGGTAAGGTCCAAAGGATTTAGGACCTTAGATTTTCAGGTGTATATGATATTTTTCTAGTAACTCTGGACTCTTTGCATGAAAATAAAAACCAAAAGATTTAAGAAAGGAAACACCTAGTAGTTGGCAGAATCACAATAATGTTGTGATTATGAAAATATTTATGCGCTTGCTCTCAAATTTGATCCCATGGATTTATTCTAGAAAAAAACCTTCATATAATTAGGTGTTGAAAATAATAGATATGACTAGTTAAAAAATCTTTTTATTAATTTTTGTCTTTCATTTTCCTTTTTTCTTGTTTTTTTTTTCCTCTTTTTTGTTTTAGAATATAGTAGCTAGTTTCCCAATTTTCCAGTGAGAACCTATCATATTTTACCTCTAATGAGGTTTTCACAATAAGGAGAATCCATTTTCCTTGTGGCTTTCCTAGGAATTGGTTTTCCAATGCTTTGAATGCCACTAGGTGTTGGAGGTGCTTGAGACTAGGTTTTCACTACCATATTTTTTTCCTTTCTTTCGTTCTTTTTTTCCCTTTTTTTCCAAACTAGGGCTGAAAGCTATAGAGCCATAGGTGAGGTTGGACTGAACAACCTTTCTATGACTTCCAAATCAAATTTCCTCTTCAATTCTTCAACAAATTCTTCCCTAAACTTGGGCTTACGGTATAGTTTCCATCGATTTCCATTGGGAATCAATGGAGTTCATGCATCACCAATCATACCAAGCCTTATTAATCCATTTTCAAACATAGTCTACCTCTCATAAGGTCCTATCCATTGTATATGAAATTTACATTTAAAATCCTTATTGCCCGATTCAAATAAAATGGCCCAATCTCCTTGTTTAAATCGTTTCTTTTTTATGAACTTGTCATGCCATTTTCCTATTGTTGTTAAATGATAGTCATTTATTGGATGGATTCTTTGTACATATCATAAAGCTCATTCAACTGGTCCAACCAATTATTTTGAGACTTGAATAGGTCCATCCCAATTTTCAAGGCAATCCTTAATGTTTTCACTTCAAATTCAATGGGAAGGACAACTTGCTTATCATACACTAGCTCCTATGGAATGAAAGTGGTGGGATTCTTACAAGTGACTCTATAGGATAGCAAGGCCTTTGTAATTTTCTTAGCCCCAATATTTATGATGATGCTGGATTGTCTTTGTTAAAATAACTTCAAACACTTTGTTAGTGATTTCCACCTATTCATTTGCATGCAGATGTTATGGAGTGGATATTCAGTATTTTTTCTTGCATTTTCAATCAATGGACTAGACCAGTTTTGAGGCAAATTCAATTCCTTAATCAGTAATGATCTCTCAAGGCATGTTGAATCAAACAAATACTTCTTCATAGAAAAATCCTTCCACTACTTGTTCTATCATTTTTAGTAAGGCCTTAGCCTCAACCCACTTACTTACATAATCATTTCAAAGTAAAATGCATGCTTAATGTCACCCATATGTTTCATTCTAACATGACTTCAATATGTCATCAATTACATCTTCTCGAACATATCATCGATGTGTTGGTTGGTTCTAGTTCTGAATAAGCACCCTTGTATCCAATAATACATAGCATTATTTCTGATTCCCTTTTCTTGCTCCCTAGTCAACAAATTCTACGGAAGTTTTCCCGTATCCAAGTAATTAGTGATAAATATAAACCAAGGTGCATTATTAGATAATGCACAAAAATGTTCTCCAAGGAAATCATTTTCTATGGGAATAGACTCATTAGCATGATGAAGTCGAGAGAAGAAATCAATGAAAACATTCTCCTTCCCCAGTTTATCAATGATAGTAATATCTAATTTGTGTAGGAGGAGAAGCCATCTGGTAACTCTACCATGTTTAATTGTTTTATTTATAAGATAAGGGATAGTCGAGTGATTAATGTGTACAAAAACAAGGTATCCAATAATATAATGACAAAATTTATTTAAGGCATGGACCATAGTGAGAATTTCCTTTTTGCTTACTATATAATTTAGTTTGGTTGGGGTTAAATTTTTACTAATATAATTAATATCATCAGGCTTTTGTTCTTCCTTTTCACCCAACACAACACCAATGGTTGTATTTGAGGCGTCAATGTGTATATGAAAAGGTAAGGACCAATTAGGGCCCCAAATACTAGGGGAAAAATATTTCTTTCTTTAAGAACATTAAATGTTGATTGGCACTATCTATCCCATTAAAAATCAATAGTTCTTGTCAAGAGGTGAAACACTAGAGAAGCCACATTTATAAAAGTTTTTATAAATCTTCGTAATATGATGCATATCCCAAGAAGTTGTGGACATCCTTTTAGGAAGAAGGATAAAATAATTTAAGAGTTAGCTCTATTTTAGCACGATCCGCATGAGTCTCTTTGAATCAAATATGGTTTCTAATACAATTCCCTTTGTAAAAAGAATTTTAATTTTTTCATTACTGAGACAAAAGTTAGTTTCTTGGTATCCAATCAGTACCTTATGAAGATTATTTAAATATTATTCAGACGTCTCCCCATACACTATTAAATCATCAATATATACCTCAATGCAATCATTTGTTAAATTAGAAAAGATTCTAAGAACAACTAGTTGAAATGTTGTTTGAGTGTTACACAAACAAAATGGGAGTACCCTGTAAGAAAAAGTCCCCTTTGATAAATTAAAGGTTGTTTTCTCCTGATGATCAATGATGCCTTCAATTTGGTTATAACTGCTCAAACCATCAAGGAAGGAGAAAATTTTCAATATTGCTAAGGTGTCGAGGATCTGATCAATATACGGAAGATGGAAGTAGTCTTTTAAGTTAGCTTTATTAAATTCCTCATAATCGATGCATACTTGCCATTTTCCATTTTTCTTAGGTACAATGACATGGGGAGAAACCGATTTACTATCATAAATAGGATAAGTTAAACCTTTTAACTAAGTGTTGGGTTCATTCTCCATTAGGGATACCTGATAGGTTGGGAATCCCCCTTTATATAGATATGATGAGTACATGAGTTAGTATAAATTCCCTTCATAGTAGTATAGTCCAATGAAAAATATTTACTATCTCTTTTAAGCACTTCCACTAATATCTTTTACTACGAGGGTTCCAATCTAGCCTTAATATTCAAGGCCTTCCTGGGATAAATTTCAACAATTTCAGTTTGATCTTTCAAGGCATCAAACAAAGCTATTGGTTTCATTTGTTGGGTTAACTCAATGGGTGAACATATTTCCTAGGATTCGTTTCTTAGAATCATGTGATTGATGGATTGTTTTTGATGTGTCAATGTGTTAAAAAGGTGCAAATTAGGTCATCCTCATTATGTTCTTTAAAATTGGGACTTGATCAATAGTCAAAAGAGGTTGAGAAAATTATTCATCAGTATCTTCAAACCATAAAGGAATTTTTGTGTCTAAGAAAGGTTTAGCCAAAGGATAAAGAGTAACTATTTTAGTACAATTTCCATGGGAGATGGTCATGTCCCCAGACCTACAACTGATGTAAACATATTTTGTGGCTAACTTAGGCCTCCCAAGAATCAATGGGTAGCCTCTAGTGTTTGTGTTAGGTTGGAGGATCACGAAATCAACTAGGTATTCCCATAAATCTATGGAAACAACAACATCTAATAATACTCCCTTTGGTTTTATGGTGGATCTATCGACCATTTGAAGAACAGTTGCAGTACGCTGAAGTTTGGGTAGATCTAGTTTCTCCATGGTTTCCTTGGTCATAACATTAATATCTACCCCTAAATATATTAAGGTTTCATATATATGGGTATTATTTATATACGATAATGTCAGGAGTTCCCACAACACCAAATTTTGTTGTAAAATATTGACCCAACATTAAATCAACTAGTTTCTCAATTAATTGCACTATCTTGCGTTCTATTTTCTTACCTCCTCTCTCTTTCAAACAAATTTTTTGGACAACCTTTGCTTAGATGGGAACATCCTTGATAGCTTAAAACAATGGAGTCTTTACGCAAACATTCCTATATTCTCCTAAAAGGTCAAAATGATATTTCCTCATTTAACAATTTTGAAAAACAAAATTCGAAAACTTATCAACATAATATGCCTAGTAAACTATAGTTCAAATAAATCCCTATATCATTAATGCATATTAAATCAGAATAATTAACCATATAACAAATTTCAAACATCAATTTAAGTATGTCATAATTTCTAAACATGAAAGTAAAATAATGAATTGAACCTTACCATTAATTCATTATCTAGAACATTGGATCATATGACTTTATTTGCGCCATACAATTCAATTCATTGAGTGTGTTAATATATTATAAACTTTTATTTTCCAACTTGTTTATATAATGTGTCAAGTTTGTAATTTTAGTAGTGTTGTTTTTTATTACTGTGAGACTCAAAGTAGGGTAAAGTTCTGATATGAATTTCACAATTATCAAGTTTTAATTGATAATTTTTATGTTATTTAAAATTTTGAAAAAACATTTTTTTTAAATATAATTTGTATTTATTTATTTAATTTTTCTTTAAAATATAAATTTATAAAAGTGATATATAATTTTATGTGTTGAAACTCAAATTCTATTATACATATTATAAAAAATATAGATCTTCAACAATGTTAAATCTAACTAAAATTCATAACTTTAAAAATGTACAATCTAGTTCACTTTGAACACAATTATGTGTAATCCTATTTTATTCTAAGTAACATTGAACACAATAATATACTAGATTTGGATAACAAAACATTGTTTTAGATTAATATGCCTTACAAATTTAGGAAAAGTTAGTTGCATTAATATGTGTTACAAAAGTTGAAAGAAGAGTTTATTAAACTCATGTCATTGCTAATACCAAACAAACTAATCAACCAAACAATGTTAGTTGCATTAATATGTGTTACAAAAGTTGAAAGAAGAGTTTATTAAACTCATGTCATTGCTAATACCAAACAAACTAATCAACCAAACAATGTTATAGGTTGTATTTGTTCTTTTTTGTTTGTCAAGGTAAAATAATAACACTCTTCCATCAAACTTTGTGACAGAGCACTACACTTGTGTGTGGTATAGACTGAATTTCCATGTAACCCTTATCATGTGGTGTTTAATAGTTAATAAATTAATCACCCACCAACACCCTCTGTAATGGACTAAACCACTAGGAAACCCTAATTTCATTAACTTAGTACAAAGTTTTATATTTGACCATAATTTAGTTTGGATTTATCTAAACAAATCTTTGTTTTACTATATTTCTTTTAGTAATTTTTTAATGTGAGAAAAAAATAGTTTAAATTCCATTTAACCAAAAAGAGTCTCTATGTCAATCCTATGCAAATACCTAGCATGAAGTTTGATATTAAGAAAATAACAATAATTTGAGAGGAATGATTAACTAGATGCAACACCATTATTTATTTAATTAAATTTAGTCTAATATGGTATATAGGTCCATAAATTTACAATACATATAGTGAAATATATTTATGGAGAATATTTGTTTGCCGAACCTAGTTCAATTCAGTTTATGAAAGAAAATTTGATGTAAGTACGGAGGTAACTTATTGATCTCTTTACAATATATAATTTAATATATATTTATAGAGATTTTAAATTAATTGGATGTATTTTGAATGTTTGGGAGTAAGGATTAGTTTTCTCTCTACTCAAATTTGATTTGTGAAAGTGATTTCTAAGAGTGATATGATAAAAAAAATTGTAATAGATTTTAACATTATTGTTGAGTTTAAAATTTTCACTATTTAGACAACAAAATCAAGTAAAGTCCTATTAATGGTAATGAAATCTCATCACACTTTAATGGTATTCTTTTTAAATAGTTTTTATATTTAACAATTATATAAAATGGCATAAATAGGTTAATCAATGTAACTGGGGGTAGTTACATTGGTATCCATGGGATCTCGGAGTGCTTGAAATGGCATTAGTTGTTAAAACTTCACTAGTCATATTTTCCTAATAATTCTATTCAATTTAAAAAATCCAATCCCATATGACTCACATGAATAAACACTTACCACTCGAGGCAGGTGACTAGCATTTTGTTGGTCAAAAGCACAAAGAGGAGTTATGGAGGTGAACTTCCTTGAAATAATCTATAGAAAATACCTTTCCAAATATTAATATAATCAAAGTGAACAAATGAAATCTTAATACAAACTTAGATTTATTATTGTGAGCCATTTTAAATAAAGTAATTTGTACCTTTACCTGGCTCTGCAAGGACTGCACATAATTGATGATTTCCTCTCTATATGCATTTTATTGATAATTTATCTTTCTTTTCGATAAAGAAACTATCTGAAAAGAGAAACAATACTATACTTTTGGGCAATCATGAATAAGGTTTTGTAGAACATTCATGCGGTTGTTAAGTTTCGGTCTTCTGACGTGCATTTGATGCAATCATGAATAAGGTTTTGTAGAACATTCATGCGGTTGTTAAGTTTCGGTCTTCTGACGTGCATTTGATTGAAATTTAATGGATATAAATCTATTATGTGTCAAACTAATAAATCATTAATGTTTTATACATATATATATACCCTTTCCGCCTAGATATGATTGTCTATAGTTTTTCCTCTTCTTTCTCTCATGTGGATATAGTTTTTCCTCTTCTTTCTCTCATGTGGATATCATCCTTATGAGACTACATTGTTGCATTAGGCCTCTACTTCTTCTTTGAGGTTCTGCATGATCTTGAACGCCGTAGGTCTGAGTGTGAGATTTGGAAGAGCTTACTTCTTGTTTGGGTCACTGGATGTTCCAGTGTGAGATTTGGAAGAGCTTACTTCTTGTTTGGGTCACTGGATGTTCCAGTCAACAAGATCGGTGCATCGAAATTGTACACAAGGTTAACAATTGATTTTAGAAAAGTGGGAAAGTTTTGAAAAAAATCTATTAGGAGCAGCGTCTTGTAGGGTAAATAATGAATAAATAGAGATCATCGGCACAAAGCAGTCGTGGAAGTGATGCTACATGATTGGATCCATCAAGGTAAACCAGTGTTGAAAATCGGGTGCCCGTGGTATCCATAAAGATGGCATGCATCGCCCATAGATATATTGTTGTACACATAACACTTGGTTTATGGTATCCCAATGAAAAAACCCATTTTCCAATTCCAATAAAGGCATCGATCAATTGATGTATGGATATGAAAATTGCTCAGCAACGTGGTATGGTTTGTTGTTGTACGCCCAGGGTATTGTGTCATACACCTCAGCATAGATAATGACGTATCTCTATAGATAATGATGATTGTATCCCCAGATGCACAGTCGAGGTGGAGAATGAGGCCAACGTGGCAAAGAAAAGTGTGGTTGTTAGTGTAATATTCATCACTTCAAGGAAAATGTTACCTATCACCAAGTCTTTTGACGTGCACATCATATTTCATTAGAATTGTTTTGACTTGAGGGAAAAGTTATTTTAAAAAGTAGGCGTGAAAAAGCAAATTCATTGCCCCCAGTTTGTCGGTTCTAAAGATGTGGATTGCATCATTGATTTTAATTTGTAACAAAGTTTAAGTTTTACTATGCATATTCACTTTATTTTGTGTATGATACTTTGGGGATAAGCTTCGATATTATAGTGTACTCCACCTACATATGATCAAATAACCAAATATAGGTAGTGAACTCTATGTGTCGACATTAAATTCCACCTATACTTCGAACATGAGGTTTTAATCTTACCTCGTACCCCATCTGTAAATGAAATAATGGAACATTGTTATTATACAATATTTGGTTGATAATGAATTTTCCCTTTCTTAGATTATTTCTCTCTAATGAGATTAAAATCTAATAGTTTATTTTTTTAACCTAATAAAATAACGGGATTAAATTTTACAAAAATTAAAACCATTATTAGTTAAACCTCTAAATGTTATATTTAAAGAAAAAAATTAATGTATTAAATAAAATTGTTTAAGGTTTGTTGTAATCTTCTCGTCTTTGTTTTGAAACTGAATTAGTGATGTCAATTTAGAACTAGAAATTATAAGCAAGTCGAAATATTATTGAGTGACACCACTTGGAATAGGATTTATTTAAACTATCAAATCGAAATGGTTCTATGGAGGGTGAATGGTCGACAAGCGCACATGAAAGTTGACTAAGCGAAAATAATAAGTAAATGAATATATTTTAGATTAAAAATTCCACTGAATGTTTTTATGATATTATTGAACGAACTTCAATATTACAGGTGAGACCAATATTATATAAAGTTGTACCTCTAACCGTTGGTGAGGCCACTAACCATAAATGAAGAAATAAATGTGGTTTGAATAGTGAGTATATAATGCATTATTCCTACTTACTTTTTTATTGTTCACTTAATGCTCAAATGAAATGATGGATAGATGCAAAGTGGTTACATTAGATATTTTCATAGATAGGTGACCCTCTGTAAGAAAAATAATTATATTTGGAAATCAAGAATAAAGTAAGAGATATATTAATTATCCACACTGATATTGAGTGAGAAGAATTTTGTTACTTTGAAATCTTTCTCAGTGAAAGGGTTGATACTCACGTTAGCAAAACAAATAAATTTGTGGATATTTTTCCACAGATGGCTGGCGAGGAGACCAGAATTATCCTCGAGTGCCAAATTACTAAGGAGGAGGTCCTTGAGGTCCTTAAAACAATGGCCAAAGGAAAAAGCCTAGACCGAGACGACTAGACTATGGATTTATTTCTACACTTTAATGATATTATTATTGATGATTTTACAAAGATGTTTGAGGAGTCTATGGTGCTTGGTTGGGTTTCTGGTGCTATAAATGCTACATTTGTTGACCTCATTCAAAATATAGTGAAGTCAGATTCTTTCTCGTACTATTGTCCAATTTCATTATGAAACACGATAAAAAAGTTAATATCCAAAACTATTTCTAACGAGATCAAACCAGTCCTATCCAAATTCATTTCATCTCAACAATTTCATCTTCTTGAGCATTGATAGATACACGATGTCGTAACCATAGCTCAAGAATGTTTTCATTCCATAAAATCTCAATACTTGGATTCCTTTCTAATGAGGATAGACCTATCGAGAGCTTTTGATTGTCTCGATTGCGAATATCTATGGATGATTTTGACAAAGATTGGTCTTGGCTCAATCACGGTGGATTTTATCAAGTCATATATACAATCTGCCAATTTTCCCATTATTGTTAATGAATGCCCTACATATTTTTTCTCACCTTCAATGGGACTTTGACAAGGTTGTGCCTTCTGCCATCTTATCTTCCTAGTAGTGATCGATGGTCTTAGCAGAAGATTTTTGGATGCACGTGCTCAAGGAAAAATTACTAGTTATAGGATTTCAAAAGACATTTAACTTTCTCATATGATGTTTGTGAATGACTTCCTAACTATAAGGAAGTCCGATATGAGTGAATGGTCATTGTTCTTTTAGATTCTCCCAGGTTTTGAATAGGTCTGTGGTTTCATAATAAATAAAGACAAGTCAGTGTTGATCTCCTTAGATCATGAAGCAGACAAGATGAGGGAGATCACTACATTGCTTCGTGTTCATTCCATTTCGTTGGAGGATGGTTTTAAATACCTAAGTTTCTTTCTGAAATTGAATGCTTATGAAAACAATTATTGGTCATGGTTGATCCAAAATTTTGAGAAGTGACTCTTTATGTGGTCACATAAATGGTTATCCTTAGGAGGAAGGTTCATTCTGTCAAAATATGTCCTACAGAGCATATATATTTATTGGATGCACTTTTTTAAACAGCCCAATGACATAATAAACAAGATTAATTCCATCATCTCCCAATCTATGTGGGTTGGCTATTTCCTAGAAAAAAAATACATCTTGTAAGGGTGGAGAAGTTATCAAAGTCGGTGGATGTAGGGTTGGGATCTTAAATATATGAAAGTTTTCAACCTGATACTACTGCTCAAATCCTTTGGCAGGCTATGTGTGGTGATAGTCTATGGAGTCGTATCATCAAAGCCAAATATCTTTATAGTATGGACATTTTGGCATGGATGCATGTAGGTACTCTAGTCCCTTCACGAATATCTCAATCTTGGAGAAGCTTCCTCATAACAAAGCCATGGTTCCTTGGTGATTTGTCATGTGAAATTGGCTCTAGGTCCATTGCGAAAATCAGCGCTGATATTTTCTTAGGTGTGGAAGGCTCTCACTACCTATATTTTCCGCTTGTTTCTTTCTTACATGAGTTGTATATCGATGTGCTTAAGGACATAAATATCATTTATGTTTCATATTTATTCTCGTCTTGTTGCAAAGATGCTCAAATGCTCAGTCTGCAGATACATTTATCCCATGAATGGATAAAATACATCTAAATCTGAAGCTTGTTGTGATTATTCTGTCCCCATTAATGGAAAAATTACAATGGAATGGTGGTCTACATAACAGTTAGGACATTGTCATAGAGAATTATTCCATCATTAATTAGGTACTGGACCTGAATTTCATATGGATGAATAAGTCATGGAGCTAGCATGTGCCACAAAAAATGAAATGCTTCATCTAATTGGTGGCTCATAAATGTATATTAACATGGGACAATTTCACTAAGAAGTGATTTCAGGTTCTGGGATTATGCTTTCTTTGTTGGGAACATGGAGAATAAATTTCTCGCATATTTCTTCATTTCTCTTTCTCAAAATATATCTAGACTTGTGTGTTATACCTACTTGATTACATTGTAGATATGGATAGGTCGAACATTACCACTCTCCTCTAGCTGTGGATTGAGGATAACAAGCTTCATATATATCTCCCCTTATTTTTCCTATTGGGCATTTGGAGGGCTAATCAAAATCTCTCCTTTTTTACTTGGTTCTTCCAGACATTCTTAGGACCTGCACATTACTTGTGGCATATTACAAGGAATTTTTTCCAACTACCCACAAGACCCCTACATCCTCTCGAATTCCTAAGGACCTATGGACTATCTTCCCTATGGGATTCTTCAATGGATCCAACTCACTTGGTTCCTATAGTAGTGGTATGACGATAAATTTTGATCTGTCCATTATTACTAATATTTTCGCATAATGGTAAAGTCTTGATTACAAGGGCTAAACTTATTGCTTTATGGGGTGTCATTTTCTGTACTAATTGGATTGTCTAGCGGAGATAGTAGTTTTTTATGACTCAAAGCCTATTTTTTATTGGGCTAGTGATAGATACAAATTAGAGAAACCCACTGTCTCCAATTGGAAAGGCAAGATTAGGGTGTTGATACTCGCCTTCAAGAGGATTTCAATTTCACATATATTCCATGAAAAAAATAGTGAGGATGAGAAATTGTCTAAGTAGGAATGTTGTGCAGTTCTGGGTTTGTCCAAATTCCATTCATTTGGATATGGTGAATTGTTGAGATCTTGGCATATCATTTTTTGATGGGGTAAACTTTGTTTCAATTCTATTTGCATCAAAATTGCTTACATTTTTATTTTTTCTTAGCTCACATTTAGTTATTCTTTGTTTATCAGTTAGCTCTTATTGAATACAAGTCAAAGTAGTTGTTTGGACATGGCCCTATAGGAAGTATGTAGAGATAACACTTATTTCTGAAGCTTCTTGTTGTATTGGAAAAATTTTACAAATTTACTTTCTATTCTTATAATAAAAGTGTTTTTTATTTATGTAAAATAAAGTGGTTAGAGTCACTCGAATAGATATAATGCATTATTCCCGCTTCATTTATTTCATCATCAAATGGAGCACATCACTGTTCCCACTTTGTTTCTTTCATTATCAATGGGAGCACGTCACAGATCCTTTGTTTCAATGTGATTTTTTCATAAAGGAAAAAGAAGCTAGTTTTAGGGGCATGACAATCCTCTGTGGATATGTACGAGAAGGGAAACATTATCTTCCATTGCAATGATCTCAATTTCCAAAAATTATTACATGATTATTGTAATTACATCATAAATTAGTGCAGAAAATTCTATAGACAAATGTGGATGTAATGATTATGGAATCATAGGTGAACTAATCATGTTGCAAATAAATAAATTTAAATAATAATATTCAATTCATAATGTTGAACTATGGAGAAATTTTTAAAAAAATGGTCAAAGGAAAAACCGAATGTGTAATAGCATGTCTACAGCAGGTATAATAAGAGAAAGTGTAATACATACTTGAACTTGGAGTAACCAAGTTATCCAACTATGAATGTTTCAACAACCTTAGTTTCACTGCTACCTAGTGTCTTGATCTACAAATACTGATTTTTATATGTCCGCCTTCATAAATTGCCTCGGAAACTTCTTTGAGTACAAAATCCTAAAATCCAATGATTTTTAACTTGGTAAAATATAAGATTAATCAAAAATAAAAATTGTAACAAATCAAGCTAGGGTTTATGAGAGTGTATATACTAAGAAAGGATGATAATAATTTTTTTGAACACTTATTATAAGATACAACATCTGAACACTTACTACAAAATATAACATCTTACCAGTAATTTGAAGTCCTCTCTCCCACCAAGATGGTAAGTTACATCAATCTTCCATAGTAGCACAAGTTAGTTGGATCCATCTAAAAGGTGTAGCACCTAGACGATGTTCTCAGGCTTTCCAAATGGTTACAATAATGTCTATGGTGTGTATGTACTCCATAGGTGACAGGATCCATATTAAATGATTTTATAATTACTACAATTATTCAACAAGACAAAGATATTAAAATCCATTATCGAATTGGAAAATGCATTTTTTTAGACCAAAAGAAGGATTCTACCATAATACTGGACTCTTTGTCACCCCCAAGATGTGCTCTCTAAGGAGTGCTCCCTATCCAACTCCAAAGAAATTTTATTCTCATTTTTTTAGAGATTGATGAGCCCAACTTGAAGATAGGACCCTTAAAAATCATGATCTTCTCCAAAGAGGCACCTATCACTATGTTGTAACAACACTATAAAACAAGAGTAAATACCTAAAATTGTGATAGTTGTGTGTTATTTCACCACCCACTTTGAAGTTTATGATTTATTGTGTTGCACATAACAAGTTCCATACAATCTATTTATCAATGCATACTAAAATTTTGATGTTCCCCTTGGGATAGTTTTATTTTTCTAAAGGTAATTTCCATCCTCAACCCCTCCCCATGGAATTTGAACCTATGAATTAATGAGAACTAAACCCCACAAAAACCAATTAATACCCACCATGATATATATATATATATATATATATATATATATATACTCCCCTCCCCATACAAGCTATCTTTATTTCCCTTAATTGTACCACTTCCTCAATAAATAAATTGTTTAGGCATACACCACTTCTCCAATTGATAGATATATCAACCTCACCAATTCAAATAAATTCAAAACAATTCCAATTGTCCATCCCATCAATAGAATAATCAATAATTCTAATATTCTATCAATGAAATAGTCACGCCCTATTTAAACACATAAGTTAGTCATTCCCTTCCCCTTTCTTCCTATTGGAATTTTAACCCAAACATGCCAAACATAACCATGATTCTCGGTACATGTATATAACACCCGTCACCATACAAGATATCTTTATTTCCCTTAATTATACCACTTCCTCACTACATAAATTGTTTAAGCATATGTCACTTCCCCAGTCGATATATATCTCCACCTCACCAATTCAAATAAATTCAAAGTGATTCCAATATTCCATCCTATCAATAGAATAATCAATTATTATAATATTCTATCAAAAAAATAGTATATCTCCACCTCACCAATTCAAATAAATTCAAAATCATTTGAATATTCCATCCCATCAATAGAATAATAAATGATTATAATATTCTATCAATAAAAGAGTCACGCCCTATTTTAACACATAGGTTATTCATTCCCTTCCCCTTTCTTTCTTGCATTGAAATTTTAACCCCAAACATGCCAAACATAACCGTGATTCATGATACATGTTTATTATTATATTGCATTATTATTACTTTGGATTTTTCACCATGGTGTGATTGAACATTATTAACCAGTATAGATCCATCTTAAGCACATATCCAACAAGAGCCAAGAGGGATCAAATTTCCTCACATGCAAACTTTTTTAAAGTGCAAAATACAATATGTAATTTTTCATTGTTTAAATTTTATTTTTGAATGATGTATAGAGTATATACAGGGCCAAATTATAGAATATTGAGACCACTTTAAAGGTTTTAACAATAAAAATTACTTGTTTATTGTATATAACATGTAAATGTAGACATTTTATCAGCAGAAATTGAAATGATTTTTTTATTATTAATATATTTGTAAGTATAGCTTATATTAAAATATTTTATTGATAACCCATGTTGAATATTTTATTATATACAACATTAAAATATTTTCTTTTAGCAATTTTTTTTTATGTACATAGATATATATGAAGTTGATATTGACACCAATTAGTTAACATACTTTTTCAAATAGTTTATTTAAAGCTCATGTTGAGATAGTTTTGAAAATTATAATGTTTAAACATATTACTCACACATTTTTTTTACTTTTAATTACTTTTCATGCCTATATTCATTTTTTTATTAGGATATTATTTTTCTATGGTATCTACTCCACATTGAGCACAGAGATACTTACACATCCTGCTCATACTAGGTTGTAGAATGAGGCTCTCAGCTCAATCAAGTTAATGTTCAATTCTGAAATATATCATAATACTAAGAATAGTTCTAAATTTTGAAAATTATATTTATGTTTATGGTTAATTTTGTTTAAAATTGTTTTCCGGATAAATATTTTTATGGATACTATAATTACATAAAAGTAATATCATAAGATTCATGTAAAAATTTACATTTTAATATTATTTTAATACTGTTTATCATAGACTGGTTTAATAAATTATTTCATAAAATTAAAAATAAATTAATAATAAGTTTATAGGGCATAGAATAGGTAGTGACATAGTGTTTAAGGCACTCCATGGTGAGAATATCACTAGTTCGAAATCCCATGGGAAAAAATCCATTCATGTTAAAGGGTTGTGTAGCATAGGCAAGGTGACCCGACCCTATTTTGAGAACTTAGATGCCCGTAGGTCATGGGTACTCAAGCTAGAGCATGGGGGTCATATGACAACTCACATTACCTAACAAACAAAATGAATGGAGTAATAATGATGATATTCGAAATTACAATTAATTTCAAATAAAAATTGACTTATTTTTGTTGCTTCATATTTTAAATTAGTGTAGAAAAAATAATTAAATGGATGATATAATATGTAAAATTATTTGATGCATTTAGAGTTATTTTAAGTTGCATCTATGGAATTTCTTGACACTGAAAACCTCTTTCTCATAGCAAAAAAAATTGAAAATTTTGAAAAACAAATATATATATATATATATATATATATATATATATAGATATAACAAACTTACTATACTTAAAAGTTCAATTAAAATTCAATGTTATATTTATATTATTCTTCACATTCATTATGTATTGAGTGAATTTAATATGCTAGCAATATTGTTGCAGAACCATCTCATTTCTAAGAGTGTATGGTAAATGAGGTATGGAAAAGAAAAAAAATTATTTCAAAAAACTTCAATAGAGGCTCCAAAAATCATTAATTAACAAGTGAACTAATGAAAATTGAGTATCTCCATGTAATAATAATGAAATTTATACAATTTGTTAGTATATATCAAGAAGAGTAAAGGGTAATAAGGTTTTACATTAAAATTTATTTTCAATAAATCAAGAGATTTGTTGTCTACACAAGAACTTTTTATCTTTAAATAAGTTCAATTTCTCATAACCTTTCCCAAACTAAAATATTAAGCCTAAGAAAAATATAAAAGGAGGAAATATTTGAAGTATAAGATAACCATAGCAAGATAACTTATGAAATATTGAATTTTGTAAATACATAATGCCAACCAAACACTTATTAAAATTTTGGTTATTCTAACTTTCTTGTAATATAAGAGCTCTTCCAAGTACACAAGTTATGATTTGTAATCCATAATGATACTTATAAACAATTATTAATAAAGCGAGATGTATTACTATTAAAAATAAAAAAATTACGTTTTTGGAAGCTTTAATACTAGAGCTAAAATTTATTAGTATTTAGAAAATAATTAATCAAACTTAGAGTTTGTGAGTAATTTAATACTATAATACATAAATAATGAAAATAGAACCTCATTATTATTTGCAAGAAAATGGATTGTCAAAAAGGGAATTTTATTATGAATTGTTTATTTTATATTTTTCTATTTCAAAATTTTCATGTCAACTATCTTGTATTTTTTGAACCAAACTATGCAATAAAAATATGTGCCTAAAGTCATCTGTGTCTTGTTAGAAAGAGTAAAAAACATGTATTATCTGTCCCTTTATTTTTGGGATATATCTTGGTAGCAAAAAATATCTTAGAAATTCTCAGATAAGCTACATCTTTAAGAAGCTTAGAATGCTTCCACTAGATCCTCTTCCATTTTTTGGAGAAACAAGAAGTTTGGCATAATTATCTTTATAATATTCATGAACAAGAAAGGTGGTATGATGATACTTCGACCTTGCATTTCATGTCATCATAATGCCAAGTTTTTTTCTAGGGAGGGACAACTATGCACATGGTGCTATGCACTTCTCAACTAGAGGAAAGGGGTTTCAGAGATAAACATTCCTCCTTTATTCACTCTTGGAAAAGATATTATTAATTAATAGATATGAGCTTACAATAGGATGATCTATCAATAATCTTTCTACCTTTTGTTCTCCCATATTCTTAAGCCTTTTTTTCCTCCAATGTTAAATAAGGGATAAGGGACTATTTTTTGCCAAGAATGATGAAGAATTTTTTTTTTAATTGGTTTATTGTTGGGGGAGTATGGGTAATAAATAATACTCTTTAGAAAACTCACTATTATATTTGAGCTTTAGCGATAGGAATTTGTTGTGCTGATTTGGCTCATTTTAAGTTAGAAAGAAGCATGAATCTCCTATCATATAATAGTCATTGTGGGAAATTGGGGTTGAACATATTATAATATAATTAATTAGCTTAAATATATAACTAGCATGAGAAAATCTTTGGTAACCATTTTTTTTTTCCTTGAGAGAAACCAATATGGTATTGGCATAATTGGTCATCATGTTAAGTGAGGATTAGATTGTAATTATGCAACTTACTACATTAAAATGTTTAGATAATTCCCATATTTGATCAATACCTATGGAGCCCCAACCTATTTTAATGTTTGATTGGGTGTTTTGGGAGCATATTGAGAATCTCTTATATGTGAAGGTGATCCTCCTTAATAAGAGACACTCCTCAAATGTACCAAAACTATTGGATCATCAAGGTAAAGCTAAAAGAAACTAAGAATTATGAAACTTGATTTTTTTAGTTTGAGTTTTATAAAAGATATAAAAACCAATCTTTTAACAATTTCTTTTTGTTAAGATGTGAAAATAATAATAATGATAATATTACTAAATAATAATTTTGATAACCATTTTTTTTTATGTTGGTTCACGGAAACTAGGTGGCTCAAATCCCAAATCCCATTGGCTCAAATCCCATTGGCCACAGCTACATCCACACCCACGGAAATCAACAGATCAACATCAAAGGAAATCAAATCGCATCAAGGAACGTAGCAGGGCCTAACCAAAGGGCATTGAGGAGAATTGACCTTATGACCTCCCAATCAACAAAGTATTTAGTAATGGGAACATGACGAGTTAAACTAACCATTGGGACTATTTCAATATCGGTTGTGATTTTATAAGCTATTAAAATATTTTTTAAAATACTATTATAAAATAAAAAATACAATTATATAATTATATACAATTTTTTCAAAATTAATTTAAATTAAAAATATAAAATATAATTAAAAAATAATTCAAAATAATTTAAATTAAAAATATAAAACATAAATTAAAAAATAAAAGGATAACATGTTATCTAATCTTTTTAAAAATAAAGTAATGAATAATAACCTCTAACTTATAAATTAAAATTAAATTAAAAAAATTTGATAGTGATGAAAAACCTCCGCCAATATTTTAAAAAAATTTCACTTTATTTGGAAAATCTCCACCAATATTAATAACAAAATTCAAAAAATTATTTTTAACCACCTTCCGAGGAGTGAAAGCAACTAAACAATGTAAACTATACATACCAAATGATGCTATGATTAGAATGTCCAATCTTAAAGATGTATCATTGTATTGTATAAAGCGGATTTTGCCTGATGCAATCTTCCATCACCTACAAATATGACCGTGAAGTCGACGAAGAATACGAGAGAAGTTAGCCTTAATATGACCCATAATTAATATGACAATTAATTATTTATCATTCTCCAATTTATTTAAATTATCCCTGCATATATGTAGGATTTCAAAAAACCTAACCGTTATCTCTATATTTAGAATAAAATTTGACAACCTGGAAAAAGCAGGGCACCGAAAAAGCAGGATACACGAAGAGGAAAGGCCGGAAAATCCGGATATACGTTATCTTCGAATTTTATTTCGCTCCTCTTGACGTGGTGGTAGTATGAGACAACGCTCACCTATTTCATCTCTGTGTTTGTCTATTCTTATGTTTCTGTGTCTCTGTGTGGGTTTGCATGTATGTCATTATTATTTTTGTTTGTGTGTGTTCGTTTCGGGTGAAATTAAGTCTGTGAGCCACAAAGCATGAAGCAGAGAAGGGAAAATTCCTCAAGCAGAGGTATTTCAGTACTATTCT
The DNA here is from genome assembly GCA_031772625.1 of Pinus tabuliformis. NCBI lineage: Eukaryota > Viridiplantae > Streptophyta > Pinopsida > Pinales > Pinaceae > Pinus > Pinus tabuliformis. The sequence continues at coordinate 920,358,799 of CM062816.1, forward strand.
ATAGCCTAACCAAACCAAACCAGCCAATGCAAGCTACATACTACTTTTCAATGGATGGATAGATGGATGGATGAGGTGAGGCAGATCTTGTTTTCATTTGTTTTATTAAATCTTTTTCATTTTAGTGTTATGAATTTACTAATTATATCTGAGTTTTTTTTGGTGTTCTTGATTATTTCAGCTTCTTTACTGCGCATTTAGAAAGGACAAACCAGGGAGTGAACACGACTATGGAGCAACCAGTTTTAAGGTACCTGGCAGTTACTTCTCAACACCTTCTGTAGTTGATTTAAATATCGATTTATCGATAAGATTCAGAACTCTTTACTTAAAAGATATAAAGACCTCTTTCTAATTTCTAGATATGAAAATATTGAAATAGCTATGAAAAAAAGTATAGTGTGTGATTTCTCTCTGAATTACCTCATAATTGAAAAGAGAGTGGCAGGCAGTCAAGGCAGAAAAAATATTTGAAAGGCACCTTGCAGTTACTTATCAATACCTTCTTGATTCAGGTGTTGTTGCTTTCAATATCAATTTACTTATAAGATTTAGAACTCTTTGGTCAAAAAATGTATCTGCATACCTAATAAAGTTGGGATTCACAGAATATATTGAGAACATAAAGAATAAGTTGCATCTTAAAGAATAAGTTTTCCCACTGTCGAGCTCAATCCTTCACGTAGATTTAGGAATCAGGAAAATGAAGGTGAATTAATGAAGCAGAAATGGTTTAATAGTTCTGAACAAATTTAATTTAAGCGAAGAGTTTTATTTTCAGATTTCAGGTTGCCCTTTGTTTGAATCGGTTTTTAGTGGTTTTTAGTTTAGATGTTTGATTTCTGGGTGGTGGTTTTTAGTTTATCTTCATAATTTTGTTTCTATTTCATAGCCGCCAACACAGTCTTTCTCCATTCATCTTGAGGTTGGGTTGGGCTTACCTATTAAGAGTTTGGAGATACAAAGTCCCACAACTAAGCCATGATGGTTTGGTCCAAATCAACCCAAATAGAATAAATTAGAGATAGACTTCTAACAACTAACTTCTCCAATTTGAATCCAGACAAAGTATACGTAAATCAACTATATGCACGGCAGAAGAAAAGAGTGACGCTCTGTTCTTTCTTCCTAAACCTAATCCGTTGTCTTGGAAAACCCTCTTTTAAGATCACCAGAACGTTCTGCTAACAATTAATATAACACGCAATAGAGGCTAACAATTAACTTCTCTCAATTGCAAACAGGACCATACAACATTCCAATATTAGCAACAACGAAACAAAAGAATGAGGCTCTGTTCTTTCTTCCTAAACCTAAACCTGACTCGTCGTATCGAAAAACCCGGTTTCAAGATGGATTAATAATTTAATTTCTTGTTAAGATGGATTATATATATATATATATATATATATATATATATATATTATTTTTGTCTCTTATCTAAAAATATTTAAAATATCAATTTTTTTTAATTTATAAAATTTTTAATAATTTAATTTCCTGTTAAGATGGATTTATTGTTTAAGATTTTCATATATATTTATCTATATGTTGTTTCAGATGAGATTGAATTGTTTTTTTTTTCAAATATTAGTGTAAACACTTATCCCTTATACCAAATTATAAGACATCTCACTACTCTTGAAATAATTATTTACTATTTTTTATTTATTATTTTAATAAATGATATGACAAATTAGTTTAGTATACAGTTGATCATGAAAATTAGAGAGAGAAAGGGAGAGTGAGATAGGAGAGGGGAGGATGGAGGGACAGGAAGAGAGGGAGTGAGTAGTGGGGCAGGCGGGGGGCCAACAAGGGAGCGAGTGCGGAAGATGGAGAGAGGAGAGAGATGGAGGAATAGAGGCAAAGGGGGTGGGGAAGGAGGAGGAACAAAGAGGAAGAGATGGAGTCAGTTGTGGGGGGGGGGATGGAGAGAGGGAGGGAGGAGAGAGACAGAGAGAGGGGGGAAAGGGGAGAGATGAGAGAGACAAAGGAGGGAGGAAGGGGGATAGAGGAGAGGGAAAGAAGGATATAGAGAGTGGGAGAGGAAGGGGGAGGGAGAGGGAGGAAGAGGGAGCTAGTAGTGGGGGAGGCGGAGGAGCAGGGGAGGAGGGGAGGAGTGGATATGAAGGTACAGAGAGAGGGCGAGAGAGGAGAGAGACATAGGGAGGGAGGGAGAGAGGAGGAGAGAGATGGGGGAGGGAGAGAGAGAGGAGGAGATAGACGGAGGGAGGGATGGAGGGAGCAGGAGATGGAGGAGGGAGGGACAAGGAGAGAGGAGGGAGGCCGAAGGGGTAGGGGGAAGGTGGGGGGATAGGGACAGAGAGGGGTGGTGGAGGTGTGGAATGAGGAGGGACAAAGAGGAAGAGAGGGAGTGAGTGTTGGGGGGATGAGAGGGAGGAGGAGAGAGATGGAGGGAGGTAGGCAGGGGAAGAGAGGAGAGCGAATGAAGGATATAGAGAGGGGGAAGGAGGTGGGAGGATGAGGGAGGGAGAGGAAGATAGGGAGTGAGTAATGGGTGAGGGAGAAGGATAGAGGAGGGAGATCGGGTGGTAGGGGGAGAGGTAGAGAGACGGGGGGAGGCGGTGAATGATGAGGGACAAAGAGGAAGAGAGGGAGCACGTGGTGGGGCGTATGTAGAGAGGGAGGGAGAGAGAGACGGAGGGAGGGAGGTAAGGGGAGAGAGGAGAGAGAGAGGAGGGAGGCCAAGTGGGTCGAGGGAGAGGGAGAGAGAAGGGCAGTGGCAGCGGCGAAGGAGAAGGGATAGAGGCAAAGAGACGGAGGGGGGTGGAGAGTGACAAGAAGGGAGGCAGAGAGTACGAGAGGGGAGAGAGATGTAGGGAGGGAGAGAGGGAGGAGGAGGGAGATGGAGGATGGGAGAGAGAGAGGAGTGGAGGGAGGGAGGGAGAAGGAGAGAAGAGGGAGGCAAATGGGGTAGGCGGTAGGTGGGGGGACAGGGAAAGAGAGGGGTGGTGGAGGTGGGGAAGGAGGAGGGACATAGAAGAAGAGAGGGAGGAGGAGAGAGATGGAGGGAGGGAGGCAGGGGGGCAAAGGAGAGTGAGAGGCAAGAGGGAAAAGGAGAGGAGGGGGGAGGACAAGGGAGGGAGAGGTAGAGAGGGAGCGAGTAATGGGGAGGGAGAAGGAGAGAGGAGGGAGGTCGGGTGGGTGAGGGGAGAGGGAGAGAGAGGGAGGGAAGCAAAGAAGGAGGAGGGATAGAGAGGAATAGAGGGAGCCAGTGGTGGGGGGTATGCAGAGAGGGAGGGGGAGAGAGATGGGGGGGAGGCGGTGAAGGAGGAGGGACAGATAGGAAGAGAGGGAGCGCGTGGTGGGGGGTATGTAGAGAGGGAGTGGGAGAGAGACGGAGGGAGGGGGGCAAGGGGAGAGAGGAGCGAGAGAGGAGGGAGGCCAAGGGGGTGGAGGGAGGGGGAGAGAGGGGGGATGGCGGCAACGAAGGAAGAGGGATAGAGAGAAAGAGACGAAGGGGGTGGAGGGCGACAAGAAGGGAGGGAGAGAGCATGAGAGAGGAGAAAGACATGGGGGAGATGGTGAGAGGGAGAAGGAGAGAGACAGAGGGAGAAAGGAAAGTGGAGACAATGGGGGAGGGTGCTTAGATAGGAAGGGAGCAAGTGGGGGAGATGGAGAGAGGGAGAGGGACTCGGAGAGAGGAGAGAGATGAAGGGAGGGAGGAAGGGGAGAGAGGAGAGATATGGAGGGAGGGAGAGAGGGAGGGATAGAGAGATGGAGGGAGGGAGACAGGGGGGAGAGAGGAGACAGAGAGAAGGATAGAGAGGGGGAGAGTAGGTGTGAGGAAGAGAGAGGGAAAGGAAGATAGAGAGAGAGTAGTGGGGGAGAGAGAAGGAGATAGGAGGGAGGTCGAGGGGGTGAGGAGTGGGTAGGAGGTAGCTGGGGGAAATAGGGAGAGAGGGAGAGAAATGTGGGGAGGTGGGAAAGAAGGAGGGACAAAGAGGAAGAGAGGGAGCGAGTGGTGGGGGGGATGGAGAGAGGGAGAGGGAGGGAGCAGGAGAGAGGAGAGAGATAGAAAAAGGTAGGTAGTGAAGAGACGAGGGATATGGAGGGAGGGAGACAGGGAGGAGGAGAGAGGAGAGAGATGGAGGGAGGGAGGAAGAGAGAAGAAGAGAGGGGGAGATGGAGTGATGGAGGGAGAAGGAAAGAGGATGGACATTGAGGTGGTGGGGGGATAGAGAGAGTGACGTGAGGGGGAGGGCGGAGGTGTAGAAGGTGGAAGGACAGAGAGTGAAAGAGGGAGTGAGTGGTGGGGGGATGAAGAGAGAGAGGAAGAGAGAGACGGAGGGAGGGAGGTAGGGGAGAGAGGAGAGAGAGAAAGGGAGGGAGGGAGCAGGAGAGAGGAGAGAGATAGAGGGAGAAAGGTAGGCGGAGAGAGGAGAGGGAGAGAAATATAGAGAGAGTGGAAGAGAAGGGGGGAGGAAGAAGGAATGAGAGGAAGGGAGGGAGAGGAAGGATAACAAATTCAAAAATGATGACCCTAGAAGAAGAAGGACAAGGCAAGTTAGAAATAATGCACAATACAGGTACATTTATGCTAAGTAATGATAATTATAAAAAATGGAAAGAAGAAATGAAGTCTAAGTTAATGAACGTAGGATCTGATGTTTGTAATTTTATGTAATGGTTAAACCGAAGCTCCTCCATCAGGTGAATCATTACAAAAAAATAATGTAGCATCAAATGAGATCTTTGGTAACATACCTAATTCAACATTAGGAAATATTATGCACTATGAAACTGCAAACGAAGTATGGGATAATATTTAGGAAATTCATGAAGGAAGAACAAAGGAATATTGTTCATCAAAAAAACCAACAAGTAACATTATTTCTAAACTAAATAATGATGTAACAAAAGATAAGTATGTTATGTCAGATCAAGTTACTGATACAGAAGAAGACATATTAGAGGAATTTATTCATCTTAGAAGAATGCTCAATCTTTCTTTGAAAAGGATTATTAATCTTAAGAATAAGTTCCAAGCATATGATAACAAGGATCATGTTACAGTAGAATCTAAACAATATTTTGAAGGACTTGAAGCTAAGATCGTCTCTCTAAGAGCAGTTCTAGAAAATGCAAACAAACAAAAAGAAGAGTTACTTGAAGTATTTGAAGAAGAAGATAATCGGTTGAAGAAAGAGATCATCAAATTAAAGGAGCAATTAGAAGAAGGAAAAAGGTTGAAGAAGGAATGAGGAAGTAGTATCAGGTAAAGGAAGAACAATACGAAAGAATGGAGGTTGAGGTAAACATTCTAAAAGTTAAGATAGAATAAAAGGATAAACACTTAAGATTTCAAGATAGTGCTAATATTTTGGATAACATTCTTAGTAGTCAAAGGTCTCATGCCATTAAACCTAGGCTTGGGTTTCATGAAATTGTAAAAGGAGAATCTAGTTCACAGGATTGTAGAAGGATCGTGAAGGATAACAATATGAAATATGAAATTCCTTTCAAAAAGATAAGAAGTCAACCAGGTCAACATCCAAGGAAGATGAATTTTCGAAAGAAATCATTTTCTCCCAATAATAGAAAGATTAATCAATTCTCTCCTCTCATCAATAATGTTGAATGTTTTATATGTCATAAGTATAGACATGTTGTAGACAATTGCAGGGGAAAATTGTTTCGGTCTCAAGAAAATAATCACTTCATAAGATTCAGATCATCGTTTACTAGGTACTCAAGTTTCTTTAAGGGATAGTGTTTTACTTGAAACATATTTCATCACAAATATATTGATTGCAATAGAGGGAATATGAAACAAAAATATTATGATTCCTATGCTCTCTTTTCTGGTCATATAAGATGTTATGCTTGTAGAAAATTTTGGAATGTAGCAAATAATGTAGGAAAAAGTAAATAGATCACCACATACAACATGGAAAACAATCATATAAGAATATTGATGTCAAAAGACCTCAGAAATATGGATCCACCAAAATTTCTCATAATAAGCAGAAAAAAGAAGAACAGATAAGATTTGGTCTTGCCCTCTATTGGTTTGAAGATGAAGATGAATGATACATAGACAATGGATTCTCTCATCACATGATAGGAGATAAGAATAAGTTTGAGTCTCCCAGGAATAACGAAGATGCTAAAGTTATTCTTGGAAATAATTCTCTAGCAAAAGTTTTGGGAAAAGGTAGAACCAAAATTAATAGGTATAAAAGAGCAGCTGACACTTTATTTGTTCAAGGGCTAAACAAGAATATTCTATGTGTAGGTCAAATGGAAAATAAAGGAAATGTAATTGTGTTTATTTCATCCAAATTCAAGGTTATAGATGAAGAAACTAGATAGGTAATAGCAAGAGGATACATAAATCTAGACAAACTATACGTGTTTAAATAAATGAATTTCAGTAGAAATGAGGAGGATACTTCCTCTTCTTCAGACTCAAAATAAAAGAAGATGGTCATTACTGCAGTACATTGTTCTTAAAATAATACTTGTCATAGTAACTGCAAAAGTGATGTCAGCTACATGACCTTAAGAAGAGAAGGAGAATATTATCAAGATCACTAATATATGATCTTAGGGAGAGCTATACATATGTATATCTTGATGATGATTCCCATGGTTTTTTATATTCATTTTGCTTATATTACTGGCAGTGCATCTGATGTAGTGACAGCAGAGAGGAACATACAATATAGGCTCAGGGGAAGCTATGGTTATGAAAATTCAGTATTTTACATTTTGTACGTTGTTCTTATGAAGGATAGTTGCGTATATATGAGAATTTTGATCTATACAGTCACATATCTTTCTCCAACATGAAGAAATAGTGGGACAAAGTCTATGCTCAAGGGGAGCATTTTATATAATAGTGCATTGTTGGCATTATGAATTCCTACCCATTCCATGTTGCATGATGATGTTCATGATAAGTATATAGATTATTAATGACATATGGTTGTTACTACTGAAGACACATAGGTTTTTGTTACTGATTATGAATTCTTCGATGTTGGTTAAAGTTGCACATAGTGAAGTTAAATTTAAATAAGGGGATATGTTGTTGTGCTTCAAAATATTTATATGTCTTTGATGTATGGGGATTATGGCCCTTCCTACAAATGGAAAGAGCATGTTGATATTGATGATATGAGGTCAATAGGATGAGTTGATAATAGATCTCTATGGAACAATCTTATTTTGTTGCTACAATTGATTGATATTCTTGTTGCAGGTTCCTATATGGTGTATGGTGATTGTTGATGACTATCATGGTCTTACTACCTCACTATTGAGGTGTTTGGTTTTGGTTGTAAATTTAATATTTGTCTCTTTATTTAAAGGTCATCTAAAGACCCATGATGTAATAATTGTAAAATTCAGTAATGTTTGGACTATTGTGGTCAAGTCAATTATGTATGTAATCCCATTATTTTGAGCATTTTATGTAATGTTGAGTCAAATATGTAACCCCACTGTGATGGGTGATTGATGTAAGCATGAGTCCTTGGTGATAAGAAAGGCCATATTTGGTTGAGTCATAGAGTCATGTACTTTCGAAAATTCAACATATGCTCCGGGGGAGCATGGTTAGTATATAATATTCATATTCAACATATTAGGTCTACAATGCTCATCTCTGCAAAGGGAGTGTGAAGGCTTCATTAAGCTTTGGTAATCCCTTTTCCCTTGATGTCAAATGGGGAGAGAATCTTGGTGATTGAAGAATAATTCTTGGAGAGAATCTTGGTGACTTGGGAGAGAAACTTTGTATGTGTACAGGTATTTACAGGTGGTGGTGACTAAACACCAAAGTGGTTTCCATCAAGTCCAAAGGGGAATATTGTTGGAATTAATTATGACTAAAGTGTTGTCCTTAATGGCGACCTACTTGATTAAAATGTCAACATGATGGTAGAATTATGATTATACAGGTTGGTAAAAATGTGACAGAGAGAATGGACAAAGGAATATCAATTCAGAGACATAGGAATGATAAAGGCAAAGTTTGGGAAAGTATATGCAGGTCATATGAAGAAAGGTCGCGTACATATGCAGGTATGGCGAATAAGTGTTGTGTACATATTCCACACCATGGTAATTTGAATAGGAGTCTTTGCAATGGTATTGGCCCATAGTATTGAATTCGACCATGGATATTTGAACCCATTAAAGAATACCATTGACATTGCTAAATGATTTGCCTAAGGTATTGGCTAAGGCATAAGATATATAAGGAGATGGAGGTCAAGTGTTAGTGTGTTAAAGTTGTGGTTTATTGATGAATTCATTCATTTGAGATAGGTGTTCACCAAGGAGCAGGGAAGAGGTTTAGATCTGATAGGTCTAAAAGAATAGCAGAGACTAATGAATATGCTTGCTTCATCTTTTATGATTATGACTAACAATGATAGATTTTTCATGATAATGATACTCTGACATGAATGTGTGATAGTAAGGCTTGTGAAGTGTGTGTTGTGATTTCACCGAAGCAATGATTTAGTGATTATAAATATATATGCATGTTTGTCCCTGAGAAGTCACATACATACATGGATCTGCTTCTGGGTAGTCGTGTATCCATTTTGTGAAACTTTAGAATCTGTACGCAAGTGTCAAACATGAGAAGTGCGTACATACGCAGATGTTCTTTGTAATATTCATGTATAAATATTAGGGTTTGTAGTATGAGCTGATAATGATGGTTGATTTATTTTGTTATGTTTTTTGTTATGTGTCAATGAAGTCTCTCTTATAATAATATATGTTTAACAATGTTGGTTGGGTTGAATTGTTTATGGAGTGGCATGTTGACTGGTGATGATGCCACTGTGTGGCGATAGGTATTTGGTTTAGTGACATGTGATGGTCCCGGTATGTGATTCATTGATTGACTCAATGTGATAATGATTTAGACTTAGTTTTTCAGTATTTTGAGATTTGTATGTTGGTAGTCTTCACGAGAAGTGCGTACATACAAAGGTATGATTCATAAGAGTAACTTATACGTTCTGACATATGATTGATTAGGATTTGCAGTGACATGGTCTAATTTATGTGATGTTAATGGTTATGCAATGATATGATATGTTATGAATTAGTTTGATCTAGTTCCATTGGTTGATTAAGATTCAGTTACTACTTTGATGATTCAATTGGTTCTGTGATTGAGTGATTTTATATAGTGATTTATTTCATAAGTGTTATTTGATATTGAGCTTAAATGATGGAAGTGCATCTAGTCTAAAAATATGATAAAAAGTGGCCTACAAGTTTGATGCTTTGAGTTAGTTTAATCCACTATGAAACATTATGAAACGTGGTTCACAAAAGAGCTGAGGGTTGGAGCCTTGAGATAGGGAGTCAAGGCTTTCTTCTAGTGGTAGCTGGTAAATCTATTCAGGGGTAGGAGATCCATTCCGATTGGTTTTAGTAAATGAGATTAGGGGTTTGCAATTCCCTTCCAGTGGGTGTTGGAGAATGAGAGAATGTTGTAGCCTTCTGCAAGTTGCTTCTGGCATAGTGGTATTATTCTGCGCTAGTACAATATTGTAATATGTTTTCCCCTATAATAAAAGAAGAAGATATATACGATGACAGTTGTGGTTTTCTCCCACTTTGGGTTTCCACCTAAAATCATGGTGTCCTCATGTGTTGTGGTGTTTCTTGTGTGTGATGGTTTATTCTTCTCGTACTGTTCATGGTTAATGTTTAATTAATGCCTAATGAATTAATGTTGCATTGGTTCAAGTTAAATATATTGTGAAATAAATAACAAGTTAGTTAAATGGGTTTATGATGTTTGTCTTCATCGTAGTTGTGTATGATGTTTGTCTTGATTCGTCGACCCCCAGTATTTTTCCCAACATCCATCGATTCTCTAGAATGTATATTTTGTAGGCCTTTCATGATTCATTATAAAAAAAGAATATGATTTCTTTCCTAAAGGATCAAGATTGTTCCTCTTATATTTAGGAACATGAATACATATAGGAGAACCAAACATTCTCATGTGTCCAACCTATGGCTTCCTTTCAGAGAATGTTTCTTCAAGATCCATCCTACTAGAACTTTATGAGGGATTCTAGTTTGAATGTACATGGTTTTGAGTGATGCTTCACCCCATAAAAAAATGGCAATTCCAAATCATGCATGATGTCCTTGACAGACTCTTCAATGGACCTATTCTTTCATTTTTCTACACCATTCTAATATGGATTATAGGGTACAATTAGCTCCCTTGTAATCTTATTATGCCTATAGACTTGTGTGTGGTATAGATCAAATTGCCATGTAACCCTTAATATGCGGTATTTAACAGTTGGTAAATTCATCACTCACCAACACCCTGTGTAAAGGACTAAACCACTAGGAAACCCTCATTTCATTAACTTAGTACAAAGTTTTTATAGTTGAGCATAATTTAGTGTGGAATTATGCAACAAATATTTATTTTACTATGTTGCTTTTAGTAATTATTTAATGGGAAACCAATAATAATATAAATTCCATTTAACCAAAAAGAGGTTCTATGACAATACTATGAAAATACCTAGCTTAAAGTTTGGTACTAAGAAAATAACAATAATCTCACAATAATAATTAGCTAGATGTAACATCATTATTTAATTAATTACATTTAGTCTCATCTCATGTATAGGTCCATACCTTTACAATACATATAGTGCAATATATTTATGGAGAATGTAACTTAGTTCAATTCAGTTTATGGAAGAATTTGAGTGTAATTATGGAGGTAACTTAGTGATCTCTTTACAATATATAATCTAATATAGATTATATATAGAGAGAGAGAAATTTAAATTAATTGGGTTTGTTTTGAATATTTTGGAGTAATGATTATTATTCTCTCCCCTAAAATTTCATTTTTGAAAGTGATTTATAAAAATGATATGACAAAAATTTTCATAATAGATTTTAACATTATTGTTGAGTTTAATTCTTTTACTATTTAGGTAGAAAAATCAGGTAAACTGATATTAATGGTAATGAAATCCCATCATGCTTGAATGCTATTTTTTTCTTTTTAAAATATTTTTTGTGTTTAATAGCTTTATAGAATGGCATAAATAGGATAATTGACGTAACTCGGGTAGTTCAATTGGAAGCCATGGGATCTAAGAGTGCTTGTAATAGTAGTAGTTTTTGAAACTTCACTAGTCATATTTTCCTAATCATTATATTCACTTTAAAAAATCCAATCTCATATGATTAACATGAATAAGCACTTACCACTAGAGATAGGTGACTAGTATTTTGATGGTCAAAAGCACAAAGAGGAGTTATGGATGTGAGCTTCATTGAAATAATCTATAAAAAAAACATTTCCAAATATTAATATAATAAAAGTGAAGAAATGAAATCTGATTACAAATTTAGATATGTTATTTCCGACCATTTAAACTGAAGTAATTCATACCTTCACCTAGCTTTTCAAGGACTACACATAGTTGATGATTTCCTCTAATACAAGTGTAAGCTAGTATATAACATACAAAGTAATAATAATTTTCAATTCAATCACTCAAACACTGTTAATCGTTAATTCAACCATCTTTAAAAGAACCATTGACTCAAAAAGCAAAACCGTATTGATCCATCGTTAATTTAGCAATTAGATGTAATTCATCAATTCAACAAATATGAAAAGAGAGAAGATTTTTTAAGCTCTCACTAGACTTTATAAGATTTAAATGACAACATAAGAAAATATTCCTTTTACAAAATTGTGTCACGATAAATATTTTTTACCTTAATGCACCTACTGCCTTTTCTATATATGCATTTTATTGATACTTCAGCTTTGTTAGTGTTGTGAAAGAAACTATGTAGAAAGAGCAACAATATTATACTTTTGAGCAACCAAGAATAAGGTTTTGTAGAACATTCATGCGATCACTAGTCTATGGCCTTTTGACTTACATTTCATTGAAATTTAATGGATATAAATCTATTATGCGTCGAACTAATAAATTATTAATGTTTTATACGTATATATACCCTTTCCTTCTAGCTACGACTGTCTATAAACTGTGCTCTTCTTGATCTCATATGGATATAACCCTTCTGAGAATACAATGTTGCATTTGACCTCTACTTCTTCTTTGCTATTGTTTATGATCACAAAAGCCTCAGGTTTGCATATGAGAATTGGAGGAGCTTCATGTTCACTTAGGTCACAAGATGTTCCAGTCAACAAGATCGATGCATCGAAACACTACACAATATTAACAACCGATGTTAGAAAAGTGTGAAAACGCTGAAAAAATTCAATCGAGTGAAACATCATACAAGGTAAAGAATGAATAAACAGAGCTCATATGCACAGAGAAGTCATGGAAATGATGTTGCATGAGTGGATCCATAAAACGTTAATTAATTGTAGACAATTTTTCCTCACTCTGTTGCAAATACGAAGATAAATTAGTGTTGAAAATCGAGTACCTATGGGATCCATAAAGGCGTCATGCATTGCTCACAGATATATTGTTGTATGCATAACACCTAATATAGGATATCCCATTGAATAAACCGATTTTCCAATTCCAATAAAGGCATTATTTGTTTGTGCATTCCATAAAAGGATAAGATGTATGGATATGACAATTGCTCGACAAAATGGTTTGGTTAATCGTTGTACACCATTATTCAAATTTGAGGATCCTTGAGGTTTTGTGTCATAGACCTCACCCGACACACACATAATCATAGCAACATCAATAATCTAGTGGTCGTGGTGCACTGGAGTTGCACATAATGATGTATCTCTGCAGATAATGGTGATTGTATCCCCAAATGCATAGTCAAGGTGGAGAAGAGGCCAATGTGGTAAAGGAAAGTGTGGTTGTTAATGGAATCTTTGATACTTGAAGGAAAATGTTACCTATTGGCAAGTCTTTTCAGGTGCACATCATATTATGTTCGAATGTTTTTTACTTTAGGGAAATGTTGTTCTGAAAATCAAGTGTGACAAAGCAAATTCACCAACCCCAATTTGTCAATTTTAATGATGAATATTGCATCCTTGCATTTAATTCTTAATTGAGTTCAAGTTTTATGACGAAGATTCACTTTATTCTGTGCATGATACTTTGGAGATAGGCTTCGGTCTTATAGTGTACTCCACCTACAGATGACGAAATAACCAAATATAAGTAGTGAACTCTATGTTTCGACATTAAATTCCACCTGTACTTCAGACATTAGGTTTTAATCTTACAATATGCCCCAGCCATAAGTAAAGAGAGTGGAACATTATTATTGTGCAAAATTTGGTTGATATTGAATTGTTCCTTTCTTATCTTATTTCTCTATAATGAGATTAAAACCTAATAGCTTATCTTTATTAACGCGTTAAAATAATGAGATTATATTTTATAAAAATTAATTAATCTAGAAAATTTTAAAACCATTACTAACTAAACCTCTAAGTATTATATTTTAAAAAATATATTTTTAATCTATTAAAATAAAAGTGTTTAAGGTTTTTTGTAATCTTTTGATCCTTGTTTTAGAATTGAATTAGTGATGTCAATTAAAAGTGGAAATGATATGCAAGTGGAAATTTTATTGAGTAACACCCCTTGGAATAAGATTTCTCTAAAGTATCAAATGGAAATGTCTCTATGGAGGCAGAATGGTCAATGAATGCACATGAAAGTTGACTGAACAAAAAGAATAAATAAAATGAATATATTTTAGATTAAAAATTCCACTCAATGTTTTCAAGATATTATTAGACAAACTTCAATATTACGGGTGAGGCGTATATTCTATAAATTTCAACCTCTAACCATTGGTTGGGCCACTAACCATAAATGAAGAAATAAATCATGTATGAATAGTGAAGTCTATAATGAATTTTTCCTACTTACATTAGTATTGCTCACTTAATGCTCAAACGAAATGATTCTGTAACACCCCCTAGCTGAATATCCATGTAAAAGAAATATAAGGTGAAGGTAATGGGACACATATTCTAAGATGAATGCTGGGAAAAACATCATAGTAGGTGTCACTTTCGGTTTATTTATGGCTAAGGAAATTGGCAAAGGAAATGGCAAAGAAAAAAAGGGCATTAATTGGCATTTATTTATGAAAATAATGGAAAATAGGAGAAAAGGAAGGTTAAAGGTCATAAAATTGTCTGAGGAGGAAGTTGAAAGAAAATGAAGAAAAATAAGGAAAATAGAGGCCTTAATGATAAAAAGGCTTCTGAGGATCACTTGACAGTCTTTCGTCAGTTCAATTTTGGGGCTCTATTCTATTGTCTCATTCTCTCACACTTAGATTATTCTTGGAACATGCTTAGAGCACTCTAGTATTCACTTGGATTGGAGAAAGAAGGAAAGGGAAAGTGAGAAAGCACAAGGGAATATTTGGATCAGTAGCTACAGTTGGATTTCTTTGCAATTATTGAGGTACGTGTATGACTTCCTTGCTAGTTTTGGAATTCATGGTACATGCATCTGGTTTCTTAGTTATGTGTTGTCACTGGCATGGAGGATTCCCTAGATTGACAGTGCTTTGATCCTTGTCATTTCCTCGATATCCATGGTGTTGTGGGTTTCCCACTTGAATGTTTTATTATTGTTGCTCATGCACTTATGGTTTTGGTTTGAGTTACTAGTTCTTGGAGCCTTGGTTTGACAAAGACTCTGGAAGCCCTAGAATAGCTTGGGTTGAGTTACTAATCCTGGAGCCTTGGTTGGAAAAATGATCTGGAGCCCTTGATGGGTTAAGTTACTAGTCATAGAACGTTGGCTGGATAAATTCTCTATAGCCCTGTGGTAGTTGTGGGTTGAGTTACTAGTCCTAGAGACTGGTTGGAACAAACACTATAGAGCCCTCGACACCTTGGGTAGAGACCGATCTAGTTGGTGTTGGTGATGTCTGAGCATGAGGTGGAATCACTGGATGATGGTTGAGGTGGTTTGGCATTTGGAAGACCCGGTTTGGTTTTGGTTGGTTTATTCCATATGATCATACATTCATGCTTGGAATATGGCAAGGGTGTGATAGGCTGAAAGAGAGATTTGGTTCAACCCAATCTATGGTCAGGTGGTACGTGGAAGTCCCTGACTTGGTTGGATTTTTCATATGTTAATAAAAAATCTTTTTCCTCTTTTATTTCATGAGTATTTACACTTGCTATTATGTGGCTTTGAAGGATTTTCCATCATTGTTATTATTCTGGTTATATGTTGGTTATAAGCATGGTTTTATAATAGGTTCTAGCTATGGCTCTTCATATGTTTGAAATTTTTATGAATAGTTAATGAATGCATCAGATAATAGATATTATTGGAGCTATTATGAGAGTTCATTAGACATCTTGGTGAATCTCAGATAAGTTCTAGGCCCCTATGTTCATATATGCATTCATTACTTGTAGATTTCATGTTCGCCATATGTTTGAAATGATTGTCATGGTTAGGCTTGGTTAGATAAATTTATTGGCTAAGTTTTTTATGAATGGATTTGTCTTGATGTTATATATCATTGTAGAAAGTCTCACTAAGTTTTGGGTAGTGTTTGGGAGACAAGCCCTGAAAAGGTGGAAATTATTTTGGGGACGCAGGCTTAGAACTAAGGAATTAGGACTACATTAGCTACCTTGTAAGCTTATGCATGTGACTGCAGGCTTACATTCACATGGAGGCCTTTTTATGCATATGATTGTGGGCCTAGATCACTAAAAGCGCAAGTTAGCTCAGGGTTTAGGCACCTGGAGTGGTTGTTTAGCTTTGAAGATTCTTGTAGCTCTTGAGGGAGGTAAATGAGGTTTTAGTTTGTTGATTCCACTTCCTCAATCATACTTAGGAGGTTGAGTCATATCATTGTAACTCTTCATCACATGTTTACCCGATAGACTAGAGAAGTTGGGTAAACGTTGAAGGAGGGTGCTAGAGAGTGGTATCAGAGCATGGTTCAAACACTTGGACTGGATATGGTTATGGATATCCCATTCAGCCCATCTGGCTAGATGCATTTTGTTATGTATGAATGCATGTTCATGGTTATGGTTATGAATGCATAGTAGGTTTGACCTGCATCATGGTGGTCATTATGCAGTTTCTGTCATCATGATGTTGTTGGTATGTTATGATGTTTATATGTTGGGTGAGATGGATGTTGATGCTACTTTGGATCGGTTTGTGCATATAGTTATGGTTATGATATTCATGTATCAGTTAATATAATTGTGATATTGTGTCATACTAATATGGACTGACTTGTGCAGATGTGATAACCTGCCCTGAGATACATTGAGGTATGAGTGTGATTTTGTCATATGTTTGGTTTATCTAACATGATATGTTTACATTTTGTCTCAATGTTTGATTAATTGCATTATATGTGTATGTGTCTATAATATTGCATGAAGGAATTATCTTGTTTTAAGATTATTTTACTATCACAATATGCGTTGGGACAACTAATATGCACTTGAGTGTAAGTCGGTGCTAGTTGTAGTATTATGATTAATGACTGTGAGTTGATTATGGCATGACTATCAATCTTGGTAAAGGTTTATTTCAAATTAATATACATTATGTATTGATCTTTGGAACATGTGACTGACATGTGTGAATAGTTGCAAGGTAACATGCTTGGTATTAGGATGACAAGGTAATAGTTGATTTGTATATATGAATAACAGTAGGGTGATCTGTTAGTACATATAAAGACTCCATCGTAGTAAGGAAAAATATAAAGGAAAGGAATTTGGTGAAAACTCATTTGGCTATGTTTGGAGACCTTTTGTTCCAAATGAATGAGTTCTTTGCATGAATACATGAAGTCTTCTTAACCTTTATTTTGCCTGATCGTTGACATTGTGGTTTAAATCTCTTTGCATGCTATATTGAATTGGATGCAATCTTCCATCATCTACAAATATGACCGTGAAGTCGACGAAGAATACGAGAGAAGTTAGCCTTAATATGACCGATAATTAATATGACAATTAATTAATTATCATTCTCCAATTTATTTAAATTGTCCCTGCACATATGTAGGATTTCGAAAAACCTAACCGTTATCTCTATATTTAGAATAAAATTTGACAACCTGGAAAAAGCAGGGCACACCAACTGCAAACCCCGAAAAAGCAGTATACACGAATAGGAAAAGCCGGAAAATCCAGATATACGTTATCTTCGAATTTTATTTCGCTCCTCTTGACGTGGTGGTAGTCTGATGTGATCAGTATGAGACAACGCTCACCTATTTCATCTCTGTGTTTGTCTATTCTTATGTTTCTGTGTCTCTGTGTGGGTTTGCATGTATGTCATTATTATTTTTGTTTGTGTGTTCCTTTTGGGTGAAATTAAGTCTGTGAGCCACAAAGCAAGAAGCAGAGAAGGGAAAATTCATCAAGCAGAGGTATTTCAGTACAATTCTATAGCCTAACCAAACCATCCAATGCAAGCTCCATGCTACTTCTCGATGGATGGATGAGTTGAGGCAAATCTCGTTTTCATTTGTTTTATTAAATCTCTTTCATTTTAGTATTATGAATTTATTGATTATATCTGAATTTTTTTTGGTGTTCTTGATTATTTCAGCTTCTTTACTGCGCATTTAGAAAGGACAAACCAGGGAGTTTAAGGTACCTGGCAGTTACTTCTCAATAGCTTCTTGATTGTAGTGTAGTTGATTTAAATATAGATTTATCTATAAGATTCAGAACTCTTTAGTTAAAAAATATAAAGACCTCTTTCTAATTTCTAGATATGAAAATATAGAAATAGCTATGGAAAATAAGTATAGTGTGTGATTTCTCTCTGAATTACCTCATAATTGAAAAGAGAGTAGCAGGCACTTAGGGCAGAAAAAATGGTGTTGTTGCTTCTTTACTTCTCAATAACTTCTTGATTCGGGTGTTGTTGCTTTAAATATCAATTTACTTATAAGATTTAGAACTCTTTGGTCAAAAAAACGTATATGCATACCTAATACAAAGTTGGGCTTCACAGAATATATTGAGAACATTGGTTAAAAGGCACCTTACAGTTACTTCTCAATACCTTCTTGATTCGGGTGTTGTTTCTTTAAATATCAATTTACTTATAAGATTTAGAACTCTTTGGTAAAAAAATGTA
This sequence comes from Pinus tabuliformis, assembly GCA_031772625.1. Taxonomy (NCBI): domain Eukaryota; kingdom Viridiplantae; phylum Streptophyta; class Pinopsida; order Pinales; family Pinaceae; genus Pinus; species Pinus tabuliformis. Next base: position 920,376,924 of record CM062816.1, read on the forward strand.
TCTGTATACCTAATACAAAGTTGGGCTTCACTATATATATTGAGAACATAAATAATAAGTTGCATCTTAAAGAATAAGTTTTCCCATTCAGGTAGATTTAGGAATCAGGAAAATGAAGGTGAATTAGTGAAGCAGAAATGGTTTAATAGTTCTGAACAAATTTAATTTAAGCCAAGAGTTTTATTTTCAGATTTCACGTTGCTCTTTGTTTGAATCGGTTTTTAGTTTAGATGTTTGATTTATGGGTGATGGTCGTACTCTTAAAACATTTTTAATTTTTATCTTCATAATGTTGTTTCTATTTCTTAGCCGCCAACACAGTCTTTCTCCATTCATCTTGAGGTTGGATTGGGCTTAGCTATTAAGAGTTTGGAGATACAGAGTCCCACAACTAAGCCATGATGGTTTGGTCCAAATCAACCCAAATAGAGTCCCACAACTCTGCCATCACTCGCACACCATGAATTAAGCCATGATGGTTTGGTCCAAATCAACCCAAAAAGAATAAATTAGAGATAGACTTCTAACAATTAACTTCTCTCAATTTGAATCCAGACAAAGTATACGTAAATCAAATATATGCATAGCAGAAAAAAAGAGTGACGCTCTGTTCTTTCTTCTTAAACCTAATCCGTTGTCTTGGAAAACCCCCTTTTAAGATCACCAGAACGTTCTGCTAATATTCTAGACGGAATATAACAGCTGACTAGGGGAATATAATATGCAATAGAGGCTAACAATTAACTTCTCTCAATTGCAAACAGGACCATAAAACAATCTAATATTAGCAACAATGAAACAAAAGAATGAGACTCTGTTCTTTCTTCCTAAACCTAAACCTAATTCGTCGTATCGAAAAACCCAGTTTCAAGATGCAATTACCCTAATCTGTCGTCTTGGAAAACCCCGTTTCAATATGTAGTGAGTATCATATCCAGTCACGAGAGCGTTATGCTAATATTCTATTCAGTTGAATGTTACTGTGATGACCCCGGGAAATGTAAATATTGGAATTTTACTGTAGTAAAAGATAGAATTGAAAGACTATTTTTTTTTAAACTCTAATCATATTATTTTATTGTGAGTTAAATATATATTGAAAAGAAATATATACTTCCTGAAATGCTGGCAACCTCTGGAAGGAAGATTTGAAGAGGAAATCAGTTATGAAAACTACATGAAACTACCCTCCCTAACTGGAGAGACCTCCAAGGGAAAAGGAGGGTAGAGACAAAAATTCTGTGCTGTAGTGACAGACAGAAAAAGAAACAAGAAAACTGGTTAAGTCTGGTCAGGATCAGATAACCAGGCACAAGTTGCATGTATCTTGTTGACGGCTGTAGGCCTGCAAGATAGCTCGGGGGGAGATTCCAGTCTTGGCGATGGATCTCGTGGTTGGGTGGACAAGAGCAAACATGGATGATAGGTGAACTTCTGAAGCATATATACAAATCTGGTGAACCAGGTATGTAACAGTTTTTGAAGAAAATTAGTTCAACAGTGATTGTAGATAATATTGTTAGCTAAAATCATAGTAGTTTGGCGGTGAAGACCAATTAAATTATAAAAATATCATATCAATATTATGTTACTGTAATATATCTGGTTCAGGCAAATATTACCAATTTATCATTAGATAACTGTTAAAGGGAAAACCTGAAAAATACAAACAATAAGTCAGAGATCAAAAGTACTGTGTAGGTTTTCCGAACAGTTAGTGCATAAATAGAATGACTAAGTTATCTTTAAATACCTTGAGTTTATCCATTATTAAAAGGAAGGAATGTAACAGGCCTTGAGCTATTTTAGACTGCCAGCTGGGGTTATCAGAACTGAAGTATGAAAACCCGCTGGACGAATCATCTTAACATTATGGTGTGAACATAGTTTAGTGTCTAGAAACTATATGAGACTATGACAACACGAGACAGTCTGCTTAAAACTGTAAAACAATTACGTATAACAAAAAAAATATCGACAGAGGTAATTATTACGAGAATGAATAACTTTAAGAGAGGGTTCAAGAGGAATATGAATCAGAACTAGATTCCGTAGTATTCCATTCAATGGACAACGAAAATGCAACTGCATAAATCACTATAGCTGTGGTCGTGGATACGACAACGGGAGTATATACACACACACACACACACACACACACACATATATATATATAGATATAGATATATATCTATATATATATATATATATATATATATATATATATATATATATATATATATATATATACATATATATATATATTCAAACCAATTAAACACATATACTCAGTAATGACCATAATATTCTCATTACAAATTAATGCTTGTCAACAGTAAGAACCCATATGCCGGTAAAGAACAGAATTCCGTATCAGTTAAAAAGGAGCATTTAAACAAAACCGAGCAGCAAGGAAATAATAACTTTCCTACTCTTCTTAAGGACAATGGCAAACTGCTGTAGCATGAAACCGTGAGATTATATACAAACAACAGGACAAGATTAAACGTTTAACCGATTCAGAATGGCAAGTCCATTGAATATCGGGTCAAGCACACTGAAACACAAATGGCATGCTATTAAACCCATCCGAGAAAAACCAGAATTAAGCAAACATTTACAGAGCAAGCGTCTATTCCAGGAAACGATGAAACTGGAAGTGTAAACGAAATATATTCATCAAAAATGTAAATAAAACACCCTTTGAACAGAGTGGTCCATATTCCGCGGCCAGTTCAACAGTAGCCTTATCATTTATACATAAATAGTTACATTTGGTTGATTAATCATAGAAAACAAGTTTGCCTTCAAAATAATTCAACTGCTGTAAAAGGCGAAGGCATATCCCGCACAAGGGAACCGACTGTTCCTCACAACCCAACAGGGTAAGCCGGGAACACGAAACCTGGGAATACGAAAACATATGCAAAACCATGAGGATCCTGTCCTGGGAATCCTCGATCAGATTATAGAAATCTGGAAGCCAGTAAACAAAAAAAACCAAGCATGTATGAATCACAGCCAACTCAGGCACAATAAGGGAAACCCCAGTCATCGCATCAGGAACCTATGGCCGATTTACATACCTGGCACGCGGCGGAGGAGGTCGAAACGCTGAAGGCCCGTCAACCCACAAGCAGAAAGGTTGCATCGCTACAATCCTTACCTTCAAATGCCCAAATGACAAGAGAAAAACTGTTAAAAAATGCATGCAGAACTAGCAGTGAAACCCGTAAGGAAAAAAAATAACATATGGCGAAACTATGGGCTAATTTCTAAAAATGAAACATTACCTGCATGGTAACTCCGGGAAATTGAGCATGAAACCTCTGAGTTGCAGATGAAGCCCTGGAGGAGGCGAAAAATGAAAACAAGTCCAAAGAGCGAAGAGACAAGCAGAATCCGGAAGCTATTCCAGAACCAAATGAGCCGCGAGGGAAACTCCAAATGTTTATGAAGAGTTCTAAAACCCTCAGACGGATCTCCGCCCTCGGATCTGAGTCGATAGATCTTCACCGTAGAAAAGGAGCGGGAACCAAAGGCATGAAGGACGAGGGTACGAAGAACGGCATGTTCACATGGCCAAGCAGGTGAGCCAGGACACCTGTGCTGGGGGCATTAAACAGCTGCCCATGAAATTTAATAGCAACCAACAACTCATCGCCGGAAAAGTTACCCAGTCGTAAACGATGCATACATTCCGATTGCCAAATAAATACACATGTAAACCATGCAAACGAGCCGAACCGTGAATCAATTAACTATATAGTTTGACAGGGAAATGAAATATATCCAAGTTGTTATCAATTCCGAACGGCTATACGTAATGACATACTATGTGCGACAAACAGTTACGTTAAAGATGTTATGTAAGGTTATCATAAGTTTTACCATAAAAAATAAAAAAAATTACTTTTATGTATTGTGGAAGGGTCGTGACAAATTGGTATCAGAGCATGGTTACAATACTGTGACCTCTGGAACAGCATGTTAAAAATGTACAGATAACCATCTCATATGTCTGTAAGATGGAGAACTAAATAAAATAACTCCTTTTCTTGTTCCATTTTTAGGGGTGAGACACAGGGAAATAACCGCAAATAGACAATAGACAGAAAAACAGTGAATATGCAGAGAGCTGGCAGTGCTTCGCATAGATCAATGGCAGGTCAAGAACCTACAACAAATCCTCAGGACAACCCAGAGTTGTGGGTACAGCTGGGCGAGAAGACACGTAGCACAAACCTTGCAATACTAGAGATGATTCAAGAACTGAAGAATGAGATGGCACGATTACGAGAGGATAATGCACGACTGATGGTAGAACAGGAAATAATTCTGAAAATTTTGTCGGATAGGCAGAACCCACCACTAGCTAATCCCAGTGCGGAATAGTAGAGGATGACAGAAGAACGAAACTATCAATCTGAACCTGAAAAATTAGAAGAAAGGGAGGACCATTCTGATAATGTATTCGAACAGCAGACTTCAAAACGTCAGAGAGTGGAGCTACAGGGAGAATTTCGAAAAATTAAACCCCCACATTTTGATGGGGAACAAGAAGAAGCGGCTAAAGCATGGTTAATTAACATGAACAAATATTTTCAGTTGTATGACTATGACCACAACCTGAAGGCACGATTGGCCATCTTCCAGTTACAAGGTAAAGCAACCCTGTGGTGGGAAGACGTTAAGATCGTCAAGGGGGTAAGCGAACAGACCATAACATGGGAGAAGTTTCAGGAATACTTCAAAGAAAGATATCTGACTGAGCACTTCTATGATGAAAAAGCAAGGGAATTCCATGATTTACGGTTGGGACAGCAGACTATGGACGAGTTTATCAACCGTTTTACCTCCCTGCTTCGCTATGTGCCCTATATTAAGGAAGAGAAAGCCAAGGTGCAAAGATTTGTTAGTAGTTTACCTCTATATATAAGAGAAAGGATCGAGTTTGACAATCCTAGGACGATGGATGAAGCTATCCGCAAGGCTAGAATCTGTTACCAGCAGAATAAACAGAAAGGAGATGCTCCAAATAAAAGATGGAATGAAAGAAGAGGTAACAAAACAGTTGGGAATAGTAAAGGAAGTCGCAGCAGTGGAAGTAGGGGAGCTGGAAAAGGGCAGAACAACAGAACTATATCAAGAGGGTCACTCAGGGCTAGGCCAATCAGTGAGTCTAGAGTGAGTGAACAGCCTGTTAGGCCAGAGGGCGAAGGAATGGCCAGACCTCCAGTTCAATGCTGGGGCTGTGGAGGACCACACTACGTCAAAAACTGTCTGCAGCGAAAGGGTACTGATCAGATATCTTAGATTCATGAAGCATCGACCGTTGGTGAAGTGGGACGTAGCGTACCAAGGATTAACGTAGCCTTGGATGACCGTCAGGCGGAATACCAGCTGACTATGGTGGAATTTGAAGGTAAAATTTTGAATCTTCCTATAGCTGTACTAATTGACCCAGGAGCTACTTTAAGTTATATTAGCCCAAATATAGTAGAACAGTGTAAGTTACAATCTGAAAAATTCAAGAATCCATGGCTGGTATAGCTAGCTACGGGGGCCAAGAGACGGGTCTTGGCAAAAATTAATAATTGCTCTTTAACCGTAACAGGACAGCCAGTAGTAGTAGATCTGAATGTACTTCCTTTGGGCTCATATGACGTCCTGATTGGGATGGATTGGCTAGAAAAACATTGGTCACTAGTAAACTGCAAAACAAAAACCATTTATTACAAAGATGACTTTGGAGAAAAACAGGAAATGCAAGGGATTAAGCGCCCCGTGCAGCTCTGGCCAATCACTGCATCCCAACTAGCTAAATGTATAAAGAAAAGATGTCAAATTTATGCCATTCAGGTAGGCTATGCAAATTCAAAAGATAAAGCAGCCACACTGGAAAACATTCCTGTAATACAAGAATTTGCGGATGTTTTTCCAGAGGAGATACCCAGGCTACCACCTAAAAGATATATAGACTTTACCATTGAATTGACACTAGGGGTAGCACCAGTGTCGAGGGCACCTTATCGAATGAGCGTACCTGAATTGACAGAATTAAAAATGCAACTGCAAGAGCTACTAGACAAGAATTATATTCGCCCCAGTGTATCGCCATGGGGAGCCCCAGTGTTATTTGTCAAGAAAAAAGATGGAACGCTTTGAATGTGTATAGATTATCGTCAGCTGAACAAGCTCACGGTCAAAAATAAATATCCTTTACCTCGGATTGATGAACTTTTTGATCAAGTGAAGGGTGCAACAGTATTCTCTAAGATCGATTTGCGATCAGGTTACCACCAGATTAGGATTAAAGAGGAAGATATTGCTAAAACAGCTTTCAGGACACAGTATGGACACTACGAGTTTGTAGTGCTACCTTTTGGGTTGACCAATGCACCCGCCACCTTTATGTGTTTAATGAACAGCGTGTTTCATGGGTTTTTGGATAAATTTGTGCTAATATTTATTGATGATATTCTGATTTACTCCCGTTCTAAGGAGGAGCACGAGGAGCATCTCAGATTGGTGTTACAAACTCTTCGAGAACACCAGTTGTATGCTAAGTTCAGCAAGTGTGAATTCTTTAAGGAGGAAATACAGTACTTAGGCCATATAATTACAAAGGAAGGGATTGCAGTGGACCCGGAAAAGATAAGGACTATAATAAAATGGCTCGTACCAAAGGATGTGGCCGACATCAGGTCCTTTATGGGGCTAGCTAGTTATTATAGAAGATTCGTGGAAGGTTTTTCAAGGGTAGCATACCCTATCACCTCATTGCAGAAAAAAGGAAGGGTATTCAAATGGACCTTAGAGTGTCAGTAGAGTTTTGAGCAACTTAAAAATTTACTCACCACCGCACCCATCTTGAGTATAGCTGATCCTAACAAGGACTACGTGGTATGTACTGATGCGAGTAAAGAAGGTGTGGGCGGTGTATTGATGCAAGAAGGAAGAGTGATCGCGTACGAATCAAGAAAGCTAAAGGAGCATGAGCAGAAATATTCTGCATACGATTTAGAATTGGCAGCCGTTATACACGCACTAAAGATGTGGCGGCATTATCTCATGGGGAGAAAATTTTTGTTGCTAACGGATCACCACAGTTTGACAAATTATTTCAGCCAACCTACCTTAAATACGAGGCAAGCCTGCTGGGCGGATTTTCTAAGTGGTTTTGATTTTGAAATCAAGCACTTGAAAGGGAAGGAGAACCGTGTGGCTAACGCATTAAGTCGGAAGGCGCAATGTTTGTATGAAATTTCATCCAGTAAATGGAGGAATCCTTTGATTGAAATGATAAAAATAGCAGCAGATCAAGACAGTAAATACAAGCAAATAAAACAGCAGGTGCAGCAATCTTCCAGCGAGAAAAGTCAACAAGGATATGAATTGGTTGATGCTGGAATGTTGTACTATAATAAGAGGCTGTATGTACCTAACAAGGATAGTCTTAGAAATCTGGTGTTGGATGAGTTTTACATCAACCACTATGCAGGACATCCAGGGTACCAAAAAATGATCACCGCCCTTCGAAAAGAGTACCATTGGCCGGGAATAAAAAAGAATGTAGCTGAGTACCTAGCAAGGTGTTTGAAGTGTCAACAGATTAAAGCGGAGCATCTACACCCAACAGGGCTATTACAACCTTTACCCATTCTAGAATGGAAATGGGAAACTATTTCTATGGATTTTATAACAGGACTACCACGGACAAAAAAAGAACAATGATTCTATTATGGTAGTGGTAGACAAGCTGAGTAAGGCAGCACACTTTATACCTGTGCAGTCCACTTATAGGGCTGTGCAAATTGCTCACATTTTTATGCAGAATGTGTTCAAGCTGCATGGACTTCCGAAGACAATAATATCTGATCGTGATGTAAAGTTCACGTCAACGTTTTGGAGGGCATTGTTTACCGAACTGGGAACACAGCTGAACTTCAGCACAGCCTATCATCCCCAAACCGATGGTCAAACAGAACGAGTAAACCAAGTAGTGGAGGACATGCGTAATGCAAAAACCAACTCAGTGGGAGGAATATTTACATTTGGTTGAATTCGCATATAACAATGGATATCATACGTCAACCCAAATGAGCCCCTTTGAGGTCTTGTATGGGTGGAAATGCCGCACACCCTCAAGCTGGGGTGGACCTGAGGATAAATTAAGATTGGGGCCAGAAATGCTCAAAGAAATGGAGGACATGGTTAAAAGGGTACGGACTAATTTAAAGGCTGCTCAGGACAGACAAAAGAGATTTGCAGATCGAAAAAGAAGGTTCAAAGAATACCAATTCGGTGACCATGTTTATGTAAGGATCCAAGCCAGGAAGAGTACCCTGCAATGGAGCGGTTGTGCCAAACTTGTACCTTGTTATTTTGGACCTTTTCAGGTCTTGGCAAGAGTGGGGCCGGTGGCTTACCAACTCGCCCTGCCAAGCCATATTAGAATCCACAACGTCTTCCACGTTTCTATACTAAAAAATATGTTTACAACCTTAAACATGTGATCAAATGGCAGGATGTATGGGTAAGAACTAATTTGGTTGATCTAATTAAAATTTTTATTCCAGAAAGGGAGTGACTGGAATTGTTGTTGATTGCAAGTCGAACTGGAAGGCGAGGTTCTGGTCGAGCCATTGAACATCCTCGATCAGAGAAAAGTGCAGCTGCGGAAGCGAGCTATTACCCAAGTTAAAGTGCAGTGGCAGCACTATGGGCCTGATGAGGCCACTTGGGAAGATGAAGAGCTCATTAAAAAGGCTTACCCAAAATTGTTTATGGGAATCAGACATCGAGACGATGTCCAATCTCAGGAGGGGGAGATGTGATGACCCCGGGAAATGTAAATATTGGAATTTTACTGTAGTAAAAGATAGAATTGAAAGACTGTTTTTTTTTTTAAACTCTAATCATATTATTTTATTGTGAGTTAAATATATATTGAAAAGAAATATATACTTCTTGAAATGCTGGCAACCTCTGAAAGGAAGATTTGAAGAGGAAATCAGTTATGAAAACTGCATGAAACTACCCTCCCTAACTGGAGAGACCTCCAAGGGAAAAGGGGGGTAGAGACAAAAATTCTGTGCTGTAGTGACAGACAGAAAAAGAAACAAGAAAACTGGTTAAGTCTGGTCAGGACCAGATAACCAGGCACAAGTTGCATGTATCTTGTTGAGGGTTGTAGGCCTGCAAGATAGCTCGGGGGGAGATTCCAGTCTTGGCGATGGATCTCGTGGTTGGGTGGACAAGAGCAAACATGGATGACAGGTGAACTTCTGAAGCATATATACAAATCTGGCGAACCAGGTATGTAACAGTTTTTGAAGAAAATTAGTTCAACAGTGATTGTAGATAATACTGTTAGCTAAAATCACAGTAGTTTGGCGGTGAAGACCAATTAAATTATAAAAATCTCATATCAATATTATGTTGCTGTAATATATCTGGTTCAGGCAAATATTACCGATTTATTATTAGATAACTGTTAAAGGGAAAACCTGAAAAATACAAACAATAAGTCGGAGATCAAAAGTACTGTGTAGGTTTTCCGAACAGTTAGTGCATAAATAGAATGACTAAGTTATCTTTAAATAACTTGAGTTTATCCATTATTAAAAGGAAGGAATGTAACAGGCCTCGAGCTATTTTAGACTGCCAGCTGGGGTTATCAGAACTGACATATCAAAACCCGTTGGACGAATCATCTTAACGTTACGGTGTGAACATAGTTTAGTGTCTAGAAACTATATGAGTCTATGGCAACACGAGACAGTTTGCTTAAAACTGTAAAACAATTACATATAACAAAAAAAATACCGACAGAGGTAATTATTACGAGAATGAATAACTTTAAGAGAGGGTTCAAGAGGAATATGAACCAGAACTAGATTCCGTAGTATTCCATTCAATGGACAACGAAAATGCAACCGCATAAATCACTATAGCCGTGGTCGTGGATACGACAGCGGGAATACACACACACACACACACACACACACACACACATATATATATATATATATATTCAAACCAATTAAACACATATACTCAGTAATGACCATAATATTCTCATTACAAATTAATGCATGTCAACAGTAAGAACCCATATGCCGGTAAAGAATAGAATTCCGTATCAGTTAAAAAGGAGCATTTAAACAAAACCGAGCAGCAAGGAAATAATAACTTTCCTACTCTTCTTAAGGACAATGGCAAACTGCTGTAGCATGAAACCGTGAGATTATATACAAACAACAGGACAAGATTAAACATTTAACCGATTTGAGAATGGCAAGTCCATTGAATAACAGGTCAAGCACACTGAAACACAAATGGCATGTTATTAAACCCATCCGAGAAAAACCAGAACTAAGCAAACATTTACAGAGGAAGCGTCTATTCCAGGTGTTACACTAAAAAATGTCACCATGACTATTTACAGTTAGTATGGCTCAATCAACAGTCATGCTACCCCCTTAGGCAAGTCTTATGCCTCTGCTATCCATCTCAAACTCAAAGAAGAGAGAAAGTCTTGTAAAAAATGTGTTTATCTCTGGGGACGCAGGTTCTCTCAAGCCTTACCTGCGGGGACGCTCACAATGTTCACAAAAGATGCGTCCTAGGACGCTCTGTATGTTAAGGGACAGGTGCGTCCTTCTGTAAAAGGCAAAATGCGCAAGTTTCATCTTAAAAAAAGTTACTTGTGGTTACTTCTAGAACTTTCTAGAGGTCGGTTTGATGAAATGGATGCGCCTCCAGTTGGTTCATGTATCCCTATTAAGGAGGAACTTATCCCATCAATAAGGGAGCTATCCCACCCAAAGAGGGGGATTATCCCATTGATGGTGGACCTGAATAACCTCTTTACAGCACTATAAATAAAGACATTAAGCCAGAGGGAGGGGAGGTTGAAGCTATACATTTTCTTTGGGTAAATGCTGCAGGAATTAGGACTCCCATTTAGAACCTTGTGAGGAGAGATTGTCTTTGCTTGATTCTACTTGGAAGTGGGTGAACTTTGTCAAAGTAGAGGAAAACCCTTGATGGACCCTGGGAGGAACTTGCACAACACCAAGGCCAGGTTGTAAGAGTTTCTTTGTTTCGTTATTAATACAAACTGGTTCATTTTTCTCAATAGCTTGTGTTAATGAGTTATTTCATGTGTTCCTTGGTCTGCATGTTGAATATATGTTTTATTATATGAGATGCAAGTGCTTGGTAATTGTTTGATTGTTTGTGGTTGCAGGAATTGATGTGAAGGAGGAGCTCATCCGGATCGGCAAGGACGGACTACAACAACAGCGTTTTGGAATAAGGTAAGCCTAAACACTTGTAGTTTTCATGTTTTAAAAGATGTATTTAGAGAAAGATTGCTCCATTTTGTCTTGTTTGTCGCTAGAGAGTTTAGACTCCTAGGGAGGTCAGTTGTGTCCGCACAAACGACTTTTTCCGCCACGACAAATTGGCGACTCCGCTGGGGAAGCCATTAATGTGAAAGTCTTTTCCTTTGTGTGAACTTTTCTCTGAGAAAATCATTTTTATTTTCTGGTTTTTGACTGTGAGAATTAGTATTTGGGTGGCTTAGCTTTAGATTTAGTTAGATTTGGTTTTTCTTAACTTTTCCAGAAGGACGCACCCTCTGAGTACTGCACAGTGCGTCTTTGGACGCGCTGTTGCCGTTTGCACAGAGCGGGCCCGCGCCTGTTCTAACGGGTTGCCTGCGTCTTCCTATAAAAATTTAGGAAAACTCCATTTTTGCTTTAATTGCTTTTAGATTTTGTTTTTTCTTAGTGTTTTCTGCCCAGATCCTTTAGTACCCTGTCAAAAATTTTCACCTGAACTTGTTTTGTGAGCTTTGAGTGTTTTAGTGGATTTCAACGAAGTTTAGGCCTAGGGTTTGATTTTTGAATAGGTCCTGTAGTGACTTTGACGGTAGGAAGTTGTCCAGCCTTAGATCTCTCTGGTTTGTCAGCCTTCTTAGAAGTCGGGCCTGTCGTAAAGTCTCCTTGTGTGAGCAGCTTGCCATTTAAGTTGTCTTTTGGGTCAAATTTCGAATTACTTGTTTATAAAGTGTTGATTTCCATTTTACAAAAGAACAAAAAGATTAGAGTTTTGTTTTGACTAGTTTTTGGTTCTGCAATAAGCTAGTCCTTGATTTGATTGTGATCAAGTAAAACACCTTAGAATAATCATTGTTGGCTTTGCCTCATTAGGTTAATTAGGGTAATTTCCTTTTGATTTGTTTTTTTTTAGTGAATTTTCATAGATTTCATAGTTTGCAATTGATTTTTATTAAAATAGATTTATGTTTTTCGTTAAATAAGAAAAATACAAAAACATCTCCTTTAAAAGTTTTGTTTCAAGTAGCATTTAAAGTTTTTGGAAGAAAAAGAGGTTTTTTTCGTGCAAGTAAAGAGCGGTCATGTTTTTATGCTTGGAACAGACAAACGAATTGTTTCTTTGATTGTCTTTAATTAAGAAGTTGCTTTTATAAAAATTGCATTCTCTCAACTTTTTAGTTAAGCAATTCATCGAAAAAGTAAAGTAGTGGGTAAATCATCCTAGGTGCATTTTGTAGTGGTTTCGAGTCGAGTCAACACACCACTGGTTTCACTTCCATCACCTTTTGACTTAAGAAACAACCTTAAAAGTAACGCTTAAATTAAAATCAATCTAGTAATTTTTATTTTTCTAGGGCTCTGAAACACCAACATAGCTTAGGCTAGGGTCTTGGAGTAGGTGAGTACTTAACTCTCCAAGACTACAAAACCAAACAGATAGTTTATCTTGAGTAGAATAAATCCAATTGTTTCAATTGCACTCTGGGAAAGCTCCTCTTAAAGGAGAAGCACGAGCTCGTGTCCGAACCAGTGAGGGGATCATTCCCCCCTCGTTGGGAACGACGCCAGACAGTACGTATTACAAACGGTAAACCTCGGATTAACCATTGTCGAGGAGCCAGGGGTCACTTATCGGTAAAACCTTGGATTACTGTCAAGGAGCCGGTAAGGGGATTGAGCTTGTTACTCTGCCCTTGCGTGCTGTCGGAGTTTAGACTGTTCCCCCAGGTGTAATTGTTGTGATTGGTAACTTTAGTGACCATAATCTTTAGGGTTCTACCGAGGTGACGGTGGAGGGAAGGTCCCACTGTACCTGGAGCAGACGTCGGTTATACTCACTTGGATTTTCCGGGGGGTTCACTTCACTTCGAGACGGTTAAAGTGGAGGAACTTGTGCCGGTCTATTCATTAAGCAGGTTGCCGGGGTAACTGTTCCACCCGCCATTTCTGTACTGAATCTAGCGAGGTTGGACTTCATCACCAACTAGCGCTTTTGGTCCGGAAGACTACTGTTTGTGTTTGGTTTGACGCTCTAGATTCTTTAGGCGTGTGCTTCAAATTTGTTTGCTTCTTTAGAAGACTTTAGGTGGTTTGATTTGAAATTTTTACTTTGTTTTCGTGTGTTGTAGTTAAAAATCTTTAATTGTGGCGGAATTACCGAGACAGTCCCGTCGACTTCGGGGCAAGTCTCCTGAGATTGTTACCGGAATAGATTTGTTAAGAAAACTCCGTAAATCGCGGGGTGAATCTCCTGAAGACATTCCGGGTCAGTACGAAGGGTTAAAGGTCCTTGTAACTCCTCCTAGTGACAGTAGAGTAGGTTCACCTGAAGAAGGAGAATCTTCCTTGGTAGTCCATCCAGATTACCAAAGTTTAGAGACAGGTTATAATCCCGAAGCTGTTTCAGTTTCTGAGCTTGTCGGTAATTTTTCGTCTGCTAGTGATACGGGCGAAGAACCAGAAATATCTGAACCCGTTACTCCAACTTCTAGTGTTCCAGATTCACCGAGAATAGAAAGAATTATCACCGAAAATCTTCCTACTGGTTTGATTGCTATAGAAGAACTTGCTCCAGAGGAGGATATAGGTGTCTCTAACCTTGAAGGTCAACTTACTATTGATCTAAGGGAGCGTGAATCCATCTTTTACAGTCCTCCTAGAAGTACTACTTGGTACCTTTCGTTAACCAATTATTTGGACAACTCAGGGGTAGGTTTTTCTCCACCTCATACTCCTTTTCCACCTAGAGGTATTTATACTCCTGTAAATATGACTGGTCAGTCGTCCGTGTTTACTCAAAGTCCTGAATCTTTTTTACACAGCGGTCCTTCTGTTCCCACTGGGTATCAATCTCTTTCTGGTACCTTTGCGGGAGCATCTCCTCAACCCGTTGATCGTGGGTTATTAATTGGAAACAGTGGTAATGTACCATTGGGTGTAGGAGACATTTACATGATGTCAGGTTCAGTTCCCGTTTCTCAACCTCAAGGTGGCCAATTACTGCCTGGGGGGCAACCGCAGTTAACGCCTGGGGGGCAACCTCAAGGTACACAAATCGTGTCTGGGGGGCAACCTCAAAGTCAGTATGCACCTATGGTGCAATACGCGCCTCAAGGTCAACCCCAGCCTCAATATGTACCCCAGGGTCAACCTCAGTATCAATATCAACCTCAAGGATGGCAACCTCAAGGGTATCAACCCCAAAGTTATCAACCTCAAGGGTACCAACCTCAAGGTCAAGGTCAACCCCAGTATCAGTATTTACCTCAAGGTTATCAACCTCAAGGTCAATACTCGAGTCAAGGTTATCAACCGCCTCAAGGTCAGTCATATGTTCCAAGTGTGGGAACTGCACCTTACAATTATCAATCCTACCCTCAATCCGGTTATGGATCTCAGTATCCTCAACCTGTTACGGGTCAATACCCTGGAATGTTAGTGTGGGATCCATCACAGGGTCAACAGATGTTGCAGCCAAGTATACAGATGGTTCCTCAAGCTGGACAACCCGTAGTTTCTGGTTTAACCCAGCAATCGCAACCTGTCCAGCCAAATGTTCAAACTTCTGTAACTTCGGTAGTTACTCAGCCGCCAATTGCACCTAGTACTCCATCTCAAACGGCTGCTGCAACTACCGCTACATCTACCATACTTACTTCTGGAGTATCGACGGCTCCAGTTTCTACTGTCCCTGTTACCACACCTCATACATCTTTACCGTTGTCTGGATCTACGATTCAAACCACGGTCCAGATGCCTGTAGGTCAGCCTGGTATAAGTACGGTTGTTACTACTCAACCTCAATTTGTTCAACCTCCGTACCAGGGACAGTACCAACATGGGCACGCTGTCCAACAACCGGTTTACCAGTATCAACCGTATCCTCGGTACACTTATCAACAACCTCAACAACCCCAGTACGGTCTGGTTAATCCTGGTTTTCCAGGAGGATATAATATCCCAAATGCGACTCCTGTTCCTAGTTATCCTGGATATCCTCCTCCTGGGGCTGGTATTGTGACCCAGAGTTTTAGAGATCCTAACCAGCAGTTATCGTTTATCGCAACTTTGGATTTACCAGACTTGACGCGCCTAACGAACGATCCAATTCAATATCTTCCGTTCTGGCCGCCAATGCCAAACAAGTTGCCCAGTGATATACCCAAGTTTGAAGGTAAGTCTGGAGAGGATCCGTCCAATCACGTGATGACTTACCACCTCTGGTGTGCTTCGAATTCTATCTCAGATGATTCCATCCGCTTACGTCTTTTTCAACGTACACTCATTGGTCTCGTGGCCAAGTGGTACATTGAGTTACCACGGGCCTCTTTTTACAACTTTAGCCAGTTAGCTACCTCGTTCTTAACTCACTTTCAGTTGCCGGTCAGATACGATAACAGCACGGAGTTATTAACTTCACTAAAACAATCGACGTCCACGTATATTTCTGATCACATTCATGAGTGGAGACGTCGTAGGAGGTTAGTGAAAGTTTTTATCCCGGACCAAATCTTAGCTGAATGGTTTGTCAAATCATTATTACCGAAGATTACTAAAGATGTAGCTAAGGCCGGAGTAGTTACTGAGGAGCAAGTCATTGCTCAGGCACAATACCTTGACTTAGTTTACACTCAGTCGGGTACATTACACGAGAAGATTCCGGATCTTCCAAAGTCGAATCAAATCGCTACTACTCCTTCGGGATCTCATGCCGCTGATGGTATGATTGGTATCGTGACTACGAAGAGCAAGAAGAAGTCTTCCAAGGCTTCAAATACTCCAATTATCACTTTGCCTGATTCTCCGACAGGAGAGTCTTCTCCTCCTGAACTTACCGCCGATATTCACGCTATAGAGTCATCTACGGCCAAATCAAAAAACGGTGGAAAGAAGAAAGGAAAGAAGAAGGCTAAAGCAGACAAGGCTCCGAAGGAGAAAACAGAAAAGTCGGAAACCAATGACGAAAAGCGCAAACCTCGATATCCTTGTCTTATTTGTGAAGAGGATCATTTTACGAGAGATTGCCCTCATCGGGCCGAGGTTGTGAAAATAGTCAAAGGTGCTCCCACTCCTGCTGTGTTAAAAAATCCATTTCCGGAGCAGGAGAATAAGATGATAGGCTCTTCTTCGAATGCCAGTGAAGAACCCATTTTGATGATGTCTCATGTGAGGATTGCGACTCGATCGCAAGATTATGGTAGTAAGAATCCTGTTGATGGTAAGGAAGCAGAATCTTCTCACTCTAACCCATCAACCTCAGCTCCTGGTTCCGATCCACTACAGATCGAAAAACCTAACCCAGACTTAGTGATTAAGCCGCCCGCCAAGGGTGTACTTCGAAGGTCTGCTTTCAATCCACATGCGAGAGCAGCCCAGAATTACAACATTGTTGAGGACTTAGCTGTTTCACCCTCAGCAATGTCGGCGTTAGAAGTGCTGCAATCATGCCCAGCACAACGAAAATTGCTTTTGTCGGCTATCGGAGCTGTTGATGTTCAGGATCCGAATCTAATGATCTTCGATCTAGAAAATAGTACACCGCGTCTCCCCCATCAAATGGCTTTCCAAATTCCAGTGATAGTCAAAAACAGGCCTATTCATCGGACTGTGATTGATGAGGGAGCTTCTACATGTATTATGTCGATTCAATGTTGGAGATCCCTTGGTTCTCCTTCGTTGAACCAATCCCCCACCATCCTTAAGGCCTTTGATGGCCGTGGGTTCCGTCCGTTTGGTATTCTACAAGAATTGCCTATAGGGGTAGAAGGTAAAACCGTTAGTCTGAATGTGGAGGTGGTTGATGCCCCTCTAGACTACAACCTTCTTTTGGGTCGAAGTTGGTCATATGCTATGACAGCGGTTGTTTCATCGGTCTTCAGAATAATCAAGTTTCCACATAACGGTAAGATCGTGACTATTGATCAGCTGACATACTTTTCATCCGACCCAGCCTCTTCAGAGAGTATCCAGCATGTCGGTAAGACGACAATCCCTTATAGGGACGTTGGTGTAGGTTTAGTTAAGGATTCCGGTTTACTGGGAACTTTTCCTCTCCCTCCACTCAACGTAGACCCTTCATTTGCAACAATTCATATGATTACATCAGAAAATATTATTTATGACGATCCTTGGATTGTCCCATCTGATTCTGAGATAGACTCATTCGGTGATGTTATGCCTTTGAGTCCATATGAAATTGCTTATGAAGCTGTCATGTCTTTTACCGACTCGCATTCAACCGAAATCGACCAAATGAATGTGGTCAGTGAAGAATCACTTTTCACCTCAACCTTAGAACGGATAGCGTTTCCCGAAGTCGTGTCATCTGACGAACAACTTCGCGAAATCCTAAGTGTAGATGATCTACCATGGGAGGATCTCCATCACAGATCTTCGTTTTTACCTAAGGATGATGCATTTGAAAATGATTTTTCATCTATCTTTACCGCTGAATATGTCAAAGACGCTCAGGATCCAACGAAACATTCTGATTCCGAGTTGAATTTGGGGAATATTTCTCGTACTATTCCCATTGATATTTCAGTGAAGCCCGGAATTGAGGAGAACATTCATATAGGTGCCGCATGTACTGAAGAAGAAATCCAAATTTACAAGGCCCTATTCCAAGAATTCCGCGATGTGTTTGCCTGGTCTTACGAGGAAATGCCGGGAATCGATCCTGCCATTGTTGTTCATGAAATAAAGACCTACCCGGATGCTAAACCTGTCCGGCAACGGTTGCGTCAGATTCACCCTCGAAAAGTGGCTGCGATTAAAGCAGAAGTCGAAAAGCTGTTGAAAGCAGGTTTCATTTATCCGATCCCGTTAACGGATTGGGTATCAAATATTGTTCCGGTTAATAAGAAACAAGGAACAATAAGAATCTGTATCGACTATAGGGATATAAATCGAGCTTGTCCAAAAGACAACTATCTTACGCCTTATATCGATCAAATTATTGATGATTGTGCCGGAAGTGAAATGTTTTCCTTCATGGATGGTTTTTCGGGCTATAATCAAATCAATATTCTACCTACCGACCAACCAAAAACGGCATTCATTTGTCCATGGGGGACATTTGCTTATTGCAAATTACCTTTTGGGCTTAAGAATGCCGGGGCTACTTTTCAACGGGCGATGTCTTATGCATTTCATGACATCAAGCACATTGTGCAACCCTATCTCGATGATTTGCCTGCTCATTCTTTACATCGAGCTGATCACCTTGTCCACCTACGAGCAATCTTTATGAGGTGTAGGCATTATCGAATTCGGTTGAATCCCCACAAGTGTGTTTTCTGTATAGAAACAGGTCGATTGCTGGGATTTGTTGTTTCAAAAGCCGGCATTCGCGTCGATCCCTCGAAAGTCGAGGCTATCATCAAATTGCCTCCTCCTTCGAGTTTGCGCCAACTCCAAAGTTTGCAAGGGAAAGCAAACTTTTTACGCCGATTCATCCCAAACTACGCCGAGGTCACTAAAGGTTTTACACGGTTGTTGAAACAGAACGCACAATTCTTTTGGGACGAGATTGCCCAACAATCTTTTGATGCACTTAAACACGCGTTGACCCATGCACCGTTGTTGCATCCTCCCAACTACAACCAGGACTACTTCTTATACCTCGCAGCTTCGCATTCCACCATTGGAATGGTGTTAGTTCAAGAAGATGAATTCGGAGTGGAGCATGTGATATATTATCTTAGTAGGACCTTGAATCCCACTGAGCTAAAATATTCGCATGTGGAAAAATTGGCCCTGGCAGCCGTTCAAGCTGTCCAGCGTTTTCGTCACTACATTCTTCTCCGTAAAACTACAGTTATTTCGGATTGCAACCCTATGATTTACATTTTGACAAAACAATTGCTAGGGGGCAAGTACTCTAAATGGATCGTTATCCTGCAAGAGTTCGACTTGGAGTTCGAGAAGTCCAAGTCTAAGAAATCCTTAGTTTTCGCGGAATTGATGTGTGATTTCCCGAGTGCTGACACAGAGACTGTGGCAGAAGAGTCCATTGCGGACGAATCTTTGTTTCTTATCAGTACTGTAGATCCATGGTACGGGGATATAATCATCTATCTCCAAACCCAAACCTTTCGACCTGAAGCTTCCAAAGCGGAACGTCGAAAAATTCGGTTTCAATCCCAGCCATATAAAATTATTGGAGATACACTTTATCGCCGGGGGGCAGACTTAGTTTTTCGACGTTGTTTAACTCACAAAGAGGCTGAGAGAGTTTTGAATGATTGTCACTCTGGAGCATGTGGCGGTCATATGTCTGGGTATGCCACAGCTCAGAAGGTGTTGCGCGCTGGCTATTTCTGGCCGTCTATGTTTAAGGATTGTATCATTGCCGTCAGGAAATGCCACAACTGTCAAGTGTTTGATCGCAAGATGCGTGCTCCACCTGCTCCTCTCCACCCTATAATTGCCGCTGGTCCATTCGCCAAATGGGGTATCGACTTTATTACTTGTAACCCTCACTCGGCCGGGGGGCATGCGTATATCATCCTTGCGGTTGATTATTTTACTAAGTGGGCCGAGGCGATGCCTACATTCGACGCAAGCGGCAAAACAGCTGCAGTTTTCGTATTCAATCATATCATAACTAGGTTTGGTGTCCCACAAGCAATCATTACTGACCATGGGAGCCATTTTCGAAACATCATGATGACTGAGCTTACAAGCCAGTTTGGTTTGCGCCACGATAGCTCTACTCCTTATTATCCGCAAGCCAACGGTTTGGTTGAGTCTATCAACAAAGTTCTAGTTATCATGATCCGACGAACCATTGGTGTTCATCGGTCTAATTGGCACAACATGTTATTTTCAGCGCTATGGGCATACCGAACCTCAGTGAAAAATTCAACAGGGTTCACTCCTTTCCAGCTAGTTTATGGCTTGGAAGCTGTGTTACCCATTGAATGCGAAATCCCATCACTTCAAATGGTTGTCGAATTACTTCCAGCTACTTCCGAAGAGGAGAAACGTTTATTGTACTTGGCTAAATTAGATGAGACTCGACGTGACGCTACATTGGCAATCGAGACTCACGCGAAACGAATGAAAGCTCAGTATGATAGAAATGTAACACCTCGAAGTTTTTCGGAAGGAGACCTAGTGCTATTATATGATCAAGCTAACGATAAGCTAGGTGCTGGAAAATTCGTTCCTATGTGGCATGGACCCTACATTGTAAAGCGAAAGCTAGCAAAAGGGGCTTATGAGCTGGTTGATTTTGATGGGGACTCTTTGGGTAAACCCAGAAATGGACTTTACCTAAAGAGGTATTATGCTTAAATGGTGGGTATGGAGAAATCTTTAGATAGGTTAGATTTTCTTTCTAGCTAGCGTGTTTGTTAGTTTAGTCAGTGTGCTTATCTTAGAGAGTGTGTTTTCGTCGTTATTCTGGCTTATCTTGGTTTTACTCTTGATATTACAGATGTCGACGCCTCTCCAAACATACATTGGATTTGCTGATGGTGCTTGTCGTAGTACATGGAATATCTCTTCCGCAGCTTGGGTTATCTATTCGCCCTCTGATGAGTTAGTTTCTATGCATGGGGTAAGCCTCGGTCAAACAACGAACAACATTGCAGAATACAGTGCAGTGGTTGAATTATTATCCGAATCTGTTTCATTTGGAATTCGACGTTTGATAGTGAGGTTAGATTCTGAACTTGTTGTATTACAGCTTAATAGAGTTTATGCCATTAGAAACCCTGTGTTATTAAGGTTGTTTTTGAGAGTGCGTCTCTTGGAACGTGAATTTGATTACATTGAATATCAGCATATTCCAAGGTCTTTAAATACATTAGCAGATGCAATTGCTTCTCGAATGTTGGACAGACATTTACGATAATCATGCAAGTAAATTTAAAAACATTTCATCACATATGTTAAACAAGATAAGCCGGTAATAGTGATATATATATAGATAGGAGTGTGTCAAAAAATATACATCGTCTTCGATCATAGGTTGAAAAACACCTTATGATCGGCAAAAATGATAAGTACAAAAAGTCAAAATGTCACATGTGACTACAAAAGTGACTAGTCAATCACTGGTGGTGCTCTCTGTATGACACCACTGCGCGGGCTACCTTACGCAAAAATCTCCTAAACGGTCCAGGGACCGCGACTACGAAGCGTTGAAGCCTGGTAGGAATGTCGTCCATAGTAGTCTCAGGTATATCTGCCGTGAGACGCTCTAGATCATGCTCCAACTCAGCTAGTACTTCTGCAGCCGCGTCCTGTGGGGCCGGTACCGGTGCAGCTGGATGTAGTCTATCAAAAGGCCGGAGGTTGGCTGGACGCTGTGGACCAACATCTGCATTTTGAAAATTTTACTGTTAGTTTTGAGACGATATATATGAAAAATAAAAAAAAATATACATAATTAGAAAACTTGTGAAAATAAAGTACCTCTGTCATCCCATTGTTCTCCCGGTGGAAGAACCATGTCCGGATCACCTCTAAAATCCACTCTGGCATACGGAAAGTCCTGTATCGAAAAAACCTGGTCCTCTAACCAGTGAAAGTAACTATCTGAGAATCGAACCACCGCCGTGCCCTCGTCAGGATGCCGGGCCATCACCGCAACCCATCGTATCAGCTTTGGCTCCTGAGGACCCAAGATATCAACAGTGAGTTGCTGAGGGATCAGCATTGGAACTCTCTCCAAGGCAAAGCTCACGACTAGAGGCCCATATCCAAAAGTCTTTAGTCGTCCGTTCTTTGCCTTGGTCAGTTGGCTCTTCATATGAGCCAACACAGCTTCACACCAGTTGAAAATGGTGCCTTGGTAACAGTCAATTGCCATCCGCATTTGGGATCCGGAAGCAATGTGTAAAGCGGCCGCGCCGCAAATTCTGGTAACCGTGAACGCTATGACTTTGAGTTCACGCAGAGTGATGTGTTTTATCTCTATGCCTTTCGAATGGTGAGCCCCAGGTGTGCACCACTCGTCGCGGAGACTATCAAGGGATTGGCCACCCGGCCTAGTCCCCGCAAGACTGAGTTGCTCGCCTCTGTTCGGCAAGCCAGTGAGAAAGTATACATCCGAGGGCTCTATCTCGAGCTGGTGCCCTCCTATGTAAAAGCATTGTTCTTGAACGTTCCATCGCTCAACCAGCCATTCCAAGAATCTTACCTAGCCCCTCATGCCCAGTATGGTCCAGTATTTGTATAACCCGCATGCTCTTAGGGCATCCAGGGAAGGTTGATGATTTATTGCAACTTCATCATCCTCTACATGCTCTCGTTCTCTCCAATCTAACATGGTTAATGCCCTGCACACCAGAAATAGTCATTAGAAATTGATTTGGGAATTTTTAGATAGTTATTTGAGAGGGTTGGGGTTTTGAAATGCGCGTTTCACGGAAGACGCACCCCGACTTTACAGCACAGGGCGCCCGGACGCGGTTGGCCTGAAGGTGGACCGCATATTCCAACCATTTTCCTGTATAGGAAAAAGTCGGGGGACGCGGGTCACCCGAAGGGCACCCGCGTCCGCCGAGAGGCGCATTCCAAAACCAAAACCCCCCAAAAAATGAAACTAAGACCTAAAAATTAATTCTAAATGGATAGAAATGCAGAGTAGGATGTGTAAAATACCTGGATAAGACGGCGTTCGATTCCGACGGTCGGATTTTCCGCAGCGACCACGGGAAATTTTCTTGTCAAAAGCTCCTTTTTCAACCTCAACAGTGAAACGGTAAAAATGACATGGTAAAAGGTCTTTTTATAGGTTTTTTGGATGAATTAGTTCATTTTTTACCATGAAAAGATGTTTTTCGATGTATTTTTGCCTATTTTAAACAGGTATGAGTAATGTGTTGCTTTTGTGCAGGACAAAGGGATTTCGACGGAAATTGTCATTTTTCACGAACAAAAATATCAGAGTCATCTTTTAAGCCCTTTTCTGACTCCTAAAACATGAAAAGATCGCCGAGCATTTCTTTTACACTCGTTAAAACGGAATTAAAAGACGGTCCCCTTTTAGCTCTTTTCTGACCGCAAAATCAGGAAAAGATTGCCGGGTTTTTGTCGTTTCAAACTCGATAAGGAAATAAAACGACGTGTCCTTGATCGCTTTTTACTTTTCAGGTCAACGAAACTATTATGAAAGTACTCCTTGGTCGCAAGATCAAGCGGTTCCCCCAGGTATTATTTTATACTTTTTCGGGCTTGAGGGACACAAATGTACGAAAAAGTTCAACGTGGAGTCTCCTTTAGTTTTTTTTCAGACTCTCTAAAATTGAAAAACGCCGAGTTTCTCCTATACTGGGCTCGTTAAACTTTTACAGTAGAGGACCTGTTCAATTACAAACAGGAACGAACCACTCCTTCCTAGGGTTCGAATTTAAACTAGGTTGGACTCGTCCGAAGGATGAGCTTATAATCAAGCATATGTTATCCTCCTCAAGCTTGTTAAAAATAAAGAGGTACTTGCCAGAAATGGTGGGGGAAAAGAGAGAAGAATGAACCTGTTTGTTACCTTTTGTCTCGAAAGAAACTTTATTACCACTCTTGAACACGACACTTTTTCATTCACCTGGGTTGGGAAATCTTTTACCTCACAGTTGATCAAACCACTTTGAAAGTCTTTAACCGGGTTCCGGGGATTAACTTTGAGTTATTCGTCACCAAGCCATCTGTCGTGTCGTTATGTGTTCAAGAGGTCTGCAAGCAAAACTTTCATCTGCAAAATACTTGTCATCCATTTGACCATCCCTGAGTCAGTCCTTACAGCAACATTTCTTCAACTTGAACAATGATTTCGTGTTGCGGGCTTGCCTACAATGGGTCGCTTTCTATCGACATCGACACATTATCTAGAAAGATGACTTAGGAATCGATAGTACCTTGAAGTCTGCATGCATCAATGGCAGGTTTCTCGCCTTTGACGTCAGTTTACATCATTGAATTTCGATCAAAGGATTCCGTGAAGTGTTCAACATCAAAACATCTATTCACATTTCACGGGTTGTGCTTGGTACTTTGAGAACCATTGACATTACTGGTGGTCTCTCTCACGCTTGTTAACAGTTTACATCATCGACTGGTAATCAAGTGGTTTCTAACATGTTCGACATCAAATCATTTAATCACATGGCTAGAATCGTACCAATTCGGGAAGTAGAAGTGAAGACCCTGGATCTAGTTTCTACCATCCAGGCTGCGAGGAGTTTTGTATTCATTATCTATGTAGACTAATCATAAACAGATGGCTGCGTCCATACTGTGTCTACAAAAGTCTATAAAAATGATGTACTGCAAGATCATTCCTGTATCAGAGTAGTTAGTCCATTAGTTAAAGTTTTGAATCTGAGTATGGGAATGCCTACCTCAGTGATGATATAATCTTATACATGTATTTTGTGTTGAAAATTGCAGGTTCCAACCAGGACATCCACAAGATAATCCTTGAAATGATAAAGCGCTTCACCCTTCCTAGAATTACAAAACCCTAATCTATTCCAGGCTTCGCACTTTAGGGGGCAATCTGTTACACTAAAAAATGTCACCATGACTATTTACAGTTAGTATGGCTCAATCAACAGTCATGCTACCCCCTTAGGCAAGTCTTATGCCTCTGCTATCCATCTCAAACTCAAAGAAGAGAGAAAGTCTTGTAAAAAATGTGTTTATCTCTGGGGACGCAGGTTCTCTCAAGCCTTACCTGCGGGGACGCTCACAATGTTCACAAAAGATGCGTCCTAGGATGCTCTGTATGTTAAGGGATAGGTGCGTCCTTCTGTAAAAGGCAAAATGCGCAAGTTTCATCTTAAAAAAGTTACTTGTGGTTACTTCTAGAACTTTCTAGAGGTCGGTTTGATGAAATGGATGCGCCTCCAGTTGGTTCATGTATCCCTATTAAGGAGGAACTTATCCCATCAATAAGGGAGCTATCCCACCCAAAGAGGGGGATTATCCCATTGATGGTGGACCTGAATAACCTCTTTACAGCACTATAAATAAAGACATTGAGCCAGAGGGAGGGGAGGTTGAAGCTATACATTTTCTTTGGGTAAATGCTGCAGGAATTAGGACTCCCATTTAGAACCTTGTGAGGAGAGATTGTCTTTGCTTGATTCTACTTGGAAGTGGGTGAACTTTGTCAAAGTAGAGGAAAACCCTTGATGGACCCTGGGAGGAACTTGCACAACACCAAGGCCAGGTTGTAAGAGTTTCTTTGTTTCGTTATTAATACAAACTGGTTCATTTTTCTCAATAGCTTGTGTTAATGAGTTATTTCATGTGTTCCTTGGTCTGCATGTTGAATATATGTTTTATTATATGAGATGCAAGTGCTTGGTAATTGTTTGATTGTTTGTGGTTGCAGGAATTGATGTGAAGGAGGAGCTCATCCGGATCGGCAAGGACGGACTACAACAACAGCGTTTTGGAATAAGGTAAGCCTAAACACTTGTAGTTTTCATGTTTTAAAAGATGTATTTAGAGAAAGATTGCTCCATTTTGTCTTGTTTGTCGCTAGAGAGTTTAGACTCCTAGGGAGGTCAGTTGTGTCCGCACAAACGACTTTTTCCGCCACGACACCAAGAAACGACGAAACTGGAAGTGTAATCGAAATATATTCATCAAAAATGTAAATAAAACACCCTTTGAATAGAGTGGTCCATATTCCGCGGCCAGTTCAATAGTAGCCTTATCATTTATACATAAACAATTACATCTGGTTGACTAATCATAGAAAACAAGTTTGCCTTCAAAATAATTCAACTGCTGTAAAAGGCTAAGGCATATCCCGCGCAAGGGAACCGACTGTTCCTCACAACCCAACAGGGTAAGCCGGGAACACGAAACCTGGGAATACGAAAACATATGCAAAACCATGAGGATCCTGTCCTGGGAATCCTCGATCAGATTATAGAAATCTGGAAGCCAGTAAACAAAAAAAACCAAGCATGTATGAATCACAGCCAACTCAGGCACAATAAGGGAAACCCCAGTCATCGCATCAGGAACCTATGGCCGATTTGCATACCTGGCACGCGGCGGAGGAGGTCGGAACGCTGAAGGCCCGTCAACCCGCAAGCAGAAAGGTTGCATCGCTACAATCCTTACCTTCATACGCCCAAATGACAAGAGAAAAACTGTTAAAAAACGCATGCAGAACTAGCAGTGAAACCCGTAAGGAAAAAAAATAACATATGGCAAAACTGTGGGCTAATTTCTAAAAATGAAACATTACCTGCATGGTAACTCCGGGGAATTGAGCATGAAACCTCTGAGTTGTAGATGAAGCCCTAGAGGAGGCGAAAAATGAAAACGAATCCAAAAAGCGAAGAGACAAGCAGGTTCTGGAAGCTATTCCAGAACCAAATGAGCCGTGAGGGAAACTCCAAATGTTTATGAAGAGTTCTCAAACCCTCAGACGGATCTCCGCTCTCGGATCTGAGCCGATAGATCCTCACTGTAGAAAAGGAGTGGGAACCATAGGCGAGAAGGCCAAGGGTACAAAGAACGGTGGGTTCACATGGCCAAGCAGGTGAGCCAGGACACCTGTGCTGGGGCATTAAACAGCTGCCCATGAAATTTAATAGCAACCAACAACTCATCGCCGGAAAAGTTACCCGGTAGTAAACGATGCAAACATTCCGATTGCCAAATAAATACACATGTAAACCATGCAAACGAGCCGAACCGTGAATCAATTAACTATATAGTTTGACAAGGAAATGAAATATATCCAAGTGGTTATCAATTCCGAACGGCTATACATAATGACATACTATGTGCAACAAACAGTTACGTTAAGATGTTATGTAAGGTTATCATAAGTTTTACCATAAAAAAAAATTACTTTTATGTATTGTGGAAGGGTCGTGACAGTTACATAATGATTTTAGTATTTCCATCTCCACACCGTTCCGTGAATTTGCTGTTGTACGAGAGCATGACAGATTATCTAAGGAGTTGGTTTGTCTCTTGTTGGATTGTACGCACAAATTACCATATCTACATCATCAATTGTTTCGGTTATGTGTTATTGGACGAAGCATGCGAAGGTCAATTATAAAATTACTATAGTTAAATTTTTTTATAACTTTTTTTTTAATATTATATGTATTTTTAAATGTTCTTTTTACAAGTGGAAAGCATATTTTTCAGAATTCCATTAAAAATATTTGCATCATTATTATTTTTATTACATTCTTTTCAATAACCTATATATAAAAAAAAAAAAAATGTTTTTATGACTTTTATAAATTATTGAAAAAAATGTTATAAAAAAACAAACTATAGTAATTATTTCACCCAAGTAAATAAAACATAAAATATGAGATCCTATGATCGGAGTATATATATATATATATATATATATATATATATAATATTTTTTCCTCTTATCTAAAAATATCTAAAATATCAATTTTTTTAATTTATAAATTTTTTAATAATTTAATTTCTATCTACTTATAATTTTTAACTAATTTTCTAACTAACCTAATTTTATTCAGATATTATAAAATCCTTTATGTAACTGATTTTCCATTTAATTATTAATTAACTTATAATCTTTGATAATACTTTTTTACTTTATTTAGGCATTTAATTTATTCATATATTATTAGGTCCTTTATTTAACTAAATTTCCTTTTAAATAATATTTAACTTATAATTTTTAATAATATTCTTTGAACTAAATACCCATTAAAAATATTTTATATATTTTAAGGGATTGGTCCTAAATATTAATAAAATAACTTTGACCCCGGTCCTAGAGTCAAACTAGCCGTTGGAGGCTCTGCTCAGACTATTTAGCTTGCTAAGCTTGATCTGGTTCTTCAACTTGTCCTGACGATGAAACACACTAGTTGGTTCGAAACGCGTCGACAAATGGTATTCCATGTGATTTTCGCCGAAAAATCTCTCACAAACTTGATATGGATCACACAAGCCTGAACTCTATAATTTAATTTCTTGTTAACATGGATTATATATCTATATATATATATTGTTTAAGATTTTCATATATATTTATCTATATGTTGTTTCAGATGAGATTGAATTGTATTTTTTTTTCAAATATTAGTGTAAACACTTATCCGTTATATGAAATTATAAAACATCTCACTACTCTTTTTACTATTTTATATTTATTATTTTAATAAATGATATGACAAATTAGGTTAGTATACAGTTGATCATGAAAATTAGAGACAGAAAGGGAGAGTGAGATAGGAGAGGGGAGCATGGAGGGATAGGAAGAGAAGGAGTGAGTAGTGGGGGAGGCAAGGGGACAACAAGGGAGCGGGTGCGAAAGATGGAGGGAGGAGAGAGATGGAGGGATAGAGGCTAAGGGGGTGGGAAAGGAGGAGGGACAAAGAGGAAGAGAGGGAGTGAATCGTTGGGGGATGGAGAGAGGGAGCGAGGAGAGAGACAGAGTGGGGGAAAGGGGAGAGATGAGAGAGAGAAATGAGGGAGGAAGGGGGATAGATTAGAGGGAAGGAAGGATATACAGAGTGGGAGAGGGAGGGGGAGGGGGAGGGAGGAAGAGGGAGCTAGTAGTGGGGGAGGCGAAGGAGCGGGGGAGGAGGGGAGGAGTGGACATGAAGGTACAGAGAGAGGGCGAGAGAGAAAAGAAACATAGGGAGGGACAGAGATAGAGGAGGAGAGAGATGGGGGGAGGGAGAGAGAGAGGAGGAGAGAGATGAAGGGAGGGATGGAGGGAGGTGGAGATGGAGGGAGGGAGGGAGAAGGAGAGAGGAGGGAGGCCAAGGGGGTAGGGGGAAGGTGGGGGGATAGGGACAGAGAGGGGCAGTGGAGGTGGCGAACAAGGAGGGACAAAGAGAAAGGGAGGGAGTGAGTGTTGGGGGGATGAAGAGAGGGAGTGAGTGTTGGCGGGATGAAGAGAGGGAGGAGGAGAGAGATGGATGGAGGTAGGCAGGGGAAGAGAGGAGAGTGAGAGAAGGATATGAAGAGGGGGAAAGGAGGTGGGAGGAAGAAGGAGGGAGAGGAATATAGGGAGTGATAATGGGGGAGGGAGAAGGATAGAGGAGGGAGATCGGGTTGTGGGAGGAGAGGGACAGAGAGGAAGAGAGGTAGCACGTGGTGAGGGGTATGCAGAGAGGGAGGGGGAGAGAGATGAAGGGAGGGAGGTAAGGGGAGAGAGGAGGGAGGCCAGGGGGGAGGGAGAGGGAGAGAGATGGGTGGTGGCAAAGGTGGAGGGATAGAGAGGAAGAGACGGAGGGGGGTGGAGAGCAACAAGAAGGGAAGGAGAGAGCACGAGAGGGGAGAGAGATGTAGGGAGGGAGAGAGGGAGAGATGGGCGGCGGCGAAGGAGGAGGGATAGAGAGGAAGAGATGCAGGGGGGTGGAGAGCGACAAGAAGGGAGGGAGAGAGCATGAGAGGGAAGGGAGATGTAAGGAGGGAGATGGATGATGGGAGAGAGAGAGGAGGAGAGAGATGGAGGGAGGGATGAAGGGAGGGGAAGAGAGGGGGAGATGGAGGGAGGGAGGGAGAAGGAGAGAAGAGGGAGGTAGAGGGGGTAGGCGGTAGTTGGGGGGATAGGGAGAGAGAGGGTGGTGGAGGTGGGGAAGGAGGAGGGAAAGAGAAGAAGAGAGGGAGTTAGTGTTGGGGGGATGAAGAGAGGGAGGAGGAGAGAGATGGAGGGAGGGAGGCAGGGGGGCAAAGGAGAGTGAGAGGCAAGAGGGCAAAGGAGAGGAGGGGGAGGACAAGGGAGGGAGAGGTAGAGAGGGAGCGAGTAATGGGGAGGGAGAAGGAGAGAGGAGGGAGGTCGGGTGGGTGAGGGGAGAGGGAGGGAAGCGGTGAAGGAGGAGGGACAGAGAGGAACAGAGGGAGCGAGTGGTGGGGGATATGCAGAGAGGAATGGGGAGAGGCAGTGAAGGAGGAGGGACAGAGAGGAAGAGAGGGAGCGCGTGGTGGGGGTATGCAGAGAGGGAGGGGGAGAGAGACGGAGGGAGGGAGGCAAGGGGAGAGAGGAGAGAGGGAGGGGGGTTGGCAGAGAAGGAGGAGGGATAGAGAGGAAGAGACGAAGGGGGGTGGAGGGCAACAAGAAAGGAGGGAGAGAGCACGAGAGAGGAGAGAGATGTAGGGAGGGAGAGAGAGAGAGGAGGAGAGAGATGCAGGATGGGAGAGTTAGAGGAGGAGAGAGATGGAGGGAGGGATGAAAGGAGGGGAAGACAAGGGGAGATGCAGGGAGGGAAGGAGAAGGAGAGAAGAGGGAGGCAGAGGTGGTAGGCGGTAGGTGGGGGGATAGGGAGAGAGAGGGTTGGTGGAGGTGGGGAAGGAGGAGGGACAGAGAGGAAGAGAGGGCGTTAGTGTTGGGGAGATGAAGAGAGGGAGGAGGAGAGAGATGGAGGGAGGGAGGCAGGGGTGAGAGGAGAGTGAGAGAAGGATATAGAGAGCAGGAGAGGAGGGGGGAGGACGAGGGATGGAGAGGAAGAGAGGGAGTGATTAATGAGGAGGGAGAATGAGAGAGGAGGGAGGCAGGGTGGGTCTGGGGAGAGGGAGAGAGAAGGGGGGAAGCTGTGATGGAAGAGGGATAGAGAGGAACAGAGGGAGCGAGTGGTGCGGATTATGCAGAGAGGGAGGGGGAGAGAGACAAAGGGAAGGAGGCAAGGGGGGAGAGGAGAGAGACGGAGGGAGGGTGAGAGAGGAGAGGGAGATAAGGATAGAGAGGGGGTCAGGAGGGGGGAAGGAAGAGGGAGGGAAAGGAAGAGAGGTAGTGAGTAGTGGGGGAGGGAGAAGGAGAGAGGAGGGGAAGAGGGGGATAGCAGAGGTAGGGGAGGTGATGTGGGGAAGGAGGAGGGACTAAGAGGAATAAAGGGAGCGAGTTGTGGGGGGGATGGAGAGGAAGGAGGAGACAGACGAAGTGATGGAGGTAGGGGGAAGTGGAGAGAGATGGACGGAGGGAGTAGGGGAGAGAGGAGAGTGAATAGTGGGTGAGGGAGGGGAGGTAAAGGGAGAGAGGAGAGAGATGGAGGGAGGGAGTCAGGGGGTAGAGGATAGGGAGAGAAGGATACAAAGAGAGAGAGAGAGGTAGGGGGAGATAGGAGATAGAGAGAAGGATAGAGAGAGGGGGAGAGTAGGGGAGGGGAAGAGGAAGGGAAAGTAAGAGAGGGAGTCAGTAGTGGGGGAGAGAGAAGTATAGATGAGGGAGGTCGCGGGTAGGAAGTAGGTGTGGGGACAGGGAGAGGGGGGGGGGAGTTGGGGAGGTGGGGAGGCAGGAGGGACAGAGAGGAAGAGAGGGAGAAATTCATGGGGGATATGGAGAGAGGGAGGAGGAGAGAGACAGAGAGAGGGAGGCAGGGGGAGACAATGGGGGAGGGTGCTCAGATAGGAAGGGTGCAAGTGGGGGAGATGGAGAGAGGGAGAGGGAGCGGGAAGAGGAGAGAGATGGAGGGAGGGAGGAAGGGGAGAGAGGAGAGATATGGAGGGAGGGAGAGAGGGAGGGATAGAGAGACGGAGGGAGGGAGACGGAGGGAGGGAGACAGGGGGGAGAGAGGAGACAGAGAGAAGGATAGAGAGAGGGGGAGAGTAGGTGTGAGGAAGAAAGAGGGAAAGGAAGATAGAGAGAGAGTAGTGGGGGAGAGAGAAGGAGATAGGAGGGAGGTGGAGGGGGTGAGGAGTGGGTAGGAAGTAGGTGGGGGGATAGTGAGAGAGGGAGGGAAATGTGGGAGGTGGGGAAGGAGGAGGGACAGAGAGGAAGAGAGGGAGCGAGTGGTGGGGGGGATGGAGAGAGGGAGAGGGACAGAGCGGGAGAGAGGAGAGAGATAGAAGAAGGTGGGTAGGGTAGAGACGAGGGATATGGAGGGAGGGAGACAGGGAGGAGGAGAGAGGAGAGATATGGAGCGAGGGAGGAAGAGAGAAGAAGAGAGGGGGAGATGGAGTGATGGAGGGAGAAGGAAAGAGGATGGACGTCGAGGTAGTGGGGGGATAGAGAAATAGAGGTGAGGGGGAGGGAGGAGGTGTGGAAGGTGGAAGGACAGAGAGGAAAAGAGGGAGCGAGTGGTTTGGGAATGAAGAGAGGAGAACGAGAGAAGGATATTAAGAGGGGGAAAGGAGGAATGGAGGCAGGGGAGAGAGGAGAGAGACAAAGGGAGGGAGGGAGGAGGAGAGAGGAGAGAGATAGAGGGAGCGATGTAGGGGGGGAGAGGAGAGGGAGAGAAAGATAGAGAGACTGGAAGAGAAGGGGGGAGGAAGAAGGAATGAGAGGAAGGGAGGGAGAGGAAGGATAACAAACTCAAAAATTATGACCCTAGAAGAAGAAGAACAAGGCAAGTTAGAAATAA
This sequence comes from Pinus tabuliformis, assembly GCA_031772625.1. Classification (NCBI taxonomy): domain Eukaryota; kingdom Viridiplantae; phylum Streptophyta; class Pinopsida; order Pinales; family Pinaceae; genus Pinus; species Pinus tabuliformis. The sequence continues at coordinate 920,409,559 of CM062816.1, forward strand.
TGGGCAATACAGAGAGAGACGGAGGGAGAGAGGCAGGGGAGATAGGAGAGAGACAAAGGGAGGGAGGGAGGAGGAGAGAGGAGAGAGATAGAGGGGGCGAGGTAGGGGGAGAGAGGAGAGAGAGAGAAAGATAGAGAGAGTGGAAGAGAAGGGGGGAGGAAGAAGGAATGAGAGGAAGGGAGGGAGAGGAAGGATAACAAATTCAAAAATGATGACCCTAGAAGAAGAAGAAGAAGGCAAGTTAGGAATAATGGACAATACAGGTACATTTATGCTAAGTAATGATAACTATAAAAATGGAAAGAAGAAATGAAGTCTAAGTTAATGAACGTAGGATTTGATTTTTGGAATTTTATGTAATGGTTAAACCGAAGCTCCTCCATCAGGTGAATAATTACAAAAGAATAATGTAGCATTAAATGAGATCTTTGGTAACATACCTAATTCAGCATTAGGAAATATTATGCACTATGAAACTACAAATGAAATATGGGATAATATTTAGGAAATTCATGAAGGAGGAACAAAGGAATATTGTTCATTAGAAGAACCAACAAGTAACCTTATTTCTAAACAAAATAATGATGTAACAAAAGATAATTATGTTATGTCAGATCAAGTTACTGATTCAAAAGAAAACATATTAAAGGAAGATATTCATCTTATAAGAATACTCATTCTTTCTTTGAAAAGGATTATTAATCTTAAGAATAAGTTGCAGGCATATGATAACAAGGATCATGTTACAGTAGAATCTAAACAATATTTTGAAGGACTTGAAGATAAGATCGTCTCTCTAGGAGCAATTCTAGAAAATGCAAACAAACAAAAAGAAGAGTTACTTGAAGTATTTGAAGAAGAATATAATGGGTTGAAGAAAGAGGCCATCACATTAAAGGAGCAATTAGAAGAAGGAAGAACGGTTGAAGAAGGAATGAGGAAGTAGTATCAGGTAAAGGAAGAACAATATGAAAGAATGGAGGTTGAGGTAAACATTCTAAAAGTTAAATTAGAAGAAAAGGATAAACACTTAAGATTTCACGATAGTGCTAATATTTTGGATAACATTCTTAGTAGTCAAAGGTCTCCTGCCATTAACCCTAGGCTTGGGTTTCATGAAACTGTAAAAGGAGAATCTAGTTCACAGCATTGTAAAAGGATCATGAAGGATAACAATATGAAATATGAAATTCCTTTGAAAAAGATAAGAAGTCAACCAGATCAACATCCAAGGAAGATGAATTTTCAAAAGAAATAATTTTCTCCCAATAATAGAAAGATTAATCAATTCTCTCCTCTCATCAATAATGTTGAATGTTTTATATGTCATAAGTATAGACATGTTGTAGACAATTTCAAGGGAAAATTGTTTCGGTCTCAAGAAAATAGTCACTTCATAAGATTCAGATCATTAGTTACTAGGTACTCAAGTTTCTTTAAGGGATATTGTTTTACTTGAAACATATTTCGTCACAAATATATTGATTGCAATAGAGGGAATATGAAACAAAAATATTATGATTCCTATGCTCCCTTTTCTGGTCATATAAGATGTTATGCTTGTAGCAAATTTTGGAATGTAGCAAACTAATGTAGGAAAAAATAAATAGATCGCCACATACAACATGGAAAACGATCATATAAGAATATTGAAGTAAAAAGACCTCAGAAATATGGATCCACCAAAATTTATCATAATAAGTAGAAAGAAGAAGAACATATAAGATTTGGTCCTGCCCTCTATTGGTTTGAAGATGAAGATGAATGATACATAGACAATGGATTATCTCATCACATGATAGGAGATAAGAATAAGTTTGAGTCTCCCAGGAATAACAAAGATGCTAAAGTTATTCTTGGAAATAATTCTATAGCAAAAGTCTTGGCAAAAGGTAGAACCAAAATTAATAGGTATAAAAGAGCAGCTGACACTTTATTTATTCAAGGGCTAAACAAGAATATTCTATGTGTAGGTCAAATGGAAAATAAAGGAAATGTAATTGTGTTTACTTCATCCAAATGCAAGGTTATAGATGAAGAAAGTAGATAGGTCATAGCAATGGGATACATAAATCTAGACAAACTATACGTGTTTAAATAAATGAATTCCGGTAGAAATGAGGAGGATACTTCCTCTTCTTCAAACTCAAAATAAAAGAATATGGTCATTACTACAGTACATTGTTATTAAAATAATACTTCTCATAGTAATTGCAAAAGTGATGTCAACTACATGACCTTAAGAAGAGAAGGAGAAGATTATCAAGATCACTGATATATGATCTCAGGGGTAGCTATACATATGTATATCTTGATGATGATTCCCATGTTTTCTTTATATTCATGTTGCTTATATTACTGGCAGTGCATCTGATGTAGTAACAACAAAGAGGAACATACAATATAGGCTCAGGGGAAGCTAGTGTTATGAAAATTGAGTATTTTACATTTTGTACACTGTTCTTATGAAGGATAGTTGCGTATATATGCGAATTTTGATCTATATAGTTGTGTATCTTTCTCTGACATGAAGAAATAGTGGGACAAACTCAGTGCTCAAGGGGAGAATTTTATATAATAGTGCATTGTTGGCATCATGAATTCCTGCCCATTCCATGTTGCATGATGATGTTCATGATAAGTATATAGATTATTAATGACGTATGGTTGTTACCACTGAAGACACATAGGATTTTGTTAGTGATTATGAATTCTTGGATGTTGGTTAAAGTTGCACATAGTGAAGTTAAATTTAAATAAAGGGATATGTTGTTGTTCTTCAAAATATTTATATTTCTTTGATGTATGGGGATTATGGCTCCTCCTACAAATGGAAAGAGCATGTTGATCTTGATGATATGAGGTCAATACGATGAGTTGATAATAGATCTCTATGGAACAATCTTATTTTGTTGCTACAATTGATTGATATTCTTGTTGCAGGTGCCTATATGGTGTATGGTAGTTGTTGATGACTATCATGGTCTTGCTACCTCACTTTTGAGGTGTTTTGTTTTGGTTATAAATGTAATATTTGTCTCTTTATTTAAAGGTCATCTAAAGATCCATGATGTAATAATTGTAAAATTCAGTAATGTTTTGACTATTGTGGTCAAGTCAATTATGTATGTAATCCCATTATTTTGAGCATTTTACGTAATGTTGAGTCAAATATGTAACCCCATTGTGATGCGTGATTGATGTAAGCATGACTCCTTGGTGATAGGAAAGGCCATATTTGGTTGAGTCATAGAGTCATGTATTTTCGAAGATTCAACATATGCTCCGGCGGAGCATGGTTAGTTTATAGTATTCATATTCAACATATTAGGTCTACAATGCTCATCTCTACAAAGGGAGTGTGAAGGCTTCATTATGCTTTGGTAATCCCTTTTCCATTGATGTCAAACGGGGAGAGAATCTCGGTGTTTGAAGAATAATTCTTGGAGAGAATCTTGGTGACTTGGGAGAGAAACTTTGTATGTTTACAGGTATTTACATGTGGTGGTGACTAAACACCAAAGTGGTTTCCATCAAGTCCAAAGGGGAAGACCATTAGAATTATGACTAAAGTGTTGTCCTTGATGGTGGCCTACTTGATTAAGATGTCAACATGATGGTAGAATTATGATTATACAGGTTGGTACAAATGTGACAGAGAAAATGGACAAAGGAATATCAATTCAGAGACATAGGAATGATAAAGGCAAAGTTTGGGAAAGTATACGCAGGTCCTATGAAGAAAGGTCGCGTACATATCCAGGTATGGTGAATAAGTGTCGTGTACATATTCCACACCATGGTAATTGGAATACCAGAGGTCTTTGCAATGGTATTGGCCCATAATATTGAATTCGACAATGGATATTTGAACCCATCAAAGAATACCATTGACATTACTAAAGGATTGGCCTAAGGTATTGGCTAAGGCATAAGATATATAAGGAGAGTGTTAGTGTGTGAAAGTTGTGGTTTATTGATGAACTCATTCATTTGAAAGAAGTGTTCACCAAGGAGTAGGGAAAATGTTTAGATCTGATAGGTCTAAAAGAATCGTAGAGACTAATGAATATGCTTGCTTCATCTTTTATGATTATGACTAACAATGATAGATTTTTCATGGTAATGATACTATGACATGAATGTGTGATAGTAAGGCTTGTGAAGTGTGTGTTGTGATTTCACCAAAGCAATGATTTAGTGATTATAAATATATATGCATGTTTGTCTCTGAGAAGTCACATACATACATGGATCTACTTCTGGGTAGTCGTGTATCCATTTTGTGAAACTTTAGAATCTGTATGCAAGTGTCAAACATGAGAAGTGCGTACATACGCAGATGTTCTTTGTAATATTCATGTATAAATATTAGGGTTTGTAGTATGAGATGATAATGATGGCTGATTTATTTTGTTATGTTTTTTGTTATGTGTCAATGAAGTCTCTCTTATGATAATATATGTTTAACAATGTTGGTTGGGTTGAATTGTTTATGGAGTGGCATGTTGACTGGTGATGATGCCACTATGTGGCGATAGGTATTTGGTTTAGTGACATGTGATGGTCCCAGTATGTGATTCATTGATTGATTCAATGTGATAATGACTTAGACTTAGTTTTTCAGTATTTTGAGATTTGTATGTAGGTAGTCTTCACGAGAAATGCGTACATACAAAGGTATGATTCATAAGAGTAAATTATACATTCTGACATACGATTGATCAGGATTTACAGTGACATGATCTAATTTATGTGATATAAATGGTTATGCACTGATATGATATGTTATGAATTAGTTTGATCTAGTTCCATTGGTTGATTAAGATTCAGTTACTACTTTGATGATTCAATTGGTTATGTGATTGAGTGATTTGATATAGTATGTTATTTGATATTGAGCTTAAATTATGGAAGTGCATCTAGTCTAAAAATATGGTGAAAGGTGGCCTACAAGTTTGATGTTTTGAGTTAGTTTAATCCAGTATGAAAAATTATGAAACGTGGTTCACAAAATAGCTGAGAGTTGGAGCCTTGAGTTAGGGAGTCAAGGATTTCTTCCAGTGGTAGCTGGTAAATCTATTCAGGGGTAGGAGATCCCTTCCAATGGGTGTTAGAAAATGAGATTAGGGGTTTGCAACTCCCTTCCAGTGGGTGTTGGAGAATGAGAGAATGTTGTAGCTTTCTGTAACTTGCTTCCTGCATAGAGGTATGAGTCTGTGCCAGTACAATATTGTAATATGTTTTTCCCTATAATAAAAGAATAAGATATATATGATGACAGTTGTGGTTTTCTCCTACTTTGGGTTTCCACCTAAAATCCTGGTGTCCTCATGTGTTGTTGTGTTTCTTATGTGTGATGGTTTATTCTGCTCGTACTATTCATGGTTAATGTTTAATTAATGCCTAATGAATTAATGGTGCACTGGTTCAAGTTAAATGTATTGTGAAATAAATAACTAGTTAAATGGGTGTATTATGTTTGTCTTCCTCGTAGTTGTGTGCATACGTTATTGTACTTAATGACAGTAGCATACAGAAATTCGAATAAGAAATTGAAAGGTTTATGTGAGTTTTAAAATATTGATTCACCGACCCCCAGTATTTTTCCCAACCTCCATCAATTCTCTAGAATGTATATTTTGTGGGCCTTTGATGATTCGTTATAACAAAAAAATATGATTTCATTCCTAAGGGATCAAGATTGTTCCTCTTATATTTAGGAACATGAATATAAATAGGAGAACCAAACATTCTCATGTGTCCAACCTGTGGCTTCCTTTCAGAGAATGTTTCTTCAAGATCCATACCTACTTGAACTTTATGAGGGCTTCTATTTTGAATGTACATGGTTTTTAGTGATGCTTCACCCCGTAAAAAAATGGCAATTCCAAATCATGCATGTTGTCCTTGACAGACTCTTCAATGGACCTATTCTTTCATTTTTCTACACCGTTCTAATATGGATTATAGGGTACAATTAGCTCCCTTGTAATCTTATTATGCCTATAGACTTGTGTGTGGTATAGATCAAAGTGCCATGTAACCCTTAGTATGCGGTATTTAACAGTTGGTAAATTCATCACTCACCAACACCCTATGTAGTGGACTAAACCACTCGGAAACCCTCATTTCATTAACTTAGTACAAAGTTTTTATAGTTGAGCATAATTTGGTGTGGAATTATGCAACAAATATTTATTTTACTATGTTGCTTTTAGTAATTATTTAATGGGAAACCAATAATAGTATAAATTCCATTTAACCAAAAAGAGGTTCTATGACAATACTATGCAAATATCTAGCTTAAAGTTTGGTACTAAGAAAATAACAATAATCTCACAATAATGATTAGCTAGATGTAACATCATTATTTAATTAATTACATTTAGTCTCATCTCATGTATAGGTCCATACCTTTACAATACATATAGTGCAATATATTTATGGAGAATGTAATTTAGTTCAATTTAGTTTATGAAAGAATTTGAGTGTAGGTGTGGAGGTAACTTAGTGATCTCTTTACAATATATAATCTAATATAGATTATATATAGAGAGAGAAATTTAAATTAATTGGGTTTGTTTTGAATATTTTGGAGTAATGATTATTATTCTCTCCCCTCAAATTTCATTTTTGAAAGTGATTTATAAAAATGATATGATAAAAATTTTCAGAATAGATTTTAACATTATTGTTGAGTTTAATTCTTTTACTATTTAGATAGAAAAATCAAGTAACTCATATTAATGGTAATGAAATCCCATCATGCTTGAATGCTATTTTTTTTCTTTTTAAAATACTTTTTGCGTTTAATAATTATATAGAATGGCATAGATAGGATAATTGACATAACTCGGGTAGTTCAATTGGAAGCCATGGGATCTAAGAGTTCTTGTAATAGTAGTAGTTGTGAAACTTCACTAGTCATATTTTCCTAATCATTATATTCGATTAAAAAATCCAACCTCATATGATTAACATGAATAACCACTTACCACTAGAGACAGGTGACTAGTATTTTTGATGGTCAAAAGCACAAAGAGGAGTTATGGAGGTGAGCTTCATTGAAATAATCTAAAAAAAAACATTTCCAAATATTAATATAATAAAAGTGAGGAAATGAAATCTGATTACAAATTTAGATATGTTATTTCCCACCATTTTAACTGAAGTAATTCGTACCATCACCTAGCTTTTCAAGGACTACACATAGTTGATGATTTCCTCTAACACAAATGTAAGCTAGTATATAACATACAACGTAATAATAATTTTCAATTCAATCGCTCAAACTACATTAATCGTTAATTCAACCATCTTTAAAAAAACCATCGACTCAGAAGACAAAACCATATTGATCCATCATTAATTTAGAAATCAGATGTAAGTCATCAATTCAACAAATATGAAAAGAGAGAAGATTTTTTTAAGATCTCACTAGACTTTATAAGATTTAAATGACAACATAAGAAAATATTCCTTTTACAAAATTGTGTCACGATAAATATGTTTTACATTAATGCACCTACTGCCTTTTCTATATATGCATTTTATTGATACTTCAGCTTTTTTAGTGTTGTGAAAGAAACTATGTAAAAAGAGCAGCAATATTATGCTTTTGAGCAACCAAGAATAAGGTTTTGTAGAACATCCATGCGATCACTAGTCTATGGCCTTTTGACTTATATTTCATTGAAATTTAATGGATATAAATCTCTTATGCATTGAACTAATAAATTATTAATGTTTTATACGTATATATACCCTTTCCTTCTAGCTACGACTATCTATAAACTATCCTCTTCTTGATCTCATGTGGATATAACCCTTCTGAGAATACAATGTTGCATTTGACCTCTACTTCTTCTTTGCTATTGTTGATGATCTCAAAAGCCTCAGGTTCGTGTATGAGAATTGGAGGAGCTTCATGTTCACTTAGGTCACGAGATGTTCCAGTCAACAAGATCGATGCATGGAAACACTACACAAGATTAACAACCGATGTTAGAAAAGTGTGAAAACGCTGAAAAAATTCAATCGAGTGAAACATCATACAAAGTAAAGAATGAATAAACAGATCTCATATGCACAAAGAAGTCATGGAAATGATGTTGCATGAGTGGATCCATAAAAGCACTAATTAATTGTAGACAATTTTTCCTCACTCCGTTGCAAATACGAAGATAAATTAGTGTTGAAAATCGGATACCTGTGGGATCCATAAAGGCGTCATGCATTGCTCGCAGATTTATTGTTGTATGCATAACACATAATATAGGATATCCCACTGAATAAACCCATTTTCCAATTCCAATAAAGGCATTAGTGTTGGAAATAATACTGAGAGGGGGGGTGAATCAGTATTATCAGATCAATCAAACTTTTCAATGCTCAGAAACATATACGCTACTTCAGTTAGGTGAACCAGCGTGTACACGCTACTGTGATTAAGTAAAACAGAGTATAAGAAGAAAACTCATAATTTAGTTAGCTTATTCTTCAGTTAAGTTCATCAGGACATTATTCACCACATTAACAGTAAGCAGGTGCAGTATAACAGAACAGATCAAAAACCACACACATGAACACCAAGATATAAGGTGGAAACCCAATGTGGGTGAAAACCACCTGCTGCAAGTTGTCTCTATCTTTCTTTAATAAGAAACTTCAGTTTACAATATTTTGTACTGGTGCAGCCTTGTACCAGTACGCAGGCTACAACCTGCAGAAGGCTACAACCTTCTCTCGTTCTCCAAACTTCCTTGGAAGGGAGCTCCAACCCCCTTTGCTCTTGTACTAGCCAAGATACTAGTACGTAGGTGCTGGCCTACAATCTTCTTTCTTTCAGGTACCACCTTTCATACATTTTCAGACTGGATATTCCTGAAGCACATCATTCAATCTGTAGAACCCAATTCATTCAACTTTCATAACAGATCCATGAAGCATAAAACAACCAATACTAGAATTATCAAACTTTGAATCACTGAACCACTGAACCCTGTCAATCACCAGATACCAGAACCCAGAGCAGTCTACAGAACTCTGCAATAACAGTCAGATCCAACTGCAAACCCAAAAATCAAGCTTTAAGAGATATACGCTACTTCAATGAGCGAAACCCGCGTGTACACGCGTTTTTACTTAAGCCAACCTGCGTACAGATCTAAAAATAGATTCTCTCAACTTGCAGCTATACCAGACATCAGTTAGATCCAGAACATAATATTGCGACAGTATGCAGATCTAGAAATACGCATAATCAACCATATCATAATAGAGCATTTCAAACCATTAGATCTCGATTTGTCCTTAGATCTAGTCTTCCATCCGCCGATGTGATTTCTCCTTAGCTCATATCAAGCAACCCGAACCCTGCATATCAGATCTCTTTCTCTCTTAGATATTCAAGCCTTGTCAAAAGATGATTTTGCCTAATGATCTTCTTCTCCTTATATAGCCTTAGGCCTTGCTCAATACCAAGAGCCAAAACCATAGTAACACAATACCATCAACTTTAAAACTAGGGATCGACACGCCCGTCGAGACATAATGGTCCGAAATCATAGGCACAACTTCCAAGGACTAACCACCATGGACCAAAGGAACCTTTCCACATACACGCGCTTTTTCTGAATCTAACTAGCGTGTACACGCGACTTGGGCTTAACGAAACGGCGTGTATGAACTTCCTTGGCATGCTGTACTGAGATCTGTCTTCTGATTAAGTTGCCATCACCTGTACCAACCTCTGAGCACCTGTACCAACCTCTGAGTGAGTTGCCATCAAGGACAACACTTGAATCATAATGCCAACAATCTCCCCCTTTGGACTTGATGGCAACCACCATACCAAGTCATTCTCCCCCTTTGACATCAAGGGCAAAGGGCTGTGCTCCCCCTGAGGACATGCTGATACCTCTGCTTGCTGTGCTGACTCATGCTCCCCCTGACAGTAGGCCAGATCTGCAAAAGATGTTCTTCAACAGGACTTATACACCATAAGGGACCTTCCTATCACCAAAAGACTCAATACATACATCCATATTCCCTACCAAGAAAGGGACATATCAGAAACAACCAATTATATTACATCATTCATCCCAGGCATAGTGGGGAAACCAACATAGGCCGTTACATGACCTTGACATCATAAAAGAGATATGACAAGAGAGAAACATGACATAGAGACAACAGATCTAGACCAAGACTTATGAAAGTCACCAGCAGCATATGATAAACATCTTTTTAGATCAGCAATCAGGATTTCTTTCCGAGCTCCTTTTCCTGAAATCAACAACCAAAACATCTGAATGCCAACAAAACTTTATGAGACTTTTAAGCTGCTCCCCCTGAACCTGTGCCTGCTACACCCCCTCAAACCGTGCTTGAAGAATTCTGACATACCCATTGCTGTTCATGACTCCAGAGTTTGCCCTTGCTGCTCAGAACTCCATATACGCGTTTTATCCTGCACAAAACGGCGTATGAACGCGGATATACTCTCTGAAACATGCGTACACCATACACGCGACTTTCCCAGCATAAATACGCGTGTATACGCGTATATACCTTTCGTAACTTGCGTATACCAACTTTTCTGTAGAACAGACAAGCTTCAACAGCAGGATGAAGCATCAACTACTCCCAGCTTTTGTCTGAGATATTCAAAAGTTTCCCTGGGCAGTGGTTTTGTGAGAATATCAGCAACTTGTTCCTTAGAAGGAACATACTCCATCTTGACCTTCTGCTCAAGCACTTGTTCCCGAAGAAAATGGTACTTGATTGGTATGTGCTTGGTCTTTGAGTGCATGACTGGATTCTTTGAAATGCTGATTGCACTTGTATTATCACATAGGATAGAGACGGGTGGAGTGCAAGTGATTTGAAAGTCCTGCACGGTCTGCATCATCCAAAGAAGTTGTGTGCAACAAGATGCTGCAGCCACATATTCTGCTTCAGCTGTAGATAAGGCAATCGAACTCTGCTTCTTGCTGAACCAAGATACTAATCTGGAACCCATGAAGAAAGCACCACCACTTGTGCTTTTCCTATCATCCACACTTCTAGCCCAATCTGCATCTGTGTAAGCATGAAGAGTGAGATCTGTATTTCTAGGATACCATAAGCCATAGTTTTGGGTCCCTTGAAGATATTTGAAGATTCTTTTGACTGCCTGAAGATGAGTTTCCTTTGGGTTGGCTTGAAATCTTCCAACCATTCCTACTGCATGTGTAATATCTGGTCGAGTACCTGTCAAATAGAGCAAACTCCCAATCATGGATCTATAAGTGGGTTGGTGAACTGCTGCTGATTCATCATTTGCACTGAGGCTGCATCCTGTAACCATGGGAGTACATACTGGCTTTGACTCTTCCATGCCATACTTCTTCAAGATCTGCTTGAGGTATTTGGTTTGAGACAAGAAGATACCTCCTTCATTTTGTTGGATTTGCAATCCAAGAAAATATGTCAATTCTCCAAGAAGCGACATTTCGAATTCTTTCTGCATAACCAAGGCAAAGTTCTGACTCATAGTCTCTTCATTGCTGCCAAAAATAATATCATCTACATAAACAACAAGAATTAGCAATTTGTTATTTTCAACTTTTATATAGAGATTGCTATCTGCTGATCCTTTTGAAAAGCCTTGTTGGTGAAGATATTTGTCCAACCGATAGTACCAAGCCCTTGGAGCTTGTTTGAGTCCATAGAGTGCCTTTTTCAATCTGCAAACAAGGTTTGGATCATTCCCAAGAATGAAACCATCTGGCTGCTCAATATATACTTCCTCTTCTAAGTCTCCATTCAGGAAGGCTGATTTCACGTCCATTTGAAATACCTTGAAGTTTTGAAAGCTTGAGAGAGCAAGGAACATTCGGATGGCCTCAAGTCTTGCCACAGGAGCAAAGGTCTCTTCAAAATCTATTCCTTCTTGCTGTGCATACCCTTTACAAACAAGTCTGGCCTTGTTTCTAATTACTTCTCCATTTTCATTTAATTTATTCTTGAAGACCCATTTCGTTCCTATTACATTCTTATCTTTTGGTCTAGGAACTAATTCCCAAGTGTTGTTCTTTTCGATTTGCTCAAGTTCTTCATCCATTGCTTTGACCCAACCTTCATCTTTGCATGCCTCTTTCACATTTTGTGGTTCAGTGGAGGAGAGTAATGCCAAGTAGCTTGAAGCTTCTGCAAGTGTCCTTCTTGTTTGTACTCCTGCTTCTTTCTGCCCCACAATCTGAGTTTCTGGATGATTCTTTTGAACATATCTGGATGGAGTCTTCTCTTCCGTTCTTGTCTGCTCCTCTGGTTCTTCTTGAGATTCTTCTTCTTCTTGAGGTTCTTCTTCTTCATTATTTCGCCTTTGAGAGTAACCTTCATCTTCTTCAATGTCTTCATGATGAACTTGCCTAGGAATATATCCCTTCTCATCAACCACTATATCAATACTGTCAACAATTCTGCCAAGTCTTTTATTGTAGCACTTGTATGCTTTCCTATGTGGAGAATAACCAAGAAGAATGCCCTCATCTGCTCTAGGTTCAAGTTTGCCAAGTTGCTCATCAGTATTCTTGATATAACATTTTCTCCCAAAGATTTTGAAGTGCTTCACGGAAGGAGTTTTACCACTCCAAAGCTCATGAGGTGTTTGAGTGCTATTTACTCGGACATTTGTTTTGTTAAGAATAATAACAGCAGCATGTGCAGCTTCACCCCAGAAGGTTGCAGGAGTACCTGATTCATCGAGCATAGCACGAGCCATTTGTTGGATAGTTCTGTTCATTCTTTCCACAACCCCATTTTGCTGAGGAGTTCTAGCTGTAGAGAATTCTCTTCTTATCCCATGTTCATTGCAGAAATCGAAAAATTCATTTGATGTGAACTCCCCACCTCTGTCAGATCTGAGGCACTTAATTTTGTGTCCTGATTCATTTTCAGCCAATGCTTTGAAGGATTTGAATTTTTCGAATGCTTCATCTTTGTGCTTCATAAGCCCTAACCAAACAAACCTTGAGAAATCATCAATGAATAATATCAGATATTCTTCTCCTCGAGGTGTCCTTTTCCTAAATGGACCACATACATCTGTATGGACTAGCTCAAGAGGCAAGCTAGCTGATCCTTCCTTCTCTAGAAAGTTAGTTCTGGTTTGCTTTCCAAACTCACAAGATTTGCATATGGTGTTGTCTGGAATTTTGATATCTGGAAGATCGCGAACTGCCTGATATTTGCATGCTTTCCTTATTTGTGAGAAACTTAGATGTCCCAACCTTCGATGCCATAACCAGTGCTCTTCATCCTTGCTAAGATAGCATTGTTGTTGTCCTTCTTCAAATATGTACAGATTATTTGGAGTTCTTTTGCCCTAGAGAACTGTTTTTCCTGTATCAAGATCACGAACAAGACATCCATTCGATCTAAAAATAACCTCGGTTTTTTGATCACACATCTGGCTGACACTTAGAAGATTATGCTTCAATCCATCAACATATAAAACATTTCTAGCCTTGACTTTTTCTTTCAAAGGAGCAATACCTTTTCCTTTTATAGTTGCAGGAGTATCATTTCCAAAAGAAACTTTCTTTCCCTTTTCTAAAGTAGAATAAGATTCAAGTTTTTCTTTATCACCTGTCATATGTTTCGAACATCCACTGTCAATGTACCATAGATTTTCCTGTCCTTCTGCATAAAATGCTATCCCACATCTTTCTGTTTGAGGTTCCTTTATTCTCCATGTTTTGATGCTCGTGGCTTGTTCCTTTTTCTCCTGAAACCTGCTCCTGCATTCAGAGTCTTTATGACCAAAATTATTGCAAATAGAACATTCAACTTCATTTTCAAGAACCGAAAAGTTGTTATAGGTCCTTTTTGTAATCCCTGTCATACTTCTTTGTTTTTGAGCTTCCCTAGTCATGATTGTTTTATATGCAACACATTGAGCTGCTCTGTGACCAAAGTTGTGGCAAGAAAAGCATTGTCCATTGAAGAAGCTTCTGCGGTTATTGAATCTACCAGCCAACTGATTGTAATTTCTATTTTCATCTATTCTTGAGCCAAACTGAGAAGATTTTACCTGTGGTTGGTTGTAGCTTTTGTTCATCCTTAAGGAGGATTGTCCCTGATAGTTTCTGTTTGTAATTCGTCCCTGCTTTACCTGATTATCTTCATTGTTCTTCCGCTCATTTCTTCTTGCTGCATCAAGATAACTTTTTGAGGTGGATGCTTGAGAGGTTTCTCCATTATAGCCCAAACCTGTCTTGTTTAGAGGAGACCGCTGCACACTGATAATCTCATCCAAAGTTTCAGATCCTTTGACAAATTTAAGATTAATAGCTTTTGTTTTCTCAATTTCTTTTTCTCAGCTGGATCTGTAGGAGTAGCTGAAGGAAAAGCATAGCATGTTTCTACAATGTTCCAAACTTCTGTACCAAGAGATTGAAGATATGCAGTAACTCTTACCTTCCAATAATTGAAATTTGTCCCATCAAAAATTGGTGGCCTGATTGATGCTTCTTTCTCGTAGCTGCTCATGATGAATGATCTACCTTCAAGCGATCAAGCTTCTCTGAAGGACCTGCTCTGATACCAATTGTTGGAAATAATACTGAGAGGGGGGGTGAATCAGTATTATCAGATCAATCAAACTTTTCAATGCTCAGAAACATATACGCTACTTCAGTTAGGTGAACCAGCGTGTACACGCTACTGTGATTAAGTAAAACAGCGTATAAGAAGAAAACTCATAATTTAGTTAGGTTATTCTTCAGTTAAGTTCATCAGGACATTATTCACCACATTAACAGTAAGCAGGTGCAGTATAACAGAACAGATCAAAAACCACACACATGAACACCAAGATATAAGGTGGAAACCCAATGTGGGTGAAAACCACCTGCTGCAAGTTGTCTCTATCTTTCTTTAATAAGAAACTTCAGTTTACAATATTTTGTACTGGTGCAGCCTTGTACCAGTACGCAGGCTACAACCTGCAGAAGGCTACAACCTTCTCTCGTTCTCCAAACTTCCTTGGAAGGGAGCTCCAACCCCCTTTGCTCTTGTACTAGCCAAGATACTAGTACGTAGGTGCTGGCCTACAATCTTCTTTCTTTCAGGTACCACCTTTCATACATTTTCAGACTGGATATTCCTGAAGCACATCATTCAATCTGTAGAACCCAATTCATTCAACTTTCATAACAGATCCATGAAGCATAAAACAACCAATACTAGAATTATCAAACTTTGAATCACTGAACCACTGAACCCTGTCAATCACCAGATACCAGAACCCAGAGCAGTCTACAGAACTCTGCAATAACAGTCAGATCCAACTGCAAACCCAAAAATCAAGCTTTAAGAGATATACGCTACTTCAATGAGCGAAACCCGCGTGTACACGCATTTTTACTTAAGCCAACCTGCGTACAGATCTAAAAATAGATTCTCTCAACTTGCAGCTGTACCAGACATCAGTTAGATCCAGAACATAATATTGCGATAGTATGCAGATCTAGAAATACGCATAATCAACCATATCATAATAGAGCATTTCAAACCATTAGATCCCGATTTGTCCTTAGATCTAGTCTTCCATCCGCCGATGTGATTTCTCCTTAGCTCATATCAAGCAACCCGAACCCTGCATATCAGATCTCTTTCTCTCTTAGATATTCAAGCCTTGTCAAAAGATGATTTTGCCTAATGATCTTCTTCTCCTTATATAGCCTTAGGCCTTGCTCAATACCAAGAGCCAAAACCATAGTAACACAATACCATCAACTTTAAAACTAGGGATCGACACGCCCGTCGAGACATAATGGTCCGAAATCATAGGCACAACTTCCAAGGACTAACCACCATGGACCAAAGGAACCTTTCCACATACACGCGCTTTTTCTGAATCTAACTAGCGTGTACACGCGACTTGGGCTTAACGAAACGGCGTGTATAAACTTCCTTGGCATGCTCTACTGAGATCTGTCTTCTGATTAAGTTGCCATCACCTGTACCAACCTCTGAGCACCTGTACCAACCTCTGAGTGAGTTGCCATCAAGGACAACACTTGAATCATAATGCCAACAATTAGTTGTTTATGCATTCCATGAAAGGATAAGATGTATGGATATGACAATTGCTTGAAAAATGGTTTGGTTAATCATTGTATGCCATTATTCAAATCTGAGGAACCCTGAGGTATTGTGTCATACACCTCACCCGACACACACATCGTCATAATAACATCAATAATCTAGTGGTCGTGGTGTACTGGAGTTGCACATATGATGTACCTCTGCAGATAATGGTGATTGTATCCCCAGATGCATAGTCAAGGTGGAGAATGAGGCCAATGTGGTAAAGCAAAGTGTGGTTGTTAATGGAATCTTTGATACTTGAAGGAAAATGTTACCTATTGGCAAGTCTTTTCATGTGCACATCATATTACGCTCGAATGTTTTTTACTTTAGGGAAAAGTTGTTCTAAAAATGAGGTGTGAAAAAGCAAATTCACCAGCCCTAATTTGTTAGTTTTAATGATGAATATTGCATCCTTGCATTCAATTCTTAATTGAGTTCAAGTTTTACGACGAAGATTCACTTTATTCTGTGCATGATACTTTGGAGATAGGCTTCGGTCTTATAGTGTACTCCACCTGCAGATGATGAAATAACCAAATATAAGTAGTGAACTCTATGTTTCGACATTAAATTCAACCTGTACTTCACACATGAGGTTTTAATCTTACACTATGCCCCACCCATAAGTAAAAAGAGTGGAACATTATTATTGTGCAAGAGTTGGTTGATATTGAATTGTTCCTTTCTTATCTTATTTCTCTAAAATGAGATTAAAACCTAATAGCTTATCTTAATCAACGCGTTAAAATAATGAGATTATATTTTACAAAAATTAATTAATCTAAAAAAATTTAAAACCATTACTAATTAAACCTCTAAATATCATATTTAAAAAAAAATATTTTTAATGTATTAAAATAAAAGTGTTTAAGGTTTGTTGTAATCTTCTCATCTTTGTTTTAGAATTGAATTAGTGATGTCAATTACAAGTGGAAATTATATGCAAGTGGAAATTTTATTGAGTAACACCCCTTGGATTAAGATTTCTCTAAAGTATCAAATGGAAATGTCTCTATGGAGGCAGAATAGTCAATGAATGCACATGAAAGTTGACTGAGCAAAACGAATAAATAAAATGAATATATTTTAGATTGAAAATTCCACTCAATGTTTCCATGATATTATAAGAGAAACTTCAATATTACAGGTGAGGCCAATATTCTATAAAGTTTAACCTCTAACCATTAGTTGGGCCACTAACCATAAATGAAGAAATAAATCATGTATGAATAGCGAATTATATAATGAATTTTTCCTACTTACATCAGTGTTGCTCACTTAATGCTCAAACGAAATGATTTTGTAACACCCCCTAGCTAATTATTCATGTAAAAAAAATATAAGACGAAGGTAATGGGACACATATTCTAAGATGAATGGTGGGAAAAACATCATAGTAGGTGTCACTTTCGCTTTATTTATGGCTAAGGAAATTGGCAAAGGAAATGGAAAAAAAAAAGGCATTAATTGGCATTTATTTATGAAAATAATGGAAAATAGGAGAAAAGGAAGGTTAAAGGTCATAAAACTGTCTGAGGAGGAAATTGAAAGAAAATGAAGAAAAATAAGGAAAATAGTGGCCTTAATGATAAAAAGGCTTCAGAGGATCACTTGACAGTCTTTTGTCAATTCAATTTTGGGGCTATATTCTATTGTCTCATTCTCTCACACTTAGATTATCCTTGGAACATGCTTAGAGCGCTCTAGTATTCACTTGGATTGGAGAAAGAAGGCAAAGGAAAGAAAGAAAGCACAAGGGAATATTTGGAACAGTAACTCCAGTTGGATTTCTTTGCAGTTATTAAGTTGTGTGTAAGACTTCCTTGCTTGTTTTGGAATTCATGGTACATGCATCTAGTTTCTTAGTTATGTGTTGTCATTCGCATGGAGGATTCCCTAGATTGACAGTGGTTTGAGCCTTGTGATTTCCTCAATATCCATGGTGTTGTGGGTTTCCCACTTGATTGGTTTATTATTGTTTCTCATGCACTTATGGTTGTGGTTTGAGTCACTAGTTCTTGGAGCCTTGGTTTGACAAACACTTTGGAAGCCCTAGAATAGCTTGGGTTGAGTTACTAATCCTGGAACCTTGGTTGGAAAAACGATCTGGAGCCCTTGGTGGGTTAAGTTACTAGTCAGAGAACCTTAGCTGGATAAATTCTCTATAGCCCTGTGGCAGTTGTGGGTTGAGTTACTAGTCCTAGAGACTGGTTGGAACAAACACTATAGAACCCTCGACACCTCGGGTAGAGACCGATCTAGTTGGTGTTGGTGATTTCTAAGCATGAGGTGGAATCACTGGATGATGGTTGAGGTGGTTTGGCATTTTGAAGACCCAGTTTGGTTTTAGTTGGTTTATTACATATGATCATACATTCATGCTTGGAATATGGCAAGGGGGTGATTGGCTGAAAGAGAGATTTGGTTCAACCCAATCTATGGTCAGGTGGTACGTGGAAGTCCCTAACTAGGTTGGATTTTTCATATGTTAATAATAAATTGTTTTCTCTTTTATTTCATGAGTATTTACACTTGTTATTATGTCTCTTTGAAGGTTTTCCATCATTGTTATTATTCTGGTTATATGTTGGTTATAAGCATGGTTTTATAACAGGTTCCAACTATGGCTCCTCATATGTTTGAAATTTTTATGAATATTTAATGAATGCATCAAATAATAGATATTATTGGAGCTACTATGAGAGTTCATTAGACCTTCTTGGTGAATCTCAGATAAGTTCCAGGCCCCTATGTTCAAATATGCATTCATTACTTGTAGATTTCATGTTCACGATATGTTTGACAAAATGATTGTCATGGTTAAGCTTGGTTAGATAAATTTATTGACTAAGTTTTTTATGAATGGATTTGTCTTGATGTTATATATCATTCTAGAAAGTCTCACTAAGTTTTGGGCAGTGTTTGGGAGACAAGCCCTGAAAAGGTGGAAATTATTTTGGGGGTGCAGGCTTAGAACTAAAGAATTAGGACTACATTAGCTACCTTGTAAGCTTATGCATGTGACTGCAGGCTTACATTCACATGGAGGCCTTTTTATGCATGCGATTGTGGGCCTAGATCACTAAAAGGGCAAGTTAGCTCAGGGTTTGGGCACCTGGAGTGGTTGTTTAGCTATGAATGTTCTTGTAGCTCTTGAGGGAGGTAAACGAGGTATTAGTTTGTTGATTCCACTTCCTCAATCATACTTAGGAGGTGGAGTCATATCATTGTAACTCTTCATCACATGTTTACCAGTTATACTGGAGAAGTTGGAAAAACATGGAAGGAGGGTGCTAGAGAGTGGTAACAGAGCATGGTTCAAACACGTGGACTGGATATGGTTATGGATATCCCATTCAGCCCATATGGCTAGATGCATTTTTTTATGTATGAATGCATGTTCATGGTTATGGTTATGAATGCATAGTAGGTTAGACCTACATCATGGTGGTCATTATGCAGTTTCTGTCATCATGATGTTGTTGGTATGTTATGATGTCTATATGTTGGGTGAGATGGATGTTGATGCTACTTTGGATCGGTTTGTGCATATAGTTATGGTTATGGTTATGATATTCATGTATGAGTCGATATAATTGTGATATTGTGTCATACTAATATGGACTGACTTGTGCAGATGTGATAGCCTCCCCTGAGATACATTGAGGTATGAGTGTGATTATGTCATATCTTTGGTTTATCTAACATGATATGTTTACAGTTTGTCTCAATGTTTGATTAATTGCATTATATCTGTATGTATCTATAATATTTCATGGAGGAATTATCTTGTTTTAAGATTATTTTACTATCACAATATGCGTTGGGACAACAAATATGCACTTGAGTGTAAGTCGGTGCTAGTTGTAGTATTATGATTAATGACTGTGAGTTGATTATGGCATGACTATCAATCTTGGTAAAGGTTGATTTCAAATTAATATACATTATGTCTTGATCTTTGGAACATGTCACTTACATGTGTGAATAGTTGCAAGGTAACATGCTTGGTATTAGCATGACAAGGTAATAGTTGATTTGTTTATATGAATAACAATAGGGTGATTTGATAGTACATATAAAGACTCCATTGTAGTAAGGAAAAATATAAAGGAAAGGAATTGGGTGAAAACTCATTTGGCTATGTTTGGAGACCTTTTGTTCCAAATGAATGAGTGCTTTGCATGAATACATGAAGTCTTCTTAACCTTTATTTTGGCTGACATTGTGTGGATATATGTTATATTCATGAACATGTATTTGACAGGTGTAACATCTGGTTTCATGTTATGGGGGATTCATAAAGGAATTGGAGTCCCTTGAGAGATAGCACATGTATGTGTTCAGTTGCAAGGAAGTGTGCTCAACACAACAAGGTAAGGTAACAAGTATATTGTTACATTTATGTGTGCACTAATAGCTACGTGTTTATGGAAGTATGATGCAGGGGAATGCATGGAAAAAGAGATGGCCATGGAATCATGGAGAAGGGTGAGGTTGATCTTTCCCTTGGAGGCAATGGCAACCCATGGGGTTGAGTCCTAGTTTTTTTTTACTAGTCTTGTGATATCGATGCTTTGTGATCTATTTGCACTTGATTTACAGTTTATTTTATGTCTGGTACATGGCCATGCCACTTTGTTTGTGGTATTATAATGTTTTTGGTTTTTCATGGTTTTCTTCATGTTTCTTCTTGTTCTTTCCTTTTATGTTTTGGGGGACTTGATAATTCATTGGGGGAAGAGGGAAGTTAATGGAGCTTGGGAAGCATTACATGAAACCCAATAGGTAATGTAAGACTTGAATGAAGCTTCGTGCATGAGTAAACTACAGTTGAAGGAAATAATATGATAGTCAGTTCGATTGGTTGGGTCCATTGGGGTAAAAGGATGGTGGTAGGACATTCATGAGAAAGGTGATAGGAATGGTAAAGTGAATGAATCTAAGGTATTAGATGTGTTGGCTATGTTGAGAATTGTCCTTCTCAATGTTGTGCATCTCATGGAGGGTAAAGAGAGTTATCTTAACTTTGACCTTACAATATTAGGTAATTATGTTCTAATCTAGATTATGTTGATGTCTATATATGTATACATGTATGTGTGTATGTCATTGTCTGACAGGGTTGTTAGGGATCATGATTATTTTATGCTAACGATTATATATATGTAAGTATGTATTTCATTGTTTGACAAGATTGCCAAGGATCATGCTTTTGGAGGAACAATTTCTTATGCAGGTCAATGGCATGAAGAGGTTCTTGGCTTTATGAGGAATCACGTGGGAAGAATAACCTGGAAGATCCATGAGGTTAATATTGCATGGATGAGATTTGATAATATATGCTTGTACTATGCCTATGTTGTTTTATGGATATGTAACGATAAAGGATACATCAGCTAAATCAAATCATTGTGATCGACGACATGCTGGAACATGAATGGATAGTGGAAAGACGCTAGAAGCTAGGTTGTCTGCTAGAGAGAGTGTGGTCTCGGTCTCTCCAGGTGAAGTACTACTGTTGTGTATATGTTGTACATGTTGTACCTGTGGTGTTGTGTACATGTGGTATGGTGTACATGTATTATATGCAGTGATGTGTCGATGTTGTATATCTGATGTTGTGTATAAGCCGTGCTATGTACATAACATCGGTTGTGATTTTATAAGCTATTAAAATATCTTTTGAAATACTATTATAAAATAAAAAAATACAATTATATAACTATATACAATTTTTTCAATTTTTAATTTTTTTGAAAATATAAAATATAATTAAAAAATAATTCAAATTAATGCAAATTAAAAATATAAAACATAAATTAAAAAATAAAAGGATAACATGTTATCTAACCTTTTTAGAAATAAACGAATGAATAATAACCTCTAACTTATAAATAAAAATTAAATTAAAAAAATTTCATATTGATGGAAAACCTCTGCTAATATTTTAAAAAAATTTCACTTTATTTGGAAAACCTCCACCAGTATTTTAAATACCCCAAGTAATTAAAAGCAATAACGAATGGAAATCTCATAAATGTAACTCATGGAAGCGCTTTTAATGAAATTCAAAAATTTATTTTTACAAAACATCCGAGTAGCGAAAGAAACTAAGCCATATAAACTATACATACTAAATGATGCTATGATTACAATGTCGGTAGCGAAAGAAACTAAGCCATATAAACTGTACATACTAAATGATGCTATGATTAGAATGTCGTGTATTCTGATAGGAGGATTTGGTGTTCAACCTTAAAGATGTATCATTGTATTGTATAAAGCGGATTTCCCAGAGACTGGAAGATCCGGAATTCGTTCAGTGATAATCTTTGTTTCGGAACGGTGCTTTGGATCGTTGTATGAAGATGCGGGATTGTTGACATTGTGGGTTAAATCTCTTTGCATGCTATATTGAATTGGATGCAATCTTCCATCATCTACAAATATGACCATGAAGTCGATGAAGAATACGAGAAAAGTTAGCCTTAATATGATCGATAATTAATATGACAATTAATTAATTATCATTCTCCAATTTATTTAAATTTTCCCTGCACATATGTAGGATTTCAAAAAACCCTAACCGTTATCTCTATATTTAGAATAAAATTTGACAACCTGGAAAAAGCATGGCACACCAACTTCAAACCCCGAAAAAGCAGGATACACGAAGAGGAAAAGCTGGAAAATCCGGATATACGTTATCTTCGAATCAGTATGAGACAACACTCACCTATTTCATCTCTGTGTTTGTCTATTATTATGTTTCTGTGTCACTGTGTGGGTTTGCATGTATGTCATTATTATTTTTATTTGTGTGTTTTTCTTTTGGGTGAAATTAAGTCTGTGAGCCACAAAGCATGAAGCAAGGATGTACTATTCTATAGCATAACCAAACCATCCAATGCAGTCTCCATGCTACTTCTCGATGGATGGATGAGGTGAGGTAGATCTCGTTTTCATTTCTTTTATTAAATCTCTTTCATTTTAGTATTATGAATTTACTGATTATATCTGAATTTTTTTTTGGTGTTCTTGATTATTTCAGCGTCTTTACTGCGCATTTAGAAAGGACAAACCATGGAGTGAACACGACTATGGAGCAAGCAGTTTTAAGGTACCTGGTAGTTACTTCTCAATACCTTATTGATTGTAGTGTAGTTGATTTAAATATCGATTTATCTATAAGATTCAGAACTCTTTGGTTAAAAAATATAAAGACCTGTTTCTAATTTCTAGATATGCAAATATAGAAATAGCTATGAAAAATAAGTATAGTGTGTGATTTCTCTCTGAATTACCTCATAATTGAAAAGAGAGTGGTAGGCACTCAGGGCAGAAAAAATAGTTAAAAGGCACCTTGCAGTTACTTCTCAATACCTTCTTGATTCGGGTGTTGTTTCTTTAAATATCAATTTACAACTCTTTGGTCAAAAAATGTATCTGCATACCTAATACAAAGTTGGGCTTCACAGAATATATTGAGAACATCAAGAATAAGTTGCATCTTGAAGAATAAGTTTTCCCGCTGTCGAGCTCAATCCTTCACGTAGATTTAGGAATCAGGAAAATGAAGGAGAATTACTGAAGCAGAAGTGGTTTAATAGTTCTGAACAAATTTAATTTAAGCGAAGAGTTTTATTTTCAGATTTCAGGTTGCTTTTTGTTTGAATTAGTTTTTAGTTTATATGTTTGATTTCTGGGTGGTGGCCGTACTCTTAAAACATTTTTAATCTTTATCTTCATAATTTTGTTTCTATTTCCTAGCTGCCAACAGAGTCTTTCTCCATTCATCTTGAGGT
The DNA here is from genome assembly GCA_031772625.1 of Pinus tabuliformis. NCBI lineage: Eukaryota > Viridiplantae > Streptophyta > Pinopsida > Pinales > Pinaceae > Pinus > Pinus tabuliformis. The sequence goes on from CM062816.1 coordinate 920,433,510, forward strand.
TGGGTTGGGCTTAGCTATTAAGAGTTTGGAGATACAGAGTCCCACAACTCTGCCATCACTCGCACACCATGAATTAAGCCATGTATTATGAATTTACTGAGACAACGCTCACCTATTTCATCTCTGTGTTTGTCTATTCTTATGTTTCTGTGTCTTTGTGTGGGTTTGCATGTATGTCATTATTAGTTTTGTTTGTGTGTTTTCCTTTTGGGTGAAATTAAGTCTGTGAGCCACAAAGCATGAAGCAAGGATGTACTATTCTATAGCATAACCAAACCATCCAATGCAGTCTCCATGCTACTTCTCGATGGATGGATGAGGTGAGGTAGATCTCATTTTCATTTCTTTTATTAAATCTCTTTCATTTTAGTATTATGAATTTACTGATTATATCTGAATTTTTTTTTGGTGTTCTTGATTATTTCAGCGTCTTTACTGCGCATTTAGAAAGGACAAACCATGGAGTTTAAGGTACCTGGTAGTTACTTCTCAATACCTTCTTGATTGTAGTGTAGTTGATTTAAATATCGATTTATCTATAAGATTCAGAACTCTTTGGTTAAAAAATATAAAGACCTGTTTCTAATTTCTAGATATGCAAATATAGAAATAGCTATGAAAAATAAGTATAGTGTGTGATTTCTCTCTGAATTACCTCATAATTGAAAAGAGAGCGGTAGGCACTCAGGGCAGAAAAAATAGTTAAAAGGAACCTTGCAGTTACTTCTCAATACCTTCTTGATTCGGGTGTTGTTTCTTTAAATATCAATTTACAACTCTTTGGTCAAAAAATGTATCTGCATACCTAATACAAAGTTGGGCTTCACAGAATATATTGAGAACATCAAGAATAAGTTTCATCTTGAAGAATAAGTTTTCCCGCTGTCGAGCTCAATCCTTCACGTAGATTTAGGAATCAGGAAAATGAAGGAGAATTACTGGAGCAGAAATGGTTTAATAGTTCTGAACAAATTTAATTTAAGCGAAGAGTTTTATTTTCAGATTTTAGGTTGCTCTTTGTTTGAATCAGTTTTTAGTTTATATGTTTGATTTCTGGGTGGTGGCTATACTCTTAAAACATTTTTAATCTTTATCTTCATAATTTTGTTTCTATTTCTTAGCCGCCAACAGAGTCTTTCTCCATTCATCTTGAGGTTGGGTTGGGCTTAGCTATTAAGAGTTTGGAGATACAGAGTCCCACAACTAAGCCATGATGGTTTGGTCCAAATCAACCCAAACAAAATAAATTAAAGATAGACTTCTAACAATTAACTTCTCTCAATTTGAATCCAGACAAAGCATACGTAAATCAACTATATGCACAGCAAAAGAAAAGAGTGACGCTTTGTTATTTCTTCCTAAACCTAATCTGTTTTCTTGGAAAACCCCCTTTTAAGATCACCATAACATTCTGCTAATATTCTAGATGGAATATAACAGCTGACTAGGGGAATATAACACGCAATAGAGGCTAACAATTAACTTCTCTCAATTGCAAACAGGGCCATACAACAATCAAATATTAGCAACAACGAAACAAAAGAATGACGCTCTGTTCTTTCTTCCTAAACCTAAACCTAATTCGTCGTATCGAAAAACCTAGTTTCAAGATGTAGTTACCCTAATCTGTCGTCTTGGAAAACCCTGTTTCAATTTGCAGTGAGTATCATATCCAGTCACGAGAGCGTTATGTTAATATTCTATCTAGGTTGGTTGATTCTATTCAGTTGGATGTTACATAATGATTTTAGTATTTCCATCTCCACACAGTTCTGTGAATTTGTTGTTGTACGGGAGCATGACAGCTTAGCTAACTAGTTGGCTTGTGTCTTGTTGGATTTTACGCACAAATTACCATATCTACATCATCAATTGTTGCGGTTATTTGTTATTGGACGAAGCATGCGAAGGTCAATTATAAAATTACTATAGTTAATTTTCATATAACTTTTTTTTAATTTTATATGTATTTTTCAATGTTCTTTTTAAAAGCGAAAACGTATTTTTCAGAATTCCATTAAAAATATTTGCATCATTATTATTTTTATTACATTCTTTTCAATAATCTATAAAAAAATATAATGTTTTTATGACTTTTATAAATTATTGAAAAAAATGTAATAAAAATAATAATTATACAAATATTTTTAATGGAATTTTGAAAAATACGTTTCTGGCTTGTAAAAAGAACATTGAAAAATACATATAATATTGAAAAAATTGTTATAAAAAAACAAACTATAGTAATTTTTTTTAACCTAAGTAAAATAAAACATAAAACATGAGATCCTATGATCCGAGTGTATATATATATATATATATATATATATATATATATATATATATAATATTTTTTCCTCTTATATAAAAATATTTAAAATATCAATTTTTTTTAATTTATAAAATTTTTAATAATTTAATTTCTTGTTAATATGGATTAATTATATATATATATATATATATATATATATATATATATATATATATATATATATATATATATATATATCTATATATAGATATAGATATATATATTGTTTAAGATTTTCATATATATTTATCTATATATTGTTTCAGATGAGATTGAATTGTATTTTTTTTTCAAATATTAGTGTAAAAACTTATCCCTTATACCAAATTATAAAACATCTCACTACCCTTGAAATAATTATTTAATATTTTTTATTTATTATTTTAATAAATGATTGTTAGGATATTCTGACACATAGGAAATAGTTAAGTACAAGTTGGTCTTGTATAGAATTAGGTATAGAGTTAGGTAAAGTGTGTTTCTTTACTATGTACATTTTGTAACTTACAATCCGACGGTCAGGATATGTAGTGATCCGACGGTTCATTCTCTCCTCTGTATTACCGACACTTGATTGATGGCTTAACACCCGATTGGTCCATGATCTCTATTTAAAGAGCATGGAGGGTCATTTGTAGGTTAACCGTTCATGAGAGAAGCTTATGTAAATTTTCATTCTTTTATTAATAAATTGCCTGAAGTGGCCGCGTTGGCTCAGGCCGTGGACTGTTTCCCTCTTTGAGGGTTTTAACCACGTCAAAAGTACTAGTGTATTGATATGCGATCTATTTTTGAGGTGTCCTTTGGTGTTCTATCTGAGGAACTTACCTTGTAGTTTCCTACATGGTATCAGAGCTATTTGAGGGGCGCGTCCGTTGGTGATCCAAATCTGAAGCCGGTAGAACTGCATTCGACTACCGTTTCCTAGATCTACTATTTCTAACTGCTTTTGGGCCGAGAGGACTACTCTGTTGTGTTGGGAGCATCTGTTCTAGTGAGGAACACCTTTTGTTTCACGCGAAAAGGTTTCCGGTAGCCCTAGCTGCGTCATTTTTAAGATCTGGAGGTATACAGTGTTTATTTGCAGTTTACAGTTATTTTCTCTCTATTTATTTCGGTTTTCGATTTATTTAGCCTTTTTTTTATTACCAGATCTATACCTTTCATTTTTGCGTATGCTCTTTGCCCTGCGACTCTGTGCGATCTGGGCAAATCAGAAACAGAAAGGAAGGATTTTTCTCATGCGTATGCTCTTTTCCGCTGCGCCTTAGTGTGATCTCGGAAAATCAGAAACATTGAGGAAAATATTTAGTTTCCAGCTAAAGTTAACTTCGAGCCGCAAGGTTCGTTTGTTTTTGTATGTCTGTGTTGGGTTTTGTGTTTTTTGTTTTGTAGGGAAAAGGAGCTTTCTCAAAGCAAGCACGCAACCCAAAGCATCAACCTCTCTCTCTCTCTCTCTCTCTCTCTCTCTCTCTCAAACTTTTTGTATAGCTCACTTGGTGCAAAACTAATTTATGAGAGTAGAGGTCTTGGGTTCAAGTCTCCATTTTATGGGGGCGGATTTTTCATTTCCGCACATTCCCTCACTTCGTCGGCGACTTCATCAAATTTTCTTTAAAAAGCCATAACTTCTTCATCCGGAAGCCGTTTTCAGAACCGTTTTTTTTTAACAGCCTAATTTTTCGAGATATTTCCATTGAAACACTTAGTTTTAGCATCTATAGCTTCAGCTTTTTTTTAAATTTAAAGTCCATGCCAAGTTATTCTTGACAGCACCAACTACTTCCAATGGTGGTCCTACATTGTGGATTTACTTAGAAGTAAAGGTCTTTACAGAATAGCCACATGCCAAGAGACCAAACCAAAAGATGAAGACAAGGCAGCTAAATGGGAAAATAGGCAAGACCAAGCACGTGGGTTGATAGGAATGTCTATTTCTCCAGATCTTAGATTCCATACTGTAGAACTTGATACTCCTGATGAAGCAATGAAACAGATTACTAAAGTCTTTGGAATTAAAAATGAACTTAAAGCCCATCAACTTGAAAATGAATTGCGTACATTGGACCCCAATAATTTTTCTTGCATTGAAGATTTTTTGTCCAAGTTCAAGATCCTTAGACTTCTCTTGGAAGGTGTTAAGGTTAAGAAAGAAGATAGTAGCCTTATCTACTCCATTCTTACTAAGTTGGGACCAGCCTATTTTGTTTTTGTTTCCACCTTCCATTCTACAAGAGAAGCCTTCATTTCTCAAGGACAAGCCTACAAGTCCCCTTCCTTTGATTCCTTTTGTGATTATTTAATAAGAGAACAAGAAAAACTCTTACACCTTGGTCTTCTTCATCTTGGAAACTCTTCTAAGAAAGCATTAGCCACTTAGCAGCAACCAAATTCAAAGAAACCTAAGAAGTCGTATCCTAAAAGGAATGGTCCTAAACCAAATAAGGGTCCTAAGCAATTTCCGCATCAAAATGAAAAATCATTTCAACAAAATGATAAGACAAATAAAAACAAATGGAAGAAGACTGATAGACATTGCAACTTTTGTAATCGAGATGGCCACTTAGAATCCAAATGCTTTAAGAAGATGGAAGCCTTGGAAGCAACAATGAAGAAGCATAACATCCATTTGGAGCAATCTTCAACTTCAACTTCATCTTCAGGAATGGCACTTTCTGCATGTGGTTGTCAAGCATCTCAGTCTGGCTATGCACTAAATGTATATTCTTCTTCTCATTCTCATGAGTGGCTCATTGATTCTGGAGCTTCTTATCACATGGCCAAAAACAAAGCCATGTTTTCTTCTTTAAATGATTGTAACACCAAAAATATATATGTTGGTGAAGATAGATCTCTTAGTGTTGTAGGGACTGGAACTGTTCATATAGACAATGGTCAGTTTAATGATGTATTATGTGTTCCAACCTTATCCTGCAACCTTCTATTGTATATCAGATAACCCATTCAGGTGAAGGTAAAATCGTTGAATTTTCACCTCACGATGTTGTAATTAAGGACTTAGGAGATCCTAGACAGATTTTAGCTACTGGCATTGCTGATGATTCTACAAGGTTGTATAAGTTTCACAACTTTGGGTCATCAAATCTTCCCTCAGTATTTGTTGCTCATAATGATGAAGTGAGCAAACTTTGGCATGAGCGATTTGGTCACTTAAAATATCGCTCTCTTCAGAATCTATGTAAAGAAAATATGGTGACAAGTCTTCCAATGGTATCTTGCAGAGATGGTGTTTGTTCCGGATGTGTACTCGGAAAACATCATCAGGACAGTTTTGAAAAACGTGCCTCTTGGCACGCCTCAGCCCCTTTACAGCTCGTGCATAGTGATTTATGTGGTCCACTTCCAGTTGCTTCATTCTTTGGCTACAAGTATTTCTTAACTTTCATTGATGATTTCTCCAGACGCACTTGGGTATACTTCTTAAAACTCAAGAGTGAAGTATTTAACATGTTCTTGGCCTTTAAGGCCTTTGTTGAAAAACATTCTGAACATCAAATTCTTAAGCTAAGATCTGATAATGGCGGAGAATATGTTAAAAACACATTCATCAACTTTTGCACTAAGAATGGAATTCAAATGCAAGATACTGTTCCATATACTCCACAACAAAATGGTGTAGCTGAAAGGAAGAATCGCACCTTAAAGGAAATGGCTAATTGTATGCTTCAATCTAAAGGACTTAGCCTTAATTATTGGGCAGAAGCAATTAACTGTGCAAATTACATAATAAATCGCACTCCTACTAAGGTTTTAAAGAATATCACTCCATAAGAAGCATGGAGCTCAATCAAACCAAATGTAAGTCACTTTCGTGTTTTTGGAAGTGAAGCATGGGCCCATATTCCAGATGAGAAACATAAAGCTTTAGAACCTAAGAGTGAAAAATGTATTTTTGTTGGATATTCTGAAGATGTCAAAGGATATAGACTTATTCCACTTAAGTCAAAAAATGTTATCATTAGAAGAAATGTAAAGTTTGCTGAAAATATATCGGCCTGCGAGCCTAGTTCGGCAGATGTGCCACCTCTCCCTATCTCTTCTACTTTTGAAAATATTTCTTCTTCAGATGATGAAAGCGAGGATGAAAATCCTCCCCCACCTTCTTAGGATCCTCCTTTAGCTCCTCAGCTTCCAAAATGGGTCTATGCTACTCGGGATGCAGCAAGTGATCTTGCCGGTGATCCTACAGATCAGCGACGTACACATTCTCAGTTCGAGAGAGCCTCTTCTTTGCTGGCTCAAGCTTCAGTGAATTATGGTCCTGACAGCTTTGCAGAAGCTTCAAGCCATCCAGATTGGGAAGCTGCTATGAATGAAGAATATCATTCATTATTGGAAAATGATACATGGGATCTTGTTCCTCTACCAAAGGGATGAAAACTTGTTAGATGCAAATGGGTTTACAGAACCAAGTATGGACCAGATGGGAAAGTTGATAAACATAAAGCTCGTCTTGTTGCTAAGGGTTTTTCACAAGTTGAAGGCATTAACTATACTGAAACCTTCTCCCCTGTTGCCAAAATGAACTCTATCCGCCTTGTTCTTTCCCTTGTTGCCTCTTTCAAATGGGAAGTCCATGAGATGGATGTTAAATCCACCTTCTTGCATGGTGACTTGCATGAAGAAATATATATGTAACAACCTATTGGCTTTATACAAACAGACTCCAGCCTTGTATGTCGGCTTAATAAATCCCTTTATGGTCTCAAGCAAGCTCCTCAAGCTTGGTATGCCAAAATGGATAACTTTCTTTTAGAAAATGGCTTTTCTGGGTGTCATTCTGACAATACTGTCTACACCAAGAAAGTGGGCAAGTCTCTTATCATTCTTGTTCTTTATGTTGATGATCTTATCCTGACTGGTAGTGATCCCAACCTTATAAACCATGTGAAGTCTAGCCTTAAAAGGAAGTTTGAAATGATAGACTTAGGACACTTACATTATTTTCTTGGTCTTCAAGTCTTGCAATCCAAGGAAGGTATTTCCCTTTCCCAATCCAAGTATGCCTGTGATATTCGACGCCATTTTCACATGGAATACTATAATCTAGCCCCTTCTCCCTTTCATTCTGGAGTCAAACTTTCAGTCACTTGTACTTCTCCTGAAGTTGATGCCACCTTATACCGTCAACTTGTAGGAAAACTTTTGTATCTAACCCATACTCGTCTTGACCTTTCCTTTACTGTTGGCCTTGTTGCTCGCTTTATGTAAAACCCACGTGAAAGTCATTGGAAAGAAACTAAAAGAATACTTCGTTATGTTCGAGGTACAGTTCAGTTTGGGATTCATTACAGTGCCGAAGCATCTCCTCTATTGGTTGCTTTCACTAATTCTGATTGGGCTGGTGACCCTGATGATCGGAAGTCTACTGCAGGTTATGTGTTCACTCTTGGTTCATGACCTATTACATGGGCTTACAAGAAACAAGGTGCCATTTCTCTTTCTTCAACAGAAGCAGAGTATCGTGGTGCCGTAAATGCTAGTAAGGAAGCCTTGTGGCTTTGTCAGATCCTGTTAGAGTTTGGCTTTCAGCAGCAGCATCCGACTACACTTTGGTGTGATAATCAAAGTGCCATTCAACTATGCAAAGATCCAGTCCAACATCAGCAGAGTAAACACATTGAACTGCACATGCACTTCATCAGAAATCTCATTCATGACCATGTTCTTGAAGTGCAATATTGTTCAACAGATGATCAAGTTGCAGACATCTTTACAAAGGCTCTCACAGAGGCGAAGTTCACTAAACTTCGATTTATGGTTGGAGTTCAGAAAGTTGTCACTAAGGGGGATAGGCTCTAGTGCCTCCTTCCTTCTCCTATTGTGTCATATTTGTAAGTCCTTCAATCCTATCCCAAGTTGTTCTTAAGGGGGGATGTTAGGATATTCCGACACATAGGAAATAGTTAAGTACAACTTGGTCTAGTATAGAGTTAGGTATAGATTTAGGTAAAGTGTGTTTCTTTACTATGCACATTTTGTAACTTACAATCCGACGGTCACGATATGTAGTGATCCGACGGTTCATTCTCTCCTCGGTATTATCGACACTTGATCCGTGGCTTAACACCTGATTGGTCCATGATCTCTATTTAAAGAGCATGGAGGGTCATTTGTAGGTTAACCGTTCATGAGAGAAGCTTATGTAAATTTTCATTCTTTTATTAATAAATTTCCTGAAGTGGCCACGTTGGCTCAGGCCGTGGACTGTTTCCCTCTTTGAGGGTTTTAACCACGTCAAAAGTATTGGTGTATTGATCTGCGATCTGTTTGTGAGTGGTGTCCGTTGGTTCTCTGTCTGAGGAACTTACCCTGTAAATTCCTACAATGATATGACAAATTAGGTTAGTATATAGTTGATCATGAAAATTAGAGAGAGAGAGAAAGGGAGAGTGAGATAGGAGAGGGGAGGATGGAGGGACAGGAATAGAGGGAGTGAGTAGTGGGGGAGGCAAGGGGACAACAAGGGAGCGAGTGTGGAAGATGGAGGGAGGAGAGAGATGGAGGGATAGAGGCAAAGGGGGTGGGGAAGGAGGAGGGACAAAGAGGAAGAGAGGGAGTGAGTCTTGGGGGGGATGGAGAGAGGGAGGGAGGAGAGAGATAGGAGAGGGGGGGAGAGGGGAGAGAGAGAGAGACAAAGGAGGGAGGAGGGGAATAGAGGAGAGGGAAAGAAGGATATAGAGAGTGGGAGAGGGAGGGGGAGGGAGAGGGAGGAAGAGGAAGCTAGTAGTGAGGGAGGCGGAGGAGCGGGGGAGGAGGGGGGGAGTGGACATGAAGGTACAGAGAGAGGGCGAGAGAGGAGAGAGACGTAGGGAGGGAGAGAGAGAGGAGGAGAGAGATGGAGGGAGGGAGAGAGAGAGGAGGGAGGCTGAGGGGGTATAGCGAAGGTGGGGGGATAGGGATAGAGAGGGGTGGTGGCAGTGGGGAACGAGGAGGGACAAAGAGGAAGAGAGGGAGTGAGTGTTGGGGGGATGAAGAGAGGGAGGAGGAGAGAGATGGAGGGAGGTAGGCAGGGGAAGAGAGGAGAGTGAGAGAAGGATATAAAGAGGGGGAAAGGAGGTGGGAGGAAGAGGGAGGGAGAGGAAGATAGGGAGTGAGTAATGGGGGAGGGAGAAGGATAGAGGAGGGAGATCAGGTGGTGGAGGGAGAGGGACAGAGAGGGGGGGAGGCGGTGAAGGAGGAGGGACAAAGAGAAAGAGAGGTAGCACGTTCTGAGGGGTATGCAGAGAGGGAAGGGTAGAGAGTCGGAGGGAGGGAGGTAAGGGGAGAGAGGAGAGAGAGAGGAGGGAGGCTAGGGTGGTGGAGGGAGAGGGAGAGAGATGGGCGGTGGTGAAGGAGGAGGGATAGAGAGGAAGAGACGGAGGTGGATGGAGAGAGACAAGAAGGGAGGGAGAGAGCAAGAGAGGTGAGAGAGATGTAGGGAGGGAGAGAGGGAGAGATGGGCGGCGACAAAGGAGGAGGGATAGAGAGGAAGACACAGAGGGGGGTGGAGAGCAACAAGATGGGAGGGAGGGAGCACAATGGGGGAGAGAGATGTAGGGAGGGAGAGAGGGAGGAGGAGGGAGATGGAGGATGGGAGAGAGAGAGGAGGAGAGAGATGGAGGGAGGGATGAAGGGAGGGGAAGAGAGGGGGAGATGGAGGGAGGGAGGGAGGGAGAAGGAGAGAAGAGGGAGATAGAAGGGGTAGGTGGAGGGTGGGGGGATAGGGGGAGAGAGGGGTGGTGGATGTGGGGAAGGAGGAGGGACAGAGAAGAAGAGAGGGATTTAGTGTTGGGGGATGAAGAGAGGGAGGAGGAGAGAGATGGAGGGAGGGAGGCAAAGGAGAGTTAGAGGTAGGGGGGAAAAGGAGAGCAGGGGGGAGGACAAGGGAGGGAGAGGTAGAAAGGGAGCGAGTATTGGGGATGGAGAAGGAGAGAGGAGGGAGGTCGAGTGGGTGAGGGGAGATAGAAAGAGAGGGAGGGAAGCAGGAGGGATAGAGAGGAACAGAGGGAGCGAGTGGTGGGGGGTATGCTGAGAGGGATGAAGGCAGGGTGGGTCAGGGAATAGGGACAGAGAGGGGGGGAAGCGGTGAAGGAGGAGGGACAGAGAGGAATAGAGGGAGCGAGTGGTGGGGATTATGCAGAGAGGGAGGGGGAGAGAAATGAAGGGAGGGAGGGAAGGGGGGAGAGGAGAGAGATGGAGGGAGGGTGAGAGAGGAGAGGGAGATAAGGATAGAGAGAGGGGGGCAGGAGGGGGGAAGGAAGATGGAGGGAAAGGAAGAGAGGCAGTGAGTAGTGCGGGAGGGAGAAGGAGAGAGGAGGGGGAGAGGGGGTAGCAGAGGTAGGGGATAGGTGGGGGGATAGGGAGAGTGGGGGGGCGATGTGGGGAAGGAGGGGGGACTAAGAGGAATAGAGGGAGCGAGTGGTGGGGGGGATGGAGAGGGAGGAGGAGACAGACAAAGTGAGGGAGGTAGGGGGAAGTGGAGAGAGATGGAGGGAGGGAGTAGGGGAGAGAGGAGAGCGAGTAGTGGGTGAGGGAGGGGAGGCAGATGGAGAGAGGAGAGAGATGGAGGGAGGGAGTCAGGGGGTAGAGGAGAGGGAGAGAGAGAGAGAGAGAGAGAGAGAGAGAGAGAGAGAGAGAGAGAGAGAGGGAGGGAGGTAGGGGGAGATAGGAGATAGAGAGAAGGATAGAGAGAGGGGGAGAGTAGGGGAGGGGAAGAGGAAGGGAAAGGAAGAGAGGGAGTCAGTAGTGGGGGAGAGATAAGGAGAGAGGAGGGAGGTCGAGGGTAGGAATTAGGTGTGGGGACAGGGAGAGGGGGGGTGAGGTGGGGAGGTGAGGAAGTAGGAGGGATAGAGAGGAAGAGAGGGAGAAAGTCATGGGGGAGATGGAGAGAGGGAGGAGGAGAGAGACAGAGGGATGGAGGCAGGGGGAGACAATGGGGGAGGGTGCTCAGATAGGAACGGAGCAAGTGGAGCAGATGGAGAGAGGGAGAGGGAAAGGGGGAGAGGAGACAGATGGAGGGAGGGAGGAAGGGGAAAGAGGAGAGATATGGAGGGAGGGAGAGAGGGAGGGATGGAGAGATGGAGGGAGGGAGACAGGGGGGGAGAGGAGACAGAGAGAAGGATAGAGAGAGGGGGAGAGTAGGTGTGAGGAAGAGGGAGGGAAAGGAAGAGAGAGAGAGAGTAGTGGGGGAGAGAGAAGGAGATAGGAGGGAGGTCGAGGGGGTGAGGAGTGGGTAGGGAGTAGGTGGGGGAATAGGGAGAGAGGTTGGGAAATGTGGGGAAGTGGGGAAGGAGGAGGGAAAGAGAGGAAGAGATGGAGCGAGTGGTTGGGTGGATGGAGAGAGGGAGAGGGAGGGAGCGGGACAAAGGAGAGAGACAGAAGAAGGTAGGTAGGGGAGAGACGAGGGACATGGAGGTAGGGAGACAGGGAGGAGGAGAGAGGAGAGAGATCGAGGGAGGGAGGAAGAGAGAAGAAGAGAGGGGGAGATGGAGTGATGGAGGGAGAAGGAAAGAGGATGGATGTCGAGGCAGTGGGGGGATAGAGAGGGAGAGAGGTGAGGGGGAGGGCAAAGGTGTGGAAGGTGGAAGGACAGAGATGAAAAGAGGGAGCGAGTGGTGAGGGGATGAAGAGAGAGAGGAAGAGAGAGACGGAGGGAGGGAGGCAGGGGAGAGAGGAGAGAGACAAAGGGGGGGAGGGAGGAGGAGAGAGGAGAGAGATAGAGGGAGCGAGGTAGGGGGAGAGAGGAGAGGGAGAGAAAGATAGAGAGAGTGGAAGAGAAGTGGGGAGGAAGAAGGAACGAGAAGAAGGGAGGGAGAGGAAGGATAACAAATTCAAAAATGATGACCCTAGAAGAAGAAGAACAAGGCAAGTTAGAAATAATGGACAATGCACGTACATTTATGCTAAGTAATGATAATTATAAAAAATGGAAAGAATATATGAAGTCTAAGTTAATGAACGTAGGATCTGATGTTCGGAATTTTATGTAATGGTTAAACAGAAGCTCCTCCATCAGCTGAATAATTACAAAAGAATAATGTAGAATTAAATGAGATCTTTGTTAACATACCTAATTTAGCATTAGGAAATATTATGCACTATGAAACTACAAACGAAGTATGGGATAATATTTAGGAAATTCATGAAGGAAGAACAAAGGAATATTGTCCATCAGAAGAATCAACAAGTAACCTTATTTCTAAACAAAATAATGATGTAACAAAAGATAAGTATGTTATGTCAGATCAAGTTACTAATTTAGAAGAAGACATATTAGAGGAAGTTATTCATCTTAGAAGAATACTCAATCTTTCTTTGAAAAGGATTATTAATCTTAAGAATAATTTGTAGGCATATGATAACAAGGATCATGTTATACTAGAAGATAAACAATATTTTGAAGGACTTGAAGCTAAGATCGTCTCTCTAAGAGCAGTTCTAAAAAATGCAAACAGACAAAAAGAAGAGTTACTTGAAGTATTTGAAGAAGAAGATAATGGGTTGAAGAAAGAGATCATCAAATTAAAGGAGCAATTAGAAGAAGGAAGAAAGGTTGAAGAAGGAATCAGGAAGTAGTATCAGGTAAAGGAAGAATAATACGAAAGAATTGAGGTTGACGTAAACATTCTAAAAGTTAAATTAGAAGAAAAGGATAAACACTTAAGATTTCAAGATAGTGCTAATATTTTGGATAACATTCTTAGTAGTCAAAGGTCTCGTTCCATTAAACCTAGGATTGGGTTTCATGAAACTGTAAAAGGAGAATCTAGTTCATAGGATTGTAAAAGGATCGTGAAGGATAATAGTATGAAATATGAAATTCCTTTGAAAAAGATAAGAAGTCAACTAGATCAGCATCCAAGGAAGATGAATTTTCAAAAGAAATCATTTTCTCCCAATAATAGAAAGATTAATCAATTCTCTCCTCTCATTAATAATGTTGAATGTTTTATATGTCATAAGTATAGACATGTTGTAGACAATTGCAGGGGAAAATTGTTTCGGTCTCAAGAAAATAATCACTTCATAAGATTCAGATCATCAGTTACTAGGTACTCAAGTTTCTTTAAGGGATAGTGTTTTACTTGAAACATATTTCGTGACAAATATATTGATTGCAATAGAGGGAATACGAAACAAAAATATTATGATTCCTATGCTCCCTTTTCTGGTCATATAAGATGTTATGCTTGTAGCAAATTTTGGAATGTAGCAAACTAATGTAGGAAAAAATAAATAGATCGCCACATACAACATGGAAAACAATCATATAAGAATATTGATGTCAAAAGACCTCAAAAAGATGGATCCACCAAAATTTCTCATAATAAGCAGAAAGAAGAAGAACAGACAAGATTTGGTCTTGCCCTCTATTAGTTTGAAGATGAAGATGAATGATACATAGACAATGGATTCTCTCATAACATGATAGGATATAAGAATAAGTTTAAGTCTCACAGGAATAACAGAGATTCTAAAGTTATTCTTGGAAATAATTCTTTAGCAAAAGTTTTGGGAAAAGGTAGAACCAAAATTAATAGATATAAAAGAGCAGCTGACACTTTATTTGTTCAAGGGCTAAACAAGAATATTCTATGTGTAGGTCAAATGGAAAATAAAGGAAATGTAATTGTGTTTACTTCATCCAAATGTAAGGTTATAGATGAAGAAACTAGATAGGACATAGCAAGAGGATACATAAATCTAGACAAATTATACGTGTTTAAATAAATGAATTTCGGTAGAAATGAGGAGGATACTTCCTCTTCTTCAGACTCAAAATAAAAGAAGATGGTCATTACTACAGTACATTGTTCTTAAAATAATACTTCTCATAGTAACTACAAAAGTGATGTCAGTTACATGACCTTAAGAAGAGAAGGAGAAGATTATCAAGATCACTGATATAGGATCTCAGCGGGAGCTATACATATGTATATCTTGATGATGATTCCCATGGTTTTTTTATATTCATGTTGCTTATATTACTGGCAGAGCATCTGATGTAGTAACAACAAAGAGGAACATACAATATAGGCTCAGGGGAAGCTATGGTTATGAAAATTTAGTATTTTACATTTTGCACGTTGTTCTTATGAAGGATAGTTGTGTATATATGCGAATTTTGATCTATACAGTCACGTATCTTTCTCTGACATGAAGAAATAGTGGGACAAACTCAGTGCTCAAGGGGAGCATTCTATATAATAGTGCATTGTTGGCATTATGAATTCCTACCCGTTCCATGTTGCATGATGATGTTCATGATAATTATATAGATTATTAATGACATATGGCTACTGAAGACACATAGGTTTTTGTTAGTGATTATGAATTCTTGGATGTTGGTTAAAGTTGCAGATAGTGAAGTTAAATTTAAATAAAGGGATATGTTGTTGTGCTTCAAAATATTTATATGTATTTGATGTATGGGGATTATGGCTCTTCCTACAAATGGAAAGAGCATGTTGATCTTGATGATATGAGGTCAATAGGATGAGTTGATAATAGATCTCTATGCAACAATCTTATTTTGTTGCTACAATTGATTGATATTATTGTTGCAGGTTCCTATATGGTGTATGGTGGTTGTTGATGACTATCATGATCTTGCTACCTAACTGTTGAGGTGTTTGGTTTTGGTTATAAATGTAATATTTGTCTCTTTATTTAAAGGTCATCTAAAGACCCATGATGTAATAATTGTAAAATTTAGTAATGTTTGGACTATTTTGGTCAAGTCAATTGTGTATGTAATCCCATTACTTTGAGCATTTTACGTAATGTTGAGTCAAATATGTAACCCCACTGTGATGGCTGATTGATGTAAGCATGAGTCCTTGGTGATAGGAAAGGCCATATTTGGTTGAGTCATAGATTCATGTACTTTCGAAAATTCAACATATGCTCCGAGGAAGCATGGTTAGTATATAGTATTCATATTCAACATATTAGGTCTACAATGCTCATCTCTACAAAGGGAGTGTGAAGGCTTCATTAAGATTTGGTAATCCATTTTCCCTTGATTTCAAATGAGGAGAGAATCCTGGTGTTTGAAGAATAATTCTTGGAGCGAATCTTGGTGACTTGGGAGAGAAACTTTGTATGTTTACAGGTATTTACAGGTGGTGGTGACTAAACACCAAAGTGGTTTCCATCAAGTCCAAAGGAGAAGATTGTTGGAATTATGACTAAAGTGTTGTCCTTGATGGCGACCTACTTGATTAAGATGTCAACATGATGGTAGAATTATGATTATACAGGTTGGTACAAATGTGACAGAGAGAATGGACAAAGGAATATCAATTCAGGGACATAGGAATGATAAAGGCAAAGTTTGGGAAAGTAGACGAAGGTCCTATCAAGAAAGGTTGCGTACATATGCAGGTATGGCGCATAAGTGTCATATACATATTCAACACCATGGTAATTGGAATACTAGGGGTCTTTGCAATGGTATTGGCAAATATTATTGAATTCGACAATGGATATTTGAACCCATCAAAGAATACCGTTGACATTACTAAAGGATTTCCCTAAGGTATTGGCTAAGGCATAAGATATATAAGAAGATGGAGGTCAAGTGTTAGTGTGTGAAAGTTGTGGTTTATTGATGAATTCATTCATTTGAAACAGGTGTTCACCAAGGAGCAGGGAAGAGGTTTAGATCCGAAAGGTCTAAAAGAATAATAGAGACTAATGAATATGCTTGCTTCATCTTTTATGATTATGACTAACAATGATAGATTTTTCATGATAATGATACTCTGACATGAATGTGTGATAAAAAGGCTTGCGAAGTGTGTGTTGTGATTTCACTGAAGCAATGATTTAGTGATTATAAATATATATGCATGTTTGTCCCTGAGAAGTCACATACATACATGGATCTACTTCTGGGTAGTCGTGTATCCATTTTGTGAAACTTTAGAATCTGTACGCAAGTGTCAAACATGAGAAGTGCGTACATACACAGATGTTCTTTGTAATATTCATGTATAAATATTAGGGTTTGTAGTATGAGCTGATAATGATGGTTGATTATTAATGACATATGGTTGTTACTACTGAAGACACATAGGTTTTTGTTAGTTATTATGAATTCTTGGATGTTGGTTAAAGTTGCACATAGTGAAGTTAAATTTAAATAAAGGGATATGTTGTTGTGCTTCAAAATATTTATATGTCTTTGATGTATGGGGATTATGGCACTTCCTACAAATGGAAAGATCATGTTGATCTTGATGATATGAGGTCAATAGGATGAGTTGATAATAGATCTCTATGGAACAATCTTATTTTGTTGCTTCAATTGATTGATATTCTTGTTGCAGGTTCCTATATGGTGTATGGTGGTTGTCGATGACTATCATGGTCTTGCTACCTAACTGTTGAGGTGTTTGGTTTTGGTTGTAAATGTAATATTTGTCTCTTTATTTAAAGGTCATATAAAGATCCATGATGTAATAATTGTAAAATTCAGTAATGTTTGGACTATTGTGGTCAAGTCAATTATGTATGTAATCCCATTATTTTGAGAATTTTACGTAATGTTGAGTAAAATATGTAACCCCACTATGATGGGTGATCGACGTAAGCATGAGTCCTTGGTGATAGGAAAGGCCATATTTGGTTGAGTCATATAGTCATGTACTTTCGAAGATTCAACATATGCTCTGGGGGATCATGGTTAGTATATAGTATTCATATTCAACATATTAGGTCTACAATGCACATCACTACAAAGGGAGTGTGAAGGCTTCGTTAAGCTTTGGTAATTCCTTTTCCCTTGATGTCAAACGGGGAGAGAATCTTGGTGTTTGAAGAATAGTTCTTGGAGAGAATCTTGGTGACTTGGGAGAGAAAATTTGTATGTTTACAAGTATTTACAGGTGGTGGTGACTAAACACCAAAGTGGTTACCATCAAGTCCAAAGGGGAAGATTGTCGGAATTATGACTATAGTGTTGTCCTTGATGGCAACCTACTTGATTAAGATGTCAACATCATGGTAGAATTATGATTATACAGGTTGGTACAAATGTGACAGAGAGAATGGACAAAGGAATATCAATTCAGAGACATAGGAATGACAAAGGCAAAGTTTGGGAAAGTATATGCAGGTCCTATGAAGCAAGGTCGTGTACATATGCATGTATGGTGAATAAGTGTCATGTACATATTCAACACCATGGTAATTGGAATACCAAGGGTCTTTGCAATGGTATTGGCCCATAGTATTGAATTCGACAATGGATATTTGAACCCATCAAAGAATACCATTGACATTACTAAAGGATTGGCCTAAGGTATTGGCTAAGGAATATGATATATAAGGAAATGGAGGTCAAGTGTTAGTGTGTGAGAGTTGTGGTTTATTGATGAATTCATTCATTTGAAATAGGTGTTCACCAAGGAGTAGGGAAGTGGTTTAGATCTGATAGGTCTAAAATAATAGTAGAGTCTAATGAATATGCTTGCTTCATCTTTTATGATTATGACTAACAATGATAGATTTTGCATGGCAATGATACTCTGACATGAATGTGTGATAGTAAGGCTGACATGAATGTGTGATAGTAAGGCTTGTGAAGTGTGTGTTGTGATTTCACCGAAGCAACGATTTAGTGATTATAAATATATATGCATGTTTGTCTCTGAGAAGCCACATACATACATGGATCTGCTTCTGGGTAGTCGAGTATACATTTTTTGAAACTTTAGAATTTGTACGCAGGTGTCAAACAGAGAAGTGCGTACATACGCAGATGTTCTTTCTAATATTCATGTATAAATATTAGGGTTTGTAATATGAGCTGATAATGATGGTTGATTTATTTTGTTATGTTTTTTTATATGTGTCAATGAAGTCTCTCATATGATAATATATGTTTAACAATGTTGGTTGGGTTGAATTGTTTATGGAGTGGCATGTTGACTGGTGATGATGAAACTGTGTGGTGATATGTATTTGGTTTAGTGATATGTGATGGTCTCGGTATGTGATTTATTGATTGATTAAATGTGATAATGATTTAGACTTAGTTTTTCAGTATTTTGAGATTTTTATGTAGGTAATATTCGCAAGAAGTGCATACATACAAAGGTATGATTCATAAGAGTAACTTATACCTTCTGACATATGATTGATCAGGATTTGCAGTGACATGATCTAATTTATGTGATGTGAATGGTTATGCACTAATATGATATGTTATGAATTAGTTTGATCTAGTTCCATTGGTTGATTAAGATTCAGTTACTACTTTGATGATTCAATTGGTTCCGTGATTGAGTGATTTGATATAGTGATTTATTTCATAAGTGTTATTTGATATTGAGCTTAAATGATGGAAGTGCATCTAATCTAAAAATATGATGAAAAGTGGCCTACAAGTTTCATGTTTTGAGTTAGTTTAATCCAGTATGAAACATTATGAAATGTGGTTCACAAAGAGCTGAGGGTTGGAGCCTTGAGTTAGGGAGTCAAGGCTTTCTTCTAGTGGTAGCTAGTAAATCTATTCAGGGGTAGGAGATCGCTTCTGATGGGTGTTAGTAAATGAGATTAGGGGTTTGCAACTCCCTTCCAGTGGGTGTTGGAGAATGAGAGAATGTTGTAGCCTTCTGCAAGTTGCTTCCTGCATAGTCGTATGATTCTGCGCCAGTACAATATTGTAATATGTTTTCTCCTATAATAAAAGAAGAAGATATATACGATGACAGTTGTGGTTTTCTCCCACTTTGGGTTTCCACCTAAAATCCTGGTGTCCTCATGTGTTGTTTTGTTTCATATGTGTGATGGTTTATTCTGCTCGTACTGTTCATGGCTAATGTTTAATTAATGCCTAATGAATTAATGATGCACTGGTTCAATTTAAATATATTTTTAAATAAATAACAAGTTAGTTAAATGGGTGCATGATGTTTGTCTTCATCGTAGTTGTGTGCATATGTTACTGTACGTAATGATAGTAGCATACAGAAATTTGAATAAGAAATTGAAAGGTTTATGTGAGTTTTAAAATATTGATTCACTGGCCCCCATTATTTTTCCCAAGATCCATCGATTCTCTAGAATTTATATTTTGTAGGCCTTTGATGATTCATTATAACAAAAAATTATGATTTCTTTCCTAAGGATCAAGATTGTTCCTCTTATATTTAGGAACATGAATATATATAGGAGAACCAAACATTCTCATGTGTCCAACCTGTGGCTTCCTTTCAGAGAATGTTTCTTCAAGATCCATACCTACTAGAACTTTATGAGGGCTTCTATTTTGAATGTACATGGTTTTCAGTGATGCTTCACCCCATAAAAAAATGGAAATTCCAAATCATGCATGATGTCCTTGACAGACTCTTCAATGGACCTATTCTTTCATTTTTATACACCATTCTAATATGGATTATAGGGTACAATTAGCTCCCTTGTAATATTATTATGCCTATAGACTTGTGTGTGGTATAGATCGAAGTGCCATGTAACCCTTAGTATGCGGTATTTAACAGTTGGTAAATTCATCACTCACCTACACCCTCTGTAATGGACTAAACCACTAGGAAACCCTCATTTCATTAACTTAGTACAAATTTTTTATAGTTGAGCATAATTTAGTGTGGAATTATGCAACAAATATTTATTTTACAATGTTGCTTTTAGTGATTATTTAATGGGAAACCAATAATAATATAAATTCCATTTAACCAAAAAGAGGTTCTATGACAATACTATGCAAATACCTAGCTTAAAGTTTGGTACTAAGAAAATAAAAATAATCTCACAATAATGATTAGCTAGATGTAACATCATTATTTAATTAATTACATTTAGTCTCATCTCATGTATAGGCCTGTACCTTTACAATACATATAGCGCAATATATTTATGGAGAATGTAACTTAGTTCAATTCAGTTTATGAAAGAATTTGAGTGTAAGTATGGCGGTAACTTAGTGATGTCTTTACATAATATAATCTAATATAGATTATATATAGAGAGAGAAATTTAAATTAATTGGGTTTGTTTTGAATATTTTGGAGTAATGATTATTATTCTCTCCCCTCAAATTTCATTTTTGAAAGTGATTTATAAAAATGATATGATAAAAATTTTCATAATAGATTTTAACATTATTGTTGAGTTTAATTCTTTTACTATTTAGATAGAAAAATCAAGTAAACTCATATTAATGGTAATGAAATCCCATCATGCTTGAATGCTATTTTTTTCTTTTTAAAATATTCTTTGTGTTTAATAATTATATAGAATGGCATAAATAGGATAATTGATGTAACTCGGGTAGTTCCATTGGAAGCCATGGGATCTAAGAGTGCTTGTAATAGTAGTAGTTGTTGAAACTTCACTAGTCATATTTTCCTAATCATTATATTCGATTTAAAAAATTCAATCTCATATGATTAACATGAATAAGCACTTACCACTAGAGATAGGTGACTAGTATTTTGATGGTCAAAAGCACAAAGAGGAGTTATGGAGGTGAGCTTCATTGAAATAATCTATAAAAGAAACATTTCCAAATATTAATATAATAAAAATGAAGAAATGAAATCCAATTACAAATTTAGATATGTTATTTCCCACCATTTTAACTGAAGTAATTCATACCTTCACCTAGCTTTTCAAGGACTACAAATAGTTGATGATTTCCTCTAACACAAGTGTAAGCAAGAATATAACATACAACGTAATAATAATTTTCAATCAATGGCTCAAACAACATTAATCGTTAATTCAACCGTCTTTAAAAAAACCATCGACTCAAAAAACAAAACCATATTGATCCATCATTAATTTAGCAATCGGATGTAAGTCATCAATTCAACAAATATGAAAAGAGAGAAGATTTTTTTAAGCTCTCACTAGACTTTATAAGATTTAAATGACAACATAAGAAAATATTCCTTTTACAAAATTGTGTCACGATAAATACTTTTTACCTTAATGCACTTATTGCCTTTTCTATATATGCATTTTATTGATACTTCAACTTTTTAAGTGTTGTGAAAGAAACTATGTAAAAAGAGCAGCAATATTATACTTTTGAGCAACCAAGAATAAGGTTTTGTAGAACATTCATGCGATCGCTAGTCTATGGCATTTTGACTTACATTTCATTGAAATTTAATGGATATAAATCTATTATGCGTCGAACTAATAAATTATTAATGTTTTATACGTATATATACCCTTTCCTTCTAACTATGACTATCAATAAATTGTCCTCTTCTTGATCTCATGTGGATATAACCCTTCTGAGAAAACAATGTTGCATTTGACCTCTACTTCTTCTTTGCTATTGTTGATGATCTCAAAAGCCTCAGGTTCGTGTATGAGAATTAGAGGAGCTTCATGTTCACTTAGGGCATGATATGTTCCAGTCAACAAGATCGATGCATGGAAACACTACACAAGATTAACAGCCGATGTTAGAAAAGTGTGAAAACGCTGAAAAAATTCAATCGAGTGAAACATCATACAAGGTAAAGAATGAATAAACAGAGCTCATATGCACAAAGAAGTCATGGAAATGATGTTGCATGAGTGGATCCATAAAAGTGTTAATTAATTGTAGACAATTTTTCCTCACTCCATTGCAAATACGAAGATAAATTAGTGTTGAAAATCGAGTACCTGTGGGATCCATAAAGGTGTCATGCATTGCTCGCAGTTATATTGTTGTATGCATAACACCTAATATAGGATATCCCACTAAATAAACCCATTTTCCAATTCCAATAAAGGCATTAGTTGTTTGTGCATTCCATGAAAGGATAAGATGTATGCATATGACAATTGCTAGACAAAATGGTTTGGTTAATCGTTGTACGCCATTATTCAAATCTGAGGAACCCTGAGGTATTGTGTCATACACCTCACTCGACACACACATCATCATAGAAACATCAATAAGCTAGTGGCTGTGGTCTACTGGAGTTTCACATGATGACGTATCTCTGTAGATAATGGTGATTGTATCCCCAGATGCATAGTCAAGGTGGAGAATGAGGCCAATGTGGTAAAGGAAAGTTTGGTTGTTAATGGAATCTTTGATACTTGAAGGAAAATGTTACCTATTGGCAATTCTTTTCACGTGCACAAAGAAAATTCACCAGCCCCAATTTGTCAGTTTTAATGATGAATATTGCATCCTTGCATTTAATTCTTAATTGAGTTCAAGTTTTACAACAAAGATTCACTTTATTCTGTGCATGATACTTTGGAGATAGGTTTCGGTCTTATAGTGTACTCCACCTGCAGATGATGAAATAACCAAATATAAGTAGTGAACTCTATGTTTTGACATTAAATTCCACCTGTACTTCAGACATGAGGTTTTAATCTTACACTATGCCCCACCCATAAGTAAAGAGAGTGGAACATTATTATTGTGCAAGATTTGGTTGATATTGAATTGTTCCTTTCTTAGCTTATTTCTCCATAATGAGATTAAAACCTAATATCTTATCTTAATTAACACGTTAAAATAATGAGATTATATGTTACAAAAATTAATTAATCTAAAAAAATTTAAAACCATTACTAATTAAACCTCTAAATATTATATTTAAATATATATATATATATATATATATATATATATATATATATATATATATATATATATTTAATGTATTAAAATAAAAGTGGTTAAGGATCGTTGTAATCTTTTGATCGTTGTTTTAGAATTGAATTAGTGATGTCAATTACAAGTGTAAATTATATGCAAGTGGAAATTTTATTGAGTAACACCCCTTGGAATATGATTTCTCTAAAGTATCAAATGGAAATGTCTCTATGGAGGCAGAATGGTCAATGAATGCACATGAAAGTTGACTGAGCAAAAAGAATAAATAAAATGAATATATTTTAGATTAAAAATTCCACTCAATGTTTTCAAGATATTATTAGACAAACTTCAATATTACGGGTGAGGCCAATATTCTATAAAGTTTAACCTCTAACCATTGGTTGGGCCACTAACCATAAATGAAGAAATAAATCATGTATGAATAGTGAAGTCTATAATGAATTTTTCCTACTTACATCAGTATTGCTCACTTAATGCTCAAATGAAATGATTCTATAACACCCCCTAGCTGATTATCCATGTAAAAAAAATATAAGATGAAGGTAATGGGACACATATTCTAAGATGAATGGTGGGAAAAACATCGTAGTAGGAGTCGCTTTCGGTTTATTTATGGCTAAAGAAATTGGCAAAGGAAATGGCAAAGAAAAAAGGCATTAATTGGCATTTATTTACGAAAATAATGGAAAATAGGAGAGAAGGAACGTTAAAGGTCATAAAATTGTCTGAGGAGGAAATTGAAAGAAAATGAAGAAAAATAAGGAAAATAGAGGCCTTAATGATAAAAAGGCTTCTGAGGATCACTTGACAGTCTTTCGTCAGTTCAATTTTGGGGCTCTATTCTATTGTCTCATTCTCTCACACTTGGATTATTCTTGGAACATGCTTAGAGCACTCTAGTATTCACTTGGATTGGAGAAAGAAGGCAAAGGAAAGAAAGAAAGCACAAGGGAATATTTGGATCAGTAACTACAGTTGGATTTCTTTGCAGTTACTGAGTTGCGTGTATGAATTCCTTGCTAGTTTTGGAATTCATGGTACATGCATCTGGTTTCTTAGTTATGTGTTGTCATTCGCATGGAGGATTCCCTGGATTGATAGTGGTTTGAGCCTTGTCATTTCCTCGATATCCATGGTGTTTTTGGTTTCCCACTTGATTGTTTTATTATTGTTGCTCATGCACTTATGGTTGTGGATTGAGTCACTAGTTCTTGGAGCCTTGGTTTGACAAACACTCTGGAAGCCCTAGAATAGCTTGGGTTGACTTGCTAATCCTAGAGCCTTGGTTGGAAAAATGATTTGGAGCCCTTGGTGGGTTAACTTACTAGTCAGAGAACCTTGGCTGGATAAATTCTCTATAGCTCTGTGGCAGTTGTGGGTTGAGTTACTAGTCCTAGAGACTGGTTGGAACAAACGTTATAGAGCCCTTGACACCTTGGGTAGAGAAGGATCTAGTTGGTGTTGGTGATGTCTGAGCATGAGGTGGAATCACTTGATGATGGTTGAGGTCGTTTGGCATTTGGAAGACTTCGTTTGGCTTTGATTGGTTTATTCCATATGATCATACATTCATGCTTAGAATATGGCAAGCAGGTGATTGGCTGAAAGAGAGATTTGGTTCAACCCAATCTATGGTCAGGTGGTACATGGAAGTCCCTGACTTGGTTGGATTTTTCATATGTTAATAAGAAATATTTTTCCCTTTTATTTCATGAGTATTTAAACTTTCTATTATATGGCTTTGAAGGTTTTTCCATCATTGTTATTATGATGGTTATATGTTGGTTATAAGCATGGTTTTATAACATGTTCTAGCTATGGCTCTTCATATGTTTGAAATTTTTGTGAATAGTTAATGAATGCATCAGATAATAGATATTATTGGAGCTATTATGAGAGTTCATTAGACCTTCTTGGTGAATCTCAGATAAGTTCCAGGTCCCTATGTTCAGATATGCATTCATTACTTGTAGATTTCATGTTCACCATATGTTTGACAAAATGATTGTCATGGTTAGGCTTGGTTAGATAAATTTATTGACTAAGTTTTTTATGAATGGACTTGTCTTGATGTTATATATCATTCTAGAAAGCCTCACTAAGTTTTGGGCAGTGTTTGGGAGACAAGCCCTGAAAAGGTGGAATTATTTTGGGGACGCAGGCTTAGAACTAAGGAATTAGGACTACATTAGCTACCTTGTAAGCTTATGCATGTGACTGCAGGCTTACATTCACATGGAGGCCTTTTTATGCATGCGATTGTGGGCCTAGATCACTAAAAGGGCAAGTTAGCTCAGGGTTTGGGCACCTGGAGTGGTTGTTTAGCTCTGAAGGTTCTTATAGCTCTTGAGGGAAGTAAACGAGGTTTTAGTTTGTTGATTCCACTTCCTCAATCATACTTAGGAGGTTGAGTCATATCGTTGTAACTCTTCATCACATGTTTACCTGATAGACTGGAGAAGTTGGGTAAACGTGGAAGGAGGGTGCTAGAGAGTGGTATCAGAGCATGGTTCAAACACTTGGACTAGATATGGTTATGGATATCCCATTCAGCCCATCTGGCTAGATGCATTTTGTTATGTATGAATGCATGTTCATGGTTATGGTTATGAATGCATAATAGGTTAGACCTGCATCATGGTGGTCATTATGCAGTTTCTGTCATCATGATGTTGTTGGTATGTTATGATGTTTATATGTTGGGTGAGATGGATGTTGATGCTACTTTGGATCGGTTTTTGCATATAGTTATGGTTATGGTATTCATGTATGAGTCGATATAATTGTATATTGTGTGATACTAATATGGACTGACTTGTTGTTATAGATCTAACCCGGAAATACTATAGATCTGATATGAAAATATAAGACAATGCAAATAAACCCAGAAATAATATGAAATTATTCTTTATAGATCAAACACTTAAGGTAGGGCAACACCATACATTCACTCCTTAAGGAAGGAGAACACTCCATAAGCCATATGTCTGTTCATACAATAATCCTTGACTATATTCCTTGACTTGGAGTCTCTAGCCTCTATATAGGCCTCATACATACAATACCATGGGTCATTACCATGGTTCCCTCATACCATCAACTAATAACATGGGTGTTACCAGGAAAAGTGTCTATTTAGAACTGCTCTATCCCACTAAGGTGTGACAGCTGCCTTAGAAACAAACAGAGAAAAACTACTTTTGTATTTCCTTTATGAACTCTAGATAGAGAGGAATAGAAAGAACCAACCTGTGTCTTGCGCTAATCCTTTGATCCAATCCCTCTCTTCTTTGCCAGCTTCCAGCTACTTGCTCCCTTACTTGCCCAGCTTCACCAAGTACCTGTAAGATCACAGAAGAAGAAAACTATACAAAGACATGGATCTATATTCATAAACAACTTACGATCATATTTAAGTTAACCATACAAATGTAACAAGCATCAATGATACAAAAGCATGGAGGAAAACCTCAAATAGTTTTTATTGATAAACAAGAAGATCCAGGAGGAGTTACAACCGATGGTTCCTGACCCAGCATCAACCTCCCAGCAAAGAATCCCCTCTTCACCTCCAACAAAGCATAGATCACCCAATACTCTGATGTTTGTCTCAAAACCAATAGCAATTCCTTACAATGTGCAAAATTCCAGCCTCTGGATCTCTGGGATGAGGGATCCATATATAGATGTGTGTAAGGAGGATGAGTCAGCTTGTGATTTGATTAGTGTCTTCTCTCTGTCAGTTCTTGCTTCCACTTAGAGACTGAAGGCCTCTTACTCATCCTTGATCGAATTCAGTGAGGCAAGTGTCATAGGAGAAGATTCTGGAAGCTTCCATTGTCTCTCCACCTCGCGGAATGACACTGCCATTTGTCATTTATCACCTAACGCACCCTCATAGTGCATTTAGGTGTGTTGCAACGCACCTAGCTAGTGTGTTTAGGTGCTATGCAACGCACCTAGCCAGTGGAGCAGCTGAAATGATCCTGTTTTGACTTATTCTGAGCAGTTTCTGGTGGAGAACTTCTGGGAGAAGCTGTAATTTGTTGACCTTGTTCCTTTAGGGGTTAGAACAACACTTTTAGGGACTTAGGAGCCCTTGGTTTATGGACATTTCATGCTTGGAGCTGTAAGGCACAAAAATGTCTATAATAGTTGCCCCCTAAAGTATGAGGCCGTTAACCTTTTAGTGTCGGGTGAAATGCTTTATTATGAGGATCTGAAGTTCTTTCAATGCTGGGAGGAGACCTGTAACAAGATACAATACAATACATTCTCTTCATACTGTTTTTCATGATCTAGCTGAGGCGGGCATTCCCATGCTCAGCTTTATAAATTCATTTTCATGTACATAGGACAGACAATCGTCTGATTGTAGACTGATGATTCTGATAGAGCCATCATCCTTTTGGTAGGATGATTATCTGTGATGCAGTGCTGTACATTTAATGTCTTTATTTCCCTGGATATATATCGCAGCCCGGATGGATGAAACTAGATCCGGGGTCTTCAATCTCGTCCAATCTTCACTCGAAGTACAAGTCGATCCATGTGAGAAATGTT
Source organism: Pinus tabuliformis (assembly GCA_031772625.1). Taxonomy (NCBI): domain Eukaryota; kingdom Viridiplantae; phylum Streptophyta; class Pinopsida; order Pinales; family Pinaceae; genus Pinus; species Pinus tabuliformis. The sequence goes on from CM062816.1 coordinate 920,460,998, forward strand.
CTAAAGTCGAACATGGAAAGACATCGCTTAATTACCAGTCAATGATGTAAACTGTTAACAAGCGCGAGAGGAATCACCGATAATGATAATGACCCTCAAGGTACTGCAGTACAATTCACGTGGTGTGAATAAAGGACTTGGCGTCGAACACCATGCAAAATATTTCGGTCGAAGGCCATTGATGTAAACCTGTCGCCGGAAGTGAGAAACTTGCCATTGAGGCATGCAAGCTTCAAAGTACTGATTGGGGTGTTCCTAGATCAACTTCTTGGATAATGAGCTGATGTCGACAAGAAGTGATCCGTCACAGGAGGGCCTTAATGAATCCCACATCAATGACACGGAACGAAGAAAATTATTTTGATGGAGGTGAAAACAATCTGATGATATACGGTTCAGGGTGGCAGTCATGAAAAAATGGAGTATAATGTATGGTAGTGGGTGGGACATAGGTGGCTTCTCTGGATGACTTCTCTTGAACATGTCGGCGACACTGATGTGATGGATTGGTAGCATTAACCCCAAATTTGGATGGTATGGTGTGACCATGGCGATGTGACCGGTGAATGAAACAACCCAACCTGACTCGGACACAGAGTGGAAGTGTCATGTTCAAGAGCGACTTGCTACCAATAAAGATTCTTTGAGTTTTCTTCCCAATTTTTCCCCAGTCATTCCTGACCAGTACCTCTTTATTTTTGTCAAGCTTGAGGAGGATAACGTATGCTTGTTCTATAATTTTCCCTTCAGGCAAACCCATCGCTATGTTTTAACGAGCCTAGCGATAGTGAAACTCGTTCTCGTCTAAAGACAAGTTTGTCGCTATTAATCTTTTTAACGAGTTTAACGACAAAGATAACTCGGTCCTTTTCATTTTTAGAGAGTCTGAAAAGGTACATAAAGGTAACTCCAAAATCCCTTTTTCGTCATCTAATCCCTTAAGTCCGAAAAAGTATAAAACAATACAGAAGGGATGAATTTTCGATAGTTTTAACGAGCCGAACAAAACAAGCGCTCGATCTTTTTGTGCAATAATCCCTCAGGTCCAAAAAGATTAAAATCTAGAGGAGGGATAGCACTTCCTGTCCCTTTAACGAGCTGGAAGGCCAAGGACTCGGCAATCTTTTCATATTTTACGAGTCAGTTGAAAAGAGCTTAAAGAAGACTCGTCTTTTGAGGAACGAGTGATAAAACGGGTAGCAGCTAATTCCAGGTAAGGTTTGGAATTTTCCAATCATGGCAGTGTCACAAGGATGGCTAGTGAAATCACTCTTCGCAGCTGTTCCTCAAAATGGGTAAACAATCAAGTGGAGGTGAATGATCGGCCAATGAAAAAGTGGAGGTGATGGTGCAAACACGACCAAGGCTTTAATGGCTGAAGTACTACATTCACGGTGGTTATCTACCAGGGAATAGTTCATTTTTTAACGAGCTTAAACGCGGGTGGAAACATTTGCTCGATGCAGGTTTATTTTTTAACGAGCTTGAACCTTGCGGTAACACTGCTTGATTAGATGGTCTTGTTTTGATTTTACCATAAATAGCTTTGTCCTTTCAAAGATTGTACTGTATTTTCAACTGCTTCATCAAACTAGTCAGAAATGAACAATATTTGCTTGAAAACGAGTTAAAACGCTAATATTTTACTTTGAACTACGTAAAAGTAATGAAAAAGTGTTTTTTACCTCTCATTTTACCATTTCATTCGAACTTGGTTTGTTGGAGCTTTGTAGGTGCTTTTCCCCCTCGATTTTCATCAGTTGATTTCGGGAGATTCTGTGGACGATTCTCGGCGCTGTCTGGACCAGGTAGGAGCTAAACCTGAGCTCTTTCATTTCATGGTTTCCATTTTGCATTTTGAGCTTGATTCCTAGCTTTTCTGAGCCCCTGGGGTTTAAGGAACTCGTTCTGCCATCAACGCACCCTCAGTGTATCGAAACCTGCGTTGAATGTTGGCATGTCTAAAGGCTATCTGACATTCAACGCTCATAGAATACTGCTGCAGGTGCGTTGGGCACAAAAAGGGAATTTGATGCACAATTTTTGATGAAATTTTTGCCTGTTTCTCACCAAAATCAGGATCTAACTCTTCTCTTGTTTGTTTTTCAGAGATCTTTGGAGTAAGATGACCATTACATGGCAAGAACGTGAGCATGAAGAAGAGGACATGCTTGCCCTACATGATCCAGTTACAGTGAACGCGCTGCGGAATTGTGGCTTGCTGAAGTTCTTCCGCATTTCTAGCATGAGACAGCAGATCAATTTACTGCAGTATTTGCTCGATGCTTGGGATCCTACCAATCAGGTTTTCCAGATCAGGGGAAAATCTATCCCCTTGACTGCAGTAGACATCTACTTCTTGACCGGCTTGTCGAGGCGGGTGCCCCCATCTCTTTATCAGGTTCGGCTCGAGGAGGCGATTCTGTGAGAGATTATGTCCGCCGATACTGCAGAGAAGGATCTCAGCCGAGTAAAGACGGCAAGATCATCATCCGTGATGTCACTGACAGGTCCCTTAGGACTATTCTGTTTACTTTTGGTACGATGGCTGGTAGTGCGTCTCTTCATGTAGCCAATCGATCTTACATGCAGCATGCCTTGGAATGCCTCCAACCGAAGGTGTTCAACTGGTGCGACGCAGTACTTCTTGTGATGAAAGAATAGCTGACCAAGATAAAGACAGGGAGGTTGAAGAACTTTGGGTATGGTTCTATTTTGACCGCCTTTGCCTTGGAGAAGATACCACTGATGCAGCCGCAGTACATTGCACTCGATTTACCTTCTCCTACTGAACCACGTATGCAGAGATGGGTTGACCATATGTCTAGGCATGCTGGCCAGTCTCAGATTTCATTTTCTGATACCTTCTTCAGGTGGTTTGATCGTCAGGAGATGGTTTATTCTGAGTATCCATACGCTGGCATGGACTTCCGGGGTGATCCAGATTTGGTACTGCCGGATGGCGAGCAGTGGGGCGCCATTGGTAAAACCTTTGACCATATTGTTGTTTATCTTTTTTGTTTATAATGTCCTTGTGCTTTATTCTATCAAGAATTTAATCAAACTCATGTGTACATGCAGATGTTGGTCCCGTTCGTCCAGTAGTTCGCCTGAGAGTACCAGTTGTTGCCCGAGCAGGAGAGGCCATCGGAAGGGCTATTCTTCGTGACCTCGATGTGGCCAAGACTCTCACAGCTTTGCAGGTGCAGGTTGAGGACCTCACTCTCGGTATCCCAGATGTGAGGACCGATGAGCTACCTTTGCAGTTACAGCGGCATACCACTGGTGTGCCCAGACGATGGACTCGTCTCCTACGCATGGTTGCACAGGCTGTGACTTGCTATCACAAGCATCATTAGACTAGGGTGCCCCCAAGCTTTTTGAGTTTTTGGGTCGCTTGACCAATTTTGTCTTGGTTACAGAACATTATGTGAAAACCATAAACAGTTATATATATTTTTGATTTTCAGAGTTTTATTTTGGTTGAGCTACATGATCCACATGCAAAACATTGATGACGTGTTTCTTTTTATAAATGTTGCAAATGTCTATCTAACACATAGTTTGCTAATGAGTCAGTTAATGTGTTTAAGTTTCTGGAAATATGTTGATATTGAATAAGATCAAATTGTCTTTCCAAAATCTTAACCCTTAGGAAAATGCGATAAATAGCTGGGTTTCGGACGGAATATATACCATTGAGTTGCAGTATTACGAGTTGTGAGTCTAGCCTGACAATTAGTCGGCGTATACCATGAGTGATGGCATCAGAGAGAAGCTCTATCAACGCGCTATACTCAGCGATGTTATTCATTGATCAACCAATACATACACCTCTGAAACTTACTAACTCGCCGCTTGGATCAAAAATGGCCCAGGCTGTGGAGGACAGGTTCCGCGAACTACGACTCGCTCCGTCGGCATATCCAACACATGGCTCCAATAGGTTTGACATCTGCAATAAATGTAAAAAGTGGATTACTCGACCAAAACAAACACTTTAGCGAAAACAAAAATATAACAAAAGCATACTGGTTACCATTACGCATAGTAACGCTTGAGGTACAACCCATTACGAGGTTGCGCCAGTGGAATTCCATCATAATCCATTAACTCGTAGGCTCCTTTTGCTAACACTCGTTTAACAATATAGGGGCCCATCCATAAAGACTTAAATTTACCTGCTCCCAATTTATCGGATTCTTGGTCATAAAGCAAGACCAAGTCACCTTCTGAGAAGACACGGGGTTTGACATTTTTGTCGAACTGCGCCTTGACTCGTTTCTTATGGGCTTCGTTAGCCAAAGCGGCGTCACGAAGGGTTTCATCCAATTGGATTAATTCCAAGAAACGAGCCTCTTCTTCTGAAGTTCTGGGGAGGAGATCAATTGCGAGTTTGAGAGACGAGATTTCACACTGGATTGGTAAGACTGCTTCCAGGCCATATACCAGTTGGAAGGGTGTGAACCCGGTTGCATTCCTTACCAATGTTCGGTAAGCCCATAAAGTTGAGTACAGGATTAGGTGCCATCTTCTTTTGTGAACTCCAATCATCCTTTGTAGCATGCATTTCAGGACTTTGTTGATCGCTTCAACTTGTCCGTTGGCTTGCGGATAATATGGAGTAGAGCTGTCGTGAGACAACCCTAGTTTGGCAGCTAATTCGACCATCATGTGATTGCGAAAATGCGATCCATGATCTGTGACTATAGCCTGTGGTACGCCGAATCTGGCGACTACATGATTGAAAAAGAAGAGGGCAGTTGTTTCACCAGTATTATCTAATGTAGGCATCGCCTCAGCCCATTTGGTAAAATAGTCAACTGCGACTATGATATACCCATGCCCCCCGGTCGAGGTGGGGTTACATGTCATGAAATCGATGCCCCATTTGGCGAATGGCCCAACAGCAACTATTGGCTGTAGAGGTGCGGGTGGTCTTCTGGTTTTGCTATCAAAAAGTTGACAAGCATGGCAACTTCTGACTGCGGTTATGCAATCTTTGAACATTGTTGGCCAGAAGTATCCTACTCGTAAAATTCTTTGTGCTGTAGCATATCCAAATTGATGCCCCCCACACGCGCCTGAATGACACTCATTCAGGACTTTTTCGGCCTCCTCGTGGGTGAGGCACCTTCTCTGAACTGTATCGATACCACGACGGTAAAGTGTATCACCGAAGATCATGTAGTCTTTTGCTTGGTATCGAATACGTTTTTGTTCAGAGTGGGAGGTGTTTGGCCTAAATTTTTGGGTTTGGAGATAAATGATTATATCCCCATACCACTCATTGCTTGTAGATATCAAAAACAAACTTTCATCCACGATTGATTCTTCGGATGTTTCATCGTTGGACGACGATGGGAGATCGCATAATAATTCTGCGAAAACTAGAGCTTTCTTTGACTTGGATTTTACAAATTCCAGATCAAACTCTTGTAGGATTGCTATCCATTTTGAGTATTTGCCCCCAGTAACTGTCGCGACAATATATAAGTCATGGGGTTGCAATTTGACAGAATGGTAGTTTTCCGAAAGAGGACATAGTGTCGAAATCTTTGTATCGCTTGAACAGCTGCAAGCGCTAACTTTTCAACGTAAGAATATTTTCTTTCTGTATCATTTAAGTTTTTACTTAAATAATATATAGGATGCTCAATTCCATCGACTTCTTGAACTAAAACCATTGCGATGGTCGTATCTGCTGCAGCCAGATACAGGTTAAAATCTCTTTGATAATCAAGGGCGTACATTAATGATGCTTTCATCAGGGAATCTTTTAAAGCATCAAAGGAAGCTTGCGCAACCTGATCCCAAACAAAGGGTACCTCCTTTTTCAAAAGACGTGTATAACCTTTAGCAAGTTCAGTGTAATTTGGAATGAACCTCCTCAAAAAGTTTGCTTTCCCTTGGAGTTTCTGAATCTAAAGCAAATTCGAAGGTGGAGGCAAATTTATGATTGCCTGGACCTTACATGGGTCGAGACGAATCCCATCCTTGGAGACTACAAAGCCAAGTAAACGACCAGAACTGACGCAAAATACACATTTGTGCAGATTGAGTCGTATCTTGTAGTGTCGGCAACGTAGAAATATCGCTCTTAAATGCTGCAGATGATCAGTCCACTTTCGCGAATGAGCCGGAAGGTCGTCGAGGTATGGTTGAACGATGTTTTTGATGTCATGGAAGGCATAATTCATTGCCCTCTAAAATGTCGCCCCCACATTCTTTAAACCAAAGGGTAATTTTCGATATGCGAATGTGCCCCACGGACAAATAAATGCAGTCTTTGAATGGTCCTGTGGGCAGATATTTATTTGATTATACCCAGAGAATCCATCCATGAATGAAAAGATTTCGCATCCGGCGCATTCATCAATTATCTGGTCAATGAAGGGTGTAGGGTAGTTGTCTTTTGGACAAGCTTGATTTACATCCCTATAATCGACGCACACTCTAATTGTCCCCTGTTTTTTCATAACATGGACAATATTTGATACCCAATCGGTTAGAGGAACCGGGTAGATGAAACCAGCATGGAGAAGTTTTTCGACTTCTGCCTTAATGGCAGCGGCTTTCTTGGGGTGCACCTGTCTTAGCCGTTGTCATACTGGCTTGACATCTGGATACATCTTAATTTCGTGTTCAACAATACTCGAGTCAATGCCTGGCATTTCACTGTATGACCAAGCAAAGACATCTCTGAATTCGCGAAAAAGAGCGTTATATATTTCCAGTTCTGAAGGAGAACAACATTTGCCAACATAAATATTCTCTACAACATCTGTTTTGGTCGAGATATTTATGGCTATAGTCTCTTCAATGTTGGACAAGTTTCGCTTGGAATCCACCGTATTTACAGTATTTGATAGAAAATCAAAGACTGAAGGATGATAAAGGTCATTTTGAGTATCTTCTCCATAATCCGGAAGAAGAGAACGATGGTGGGAATTATTCCATGGTGCTCCTTCAATTACCATTGATTGGACAATTCCTTCGTCGGTGACATGCACTCGCGACCAAGGATCTGAAGGAGTACCATATTCTCTAGACCTATCTATCCAAACGCTTGATAAGCGTTGATTTGGGTTTGCCTCCCATGCTAGGAATATTGATTGCTATAATATTTCCGTTGGGCTTGGGGGAAAAACCACTGCATGATCCATGTCGATATCGATTTCTGAGATCTTTGTAGAAGATATCATGTTGCAGGTTCCTATCGTCGCTACTTCCACCAGATTGATTGGAGGTGGAAGAGTGAAAATTCCCATCAGTATAGGATCTTTTAGTAGGCCTACTCCGATATTCTGAAGCAAATGGGGGCTTCCACGGATCATGGGAATGCTTCCAGTAACTTGAGAACCATTGGGGAGGAAGTTTTGCTGATCGACGATTGTAATCCCTCCTTGAAAGGGAAATGCAATCTTTCTAAAATAGGTCGACACAACAGCTGCCATGGCATAAATCCATGGTCTTCCTAGTAGGATGTTGTAATCAAGATTCCAATCGATGACTTCAACATCTATTTCTACCGTTTTCCCTCCTAGTTCAACTTTCAAGTTATTTAGGATACCATATGGGGTATATGTCCTTCCGTCGAATGCTTTTAATGTCGTCGAAGATCGCGACAAGGTTGGAGATCCTAAAGTTTTCCAGCAACTCATCGACATAATGCATGTAGATGCCCCCTCATCAATAATTGTTCGATGAAAAATTTTGTTGAGGGCTTTCACTTGAACAAGGAAAGCTAGTTGAGCTGGTAATTGAGGATCGTATCCTTTATGATCAAAGGATACAAGATTGGAATCCTTTGGGTCAATCCCACCAATGGCCGATAATAAAGCCTGCTTTTGGGATGGGCAATTTTGTAGTACTTCAAGAGTCGACATAGCGGATGGCGATTGGGCCAAATCTTCCACTATATTATAATGTTGTGCCGCTATAGCGCGGTGGTTAAATGTCGACTTGTATACTACTCTCTTTGGCGGTTTTATCGTCAATTCAAGGATGGTGGGTGGCACAACTTCAGTCGAAGTTGTTGTCGAACTACTTGGTTGATCTTTATCCTTGTTGTTCGACAGCTGGGGATTCCCATAATCTTTGTTCCTTGTCGATATCAAAGCATCATGTTGTTTTGAAACCGACAACATTATCACTTGAGACAGGGAAGCATTTCCACTTTCAACCAGATTTGTTCCTGGATTTGGAAACGGATCAGTTAACACTGCGGAGGTTTTTGAATTCTTGAAGAATTTTTTAACCTCAGCTCTGTGTGGACAATCTGTGGTCCGATGATCCTCATCACATATAAAGCATGGAGTTTTTGGTTTCCTATTTCCAGGAGGGTTTGAAGAAGATTTTTCAGGTGATGATTCCTCCTGTTTCTTCTTCTTCCCTTTGCCTTTCTTCTTGCTTCCTGGTTGTTTGGTTTCTTTGCCTTTATCTGTCGACACGGCATTTACTTCTGAAGCAAGAAGCTCGTCTCTTGCATTTTGACCTGAAATATTACGGGCCTTTTTGGATGTAGCCTTTGTCGATTTCATGTTTGTCGTGCCAATCACGCCATCGCCGGCATGAGAGTCATTGTTTGATTTAGGAGGAGGAGGAATTGAGAATTCCGATCTAGGGGCATCAGGTATTTTATCGTAGAGCGTGCCAGACTGAGTGTAGATCAAGTCCAGATATTGTGCACGAGCGATAACTTGCTCTTCTGTTACGACTCCCCCCTTTTCCACATCTTCCGTGATGGAAGGTAGTAATGACTTGATAAACCATTCAGCTAAGAGCTGATCGGGGACGTACGTTTTTACCATCCTACGACGACATCACCACTCATGTATATGATCAGATATGTGAGTGGCCGTTGTCTGTTTGAAGTTGGTAAGAAGTTCTGTTCCCGTTTCGTACCTTATTGGTAATTGAAAATGGGTTAAAAAGGTTGTGGCTAAGGTACTGAAGTTGTCGAACGAAGCTCTAGGTAATTCAATGTACCATTTTGCCGCTGGACCCGTTAACGTCCTCTGAAAGAGGTGAAGTCTTATCAAATCATCATTTAGGGTGTTTGATGAACACCATAGATGAAAGGTCATCACGTGATTCGATGGATCTTCACCCGGATTTCCATTAAATTTAGGAATATCTGATGGAAGTTTATGCGGAATCGCTGGCCATCAAGGGGCGTAAGCAATTGGATCGTTTGTTAACCGATTTAAATCAGGTAACTCTAAGGTTGCCACAAAGGGTAACTGTTGATTCAGGTTAGGTGAAGCATACCCAGGATAAGATGGAATTGCCTGAGCAGTTGGTCTTTGCATACCGGCATAATGAATTTGATGCTGGTATGTTTGGTAAGGTTGGTGGACATGACCATTGTAAAATGGTTGATTTTGACCGTTTTGAATGTACGGTTGTCCACTGTTCGCAAAGATTTGTTGCTCAGAACCTTGGTATACTTGTTGGAATTGCGGTTGTTGGTATTGCACCAGCCATGGTTGTGAAGCCATGTGTTGTTGCGCGATACTAACCGTTTGACCAAGGTGAGGGGTAATTGTACCCGTCTGGACTTGTGTCGCTCCACTAGTCGGCGATTGTGGTTGAGTCGCAGGGTCAAGGGGCTGTTGCATTACAACCTGAGAAACCTGAGGTTGGCATACAACAGGCAGCGTTTGAACTTGCAACACCGTCACAATAGCTGGCGTAGTCGGGATATTCGACATAGGTACGCATTGTTGCATCGAATACACAACTCTTGGCTGTTGAGGTAGTATAGCTACCCAACCACTTGAGGTAATTCCAGTGTAACCTGAATGTTGTTGTGAACTCCTGTATGGATATCCTCCCGTAGGGGATAATGAAAGGGCATACTGCCCCCCATACGGTGGTAATCCAGAACTCAAGGGAATTGTTTTCCCTTGGGGACCGGATTGCCCAAATTGACCTCCAAACGGATCAATTTGTTGAGACTCTACATAAGAGTTTCTGGATATTATTCCGGATGAAAAAACAGGAACGGACCATACTGTCGAAATAGCCCTTGAGTGGGCTCCTTCTAGCAACTGAGAGCTAGTCGGGACAGATGGTATGCTGGCGAACATTGTCAGAGTGATAGCAGGGAGTTCTGCCGTCGCTGTGTCAGATGACACAGTCCTAGATGTTGACGGTTGTTCAAACATTTGTATTCTATCCAAAATATTACATAGCGATTCTACAGGAGCTTCCGCTGGTGGTAGACTAACTTCTGATGAAGAAGGATATAGAGTGATCCCGACTCCAAAGTGCGTTGGAGTACTTGTTTGAGGATCTTCTACAATTTCTTCTATTGCAATCAGACCAGGTGGAAGGGGAAGACCGTCAGGTCCGTAAAATATTTATGGTGCCGAAGAAGGTGTGAAATCGGCAGCGACAGATGTTTGAAGAGTAAGACTCTCCGAACCGGTTATAGATGGAACTGGTTCGGTAACACAAGTGGTTATTCTCAAACTAGGATCAGTATCACTGTCCTTCTGTGGCTGTTGAACTTCTTCTGTAGAGGCAGGGATTCCAGAAATGTTTGGAGTAACCGGAGTCTTTGATGTCGTTGGAACACTTGTTCTAACTTTGATAGGAGATTTGGAACCGGTTAAACGAGTTCGCTTTGTCCGTACTGGTTTCGATTCCAGAGACAAAGACGGTTGACTCGTAAGCCTCCGCGAACGACGGGGTTTCAATTGACTTTCTTCCACGATTGCGGATTACTCGATCAACTAAAATAAAGGGAAGGTATGTTTCCGAATTAAATGAATTTTAGACGCTTTGACACAACTTGTTTTTTCAGTTTTTAAGAGTCGAGAAAAAACAAAAGATGACTCTAGTCTCCTTCAATTTTTAATGAGCCTGAAGTGACAAGTGCTCAGATGGACCTTTTCCGTTAAGGAGTCTGAAAAGGAACGAAAGGGACTGCTCTGGAGGTCTAGGTAGAGGGAGTACCAAACCAATAGCAAAACTGCAGAATACTTTTTATGGTACAGCAGTCAATCTTCCTGAATGCTGTGTTCAGTGCATTGCAATCGATAGGGTGGCAGACACGGCTTCCTATGGATAAAGGATTTAAGCCTATAGGGGTCTCCCAAAATATACTCGACGGTACGTGGGAGCACAAGTCCATACTGGCACTTATTGTCTCAAAGTGGAGGAATCACCCAACCATCAGTGAGGACAACAGTTACCAGGCTTTACGACGCCGGAATACGTCTCTAGCCTAGACCTCTAAATGTTGTGCGTTAAGTTCCAAAGCGTTGCTAGATTCATTGAATTTATTTTAAGTTGATCTTGCTTATGAAGTTTGCCTTTTGGGTTCACCACGAGATGTTGATGTAATTCCTAAAATGCAATCTAAAGATGATAAACAAACTTTTATCTCTTTTGCGCAATGAAAATCCTAGCTACTAGAGGAAAAGAAAGACACAATCTTTTCACAAAGAGCAAAGAGCACACTGTAAATGCACTTTCCTAAATCAAGCCAAACAGACTGTCTATATGCAAATGCACATGCATGTATTTGTTTTCGACTTTCTTAGTATTGATGCTAAAAAGAAAGTTGATGTACAAATCTGAATTTGCTTTCAAGCGACAAACACAAACAAGCTTCTTTTCGAAATCAAAAGATAGAGATGATTACGACACCTTGCGATTTTGAAATGAATACTCATTTTTGACACTAGAAAATCACAAATTCAGACCAAAGGCAATAGTAAAAGTATAATCGACCATCAACAGCAATCAAACTTTCTCCTATGATCGAAATCGACACTTGCGACAGATCTAAATCAAAGGACGACAGTACGACTATTCTAGTTTTGCAATGGAAAACTGTAAACGACTCAACAAACACACAAAAACATTTACAGTTCTTTTGTACAAAGGAGGCGGAATAACAGCAAGGAAAAGGGGTTTTAAACATACATATATTGATCACAGGCTGCAAAATTCAGAGACAGAACTGGAAAGAATGAAGCACAAGAACCACAGTTGCACAGGGCTACTCTGATCAGCGCACCTGTAACACAGAGAAACTGGATTGCAGCGCAGGTTGCCCTTTCGAGAAGTGCGCTGAAATGCAGGAACTCTTAACAGTACCTGCGCTGGGCCAGAAACGAGAATCTGTCTGGGTTCTGGGTCACAGTTTGCAGTTCAGTCTTTGGTTTTTTGGCCGAGTAAAAACAATCAGTAATGCACAATCAGGGGTAGATCTAAGGAGGGTCTAAGAGCTATCACAAGGGCAATCAGATAGTTTGTGAATCAGCTGTTCAAATCATAAACAAATCCAGTGAATGGATTGAAGTAGCAGATGTCTACTTTGCATTTGTTATGGCAAATGCAGTTCGAATGCTACTTATAAGTTTATGAAACAAACAACAAACAGATACACAAACAAACTAATTAGACAATCTTCCCCAGCGGAGTCGCCATTTTGTTACCGGGAAAAGTGTCTATTTAGAACTACTCTATCCCACTAAGGTGTGACAGCTGCCTTAGAAACAAACAGAGAAAAACTACTTTTGTATTTCCTTTATGAACTCTAGATAGAGAGGAATAGAAAGAACCAACCTGTGTCTTGCACTAATCCTTTGATCCAATCCCTCTCTTCTTTGCTAGCTTCCAGCTACTTGCTCCCTTACTTGCCCAGCTTCACCAAGTACCTGTAAGATCACAGAAGAAGAAAACTATACAAAGACATGGATCTATATTCATAAACAACTTAGGATCAGATTTAAGTTAACCATACAAATGTAACAAGCATCAATGATACAAAAGCATGGAGGAAAAACTCAAATAGTTTTTATTGATAAACAAGAAGATCCAGGAGGAGTTACAACCGATGGTTCCTGACCCAGCATCAACCTCCCAGCAAAGAAGCCCCTCTTCACCTCCAACAAAGCATAGATCACCCAATACTCTGATGTTTGTCTCAAAACCAATAGCAATTCCTTACAATGTGCAAAATTCCAGCCTCTGGATCTCTGGGATGAGGGATCCATATATAGATGTGTGTAAGGAGGATGAGTCAGCTTGTGATTTGATTAGTGTCTTCTCTCTGTCAGTTCTTGCTTCCACTTGGAGACTGAAGGCCTCTTACTCATCCTTGGTCGAATTCAGTGAGGCAAGTGTCATAGGAAAAGATTCTGGAAGCTTCCATTGTCTCTCCACCTCGCGAAATGACACTTCCATTTGTCATTTCTCACCCAACGCACCCTCATAGTGCATTTAGGTGTGTTGCAACGCACCTAGCTAGTGTGTTTAGGTGCTATGCAATGCACCTAGCCAGTGGAGCAGCTGAAATGATCCTGTTTTGACTTATTCTGAGCAGTTTCTGGTGGAGAACTTCTGGGAGAAGCTGTAATTTGTTGACCTTGTTCCTTTAGGGGTTAGAACAACACTTTTAGGGACTTAGGAGCCCTTGGTTTATGGACATTTCATGCTTGGAGCTGTAAGGCACAAAAATGTTTATAACAATGGGCCCATTACATTATTACTAACTACTTGTGGTCCCTTACATGATATGGGTTAACCACCTTATTTATTACTATGGCCCATCCCATTATTACATTATTACCTTGGGTACCTCCCTTGGTACCCAATATTATCCCCCCTAGGTATATAACATTCCACCCCCCTTAGCATGTTTCGTCCCCGAAACATGGGAAGAACACAAATAATAAGATCTACTCAAAAGAGTAGTCCACTGGTACCATGAACGTGCATCTAGCCATCCAAGAGAAAGGTGAACCTTCGATCTCGCTGGCGCCTCACTCGCTTGAGATGGAAGTTGACCGTGGCAGCTCTCCTGTGTTGATGTGTAGTAGGTGGATCGTCGCTCCTCGCTATCCGTCATATGGGGGTTGTTGTCCTTATGACTAATTGGTTGCCATCTTGTTGGTTGTTTTCTTGCGGGGTGATGTGGGTGATGATATGTTGAAGTTTTAACCCACGGTGCCTTTTTCTTTAATTCACCTTGCTGTGGTGCCTGTTGTGGTGTCTTCGTTTCCAATATGACTTCAACCACTGAATCCTCATCAGATGTATCAGCACCTGTAACCTTTTCTGCTTCAGCCTCTGTTTGTGTTTGATTGTCTATCATCACTGGCTCATCATCTAATATCTCAGACCCCGGAACATCTTCTCCTTCAACGTCCTTGGACTCTACCTGTTTATTAATGGAAATATCCTGTAATATAATTTTCTTCTTTCTATACCAGAGCTTCAATAATTTCTTCTGCACATTAATATTGATAGTACCCACAGATTCCATCCAAGGATATCCCAAAGCAACATCCATATTATACATCTCTGAAGTATAAAAATCACCATGCAACACATACTTATCCATAGAAAGCTTCAAATCCTTATAAATTTGAACATCCTCATCATCAACCTGTGTATTTTCAATTTGTTTTGTTGGAACTTGCAATTTTTTTGCCAAATTAACATTGATAAAATTATGCTTACAACTAGGATTTATAGACACAATGATCTTCTCCTTTTGGATGAATCCATGAACCTGCAATAAGGAGACACCCGTAGCAATTAACCCCTTATGTGTCTCATTCTCCTTTTTTCTAGCTCGAGACCATTTGTCCAAAACGACTTTTTCAAATTCTACATCTGAAAGTTTGGTCAACTGCTTGTGGTCAAGTGATAACCACCATTTTTCAGTCTCATCTCTCATATTAAGCTTCATTGCAATCTTCCAATATGTCCCATGTATGGACTTGTATCTCTGTATGAATTCTTCAATAGTAGGACCATCGTCTTTCCCTGTAAAATATAGCATCTCCATGAAGAGGGTTTGAGAAAAATTCACTTACTTGGCAAAAATTTGAAATTGTCACAGTTTCGTCAATATTGCTCAGAATCCCTATTATGACCTGTTTTCAGAAATGGAACAATCATTCTGCATCTACCCATGTGATAGAAATCTTGATCCCGGCACTTAAAATTTTAGATCTACGCTGCAACTCTCTTGCCGTCACCAAAATTTGTGCAAAAAAGAGCTTATTTTAAATCAGCGATATCTCCCTCATCCGGACTCCGATGCGACTGATTTTTTTTAAATTAGGTGTTTTTTCACAAAGATTCCAGATCTACAATTAGATTTTGCAGATCGTGCACCAGGATGTCCAGATATACGTCGCAAACTCGCTGCCCTGAAAAATTGTCTGCAACCCCACTGATTTTTAGATCAGCGATATCTCCTTCATCCGGACTCCGATTCAACTGATTTTTTTTTTTAAATTAGGTATTTTTTCACAAAGATTCCAGATATACAATTATATTTTTCAGATCGTGCACCAGGACATCCAATCTGCGCCGCAAACCCGCTGCCCTGAAAAATTGTCTACAACCCCACTGATTTTTAGATCAACGATATCTCTTTCATCCAGACTCCAATTCAACCGATTTTTTTTTTTGAAATGGGCTATTTTTTCACAAAGAATATAGATCTGCAATTAGATTTTGCATATATTGCACTAAAACATACAGATCTGATCTGCAACTCGCCGCCCCCGAAATCCTGCAAAAAATTAAAAAAAAAAATCTCCACTTTTGTGCCCAAGAAAGAGCTCTGATGCCACTTGTTATAGCACCGATACCACTTGTTATAGATCCGATCCAAAAATATAAGAGAATACAAATAAACCCAGAAATAATATGAAATGATTCTTTATTAATCAAACCCTTAAGGTAGGGCAACACCATACATTCACTCCTTAAGGAAGGAGAACACTCCACAAGCCATATGCTTGTTCATACAATATTCCTTGACTATATCTCTATGTGGAGTCTCTAGCCTCTATATAGGCCTCATACATACAATACCATGGATCATTACCATGGTTCCCTCATACCATCAACTAATACCATGGGCCCATTACATTATTATTAACTACTTGTGGTCCCTTACATGATATGGGTTAACCACCTTATTTATTACTATGGCCCATCCCATTATTACATTATTACCTTGGTTTCCTTCTTTCCTGTAAAAATAAAATCTTTGCTAGGTTGTGTGTCTGTCTGTGTGAGCTTATCCACAAGATTAGCTTTATGGTCAAAGTGGTCCATAAGAGCTTTTGTGAATTTGTCTCAAGTCAAGGGCCTTCGATAGCAACGTTGATGCCCTTGCCAGCATTGCAAACTTTCATAGTCCAAGTACATTGTTTCCACACTCAGCTGAGTCTCATCATCCATGATGTAATTCAATCTAAAACATTTCTCCATTTGTGCCCAAGAAAGAGCTCTGATACCACTTGTTATAGCTCTGATACCACTTGTTATAACTCTGATACCACTTGTTATAGATCTAACCCAAAGATATTATGATACCACTTGTTATAGCTCTGATACCACTTGTTATAGATCTAACCTAGAAATACTATAGATCTGATATGAAAATATAAGACAATGCAAATAAACCCAGAAATAATATGAAATGATTCTTTATAGATCAAACCCTTAAGGTAGGGCAACACCATACATTCACTCCTTAAGGAAGGAGAACACTCCACAAGCCATATGCCTGTTCATACAATAATCCTTGACTATATTCCTTGACTTGGAGTCTCTAGCCTCTATATAGGCCTCATACATACAATACCATGGGTCATTACCATGGTTCCCTCATACCATCAACTAATACCATGGGCCCATTACATTATTATTAACTACTTGTGGTCCCTTACATGATATGGGTTAACCACCTTATTTATTACTATGGCCCATCCCATTATTACATTATTACCTTGGGTACCTCCCTTGGTACCCCATATTATCCCCCTAGGTATATAACACTTGTGCAAATGTGATAGCCTCCCCTGAGATACATTGAGGTATGAGTGTGATTATGTCATATGTTTAGTTTATCTAACATGATATGTTTATAGTTTGTCTCAATGTTTGATTAATTGCATTATATGTGTATGTGTCTATAATATTGCATGAAGGAATTATCTTGTTTTCGGATTATTTTACTATCACAATATGCGTTGGGACAACTAATATACACTTGAGTGTAAGTTGGTGCTAGTTGTAGTATTATGATTAATGACTGTGAGTTGATTATGGCATGACTATCAATCTTGGTAAAGGTTGATTTCAAATTAATATACATTATGTCTTGATCTTTGGAACATGTGACTGACATGTGTGAATAGTTGCAAGGTAACATGCTTGGTATTAGCATGATAAGGTAATAGTTGATTTGTTGATATGAATAACAGTAGGGTGATCTGATAGTACATATAAAGACTCCATTGTGGTAAGGAAAATATAAAGGAAAGGAATTTGGTGAAAACTCATTTGGCTATGTTTGGAGACCTTTTGTTCCAAATGAATGAGTGCTTTGCATGAATACATGAAGTCTTCTTAACCTTTATTTTGCCTGACATTGTGTGGATATATGTTATATTAATGAACATGTATTTGATAGGTGTAACATCTGGTTTCATGTTATGGGGGATTCATCAAGGAATTGGAGTCCCTTGAGAGATAACATATGTATGTGTTAAGTTACAAGGAAGTGTGCTCAACACAACAAGGTAAGGTAACAAGTATATTGTTACATTTATGTGTGCACTAATAGCTACGTGTTTATGGAAGTATGATGTAGGGGATTTCATGGAAAAAGAGATGGCCACGGAATCTTGGAGAAGGGTGAGGTTGATCTTTCCCTTGGAGGCATTGGGAACCCATGGGGTTGAGTCCTGGTTTTTTTTTTTACTAGTCTTGTGATTTCGATGCTTTGTGATCTATTTGCACTTGATTTGCAGTTTATTTATGTCTAGTACATCGCCATGCCACTTTGTTTATGGTATTATAATGTTTTTGGTTTTTCATGGTTTTCTTCATGTTTCTTCTTGTTCTTTCCTTTTATGTTTTGGGGGACTTGGGAATTCATTGGGGAAAGAGGGAATTTAATGGAGCCTGGGAAGCATTAAATGAAACCCAACAGGTAATGTAAGACTCGAATGAAGCTTCATGCATGAGTAAATGACAGTTGAAGGAAATAATATGATAGTCAGTTGGATTAGTTGGGTCCATTGGGATAAATGGATGGTGGTAGGACATTCATGAGAAAGTTGACAGGAAAGGTAAAGTGAATGAATCTAAGGTATTAGATGTGTTGGCTATGTTGAGAATTGTCTTTCTCAATGTTGTGCATGTCATGGAGGGTAAAGAGAGTTATCTTAACCTTGACCTTACAATATTAGGTAATTATGTTCTCATCTAGATTATGTTGATGTCTATATATGTAAACATGTATGTGTGTATGTCATTGTCTGACAGGGTTGTTAGGGATCATGATTATTTTATGCTAACGATTATATATATGTAAGTATGTATGTCATTGTCTAACAAGATTACCAAGGATCATGCTTTTGGAGGAACAATTTCTTATGCAGGTGAATGGCATGAAGAGGTTCTTGGTTTTATGAGGAATCAAGTGGGAAGAATAACCTGGAAGATCCATGAGGTTAATATTGCATGGATGAGATTTGATAATATATGCTTGCACTATGCCTATGTTGTTTTATGGATAGCTAACGATAAAAGATACATCGGCTAAATCAAATCAGTGTGATTGGTGACATGCTGGAACATGAATGGATAGTGGAAAGACCCTAGAAGTTAGGTTGCCTGCTAGAGAGAGTGTGGTCTCTCGATGTGAAGTACTACTGTTGTGTATATGTTGTACATGTTGTACCTGTGGTGTTGTGTACATGTGGTATGGTGTACATGTATTATATGCAGTGATGTGTCGATGTTGTATATCTCGTGTTGTGTATAAACAGTGCTATGTACATGTTGTATATGTAATGTTGTGTACATATGGTGTGGTCTGCACATTGTACATATGGCGTTGTGTATATATGGTGTTGAGTACATATTGAACATGCGATGTTGTGTACATGTGGTGATATGTACATGTTGTACATGTTGTGTTGTGTACATGTTGTACATGTGATGTTGTGTACACATTGTGAAAGTGGTTCCATGTATATGCGATGTTGCGTACACGTTGTGCAGGTGATGTTGTGTACATGTGGTGTTGTGTATATGTTTTTCAAGTGGTTTCATGTACATGTAATGTTGTGTACATGTTGTGTAGGTGGTATTGTGTATAGGTGGTACTGTGTACATGTTGTTCATGTGGTATTTCGTGTGTGTCGTACATGTTGTGTTTTTTACATGTGGTATTTTGTGCATGTTGTACATGTTGTGTTGAGTACAAATGGTATTGTATTATGTGCATTGTGTAGTCATTATATCATGACATGTGTAATCGATGTTTTGTACTCAGCATACACATATGTATTGTGTTGTACACTGGATTTAGGTGTATGTGTTGTGTTTTACACTAGGTTCAGGTGTATGTATTTTGTTGTGGTGCACACTTGGTGTAGGTGTATGTGTTGTGTTGTACATCGAATGTAGGTATATGTATTATGTGGTGTTGTACGTCATGTGTGGATGTACATGTCATGATGTCTACTATTTTTATGCATATTTGATTGATGAAAAGAGAAGTATTGGGTGCTTTCTGGATGTGGAAACTAATTCAGTGTGTACAAAAAGGACAAAGGAAAAAGGTAGAAGAAAAGAATTGATTGAAAGATAAGTATCAATATTTTATTTCAGTTTTAGTTATGCATGAGATCTATGATTCTTATTTCTGATGGTTACATGTGATATACGATTTATGATGGTTGTGTTTTGAGCTAAGATGTGATATGTTTATACATGATGATTTGGTCAAAAAAATATTTTGACTTGTTGTGACAAGAAGTAAATAGAATTGAAAGTTTAACTTATTGATGAGCTAGCAATGAGGTATGATTTAAATTTATTTAAATTTATTTTGAATCTAATGGAAACTATGTTCTTAGTATAGGAAAGCATGGGAAATTTCTAATTTGGGTGATTGAAATTGACTGCAAGAATTAGTGGCAACAACAAAAGGAATTGGAATAGGAAAAAATATGTTGGTAAAGCATTCAGTAACAGGGCCATTGTTGAACACTGTTACCTAATCATTTCCATTTATTTCCATGAGCATGATATGACTAGTATGATGGTTTTGAGGTAGGAATATGCCTTGGATTTTGGACCTTCCGATGCGAGGAAACCTTGCCAAGGGATGGATCACCTAAGGGACTTTTTAGAAGAGAAGGGGATGCCAATGGAACCTGGAAGGAGTGTGACTGCACGGAAAGTGGTGACCGAATTTTCCAGCAGACTGTGTAGCAGACAAGTGAAGGCTAGGGAATGGACTTACTTTGGTCATTAGCATTTCCAGATTGAATCAGATGTACATTGGGAGTGTGCCCTGGAACAATGAGATGGTAGTTGTTCACTAAGGAAACAACTAGCGCAAGGATTGTAGCATTGGAAATTGGATGCGTACTTTGGTTTTGAAAGTGGATTGTAGACTTACTAGGAAGGAGCTAAATCCTATTATTACTTTTAAGAGAGGAGGTGTGAGCCTATGGATTCCCTTCTTGTTTATGCAAACATTGTATTTTTTTATTTTTTGGTTGAAGCAAATGTGCATATGTATATATGTGTATATTGTTGTAAATATTGTATCAAGTTATGTTTATAAAGCTCCATAGACAATATGATTATTTTCTAATTGAAGAAAATTGCATGAGTAGATTAAAAGAAAATGTAGGAAAATAGAGGCCTTGATGACAAAAAGGCTTATGAGGATTAGTTCATAGTCTTTTGTTAGTTCAATTTTGGAGCTCTATTTTATTCTCTCATTCTCTAACACTTAGATTATTCTTGGAGCACTCTAGTATTCACTTGGCTTGGAAAAAGAAGGAAAAGGAAAGCAAGAAAGCAGAAGCGAACAGTTGGACCAGTGTCTACAACTGGATTTCTTTGGAGGTATCGAGTTGCATGTATGATTTACTTGCTAGTTTTGGCATGCATGGCTCATGCATGTAGTTTCTTGGTTGTGTTCTCATTAGAATGGAGGATTGTCATGATTAACAATGGTTTAAGCCTTGCAATTTCATAGATGTCCATGGTGTTGTGGGTTTCCCACTTGATTATTTTTTATTGGTGCTCATGCTCCTTATGGCTATGGGTTAAGTTACTACTTCCTAGAGTCTTAGTTGGACAAACACTCTAGAAGCCATGGAACAACTTGGGTTGAGTTACTAGTTCGGGAGCCTTGGTTGGAAAAACACCTTGGAGCCCATGGTGTGTTGAGTTACTAGTCCTAGAGCCTTCATTGGATAAATGATCTAGAACCCTACGATAGTTGTGGGTTGAGTTACTAGTCTTGGAGTTGGGTTGGAACAAATGCTTTGGAGCCCTGGATAGCTTGAGTAGAGATTGATTTGGCTGGTGTTAATGATGTCTGAACATGAGGTGGAATCACTAGCTGAGGATTGAGGTGGTTTGTCCTTTGGAAGCCCTAGTTTGGTTTTGGTTGGTTTATTCTATGATATCACACATTCATGCTTGAAATATCACATAGGGGTGATTGGTGGAAAGAGAGATTTGGTTCAGCCCAATCTATGGTCGGGTGGTACATGGAAGTTCTTGACTTGGTTGGTTTTTTCATATGTTAATAGGAGCATTTTTCCTCTTGTATTTCATGAGTATTTAGACTTTTTATTATGTGGCTTTGATGGTTGTTCTATCACTGTTATTATTTTGGTCATATGTTGGTTATAAGCATGGTTTTATAATAGGTTCTAGTTATGGCTCTTGATATGTTTGATTTGTTGATTAATGGTTAATGAATGCATGAGCTAATAGATGTTATTGCAATTATTGTGAGAGGGATTTATGCCTTCTTGGTTAATCTAAGACAAGTTTCAGACCCCTATGTTCATATATGCATTCATGGCCTGTAGATTTCATGTTCACCATATGTTGATGAAATGATTGTCATGGTTAGGCTTGGTTAGGTCAAGTTCTAGACTACGTTTTTTATGAATATGTTTGTCTTGATTTTATATATAATTCTATAAAGTCTCATTAAGTTATGGGAAGTGGTTGGGAGATGAGCCCTCAAAAGGTAACACTGATTTTGGGTTTGTGGGATCAGAATTAAGAAATTGGGACTGAATTCGCTACCTTGTAGGATTATGCATGTGATTGGAGGCCTACAGTCACATGGAGGCCTTGCTATGCATGTGAATAGGGGCCCATTTCACTAGAAAGGAAATTTATATCAAGGTCTGGGCACCTAGAGTGGTTGTTTAGCTCCTTGGGGTCCTATAGCTCCTAAGGGAGGTCAATATGGTTTTAGTTTGTCAACTCCACTTCCTTAATTGTAATAAGGAGGTTCGTTCATATCATATTAACTCTACATCACATGTTTACCCAAGTATACCGTTGAACTTGGGTAAATGTGTGAGGAGGGTGTTATAGAGTGGTATCAAAGCATTGTTCAAACACTTGGACCAGATATCGTTGTGGATAGCCCATTAAGCCTATCTAGTTAGATGCGTGTTTTTATGCGTGCATTATCATGGTTATGGTTATGCATGAAAAGTAGGTCAAACCTACATCATGGTGATCATTATGCAGTTTATGTCATCATGATTTTGTTGGTATGTTGTGATGATGATATGTTGGTTGAGATGGATTAGGAGATGTAGATCATTAGACCTATGATGCAACATTTCACATTGGGGTAAGAGCATGTCTTCATACAGGTTACATTAAGGGAATTTTGAGGTCTAAAATGGGCCTCCTAATTAAATTATAAAATAATAGTGGAAATAATAAAATAATGTTAGATTACATCATCAAATTTTAGAGGGAAAAAAGACAAAACTATTTTTTCCAACTTAGATTTTCAACGTATCTCCATATGGGTTTACTCAAATTTTGAGCAGGAACACTCATTGGATGCATAATTTGATTCCTCATCCAAGGAGTACCCATGTTTCATACTTTCGATTGACCCTGCTACATGAAAAATGAGAAATACATGAAAATCATGATTGAAATCACGTTTTTTCATGTATTTCTTATTTTTATTGTAGTAGGGTCGATAAAAAGTATGAAACATGGTTATTCCTTGGACGAGGAATTAAAATTTTCATCCAACAAGTACTCCCACTCGAAATTTGAGAAAAAAATTAGGGAGATAAGTTGAAAATACGAGTTGAAAAATGTAGTTTTCTTATTTTATTATTTTTTAATCTTTGTATGTTTTTAATCCAAAAGTGGTGACTCATCCCCCATGGTTAACATTATCATCTTGAATCCTATTAGTTCTTATAAATTTTATTTTGGTTGTACATTTTTCTTAGGAGGCCGATTTTAGACCTCAAAAATCCCCTAATTTTATGTTGGGAATGCAGGTATGTTGGTTAATGATTGTTATAATCATTATGTTTATGTACATGTCTGTCATTATATTTTTGTTGTTGTTACATGCATGATAGATGCTAGTTTATGAGTGTTCATTTTTCGTAGGGATATATTTTTCTTTTCTTTTATAATTGAATTTCTTCATTTACACATTAAATTCGCCCCATAACATCATAACTTTATTCAGATTTACATCATTATTCGGAAACATATGCAACTATGTTGAAAGAGAAATATCATCATCAAAAGAAGAAAATAATTCACACATAGAGACATCATGATTGGTTAGAGACCAGGGAAAAACCCACTATGGGGAAAACCTTTTCAAATTATTCTTCTTATTAGATTGTCATTGAATTATTCAACAAAATAGAGTAAATGATCCATATCTTCATTAATACAACTATATAGGAAAAATAAACTAAATAATATCCATGAGATGGACCCAACCATGATCATACGCAAAACTTTGATTAAGAAGTATGTAATTAAGTGTCACGATTTTTAGTCAACTATCGAACACTACAGTGAATGAGAAAAAACTTTGGATAAGAAAAACCCAAACCCTAGTTTCCAGTCGGTGAGTGACTAAAAAGAATTTAGTCAGATGGATGAGCTGGCCAATGAGTGACTGTAGCCAATATTTCTCTGTCATATGCCTGCGACTAAGACCTAAAACCCTAAAATAGAGATGTGAGCTGCAATTTCACCCTGGTGCGAACCCATTCCTCTACAGATTTTCCTTAGACCTTTGTGAGCCAAAAATAATAAAGATAATAGAAGAATGTCTCATGGTGATGTCCAAATGAGTGGAGGTCACTTGTATTTATATCCCTCCATGAGTGTCCAATTTTCTTTAGGGCCGACCTAATCAAATATTCACATGTGGGCTTATAATTCTAAAATACACTTTGCCTTTAACAAATTTGATGATTTTTAGGTCCATTTTGGTCCTCTCAAAAAGAGGAATTCAATGCAATAATTATCTCCATCAAATGATCTATATAAAGTTGATTTTGGCATTATTTTCCAAATTTAAAACTCCCTCTCAACTAGGGAGAATACCACCTACAACATGTCATGCATATCCTATCATCAAATCATATCCAATCCCAAGTATCTGATTATCATGTATCATCATTATTCATCTCGATTCATCTCTTTCTTATTCCTTCTTATCTCTTGATTGTCCCTACTCATATGTTGAACATTATTGAATCTAAAAGAAGAAAAATTTGACACTAGAGGGGAGCCTAAGCTACCACCCTCTATTCATTAGGGAGCCACTGCTACCACTTGGAATCACTACGAGCGAGGAGCCCAATGCTACCAACTTCGAAACATCATCGGGGAGCCAAATCTACAAGCCGCATCAACATCATAGGGAACATCTCAAAATCACATCAGGGAGCACATCTCAACGTGGAATCTCATGGGGTATCTAATCATCTACAACCCCATATTGAGAAATATGTGGTATAGGGGAGCACATCTCAACCCATCCTATTTCCTACCGATCTTCCCAATAATGACCTTCTAGTGTCACATGGTAGAATACCTGCATCATAATTTGAGCTTGGACTAGATACCAGACTTATCAAAGGTAAGGATCACATTCCCTAAGCCTCCTCAACCGGCTGGACATAAGGGGAGGGACAATCCCAACAAGCTCGACTTGTAGGTATGATGCCAACTGGGGTATACTATTCAAATACAAATATAGGGGACAAACATCTCCAATCCTATGGGTAACAGATAGGGGTGATACCCTATTATCCCCAGATCCCACAACCTAGGAGCCCTCCATCTCAATTCGACACCCTGGGATCTCAAAGAGGGGGCGGAAGGGTCAGCTTATCTCATCATGTCTCAATATCATCAATCTCTTATTCATACAAGACATAAAAAAAATATTATATTAAAAAAATATACATATCAAAAAAGGATACCATAGTCCTCCTCTCTCTCCTAGAGGTAGAAACCACAAGCCTAAGCTTGTCTCATACAATAGCACCAACTAAATATATCTTCCAATTGGATCCCAATTGTTATTGTCGTAATATATCCTTGTCATATCCATAACCTACTCAATCGGCTCTCCAAAGACCTTCTTCATCTTGCCTCACAGCTAGTCATGCTAGCAATATTGTACTCAGCCTTAGTCATTCTTAAAGCTATGGACCTCTCATCCAAAATATCATGGCACATCTCATACTAATGTAGCACCCAACTGTGCTCGTCAATATTGATACCAATCATTCTCAATACATCCATGTAATCACATATCATAGAATGAATATCTCAGGTCAAAAATTGATCGTCCCATGCAGATATCTCGAAGGGCATTTTGTGGAAACTCAATGTGTTTGAAGTGTCTCAAACATGAATTCACTTAGGTTCTATTAACAACATATATATACAAGGGTGAGCATTGGAACATCAATGCTTCAATCAACAATCAGTTGCAAAGTCATGTTCAACAATATCTCTTCACAACTTCTTGAAATTTAATCTGAGTGTCTAAGGATTTACATTTCCACTTCCTTTAATAGCTTCAGTATATAGATTATATTTTCCAAACTTCAGGACCTTATACATCATGACATGATTCTTCATTTTGAACTTTAAAGGCCATATCCCTCTTACTTTCATTTTTAGAGGCTCATTTCTTGTCAAGAATGGACATTAGTATATAAATCAAAAATCAAAGCCATACCTTGGACCACTTTTGAAGTCAAGGTTTGGATCAACACATCACCCTGGCTTCACCAGATAACAGTCAATGTGGGCATATTAGGCTCGGGGAGCTTTCTTCATTTATTTCTTTATGCAACCATAACACTTTACCAAACCAATATGCTCAACCCTAAATAAATCAATAGCGTGCAATCAAGTCAACTAAGTCAATTTATCAAAGTTTAGAAGCCAAACTAGAATTGATATCAAAATCATCAAAATTAATGTATCAAATTCTTTAGACCATGTGATAGGTAGAGATTTCATCAAAATATCAAGTTATTACTTTATCTATTATCATGCCAACTAGTTTTTATTTACTAAGAAATATCAAACCAAATTTCATCAGTTCATCATAATGATCATAATATAAATCATTTATGTTACTAGATACAAATGATACACTAAGGATAAGTCATGCAGGTTTCATCCATTCATTGTGAGAATAATTCATATTGAATTACAATTTTTTATACTTCAACCAATGTGTCAAAGATAATGATGTCAACACAGAATATCACTGAAAGTCACTATGCCCATATAGCATTGATATCAAGGAAAATCATCAATCATCAAATCAAATCATTAGTCATCAGGTCAAAGCCAAAAATTTGCTATCATTGTGAGATCTATAGCCCAAAAGATATCTCAACATAAATTGAAAGCTCTAAATTATTATCAATCATCATGAAAAATTTCTAAAGCATATTTATGAACTATTAAACATTACATTAAAACTCCAAACATTTCTCATTTATACCAATCAGCCAAATCTTTTCAAACCCTTGCAACTGTTATCAAATATTGTCATATACTGGCATGTTTAGGTATGTTCTATGCTAGAGAAATTTATTTCAATTTTAACAGTTAGCTCAATATCATTTCTAGATTAGCAATCAAATCAGCATTAAAGTAAACTGTAGATAGAACATAAATATAAATCATAGAAGACAAGCCAAGACAAGAGGACACAAGATGTGGTGCTAGCCAGGGAAAAACCCCAATGTGGGGAAACCCTTGATCAATTCTTCTTATATGTTCTTCAATAGTTCAATAGAGAGAGAGATAGTACGTTTACAACAGAAGTCAACACTTAGACTTATCTAGATAAGAGCATAGATCATCTCTAAGAAAATGATACATGAGATCAGTTGAAGACATACTGCTTCAACTGATTCTCCAAGGTGACTCCTTCACCTATCGTTGTGTTGCATTTCATCATCATGCTACACCTCACCACACTAAACCATGCTGCACCATTCATCACTATGCTGCATATCATCACGCTCCATTAATCATGACTGTACCCATCACTATACTGCATTATGTGCCATTGCTGCACCATGTTGCCATCCTGACCTATGTGTTGGTTGCACCTTGCTTGCTTGTTGTCCCTTTCTTGCTTATTGTCCCTAGCATGCTTGTTGTCCTTAGCGTGCTTGTTATTGCATGCCAGTTGTCCCTTGCATGCTAGCAGTAACATTGCATGCTTGGTGTATTCGCTGCTAAGTACCATATAATTGTCCCAATGTTAGTTGGTTGTCCCTTGCATGTTGCTCTCCTTTGGAGATATATACTCCGACTGTTCCGGTAGTTCCTAATAGTTCCAGCTTTTCTGGCTTTTCCAGCAGTTCCGATAGTTCCAGCTTTTTCGGTAGTTCCGGCAGTTCTAGCTTTTCCAGCTTTTCCCACATTTCTGGCTTTTCCAGCTATTCCGGCTTTTCCAGCTTTTTCGACTTTTCTAGCTTTTCCGACAGTTCCTAATTTTTCAGCTCTTCTGATAGCTCCAACTCTTCCAATAGTTCCACCAGTTCTGACTTTTCTGGCTTTTCTGGATTTTCCAGCTTTTCTAGCTCTTCCGGCAGTTTTGGCCTTTCCAACTTTTCCAGTAGTTCTAGCAGTTCCGGCTTTTCTGGCAGTTCCGGCTTTTCTAGCTTTTTCGTCTTTTTCAGCTTTTATGGCATTTCCGATAGTTTTAGATTTTCTGGCAATTCTGACTTTTCTAGCTTTTCTGGCTTTTCCAATAGTTTCGACTTTTTTGGCTCTGCCGGTAGTTTCGGTTGTTCAAGCAATTCCGAATTTTCAAGCAGTTCTAGATTTTCCAGCTTTTCTGGCTCTTCTGGCAGTTCCGACTTTTTCAGATTTTCTAGCAGTTTTGGCAGTTCTGACTTTTCCAACAGTTCTGGCTTTCTACCCTCTAGATCAGGGCACCGTTATCCCTTAGGATCTCTCCTCCTACTAAAACCCAAAGACAAGTAGAGAGAGGAAGAGATCCCAAGTGTGTGATGATGAAGTTTCCAAATGAGGAGAATGCTCCTTGTATTTATATGCAAAAATTTGAGGTTGAATAGACATGACTGTTGGGCTTCTGAGCCTACATAAGTTGCTGGTCGACTTTGACAATTTTTCCATAATCAAAATAAATTCATATCTCCATAAATACTTATCAGAATCGAATGATATTTAGATCAATCCTACACCTCTCGATGAGAGGAATATAGGAAAAATATCAGTAGTCACAAATAAGGTGATCCACATGGAGTTTGGCCCTAGTTGCTAATTTTAACACTCCCTCTTAACTAGGGAGAACTCCATCAACAATTTGTCTGATCATCGCTACTATTCATCCATTAAATGCATTTCCCTATACAACTTGACCCTTGTTTTGCTATGTTCTTCTTTGCTCTGCTCAGCTCTTGCTCGAACTATGAAGAAGAAGAAATGACCGAGGATGTGTCATACCATCCTCCACTAACCCAAAGTCAGTCCCAGAGTGTGTACCACTCTCACTAATCCCAGATCAATGGAGGTCATCCTAGCATAGGTTGTATGATAGATACATCGATGTATCCATCGATAGTACTATTATGGTCCCTATCATCATTTCCCTACTCATTGATCAGATCAGAGGTACTTCCCATGAGCTGCAGACTACATGGGTAGGATGCCTCGATAGGAGAACGAATCATCATGTCCACAGGAGAATGAATCATCCAGTCAGTGGATTCCAAGGAGAACAATTCATCCTGGCCCATAGGAGAATGAATCATCCTATTCCACAGTTGCCACAGAGAACGAATCATCATGTCCACAGTCGCCACAGAGAACGAATCATCCTAGCCTATAGGAGAACGAATCATCCTATCCATAGTCACCATGGGAGAACTAATCATCCTGGCCCACAGGAGAACTAATCATCCTGTCCATAGCGCACCACCAAGGGGGGGTGAGTCGCCCTGTGGTCGTATGTTGCTCCAGTAAGTACCCCAAGCCCCCCAAAGCTCCCAAAGCTCAATGCATGCAATATGCAGGACCCTTATAAGAAGGTCTCTCAATGACTCCAAGTCATTTAGGAAAGTCACAGATTTGACCTTTCCTCATGGCTTTGAAAAAATGTCTACGACCTGTACATCGGTCTCAATGAAATGGAGCCTCCTCACTCATCGACTTACCATATCCCAAATAAGGCAATATATGATGTCTATCTACTGGAGCAATCATCGAATACGAGATTCCTCAATAATTGAATCCCACCTTTGGTTGTCACAGAGAATCACAATGGTATTCATCATGTGTACAAATAGCTCACTTAAGAGCTTCTGCAGCCATGCAGCTTCACACGAGATCATACTCGTAGCTATGTATTAGGTCTCGACAGTGCTTATAGCAACCAAATTCTGCTTCCTGCTCATCCATGATATCAAAGTAGAATCCAAAGTGAACCAGCACTAAGAAGTGCTCTAGTGATCCTCCACACTACCAGCCCACTCAGTATTTGAATAATCATGCAGTTTCATATTTCCGGCAGTGTATCTCAATCCATGAGAGATTGTGCCTTGAAGATATCTCAGAAGATTCTTGGCACCAATCAAGTGAAGCTCAACCAAATATGAGCTCACCATGCTAACTGCAAAACATATGTTCGGATGGAAGTTCACCAAGAACATCAACGCGAATGAGTTTATGAAAGTCAGAGGTATTTCCCAAATCTGGTCTGACATCACTACCATATAACTTTGGAAAGTTAAGATCCTCGAGGTAGTCACAAGCTTGTAGTTTATCATTCCACATTCGAAATCCAACTCCCTCTTACTTCTGCAAATGAGAGGGTCTACACCTGTCAGAAATAGGTCGTCCTCATAAGGTGTTGGTATGAGAGGTCTATCGTCCACAACCTTCAGGTAATGGTTTGGATCGGTTTCACTCCTAGTGAATCTCAGCTTCATCAGATAGCTATCAATCCTCTCATACTATGCCCAAGGTGTTATGCTTCAAGCCATAGAGGGCTTTCTTCCACCTGTATACATGAGATTCCCGATCATGAATCTCAAACCCCTCGGGTTGTTCCAAACCTGTGGACTTGCTACATGAGGGGAATGGTCCCCTTGTAATATTTTCCTTCAGTACTTCACAGACATGTACTTTCATGCTATTTTTGAATTCATGCATCCCTGTCACCATCTGACTCATAGACCTTCAGTGCTATGTGTCAATGGACATGGTCCCTAGTGGACTTCCTACAACTTGATACAACCCTGAACTCAAAAACATCTTTGAAAATTCTATTTTCAAACACGTACCTTTCCATCGATGAGTGCCACCCTGAAACCTTTGACTTCCATTGCTGAAATGGACACTAGGTTCTTCTTGTGATTAGGTACATAAATGAGATTCTGTAAGTGAATTGAGTTACCCTCATTTAGTTGAGGGATAACATTCCCTACACCCTTTCTAGGATAGGTGGCATCAGCTCCAAGTATAATCCCATGATTGTTTCCATCTCTACCAAATTAGAGAGTGCACCCATTTATTCGATGAAGTGCCTTGAAACACTCCAATCAATAAGACAGATTCCCAAAGAATCTGAAGGCGAGGGCCAATACAAGATAACGCTTCTTTATCTTATCAGAAACAAAATTTGATTCTTCATTTGTGGGGTTCCTTACTTTATTTGAAGAGTCTACCATTTCCTTGATGACCTGCATTACCTATCATTCCTTTGATCATTGAAGATGTCCCTGGAATGATTGTTATCTTCATCAAGAGATGTGTCTTTGCCATTCAAACACTCCTTCACATAATGGCCAAACTTATTGCAACTAAGGCATCTACCTTTCCTTCCACCCTTATATCTAAACTTCCCAATGAACTGATCTTTAGATAGGCCATCAGAAACTTCTACTGCACCATTCTGATAATATTCTCTGCTTCGACTTCACCCTCGGTGAATTTGAAGAGGGATGAGGAATCCAATGATCCTTTTTTCCTTTCCCAACTATCTTTGGTGATTTCTCTTTCACTCTTGCTTTGGAATTGTCATCACCTTAGCTCCGATACCATGTTAATTTGAGCTATGTTCTCTGCTAGAGCAATTTATTTCAATTTTCATAGTTAGCTCAATATCTTTTCCAGATTAGTAATCACATTAGCATTAAAGTAAACTGCAGATAGAACATAAATATAAATAATAGAAGACAAGCCAAGATAAGAGGACACGATGTGGCACTAGCCAGGGACAAACCCCAATGTGGGGAAACCCTTGATCAATTCTTGTTATATGTTCTTCAACAGTTCAGCACAGAGAGAGAGAGCGATAGTATGTTTACAATAGAAGTCAACACTTTGACTTATCTAGATAAGAGCATAGATCATCTCTAAGAAGAAAATACATGAGATCAGTTGAAGACATGCTGCTTCAACTAATTCTCCAAGGTGACTCCTTCACTTATCATTGTGTTGCATTTCACCATCATGTTGCACCTCACCGCGGTGCACCATGCTGCACCCATCATCACCATGTTTCATTTCATCACGCTTCATTAATCATGATTGTACCCATCACTGTACTGCATTATGTGCCATTGCTGCACCATGTTGCCATCCTAACCTATGTGTTGGATGCACCTTTCTTGCTTGTTGTCCCTTGCTTGCTTGTTATCCCTAGCATGCTTGTTTTTCTTAGCATGCTTGTTGTTGCATGCTAGTTGTCCCTTGCATGCTAGGTGTAACATTGTATGCTTGGTGTATTTACTACTAGGTACCATACAATTGTCCCAATGTTAGTTAGTTGTCCCTTGCATGCTTCTCTCCATCAGAGACAGATGCTTCGGCTGTTCCAGTAGTTCCTGGCAGTTCTGGCAGTTCTGGCTTGTCTGACTCTGTTGGGTTGTGTTATATTCTTTCCATGACTAGCCCACATAGTTAACCAAGGGTTAGAGGGGGGGAGGTCATAAGGGGTTTGAGGGGTACCCATAACCCCACTTTATGGGGTCCGGGTCAGTGCCCTAGAAAATTTGGTTCTGGAACCTATGTTAGGTTGGGCGAACCCACCTATGGTTTTGTGCATGATTTTCGCACATTTTTTTGGACGAGATTGTTTTTGGTCCATGGTATTGGATGCTCGGCATGTATAAATATGTATTATAACATTGAAAGGAACATAATGAAAAATCAAGCTGGTAGTCCCGGTTTTGGGATCTAGGGGAAAATCTCTGTGTATATGTGTTTTATGTGTTATGCTCTCGCATTGTTTATTTTTTGTGTTTTAGAATTCGTGTGCAGGTAATTTTTGTATGGGGTTAAAACCTACATTTGGTATCAGAGCTGTTTTGGCTTCAAGGGGATGCCATTGTTGCTAAGGGGTTTCGCTCGGGCATATGGTAGACCCTGTTCAGTGGGAGATCTGTGAGATCGATTCTAGTGGTGAAAGAAGATGGCAAGCAGTGGAAAGATAGAGATTGAGAAATTTAATGGTCAGAGTTTTGAGTTGTGGAAACTCAAGATGGAGGATTTGTTGGTGGATAAAGATCAGTGGATCGCGGTAGATCCGGGTACTAAACCAATGGGAGTGTTCGATGAAGAATGAAAGAAGTTGGATCAGAAGGCAAAGAGCACAATACAATTGTGTGTCTTAGATTCAGTATTGCTGAATGTATCAGGGTAAGCTACAGCGAAGGGTTTGTGGGACAAGTTAGGGACTTTGTACCAATCTAAGTCTCTAGTGAATAAACTGTTCCTGCAGAAAAAGTTGTATAACCTAAGGATGAAATACGGAGACTCGGTGACAGAGCATCTGAATGCATTTAATACTATGGTAAGTCAGTTAGCATCTGTTGATATTAAAATTTCAGATGAAGATAAGTGCATCAGTTTTTTGTGTTCTCTACCAAATTCGTGGGATAGTCTAGTTATTGTAATAAGTAGCAATGCAACTATCTTGCAGTTTGATGAAATAGTCTTAGCCTTGCTGACGGAGGAGATGAGATGGAAAAATATGGACAACCAGAATGGTGATGCCTTGTCTGTATAAGGACGGTCCCAGAATAGAAACAAAAATAATTCATCGAGTGGGAGATCTCAATCTAGAGGGAGATCTAAATCTTCAAGAAAACCCGTAAAGGTGGTGTGCTGGAAATGTGGAAAGGAAGGCGACTTTAAAAGGGACTGTAAATCTAAATATCTTGAAAAAGGAAAGGTATCTCATGAGGCTCCTTTTGTAGAGGCGAAAGCCACCTCAGACAAAGGTGGGGATGTGTACTTGGCTTCTTCAAGTACACATGTAGATCATGAGGCATGGTTGATTGACTCAGGTGCGTCCTTTCACTTCACTCCCCATAGAGAGTGGATCTGCGAGTATGAGAAATATGATGGTGGTGATGTCTTCTTCGGGGATGACAGGAAGGCTAGAATCAATGGTCGTGGAAAAGTAAAGTTGAAATTGCAAGGTGGAAGGGTTAGAACACTTCCGGGTGTTCTGCATATTCTTGCATTGGCCAGAAATTTGATTTTTGTAAGCAAGCTGAAAGATGTAGGTGTAAAAATAGTGTTCGAGAATGATACCTGCAAAATGGTTCGGGGAGCACTGGTATTGATGCAGGGAGTTCGAATTGGAACTCTGTACAAGTTGCAAGGTAGCACTGTTATTGATGGGTGCAATAGTTCTGTGGTTCTTGAAAGTGGAGCAAAAAATCTAGTGGTGTCTGGAGAGAAGACCATGTTGTGGCATCAAAGGCTTGGAAATATTGGAGAGAAGTGCCTTCGAATACTTCATGGTAAAGATATGGTAGAAGGTATGAGTAAAGGCTTTCTAGATTTTTATTTCTCTGAAAATTATGTATATGGGAAGCAGAATCGGGTGAGTTTCCCCTCTGGTAGTAAGAGGGCGAAACATATATTAGAACTTGTGCATAGTGATGTGTTTGCACCTCTGAAGGTTCCATCATTGGGTAAGTCTGTGTACTATGTATCATTTATAGATGCCTTCTCAATGAATACATGGATATATTTCCTTAAGAAGAAATCTGAAGTCTTTGATAGGTTTAAAGAATTTAAGGCTCTAAGGGAAAACTAGACAGAGAAGAAGATAAAGGTGTTGAGGACAGATAATGGTGGAGAGTTTTGCAGTAAGGAATTTGAAGAATTCTGCAAGAATTGTGGTATAGCACAATAGAAGACTACTCCATATACACCTCAGTAAAATGGAGTTGCAGAAAGAATGGACAAGACGTTGATGGAAAGGGCAAGAAGCATGCTTAGTGGTGCCGGGCTAGGACAGGAATTCTAGGTAGAGGCGGTGGATATTGCATGTTACCTGGTCAACAGGTCACCTTCATCAGCGTTGGAGGATAAGACTCCACAAGAGGTATGGACTGGTAAGAAACCCTCTCTTTCACATCTAAGGGTATTTGGATGTGATGCATATGCACAAGTTCCAAAGGAGAAATGAACCAAGTTGGATAGTAAATCTGAAAAGTTCATCTTTATTGGGTATAAAGATGGTTTAAAGGGTTATAAGCTCTGGAAATCAGTCACATGGAAGGTTGTGTACAGCCGAGATGTGGTGTTCAGAGAGGTAAAAGATGTTATTAAACATGAAGTCCAACCAATGGAACCTGAGAAGATAGAGTTTGAACTTAAGGAGGAAGAATCATACTCTACAGCAGAGGGGAATCAAAAGCTGATGAGCCACAAACTCCAGGTGTGAGAAGATCAGTTTGAGAAAGAAGGCAGCCAGAAAGGTATAGTCCATCTGCTTTCTGTTCAAATTTTGCTTTGTCTGTTACTAATGATGATCCCAGAACTGTGAAGGAAGTAGTGGATTCAAAGGATGCAAAACTCTGATAAGAGGCCATGGTTGATGAAATGGCATCTTTGCACAAAAATGAGGCTTGGGATCTGGTGGAGTTGCCAGCTAGAAGGAAACCCATTGGAAACAAATGGGTGTTCAAGAAGAAGACAAATGCAGAAGGAAAGGTGGAGAAATACAAAGCTCAATTGGTAGCAAAAGGTTATTGCCAGGTGGTGGGAATTGATTTTGGTGATATTTTTTCTCCTATTGCCAAGGTAACTTCTATTAGATTACTTTTATCTGTTGCTGCTTCTTTTGATTTTGAGGTAGAACAGATGGATGTAAAGACAACATTTTTTCACGGGGATCTCGAAGAGGAAATCTACATGAAGCAACCTAAAGGATTTGCGGTGAAGGGTAAGAAAGAACTGGTATCCAAGTTAAAGAAGTCTCTTTATGGGTTAAAATAGTCACCAAGGACGTGGTATCAGAAATTTGATACATTTATACAGGGACTTGGCTTCACCAGAAGCAAAGAAGATCACTATGTGTATTCTAAATTAATTGGTGACCATGTTATTTATCAAGTCTTGTATGTGGATGATATATTGCTAGTTGGAAATGATAGAAATTATCCAAGATTTGAAGACCCAATTGTCCTCCAAATTCGACATGAAAGATCTTGGTGCTGCAAACTATATTTTGGACATGGAAATTAAAAGAGATCAGGCAAAGAGGAAGCTATGGTTAAACCAGAGGAAGTATGTCGAGACAATACTGCAGAGGTTTAATATGCAGGATGGTAAACCGGTGAAGTTTCCTATTCCTATAGGTGTGATTTTATCTGTTGAATAGTGTCCCAAGACACAAGAAGGGGAAGAGGACATGTCCCATGTTTCATATGCAAGTGTAGTTGGTAGCCTGATGTATGCAATGGTCTGTACTAGACCAGACATTACACATGCAGTAGCAGTATTGAGCAGGTTTATGTAAAAACCAGGAAAGGAACATTAGATAGCAGTGAAACGAGTTTTCAGGTATTTGCATGGCATTGGTGATTATGGTTTGTGCTACCAAGGAATATCAAGATTGGACAGAGTGTTGGATATTTGTGGCTTTGTTGATGCAAACTGGGCTAGAGATCTAGATTAGAGAAGATCTACAAGTGGGTATGTATTTAACCTATTTGGAGGTGCAGTCAGTTGGATGAGTAAGAAACAATCTGTAGTGGCACTATCAACTACAGAGGCAAAATACATGGCAGCCACTCATGCAAGCAAGGAAGCAGTTTGGTTGAAGAGATTTTGTTCAAGTATGGGGTTAGTAAGGAAGCTATAGGGATATACTGTGACAACGAAAGTGCAATTTTCATGGAAAAGAACCCCGCATATCATTCAAAGACAAAGCACATTGATGTTCAGTATCTCTTTGTGAGGGATATGATAGAAGACAAAAAGGTGTTGCTGGTAAAGGCGGACACTTTGAAGAATACTGCAGATGCATTGAAAAATTTGTGAGCTCTGAGAAGTTCTCTTGATGTAGCGAAACAATGGGCATTTCAAGGCTGGAAAAATGACTAAGCTCTCTTGTGGCCCCCTGTGGAAAGAAAACAACAAGTGGGCGAATGTTGGGTTGTGTTATATTCTTTCCATGACTAGCCCACGTAGTTAACCAAGGGTTAGAGGGGGGAGGTCATAGGGGGTTTGAGAGGTACCCATAACCCCACTTTATGGGGTCTGGGGCAACGCCCCGGAAAATTTTGGTTTTGGAACCTATGCTAGGTTGGGCAGACCCACCTATGGTTTTGTGCATGATTTTCGCACATGTTTTTAGACGCGATGGTTTTCTATGCATGGTATTGGATGCTTCAGTATGTATAAATATGCATTATAAAATTTAAAGGAACATAATGAAAAATCAAGCTGGTAGTCCCGGTTTTGGGATCCAGGGGAAAATCTCTGTGTATATGTGTTTTATGTGTTATGCTCTCGCATTGTTTATTTTCTATGTTTTAGAATTTGTATGCAGGTAGTTTTTGTATGAGGTTAAAACCTACAGGCTTTTCCAGCAGTTCTAGCAGTTCCAGCTTTTCCGGCAGTTCTGGCTTTTCCATATTTTTCGACTTTTTTTACTTTTCTGACAGTTCTAGATTTTCTGGCAACTCTGGCTTTTCTGGCTTTTCTGGCTTTTCCAACAGTTCTGACTTTTTCGACTCTTCCAGCAATTCCAGCGCTTCCGGCAGTTCCGACTTTTCTGGTAGTGCTGAATTTTTTCACTTTTCCAGCTTTTTTGGCTTTTCTGGCTCTTCCAGCAGTTTTGGCTTTTCTGGCTTTTCCAGTAGCTCTGACAGTTCCAGCTTTTCAGGAAATTTTGGCTTTTCCAGCTTTTCTGGATTTTTTGGCTTTTTTGAGAGTTCCGACTTTTCTAGCTTTTTCGACAATTCCAGCTTTTCTAGCTTTTCTGGCTTTTCTGGCTCTTTCGACAATTCTAGCTCTTCTGACAGTTCCAGCTTTTCTAGTAGTTTCAACAGTTCCAGATTTTTCGGCTTTTCCAGCTCTTCTGACAGTTCCAAATTTTCGGCTTTTCTAGTAGTCTCAACAGTTCCGGTTTTTCCGATAGTTTCATCTTTCTGCCCTGTGGATCAGGGCAGCATTATCCCTTAGGATCTCTCCTCCTACTAAAACCCAAAGACAAGTAGAGAGAGGAAGAGATCCCAAGTGTGTGAAGATGAAGTGTCCAAATGAGGAGAATGATTCTTGTATTTATATGCAAAACATTGAGGTTGAATAGACATGATTGTTGGGCTTCTGAGCCTACATAAGTTGCTAGCTGACTTTGACAATTTTTCTCTAATCAAAATAAATTCATTTCTCCATAAATACTTATCGGAATAGGATGATATTTAGATCAATCCTACACCTCTCATTGAGAGGAATCTAGGAATAATATCAGTAGTCACAAATAAGGTGATCCACATGGCGTTTGGCCCTAGTTGCCAATTTTAACAAATATCAATATGCATATTCGAGTCAACTACAAACACAAGTTTAGTCAACACATTCATATTATAGTAAGTCAAACATTCAAGCTTCCCTGCTCATATAATTTTATGTCTTCTGCTCCATGTTTGTAGGGTTGTCATCCTTCAGGTGAACTTATGATTACATGCACAAAGATTCACTTTTGTGTCCTACATACATAACCACACCCATACGCCTTCTTTTGTGCAATTGAGGGGCTTGAGTCACACCCTTATGCATGCTTCCATGTGGTTAAGGTTTAGAGTTGCACCATTAGGCTTGCTTCCGTGCAGTTGAGGATTGGAGTAAGGAAAACTCTTTCTTCTTAGACTAGAACTTTGTTGCAAACCAACAATATCAGATATTTGTCTATTCATGTGCATAAATATAACTTCAATAATAAATAATATTCTATAAAAATAATGCAAATGATAATAGGAGTAGGGATCTTATGGAGAGATTTTCCCTCTGAATGAGAAGACCCTTCAGCCATTATTATTCATGTCATCAATATTTCTATCATAATATTATCATGCATCAGCAGAATGGTTAGATCATGAAATCGAACTATATCAGGTTCTAAAACATATATCCATCATGGTCATAAGTTGCTTCATCATCACATCATCACATTAATATTTCATAAATGGTTAGTG
Organism: Pinus tabuliformis; assembly: GCA_031772625.1. Classification (NCBI taxonomy): domain Eukaryota; kingdom Viridiplantae; phylum Streptophyta; class Pinopsida; order Pinales; family Pinaceae; genus Pinus; species Pinus tabuliformis. The sequence continues at coordinate 920,499,853 of CM062816.1, forward strand.
TCAAATATATAATAGGAGTATACTTCAACAATCATGATTACAACATCACTTCTTTATCACATAACTCAATCCATCAGGTCAGAGCATCCAATTTTTCCATATGGCATAATTACTAAGCTCAATAATACCTAACCATGGTTAACAAGAAACAACTAGAATCTCATTGTTACGCTTATATCATCATGGTTACCATGCTTATCACAAAAATATCAATATTATCAAGTTACCATCTATTAGAATCAAGGATATAGCTTTCTTTATCCGATCAAGATATCCAAAATGATAGAAAACATCAAGTATATCAATATATCAATGATTAATATTAAGTAACTTCATAGAATCAATAAGTTCATCATTTCTAAAGGGTAAGATACTTGTTTACTATCAAGTGCATCATTTCATCATAGGTAGTATGAATCAAACTTCCTTTCATATGCATACATGAGCCATTTGTGAAGGATAAATTCTCACCATACCTTAGGGATTACCTTGCTAACCAATATTACAGCTGAAACATAAAATTAAAACAATAAACCATGCATACCTTGTAGTATTCAGATATTTGTGCACCTTCTTATTTTACATAAGAATCTTATATCACTTTGTCATCCTTTCATCAGGTGCCTCTTTACCTTTTCCAATGTTAGGTCTTCTCTTCCTGCACTAGCCATGATCCCCAAGAAGCATCCACTTATCACAACTCATCAGGAGGTTAAAAGCATCCAAATACTCAAATATACATGTAGGAAGTATCAGTTATAATCAAAACAATAATCAGACCCATAATTATAGACATAACGTAGCATCATAAATTGAAAAGTACTTATCTTCAGTGAGAGTTGATAATTTCCCTCTTCAACTAGCCTTCAAGAGCCATCACTTTCCATTTTCAGTATAATAATTTTACCTTCAATAGTCACCCAACTTTATCATTAACTATTCCTAATAGAAATTATCCCACCTACGACTTCATCAAATCAAACACGAGTGATTGAACATATTCACATTACTTATGCTAGGGTTTCTAAGTTTCATATCTCAAATATCCATCAAACCCTAATAACCAAATTGCCTAGGGTTTCCTTCAAACCCTAGAATTATTATAGGTCTCCTCCATCCTCTCTTGCTTCCATAAATGGTGTCATCATTAGGGTGCTCTCCATGACTTTTATTCTTCCCAGCTCTAATCCCATGTTAATTTTTATTAGGGCTATATTGTAATTTTCTCTGGTAATTTCATTTCTTAATTTACACATTAAATTCACCCCATAACATCATAACATTATTCAAATTTACATCATTATTTAGCAACATATGAAACTATGTAGAAATAATAATATCATCATCAATGCAACAGAGCATAAAGGAACAACAAAAGAAAAAAATTCACACATAGAGACACTAGGATTGGTCGGAGACCAGGGAAAAACCCACTATGGGGAAAATCCTTTCAAATTCTTCTTCTTATCAGATTGTCATTGAATGATTTATAAAAAGAGAGTACAATGATCCATATCTTCATTCACACAACTATCCAACAAAAATCAACTAAATAATATCCATTAGATGAACCCAACTATGCTCATACTCAAGACCCCCACTCAAAATCCTGTAATGAATTGTCACTGTCTCGGTCAACTGTCGAACACTACGACTAACAAGCAAAAAATTCAAATTAACGGAAAAAAAAAAAAAACCCCTTGTTTCCATTCACATGGAGGACATGATATGTGAGTGAATGAAAGGATTTAGTCACACGAATGAGCCGACAGTGAGTGATTGTAGCCGATATTTCTTTGTGTTATGCCTGCGACTGAGACCTAAAACCCTAAAACATAGATGCGAGCTTCAAACCCTGCAATTTCACCTTTGTGTGAACCCATTTCTCTGTAAATCTACCTCAAAGCTATGGGAGCCAAAAAAATGAAACATAATAGAATAATTTCTAATGATGATGTCAAAATGTGACGGAGCTCACTTGTATTTATATCCTTCCAAGGGTGTCCAATTTTCTTTAGGGTCATCCTGATCAAATATGCACATGTGGGTTTATAATTAAAAAATACACTTTCCCTTGTCCAAATTTGATAATGTTTACGTCAATTTTGGTCTTATCTAAAAGAGGAATTAAATGCAAGCATTATCTCTATTAAATGACTTTTCCAAAATGGAATTCTTCCCTAGTTTCCAATTTTAACAATTATTGTGGTCATATGTGCATGTGTCAAATAGTCATGAATGGTAGTAACTTGTTGTTATATACACTGCAGTCATATGCATGATGATTATGGTCATTGTAGTTAAAATTTTGATGTTATTAGGTATCATGCTACTTTGGATTTTTTTGTATAGATAGTTATGGTTATGATATTCAGGTATGAGTCTATATACTTGTGATTTGTGTCATACTAATCTGGACTAACTTGTACAGATGTGATAGCCTCCCCCAAGATACATTGAGGTATGAGTATGATTATGTCATTTTTTTGGTTTATCTAACAAGTTATTTTTACAGGTTTTATGAATGCTTGATTAATTGCATGATATGAGTATGTGTCTATAAGGTTGAATGAAGTAATGATATTTTTTTAAATGGTTGTACTAACACAATATGCGCTAAGATAGTTGTTATGAACTTGAGTGTAAGTGGGTGCTAGTTCTAGTATTATGATTAATGATTGTGAGTTGATTATGGAATGACTGTTAGTCTTGGTAAAGATAGATTTCAAATTAATAGACATGATGTTTTGATATTTTGAATATGTGACTGACATGTGTGAACAATTGTAGGGTAGCATGCTTGGTATTAGCATAACAAGGTAATAGTTGATTTGTTTATATCACTAACAACAGGGTGATGTGATAGTACATAATAAACACTCAATTCCAGCAAGGAAAACGATAAAAGAAAGTAATTGGGTGAAAATTCCTTCGAATATGTTTGGAGGCTGTAGTTCCAAACGAATTAGTGTTTTGCACGAATACAGGAAGTCTTCTTAACCTTGATTTTGTCTAATAGTATGTGGATATATGTTATATTCATGAAAATGTATTTGAAAAGTGTAACAGTTGGTTTCCATTTACGGCTATATTTTTCAAGGAATTGAAGTCCCTTTAGAGATAACATATGTATGTTTTTAGTTATAAGGTAACATGCTTGGCACAACAAGGTAAGGTAACTGGTATATTGTTACATTTATTTATGCACTGACACTTACATGTTTATGGCAGTATGAATGAAGGGATTGCATGGAAAAATAGATTGTCATGGAATCTTGAATAATTCTCAATTTGAGCTTTCAATTAGAGGCATTGGGACCCATGCGGTTGAGTCATGGTGTTTCTTTCTAGTCTTTTGATTTGGTGCTTTGTAATATGTTTGTTCTTGATTTATAGTTTTGTTTATGTATAGTGCATGGCCATGCCACCTTTTCTTTGGTGTCGTATTATTATTGGTTTTTCATCTTTTTCTTCTTGTTGCTTCATTTTAATGAATTTTATGTTTTGAGGGTCTTGGTAATTGGTTCCGGAAGGAGTAAAGTTAATGGCGCTCGAGGAGCATTTAATGAAACCCAATAGGTAATGTAAGACTCGAATGAAGCTTGGTGCATGAGTAAATTTAGTTGAAGGAAAGAATATGACAGTCAGTTGGATTGGTTGGGTCCATTAGGAGAAATGGACGGTGAGAGGATAGTCATGAGAAAGGTGATAGGAAAGGTAAAGTGAATGAATATAAGGTATAAAATGCATTGGCTATGTTGGGAACTGTTTCGCTTGACATTGTAAATGTTGTGCATGGTAAAGGGATTTCTCTTGAGCTTGACCTTATGATAAATGGTAATTATGTTGTGATCAAAATTATGTTGATGTATATACATACATACATATATATATATATATATATATATATATATATATATATATATATATATATATATATATATATATATATATATATATATATGTATATATATGTATATATATGTATATGTATGTGTGTGTGTGTGTGTATGTATGTATATATATATTATATATTATGTCAGGGACCATGATTATTTTAATCTAATGATTATATATTTGTGTGTGTGTGTGTGTGTGTGTGTGTGTGTGTGTGTATGTGTGTGTGTGTGTCATTGTCTAACAAGATCATCAGAGATCTTGCTTGTGGAGGAACAATTACTTATGAAGGTGAATGGCATGAAGAGGTTATTGGTTTTATGAGGAATCAAGTGGGAAGAATAGCCCTGGAAGATCTATGAGTTTAGTATTATGTGGATGAGATTTGGTAATATATGTTTATATTATGCCTATGTTGTGTTACGGGAAGATAAAGCTAAAGGATACATCAGCTGAATGAAAGCAGTGTGATCGACAGCGTGCTGGAACATGCATGGATAGTGGAAAGACACTAGATGTTAGGTTGCTTGAAAGATATAGTGTGGTCTCTTGATGTGCAGTGCTATGGTTGTGTATATCGTGTACATGTGGTCTGTTGCTCATGTGGTATATGCAGTTTTGTGTACATGTCGTATATTTGGTGCTCTATACAAGTGGTGTTATGTACATGTTGTATATGCGGTGCTTTGTACATATGGTGCATTGTACAAATTGTACATATGGTGTTGTGTATATATGGTGTTGAGTACATGTTGTACATGCAGTGGTATGTACATGTGGTGCTATGTACATGATATACATGTGGTGTTGTGTGCATGTAGTGTTGTGTACATCTTGTACATGTGGTGCTATGTACACGTTGTGCAGGTGGTGTCATGTACATCTGATGTTGTGTACATGTTGTGCAGATGATGTTATGTACATGTGGTGTTGTGTAAACATTATGCAGGTGGTTTCATGTACATGTAATTTTGTGTCCGTGTTGTGCAGTGGTGTTTTGTAGAAGTGGTATTGTGCACATGTTGTAAATGGGGTATTGTTGTACATATGGTATTGTGTGCACATTGTACATGTGGTATTATGTGCATGTCATAAATCTTGTGTTGAGTGCAGTTGGTACTATATTATATGCATTGTGTATTCATTATATAATGACATGTGTACTTATTATGTTGTACTCTATGTGATGGGTCCCATTAATATGTATATTTTGAAGTTCATTAACCTATCCTCCAACCCTTATAATTATCATTTTCTCACATTAATTCACATTCCTAGTTATAATATGCTTAGTAGGAATATTAAAAGATGTTTGTCATATTGTGAGGCCTAATGTGGTTAAATTATAAGAAAAAGAGGCATTTTTGAAGCATTTATTATGCAGGGGCTTGATGGAGACAACCAAGAGAGAATATAGGGGACTTGTCCACCTCCTTAACTCTCTAACTCGACCCTGGATCACAGAATCCTCACCCATGGCTCAAATTCACTAGTAGCCAAGTGATTCCAAGTCCATGTGAAGATCAAGGAGAACCAGATCCACAATTCTCGATATCTTGGATGGAATCATTGTTATTTTAAAGGGAGCTTCCATTAGCTACCTTTTTGTATAAATCAACCAACTGAAAGGCTCATTAGGATTCAAGTTCTTGATTCAACTAAGAGTAGCTACTAAGCCTAGTGCTTGACATTGTTATTCTTAACCTTCATGTGATATATGAGACTATTATTTTCTTCTAATGAGAAGTTTGACATTGATCTGCATCTAAGCTCATTTTAAAGGGATGAAAACCTTGAGTTTGGGCCCAGCACATAGTCTGTAGTCCCTATTTTGTAGTTCTTTCTTTTTCTTATTTCAAATCATTTCATGTATTTCTCTTATTTCAGTAGATGTTAAGCTATAAAAACTTGTCATTACAGGCTTTCTTGTCACCTCTCTTGTGGGAAGATTGATTGGAAAGATTTGCAATCTCAGTTTAAAAACACTTATTTATGATTTCTTGGAAATAGATAGATTTTAGTTGTAATACTTTTTCATGTTTATTCTCTGCAATTTAGGAGTTAGTTCAGTTATCAGAGTAGTTTTGTGGTATAAAATTGATTTTATTCAAATTCAGCTCATTTTTCCATGATAGTTTATTTCGCTTGGGTATTGGTCATTTGATGCATGTATTTCGCTAACTGTAGGCATGTGTTTATCTACAGGTGTGGGCACATATTTTCATCTGCACATGGACCTTTCCATATTCTACCTTTGCACCTCACACTTTTCCCAAAATCTGTTTCCACAGTCATTATGTTAAGGAAAATAAAGGACATCATGGACATCACCCTTGGTGCAAGATATAATTCTGAGAGGTCCTAAGCTTGGCTAGGGGGCTCCTTGTATTGGAAAATTGGTGGTAGATTTCTTAGTATTGGCATGTATGTTGGCATTGATGTCAACCATCCTAGAAAGAATGTGTGTTGCAAAAAATGCATGGTTCAGGAGGATTCCTATGATAGTTGCAGGCTTTATGTCAAGAATCATCATAGTAGCAGGCTTACTAAGTTAGATCTTCGTTCATTCTAATTTGATGATATCCTGAATGAAGATCTAACTTGGTGAAGTAAATTGATCCATGTAATTCATCCAATAATTCATCAATGACAGGAATGAGAAACTTATCTTTAATAGTGATCTTGTTGAGCTCCCTATAATCCGGACACATGCGCCATGATCCATCCTTCTTGTGCACCAATACTGGGGCAGAGAAAGAACTTTGGCTAGGTTGAATTATACCAGCCTCAAACATTTCTGCAACCATACATTCAATTTCACTCTTTTGGGCATAGGGATATCTGTACGACCTGATGTTTGGAGGAACACTTCCTGGAATCAAATGAATAACATGATCATGATCATGAATAGGTGGGAGACCTTTGGGAGTCTCAAATACCTTGGAATGATTGTCCAAGACTTTTTGGAGATCTGGAGCAATAGATGAATTCAATGTGGAAACTTCTAGCGAACATAATTGTGCAATTACACCTCGTTGTTCCTTTTTTAGAAGCTTTGTCATACCACTAGAGCTTATTATCTTTCTCGGTTTCCCTGCAATACCCCTTAATTCAATTTCCTTTCCTTTTGCATAAAATTTCATGAAAAGTTCTTGAAAGTTAAAAGCTATTGTACCCAAGGATTGTAGCCATTGGACTCCTAGTACAACATCAGCACCTCCCATTGGAATGGAAAGCATTGGGCTTTTCAATACATATTCTCCCATGGATAGCTTGATATTATTGCACTTTCCAGAGCAATTTATCGTTCCTCCATTTGCAACCATCACTTCACACTCTGGTGCTAGATATAGTAAGAAATTCAATTCTTTTGCTATCTTACAATGAATAAAATTGTGGGTTCTTCCTAAATCAATCAACACTATTACCTTTTTCTTCTTGATTTGTCCTTCTATCTTAATGGTTTGAGGAGTGGTAATTCCAGCCAATGCATTACAAAATATGGTCGTATTCATTTCTTCTTTATCTAGGCTTTGTTCCTGGAGTATATCCTCTTCTTTTGACCTTTCTTGCTCCTTTTCTTCTTCCTTTTCACAATCTATGTAGAATAATTTCTTCTCAACACACTTATGACCTTTAGTGTATTTGCTATCACAAACGTAACACAACACTTTTGCTCTTTTTTCTTCCAATTGTTGTCATGTCAACCTTATAGGTTGTGGAAGGCTAGGGGAAACAACAATTCCATCTTTATAGTTGTGAGTGGTATGCTTCCTGGTTGCCATAATTTTGCTTTCCATTTTCCTTGCTAACCTGAATGCCTTATCTAACGAATCAGGTTCCCAAAGGCGAACATCATGTTGGATACTATCCTTTAAAGTCCCTATGAAGACATCAATCCTATGCTTCTCTAGAATATTTTTACCCTTATGTTAAATTTTTGGAACTCCTCAATGTGCTCCATTATTGAACCCTTTTGTTTGAGACTTATCAATTGGCTAAAAAAAGTGTTTCTTTTTGTATCCTCATAATGTGTTGTCAATTATTCCGTAAAAATTGCCCAAGTGATAATTTGTTTACGAGAGCAAAGCCATTGATACCATACAAACTGATTTGGTTCCAAATATAAAGTTACAATACGTACCTTTTGTGTGTTTTACACATTATTGAGATCGAAAAATTGCTCCATCTGTAATATCCATGTTGTGGGATCCTTTCCATCAAACTTCCTCAAATCGATTTTTGGAATATGGTGGGTCTTCGATCCAACATTAGAGTCTATGGAATCATGATTAACATTTCTTTTGTTTTCATCATGAGTTTCCCTTATTACCCTTTCACCATTAGTGACCATTTCTTGTAGCAACTTATTCATATTTATCTTCAATTCTTCCATCTTATCATCCATGCCATCTATTTTAGCGTCCATGCCATTCATCTTATCTTCCATTCGATCCATCTTAGCTTCTCTGCCTTTCTTTAAACAATCCATCTTAGCTTCTACACCTTTCTTTAAACCATCCATCTTAGCTTCTACATCTTTCTTTAAACCATCCATCTTAGATTCTGTTGCTTTTTTTGCAAGTGACACTTGTTGCACTTGGTCTCGTAATTTTGATATATCATGTTACATTTCTTCCTCTTCTTCATGAGTCATGCTAGATCTTTCAGGTTTCTTACTAGGTGTTTGCATTTTCTTTCCTCAGGGCATCAATTACCGATAATAATGCTTTACTATGCCTTTTGAATTCCTTCAAACTAATTTTTCAAACCAAGCTTATGCAAAAATTAAAAAAAAACTACACACCTTTTTTCACTTTATAGGAGCTTGATATTGAATCTGATGTATCTCTATAATTTCGAATCATCTAGTTCTAAAAGTGCAACCTATAGTAGCCCTCTGTGTCCTATTTCCAATGCCACTAGTTTGATCCAAATTGGATTCTCCAAAGAAGAGTTATGCACAATCTCCCTAGATGACTTGATTATATACCTTTCCAGAAGAGTGAACTTGTATGAAGTTCTACGTGTCACTGTTTTGACCTTTGGCTCTGAAAAACATATACAAGAAACTACAGTCCGTCCTCTTTCTGTACCTGGTTACAAAATTTCAATCTGATGCTCAGAGAGAAAGTTATGACGATTTTCCCCAGGTCACCTTTTTGGAATGTAATTCATGAGTCTGCAAAAATACCAACTTCCTTAGATCATATCTCCGCAAATGTATTGCAAAAAGCTCTGAAATTCGGACCCGAGGTTCAGTACGATTTCATCTCAAATGGGTTTTTTTCGCTTCTGAAACGTCACAGAAAAGAATTTATAGCGAAAATGCCATGATGACCTATTTGGAGCAATGAAACCCTAGAATCCAAAGCTCTGATACAAAATGTTATGAAACCAGCTCACAAAAAGATAGAAAAGATATATCAACGCCTTAGAATTCAGCCTCTCGAGGGAGCAACCTCCTTTACATTACATAAATGAACAATTCTTGGATGATTCAAATGATAAAACCTCCTTTCTATATATATGAGTCTAAGGGGTCACAATATAACCAAGCTGGCGTAACAATAATAATATAAGGGAACAAAAATAACAATAGAGGGATTCTATGGGGCACAGTAATAACAATATGGGGACAATAGGGGCACAACAATATTAATAAGGGATACAACTACAATATTAATGGGGGCATAACTAGTATTATAGGGACATAACAAGAACTGAGGCATCAGAATATCAGGATATCAAATAACTAGGACATTGGAGTATTGGAACTTCTTAACTGAGGTAGTCTAACAAATTACGATTTCCGAAAGTTTCGATAAGTACTTTAAAGCATCAAGGAATGCCAATGAATATTAATAAATAATTTTTTTGTAAAACCAGCATTTTATGGGCCCTCTTCTCTCTCCTCTGGTAGGGCACATGGTGAAATAAAATTTGTACTGAGACACTGAAGTGGCATTTGACGTCAGCATGACATGGCAGTATGACAAGACACGTGGCATGCTGATTGTTGACCCTCGATTTTGATCAAATTTTGCTTATTAAAATACACCTAATTTCCATCATTCTCAAGCATATACCATCCATATACACCTTATTTTGACCATTTATGCATATTCAAGTACATAAATTATGTTTTTTTAAGTTTTAGATATTTTTGCAAAAATTGGGTTTTAAATGTATTTTTGGACAGAATTGAAAATTCCCGTAATGGCTCCATTGAAGTCATACTTGCACGAAACCCATGCATGAGATGAGCATAGATATGGAAGTATTGTGAAGCAAGGATGGACGTGTACCTATTGGTTCCGTCAAACTGAGCTAAAATAGGCCTAGTCAATGCTGATGAAGCATGACCTTTCTTTCAAGAAATCCCTAGGAAATAGATCAAATTTAGTATTTTTCAGGATTTTCCAAATTTTTTGTAACTAAATGGATGGATTCGACCAATATAGATGGGATTAGGATAGATATGACTGTTATAGACATTTTAGTCAAGTTTGTTTATTATTTCTCTATTTAAGCCAAGACCATTGAAGGCTTGAGTGGGTAGAATTTGTATAATCTGATATTGAGAATCTTTGAAGACTCAAAGTTAATTGAAGAACTTGTTTCACTTTCATTTTTTGTTCATGCATAGTGATTGACTAAATTTGTTGTAGCTGAGATTTCTTCAAGTGTGCAAGGAAAGGGTGGAGGGCCCCCACATTAAGCTAAGTGCACTTCTTGGTTAATTTAGCATAAATTTTCATAAACTAGTTTTTGCTTCAAATATATTTAGATGTGTAAAGATTTATTATGATTTCTAGATGAATATTGGTTTAATTATAATCTTCATATGAAGGGACAAATAAGAATTTAAGTTAAATTCTCCTTCTATTTGATCAGGAACTATAATTGAAATTCATCCTCTTTTCCTTGTTTAAAGTTATTTTTAAATTTCTAGTTTTAAAGCAATGGTGACAATGATAAAATAGAAGTGTGAATAAGGACTTCCTAGATCTCCTTAGTTAGGAGCCTCTTCTCTTACATCTTCTACATCGAAAACTGTTGTTAATTTGTGATTTGTGATTTCTCTTCGTGGAAGTAATATTTTAGGGTAGGAAAACTTGGTTCCTAAGTTAGGAGCCTCATCCCGCACATATTACATAAGTGAAAAAAAGATTACTTAATTAGATTTTATATTTGTAATATGCATTTCCTCCAATCTTTATATTTCATCTTCTAAAACTGACTACAGCTAAAATCCATATAGTTTGGACATGCTTCCAACTTAGAAGCCCATGTTGATAATTAAATACTTGTGTTAATTTGCGTAGTAAATCGACCCAACACTGATTCAATGTTATTGGCTACCCCAATGTGCTAGATCCAAGTGACACATGTCATCGATGTGAAGCTTCCATGTGGAGTGATGATGTCTTATTGGAGGTTGGAATATCATATGATGAAGACCTTGTAAATTCAGTGTAGATGATTTTGGAAAGGTTATAATGAAAGCAGCTTGCAATATTAGTTTGGCACTAGGTCATGAAAATCCAAAGAACCAAGGGTGTAGAGCAACCAACAAAGGAATATTAGGTCCTGGTAGAAACAAAGTGCCTTAGCACCTAAAATCTAAGTTGCAAATCACAACTCTCGGTTCGATGGAGGAAAAATGCTCAAAAGGCTAGTGTCACAGGATATAAGGATATCAGAGAGAAGAAAATATCGTAACATTCCACCTTTGTGAAGTTACAATGTGGAGTTTCTCCAATAATGTTGTACCATGAGTTAAAGGACATGTGGGTCACCAACTATGAAATTGAATACTAGCTCAGAGGTATTTATCATTGAAAGGGGCTAAACTTGTAGAAGACTCCATGACTAGAAATCAAGGATCATGTTTCTGGAAGATATGAAAATGGGTTACTTCACATGAATGAATGGTTGTGATAAATGAGAATAGAGTGGTCATCTCTGTTAGCTTTCAATATCTATGGAATGATAAATGAGAATGGGACTCTTGGAGGAGTGTGCAGGTCACCTAAGAATTAATTTCTCATCATGGATATCTACGCTGTCAAATGATGAAGAACTCCAAGGTCTATCTTTGTTTGGGTAATATGATAAGGAACTATCTATAGATGCAACAGTGGCAAGGGGAGCCATGCCTAAGTTCTGTTGGGTAGCTAAAGGATAGATAACAAAGACTTCCTTGCCCAGAGTGCCTCAATGGAACAAAACCATCACTTGCAATGGGTAAGATGGGGAAATTGAGAATATTGTAAGTGTGTTGTGGTGTGAGTGTTGTGTGTTGAGACAAAGAGGTCGAGGCACCAAGGAGGACATGGTGTTATACAATAGTAAAGGCAGTGAGAGTGTTTTGTGGAGAATTTTAAGGGTACTTCTAAAGAGCTGTTAGTAGAGATCCCTTGATAGAGGAGGTAGAGCGCAGAGGAAGTGTTGTTGTGAGCAAGAAGAAAAGACCTGTTGCATGTGAGCACAAAAGACAGGGTGCAAAATTTGAATCTATAAACAAACATTTTTGGTATTCTAGTTATATTATTGTATGCCTTTGCTTTCAGTTTGAAAATTGTATGAAATAGTAGAACAATGGGAAGAGCATATTGGTGCCTTCATACTGAAGAGGTTGGTTCCTCTTAGAAAGTTAGTGTTTCCTAAACAAAGGATGTTAGTGCCTCTTGTGTGTGGGTTCTCACAGAAAAATAGATGTAATTAAGTTGGTTCTTAATTTACATCATAAAAAAATAAAAAATTTGGTGGTTTTTTCCGTCTAGGTTTCCACATGAAAAACACAATGTCAAATGTGTGTATGTTGATCATGATATTGTTGTATGAATATGTGTATTTGAAATATTGTTGGTTCACTGCTTTTGTGAATGAATTCTCTCCCAAGTAAAAGAAAATAAGAAAGGACTGTAAGTATGATTAGAAAAAGATAAGGGTTTCAGAATTATTGATTCACAGCCCCCCATCTCACCAATTCCTCATTTCAATAATTGGTATCAGAGCCTGGGTTCCTTTAGCAACATTATAATCACTGCAAGGTAGATCTATAAGGGATTATGTCTAGGAAAGAGAGTCAAGAAGCTTACTCAAGTAGAATACATGTCTCTGATGGGGTAAACTATGCCTTTTGGAAAGTAATAATGGAAGTGTATCCTATGTCCCTGGGAGTAGATGTTTGGAATTCAATACTAGTAGACTACAATGTCCCTGATATTCCTCCCACTGATGTAGATGGTAAAAAATTATATGGGACAATGCTAAAGCCAAAAATGCCATTATCTTTGGCTCTAGTCAATCAGAACTTGTAAAAGTCATTTTTTGTAAGTCTACTAAGGAATTGTGGGTAAAGCTTAATCAGAGTCATGAAGGAGATGACAAAGTCAAGCAAGAAAAACTTCCAACTTTCAGAATGAGATTTGAAAGCTTGAGAATGAATGAGAATGAAAACATAACAAAATACTTCCTTAGAGTTGATGAAATAACTAATATGACTAGAGGACTTGGTGAAGAGGGAAAGGAAGGCATGATTGTTCACAAATTATTAAGATCTCTACCCATGAGATTTAATGCCAAAGTATCAACTATTGAAGAGATGGCTAATTTAAGGGATCTCAAGATGGACTAGTTGCATGGTACTCTCACAGCCTATTTGATGAGAGTAGGAATAGAAAATTTTGAACTAAAGGAAGCAGCATTCAAAGTATCTAGAAAGGGAAAGGAACATAAAGATCAACAAGACTGCTCTAGATGTGAATCGTATTAGGAGTTGGCACAGCTAGACAGAAAACAGAAGCATGGCTTAGGAAAATATAAATGGAAGTTTCACTTTAAGTTTTTTGACTATGGAAGAGTTGGACATTTCTCATCCAAATTCCCTTATAAAGAAAAGGTTGAAAGGGAAGAGGATCTGAAATTTGGAAACAAGTCTCACACACATTAGAAGAAAAAGCTCTATAAGAAAAAGGGGTTCTAGTCCAAAGAGGATAACTTAGCACTAGAGTCGGATAGTGAAAAATCTTCAGAGAATGAGTTATATAAGTATCTTCTTATGGAATTCAAAATAGACTCCAAGAAACAAGGAATCTGAAGAGGAAGAGGAAGAAGGAGTAGTGAACGTTGAAGGGGAACTCATCAGTTTCCTTGACGAGTTAAGGAAAGCAAGGAATAAGAATAAGAAGTTGAAGGAATAGTTACAATGTTCAGAGGAATGTATGTATAACTCTGACAATGAGGATTTTTCCTATCAAAAATAAAACCTTAAGTAATTTATCAAGAGAAAAAATAGTATAGTCCTTCTACTGGAAGAAAAACAAGGAAACTATGAGAGACTAGAAGAGGAGAAAAATCAGTTGAAATAGGAGTTGCTCAAGTTAGAAACGGATGATCTCATAGACACGCAAAGATGATATTTTGTGTTTGAAAGTTAAATTGGAGGAAGCTAAATGAAAATAATATGTTCTTCAAGATCTAATCCAAGAATGGGAAGAGAACTATCAGATTCTTGAAGCATAGGTTGTCTCTCTAAGAACTGATCTTGAGATAAAAATGACTAAGAAGGGTCTAAATGAAAAAAAAAATTAAGGGACAAGGAGACTAAATCAAATCCTAAATTTTCAAATTCCTTCAGGAATCAAAACTGGTTTGGGATACTTTAAGCCATGAGAATTTTCTATGGGGAAGACAAAATTTAGGTCCGAAGGATTTGAATAACCACAGAGCCATGGGAAGAAGCATCATGAAATAATTAATGAAGCATCATGAAATAATTAATGAAGCATCATGAAATAATTAATGAATACAAAAGAGCAGCAGGGAAAATAGGAGATCATCAATGGAGAATAAACCAATCAGTTAGATGACCAAGGTATTTTCGTGTAAAATCTCACAATCCTTCCAACAATAGGCTTGTTGATTTGTTTTATGGTCATTGTTATAAGTGGCATATATTTGGACATAAAGATATTGATTGTATAAGGATCAAACTTGAAAGAGATGGAAATCCCATATATAATACGTATCAAATATCTAAGCCTCAAAACTCCTCTCTCAGATATGAAAATGTATTCTCTCCATTACTAAGTGAAGTATAATGCTTCAAATGTAATAATTTTGTGCACAAATCCAATGAGTGTACATGTAGGTTTGAACACTTGTCTAAGTCTGAAAATATTAGGTAGTCAACTATCTAGAAGGATAATGGAAGCTGGAAATGAGAGACTAAAAAGAGCATGTAGTGTGAAATTTCCTTATCAGCTCATAATCAAGAAAATAAATGGTAAGTAGAGAATGTTTGTTCCAAACATATGAATGGGGAATAAATAGAATTTATTTCACTAAAAGAAAAGGACAGAGGAAACAAGGTCACCTTTGGAAACAATGCTCCAACAAGAATCAAAGGTAAAGGTGTAGTTAGTCTTGATCAAAAAACAGAATCACAGAATGTGATGTATGTAGGTCTCTATTAATTTTAGGTATGTTCTATGCTAGAGAAATTTATTTTAATTTTCCAATCGCTTTTCCAGATTAGCAATCACATCAGCATTAAAGTAAACTGCAGATAGAACTTAAATATAAATAGCAGAAGACAAGCTAAGACAAGAAGACACAAGATGTGGCACTAGCCAAGGACAAACCCCACAATGTGGGAAAACCCTTGATCAATTCTTATTTTATGTTCCTCAAAGTTCAATAGAGAAAGTGAGAGAGATAATACATTTACAATAGAAGTCAACACTTTGACTTTTGATATCTACAAAGATCAGTTGAAGACATATTGCTTCAATTGATTCTCTAAGGTGACTTCTTCACCTATCATAGTGCTACATGTCGTCCATTTGCTACACCTTACCGTGTAGCACCATGATGTTGCATCATGCATCATCATGCTGCACATTATCACTATGTTGCCCATACATCATGCTGTCCATGATCTCATACATCATGCTGCCCATGCATCATGTTGCCCATGATCTCATCTATCATGCTGCCCATGATGTCTTACATCATGTTTCCCATGCATCATGCTACCCATGATCATTATGCTGCCCATGTCATGATCTCATTCATCATGATGTTTTCCATGCTCTATGATCTCATACATCATTATGATCATACTACTTTAGATCCTTGTTATCTTGATACTAGATGAGACTATAGTAATGACTGTTGAGACTGTATGTCTCCTTTTACAGGTATGAGAAACATTGAAAATTATTGAGATGACACCCAACATAATCCTGATTATTGTTGTTTACAGCATCCTCATCACACCTTCTAGGTTAGGTTACGACTGTATCTCAGAGACTTCCGGGGCTGATAACCAAAGTGACCTTGTTGTTACCTTAATTTATTCAAGAACAACAAATCAGGCCGGTTTGTGTGTTACCATTCATTGATTGCATTGTACAGCGTATAAGGTCTCCTCCATTTGTTGCATATATTTATCTTCATGACCTATGCATATATATATATATATATATATATATATATATATATATATATATATATATATATATATATATATATATATATATATATATAGATATATATATATATATATAGTTGTGTATGTTGTCTCAATGACCAACGTATTAGACTTGATGTTACTAAGGCTAGGTGTCTTCCATGATCAGCATATATGTTGTCACCTGCATGTATATATATTGCTATGCTGTAATATATCATTTCCATGTTGTAATATGTCTTTGCCACTCTATAATATATTTATCCATAACCTGTGCATCCAATGTATTAGGCCTCTCCTACAAGCGTATACAACGTATAAAGTCTCCACTATTTGCTGTGGATATGAGTCTTCTTTTACAACATGTAAATGTCATCCTTGACCTGCAGCTAAGTGTCTCCATTACTACGATGGATTAGGGCATCATCTTAAGGCATCCTTCATTAGTGTTTCTCCTTCTTCAAAAACACAAGACGTGGAGAGGAGATCACATGAAGAATGTGTATCCAAATGACGTCAAATCCTCTTCTATTTATACTAAAAAGTAGATGATCAATCGACATGACTATTGGGCTTCCAAGCCTACATAAGATGCTGGCCGACTTGACAATATGTCTTGTAATACAAATAAATTCATAACTCCATGAATACTTATCGGAATTGGATGATCTTTAGATCAATCCTACACCTCTCAATGAGAGGGATAAAATAAAAATATCAGCTTCCATAAATAAGATGACCCACATGGATTTTGTCCCTAGTTTCCAATTTTAACACTCTCTCTCAACTAGGGAGAACTCCATCCGCTGATCCATATGTCTGAATGTACTGTCTCTACCATCAGTTCCGTGCATTGCTCTGGTCAGCTCTACTGGCTCTGCTCAGCTCTACTGGCTCTTCTCAGCTCTACTGGCTTTGCTCAACTCTACTCAGCTTAGCTCTGCTCAACTCTTTTGGATCTACTTTACTCTGCTCAACTCTACTGGCTCTGCTCTACTCAACTTAGCTTTGTTGGCTCTTCTCTACTCTGCTCAGCTCTACTAGCTCTACTCTGCTCTACTTAGCTATGATGGCTTTGTTGGCTTTGCTCTACTCCGCTCTACTCTGTTCAACTCTGCTAAGCTCTGCTCATCTCTGCTGGCTCTGCTAGCTCTACTCAACTCAATTCTGTTCTACTCTGCTTAGATCTGTTGAACCATGAAGAATAAGAATTGATCGAGAATGTCTCATACCATTCTCCACTGACCCAAAGTCAGTCTCAGAGTGTGTACCATTGGTCCCAGACCAGTCTCAACTGACCCAAAGTTAGCATCATAGGGGGTACCACTCCTACCACTGGTCCCAAACCAGTATCGTCAGTCTCAGAGTGTGTACCATTAGTCCCAGACCAGTCTCAACTGACCCGAAGTCAGCGTCATAGTATGTACCACTCTCACTAGTCCCAACCTAGTCCTACACTGACTTGAAGTCAGTCTCAGAGTATGTACCACTGGTCCCGAACTAGTCTCAACTGAACCGAAGTTAGCGTCATAGTGGGTACAACTCCTACAACTAGTCCCAGACCAGTATCATTTATCCCAGATCAATGAAGTTCATCCTAGCATAGGGACTATGGTAGATACGATGCGTCTATTGGTACTACTATGGTCCCTATCCTCATTTCCCTGCTCATTGATCAGATGAGAGGTACTTCCCATGAGTCACAGACTACATGGGTAGGATGCCTCGACAAGAGAACATAATCAATCCTGTCCTCACAGGAGAAATAATCATCCTGCTACACAATCATCATGGAGAGCACATCATCCAGACCTCACAGGAGAACTAATTATCCTGCTACACAATCATCATGGAGAACACATCATCCAGACCTCATAGGAGAACTAATCATCCTGCTACACAATCATCATGGACAACACATCATCCAGACCTCATACGAGAACTAATCATCCTGCTACACAGGAGAGTGAATCATCCTATCCCACAAGAGAGCGAATCATCTTGTCCCACAAGAGAGCGATTCATCTTGTTCACAGGAGAGTGAATCATCTTCTCCCACAAGAAAGTGAATCATCTTGTCCACAGGACAGTGAATCATCCTGTCCATAGGAGAGCGAATCATCCTGTCCCACAAGAGAGCGAATCATCTTGTCCCAGTGTGCACCACTAGGGGAGAGTGAATCACCATGTGGTCGTATGTTTCTCTAGTAAGAATCGCAAGCCCCGAGAACTCTTAGAGCTCAATGTATGCAACATGCAGGACCCTTTTACAAGGGTCTCTCGATGACTCCAAGAACTTTCCTCGGGGCTCTAACAAAGTGTAGCGACATGTACATCATCTCAGTGCGATGGATCCTCCTTGCTCATTAACTTACCATATCCCAGATAAGGTAGTATCTGATGTCAATCTACTGGAGCAATCATTGAATATGGGATTCCTCAATAATCAAATCCCACCTCTAGTTGTCACAGAGAATCACAGTGGTATTCATCATGTGTACCCATTGAAGAGTTTCCACAACCAGGAAACTTCATACGAGGTCATACTCGTAGTTATGTATCCACTCTCGGTGGTACTTATAACAACTGACTTTTGCTTCCTACTCATCCATGATATCGAAGCAGAATCTAAAGAGAACTAGCACTGAAAAGTGCTCTAGTGATCCTCCACACTACCTGCCCAGTCAGCATTCGAATAATCATGTAGTTTTCATATTTCCGGTAGTGTATCTCAATCCATGAGAGGTTGTGCCCCAAAGATATCTCAGAAGATTCTTGGCACCAATCCAGTGAGGCTCAACCAAATATGAGCTCACCATGCTAACTGTAAAACATATGTCTGGAATCCAAATCCCTCTTACATCTATAAATGAGAGGGTCTGCACCAATCAGAAATAGTTCGTCTGCATAAGGTGTCGGTATGAGAGGTCTATCATCCACAACCTTCGGATAATGGTTTGGATTGGCTTCACTCCTAGTGAATCTCAGCTTCATCAAACAGCTATCAATCCTCTCATACTATGGCCAGAGTGGTTTGCTTCAAGCCATAGAGGGCTTTCTTCCACCTATATACATGAGATTCCCATTCATGAATCTTCAAACTCCACGGGTTGTTCAAAATCTCTGGTCCTGCTACATGAGGGGAATGGTCCCCTTGTAAGATTTTCCTTCAGTACATCTTAGACATGTACCTTCATGCTCTTTTTGAATTCAGGCATCCTGGTCACCATGTAACTCACAGACCTCCGGTGTTGAGTCAATTGACATGGTCCCCAATGGACTTGATACAACCCTGAACTCTAAAACATATTTTCAAACATGTACCTTTTCATTAATGAGTGCCACCCTAAAAACTTTGAGTTCCATATCTGAGATGGACACCAGGTTCTTCTTACGATTAGGTACTTAAAAGAGATTCTATGATTCCTTGCTTTCTTTGAAGAGTCGGCCATTTCCTTGATGACCTGCATTACTTATCATTCCTCTGATCATTGAAGATGTCCCTGGAATGATTATTATCTTCATCAAGAGATGTGTCCCTGTCCTTAGGACAATCCTTCACATGATGGCCGAACTTATTGCAACTGAGGTATCTCCCTTTCCTTCCACCCTTAGATTTGAACTTTCCAATGAAGTGATCTTAAGTAGGCCATCAGAAACTTCCATTGCGCCATTCTAATAATATTCTCTGCTTCAGTGATTGATTTTTCACTCTTTCTTGGGCATTGTCTTCACCTCACCTATGATACCATGTTAAGTTTAGGTATGTTCTATGCTAGAGAAATTAATTTTAATTTTCCATTCTCTTTTCCAGGTCAGCAATCACATCAGCATTAAGTAAACTGCAGATAGAACTTAAATATAAATCGCAAAAGATAAGCCAAGACAAGAGGACACAATATGTGGCACTAGCCAGGGACAAACCCCACAATGTGGGGAAACCCTTGAACAATTATTCTTTTATGTTCCTCAAAGTTCAGCAAAGAAAGTAAGGGAGATAGTACATTTACAATAGAAGTCAACACTTTGACTTTTGATATCTGCAGAGATCAGTTGAAGACATATTGCTTCAACTAATTCTCTAAGGTGACTTCTTCACCTATCATAGTGCTGCATCTCGTCCATTTGTTGCACCTTACCATGCAGCACCATCATACTGCATCATGCATCATCATGCTTCTCATGATCACTATGCTGCCCATACATCATGTTGTCCATGATCTCATGCATCATGTTGCCCATGATCTCATCTATCATGCTTCCCATTCATCATGTTACCCATGATCTCTTACATCATGTTGCCCATGCATCATGCTGCCCATGATCATTATGTTGCCCATGCTCATGATCTCATTCATCATGATGTTATCCATGCTCCATGATCTCATACATCATTATGATCATACTACTTTAAATCCTTGTTATCTTGATAGTAGATTTGAATATAGTAATGACTGTTGAGACTGTATATCTACTTTTATAGGTATGAGAAACAATAAAACTTATTGAGATGATAGCCAACGTAATCCTGATTACTATTGTTTATAGCGTCCTCATCACACCTCCTAGGTTAGGTTACGACTGTACCTCAGAGACTTCTGGGACTGATAACCAAAGTGACCTTGTTTCTGCCTTAATTTATTCAAGAATAGGAGATCGGGCCGATTTGTGTGTTACCATTCATTGAATGCATTGTACAACATATAATGTCTCCTCCATTTGCTGCGTATATGTATCTTCATGACCTGTGCATATGCATATATATATATATATATATATATATATATATATATATATATATATATATATATATATATATATATATATATATATATATATATAGCTGCGTATGCTGTCTCAATGACCAACATATTAGACATGATGTTACTGCAGCTAGGTGTCTTCCATGATCAACATATATGTTGTCACCTGCATGTATATATATTGCCACGCTGTAATATATCATTTTCACACTGTAATATGTCTTTGCCATGCTGTAATATTTTTATCCATGACCTATGCATCTAGTGTATTAGGCCTCTCCTACCAGCGTATACAACGTATAAAGTCTCCACCATTTGCTGTGGATATGATTGTTATAGACATATTTGGGCACAGAAACCCCAATCATATGTGTCAATAAACTAGGGCTCTTTAACCCCTAAAAAAGTTGTTTCATACCCTAAAGGATCATGGTCAACTGATTACATCATTCCCCAGAAGTTCCACCTGAAAAAACACTCATAACTCGCCAAAACTAGACCATATTGACTGCTCCACTATAAGGGTGTGATGCATACTGACTGCTACACTAGCCAGGTGCGATGCATACTGAAGAGGCCTTCTGTGGGGTGCGATGACTGAGAATGGACAAATGTCTGAGACAGTTTGCTAAGTGGATGCTCACGGAATCTTCTAGAAACTTCTCCTATGACACTTGCCTCTCTGAATTCGCCCAGGGATGAGTAAGAGATCCAAGAAATCTGCAAGTGGAACCAAGAACAACAAGTGGAATGACACTAATCAAAAGCCTAGAGATGAGTCACACCCTTGCAAACATTTATAAATGGATCCCTCATCTGAGAGATCTATAGGCTGGAATTTTGTAATTTGTAAGGAAGTGTTGATAGTTCGTCTTTGAGAAAGAGCATTGTATTGTTGGGTGATCTAGATTTTCATGAGGTGAAGAGGGCTTTGATGCTGGGAGCATGATGCTAGATCAGACAGCTGGGTTGTAATTCTCCCTTCTATTTAATAAATTTCTTTAAGTTTTCCTCTATACAATCATGTATTTGTGAATTTGGTTATTTGTGAATGCCATTGTATGTTCATTGTATTTCTGATTCTGCATTGTTTATGATATAATAGATCAAGATGCTTTGATGGTGTTTTGTTACTTTGTTTCTACAGGTATTCTCTAAGCGAGATAAGTAGGAGAGGAGTTGTAAGCTCTATCAAGGGGGAGAGAAATCAAGCAAGGGGTCAAGTGGAAAATCAAGGTTGGTTCCTTTGTTTCTCTCTTATCTATCATACATAGAGGAAATCCCAAATTTCTTTGATTGTTTGTTTGCTAGGATAGCTTCCAATCCTATAGGGCTAGTAGATTGAAAAGACACTAGTTTTCCCAGAAACAAAATGGTGACTCCACTGGGGATCGAATAGACATTTGTTTGTTATTGTTGTTTGCTTTATAAACTATAGAAAGAGCCTGAAGTTAGCCAAATAGCCTTCGAACTACTCTTTCTCTGTAATTGCATAGTAGATGAATGTTGCTTCAATCAATCTCTGATTTAGTTTATGAATTGAACATTTGAATTACAAGCATTCTAGATGCCCTTTTGGTAGCTCAGTAACCTCTCAAGATCATACCTTTGTACTTTGCTCTTTACTGTCCATCATAGTTCAACTTAAATCACTGAAGTCAGCTGCAAATTTGAGCCAAAACCCACTTCAGTTGTGCTCTTTGGCCCATCGCACTGTCTATCACTGTCAACCAGTGTGCATCGCACTTCCCAAGTGTAGCAGGTGTGATTCATACTTTTTTCTATGAAGCATAGGTGCAATGACTGACTGAACCTATTTATCTCCTTGAAATTTGGGGTTTTTTGTGCTCGTTTTCAGTTCTATTTAGTTGATTTACCGCTTATGAACAATGTCTCATTACTGAAGCCTACTTTCATTACATAGATCAGCCTCCATTGATTAGGATTAGTAAATGTTTTTATGTATTTTTCCATCATTTACGATCCTTTGTTGAAAAGTTGCTTAAATCGATCTGTCGTTTTGATACAAAAAGTGTCGTAATTGTCGTTTTGTGTCAAAAGGAGAAGTGTCGTTGAGTCTTCCTTCCTTGGATAGCTGAATGAACTTTTTGTCATGTACTTTATTTGATTTGTTGATATTTGAAATGTCGAAAGCATTTTCTATTCGAAATCGAAACGTGTCGTTTAGTCTTCCTTTCTATTTTGAAAAAGAAATTGTCGAAATGTCACTTTGAGTAAAAATATTTTAGATCTTTGCTCTATTTAGTTTTCTTTTTTGGCATTTTCACATTAAACAAAACGAAAAACAAATACATGCATTTGCATTTAGATTGTGTGCGAAAAACGATTTAGGAAAAGTGCATTTAGAGTGTGTTGTTTGCTCTTTGTTTGAAATAATCGTAATCTTCTTTCCTTAGTAGCTAGGATTTACATTGCTCAAAATAAAAAATGATTGTTTATCATTATAGATTGCGTTTTTATGAATTTTAAAATCTACATCATGTGGTGAACCATTGAAAGGCAAACTTCTAAACAAGATCAACTCTAAAATAAATTTCAATGAACTTAACAATGCTTTGGAACCTAACACAACACATCTATAGGTCTAGGCTAGAGACGTGTTCCGGCATTGTAAAATCTAGTAACTATCATTTTCATTGAAGGTTGGGTGATTCCTCCTCCTTGATACGACAAGTGCTAGCACAGACTTGTGCTTCCTGTACCGTTGTATATATATTGGGAGACCACAATAGGCTTATATCCTTTATCCATAGGAAGTTGTGTTTGCCTCCCTATCGATCGCAATGCACTGAACACAACATTCGGGAAGATTGACTACAGTACATATGCGCTTGGTAATTTCTCTTTAATTTCTCACCAAGGTGTATTTTACAGTTTTTCGATTGGTTTGATAATCCCTCTGTCTAGATTTCTAGAGTAGTCACTTTCATTCCTTTTCAACTCTTTAAAAGAAAAGGTCCATCTAAGCACTTGTCACTTCAGGATCATTAAAAATCGAAGGGGACTAGAGTCATCTTTAGCTTTTTCTCGACTCTTAAAAATTGAAAAAGAAAAGTTGTGTCAAAGCGTCATTAAAATTTATTTAATTCGGAATAACATCCTTGTTCCTTTGTTGATCTTAGGCTGAGATAATGGAGTCCACCAATCAAGGAGTCCCTCTTGAGGGGAATCCTTGTCCATTCTCTTCTTGGGGAAATATTGGTGCTCCTCATATGGCCACATTGTCTCTGCCAGGTTTGACTATTGGTCTACCAGTATGGCTATTCTCAACCTCTGTGGTTCAAAATAACGTGATTCCTCAGTAATCGAATAAGCATCCAGTTGATATTGAAGTTGACCCTTCACCTTCTACTTCGTTTGTTTCTCCCTCCCCTTCTTCCTCTTCGCCTAGTGAAAATAGTGATGCTAGTAACCAAGTGAACGAGAAGAAGAAAGGGAAGGAGAAGAAGAAGAATCTAGTTAAGCCATGGGGCAACCATGCAGCATCTAGTGAAAATCTGCACACTAAGCTTTTCGAATCTAAAGATCCATGCATAATTTGTAGAGGAGACCATCTACATCGAGAATTTCCATGCATTCCTCATATCTTGAGAGAATGGTCCCCCCATTCGCACCAAGCGGTGTCGTCAACCTCTGGTGATAAAGTTGATAGCACACCATCAACTAGTAATAATGGGCAAAGAAGAAAGGTCCAAATTCCATGTAAGTTATGTGAAGCGGACCATACCCTTCCCCATTGTCCTTTTTTGGATGAAGCCAAAGGAGTCTTACATAACCATCCTGCTTCACTGTAGCGACTTCCATATGGATATAGGAAACTCTCCCCAAGTCCTTTACTAGTTGAAAATCCAACTGACATAACTCAATCACCGATCCAAACACCTATCATTGAAAGTGAATCTTCTGAGTCCATACCGGACCAAAGTCAACAGGTCGAGATAGCATTCGACCCGTTTTTACCTTCAGAAGGTTCACCTTCAGATGATACCCTTCCCAAATAGAGTGAGAATAATACTATTAAAATTCTTTTTCTCACTTCAGAATCCAACGAACTTGGGGGCAATCCTACCATTCCTTCACAACAGGAACAGAATCCCCAATTCCCATTACTCAAGGGGTTAATTCAACCATTTATTCAGTACCCCCTCCAAGGAGTCTAGTCACTTCCTTTGATTGGAATCGACTAGCAAGATCCCGCCTTCCTTCTAATGTACCATTCCAAATCATACTACAGGTTTACAAAATTATTGTGTCCGGCACTATTATAGATGAAGGGGCTTCAGTGAGTATCCTTTCCTCAACTGCTTGGAAAGTGCTTGGTTCACCATCGCTTATGCCTATTACACAGAACTTGTTAGGCTTTAACAAAGGAACCAGTCGACCATTAGGGATCCTTCCTAAGTTACCAATTACTTTGAGAAGGAAAACCATTCACTTGAATGTGATGGTAGTCCAAGGGATGTTAGATTACAATCTACTCCTTGGGCATGACTATGTTTACAACATGGAGGCTATTGTTTCAACACTCTTTCTAGTGTTGTGTTTCCCACATGAAGGCAAAATTGTCACTATTGACTAGCTTTCATTTCTGGGCTCAAGCATAACTTGAAGTCAATCATCATCCATAAATGGTCCTTTTGCATCAAGAGTGTCTCTCGAACCTTCATTCCATCCACCTAATTACCGCGAGTAGTCCGGTGAATGTAATGAAGCTTAGGGGGCATGTACCCTTGTCTATTTTGAGATGAACACAGCTGAAAAGATAAGTTTCCCAGTAGGTTATGTGATTGGTCTGAAACACCATTCACTTTTGTCCACTATGTGGATGAATCCATAGAAGTGTTTGGTTACTATGTTTTCCAAGGAAGTGTTTTGTTTAAACACTAACTAAAACCATCCTGCTTAACCACAGTGATTTCCATATGGCTACTGGAGACTCTCCTATTCTCGATGCCTGGGCCCATGCAAACTTTTTTATGCAAGCTAAAAATCACCAATTTCATTTTTTAGCTTTTTAGTTTTTTTAGCTTTTTAGCTTTTTAGTTTTTTTAGCTTTTTAGCTTTTTAGTTTTTTAGCTTTTTAACTTCTTAGGTTAGGTGATTGGTCTAACACACCATTCACCTTTGTCTATGCCACAGACAATGCTAAGGAAATGTTTTTTCCAACTGTTGATGAAACCATCCTACCTAACCTCAGTAGTTCCTTAGCTTTCTAGTTTTTCTAGCATTTTTTAGCTTTTTAGTTTGGTCATTTCTAGTTCGTATAAAAAGGAAAACTAAAATGAGCAATGTTATAGCATGGTTCAAGCTCGTTAAAAAATAACCCTAACACTAAGCATAGTTTCTCCCTATTCAAGCTTGTTAGAAAATGAATCCACCCTTGGTAAATAACGTTTGTGATTGCCCTGCTATCAACCTTTTGAGCCTTAGTTGTGTTCCTACCATCACCTCCATTCTTTTGGCCGATCATACACTTCCACTTGATTGTTTACCCTTTTTGAGGAATAGCTGTGATGAGTGGTCCTATTAGCCATCCTCTTCATATCACCATGTTTTGAGAAGTTCCAAGCTTACCCGGAACAAATTGCTACCCTAAACACCACTCGTTCCTTAAAAACAAGTCCCCTTTAAACTCTTTTCAAACTCATTAAATATGAAAAGATTGTCAAGCTAATGGCCTTTCCAGTTCGTTAAACTAAGGGGAAGTGCCATCCCTCCTGTATATTTTAATCTTTCTCAGACTTGAGGGATTATCTCATGAAAAATTTCAAGCGCTTGTCTTTGTCGGCTCACTAAAGTGATCGAAAAGTCATCCCTTTCGTATTATTTTATCCTTTTCCGGACTTAGGGGATTATGCTACGAAAGAGAACTACTGGAGTTTCCTTTTTGTCCCTTTTCAAACTCTCTAAACATGAAAAGGACTAAGTTGTCATTGTTGTTAAACTCGTTAAAACAATAGCGACAAACTTGTCCACCCAGACAAGAACGAGTTTCACTGTCGCTAGGCTTGCTAAAACATAGCTATAGGTTTGCCCGAAGGGCAAATTATAGAACAAGCATATGTTATCCTCCTCAAGCTTGACAAAAATAAAGAGGTACTAGTCAGCAATGACTGGGGGAAAAGGGAAGAAAACTTGAAGAATTTTATTAGTAGCAGGTTGCTCTTGAACATGACACTTTCAATCCATTTCTATTATTGAGTCGGGTTGGGTTATTTTGTTCACTGGTCATATCACCATTGGTCCTCCACATCATCCATTTTTGGGGTTAACTCTACCAATCCATCTCAATGTTGCCGATATGTTCAAGAGAAGTCATTCAGAGAATTCACCATCCAGTTAATGCCTCATCCACTGCAATACCTTCACCCTCCAATTTTCATGATCGCCATTCCTAAACCTTGTGTCGTCGGATCATTTTCACCTCCCGAAAATCATTTTCTTTGTTTCATGTCGTAGATGTGGGATACATTAAGGCCCTCCTACGACAAGTCACTTCTTGTCGACATCAGCTCATTATCCAAGAAGTTGACTTAGAAACAACCCTTTCAGTACTTTGAAGCTTGCATGCCCTAATGGCAAGTTTCTCACTTCCCGTGACAGGTTGACATCAATGTCCTTCAACCGAAAGATTTTGTGTGGTGTTCGACATCGGATCATATATTCACACCATGTGAATTGTACTGTAGTACCTTGAGGGTCATTATCATTATCATTGATTCATCTTGCATCTGTTAACGGCTTACATTATTGGCTGGTAAGCAGACAATGTCTTTCCATGTTCGACTTCAGGACATCTTTTCACATGGATTGACTTGTACATCGGGAGAAGATTGAACGAGTTTGAAGACCCCAGATCTAGTTTCATCCATCTGGGCTGCAATATATTCAGCAATATAAAGACATCAAATGTACACAGAAGCTGCACAGATGGTCGTCCAAGCCAGGAATGATGACTCTACATATAAATAACCACCAATCTGTGACTGCTGACGATTATCTGTTCTATGTACATGAAAATGAATTTATAAAGGTGAGAATGGGAATGCCTACCTCAGCTAGATCATGAAAATAATATGATGATGATGTATTATATTGTATCTTATACAGGTCACCTTCCAGTTCAAATACCTCGGATCCTCATGATAAAGCATTTCACCTAACATCAAAGATTTATGACTTCACGCTTTAGTGGGCAACTGTTATAGACATATTTGGGCACTGCAACCCCAATCTTATATGTTGATAAACTAGGGCTCTTTAACCCCTAAAATTTTTGTTTCATACCCTAAAGGATCATGGTCAACTGATTACATCATTTCCCAAAAGTCCCCCCTGGAAAACCAATCATAACTGGCCAAAACTGGACCATACTGACTGCTCCACTATCAGGGTGTGATGCATACTGACTCCTACACTAGCCAAGTATGATGCATACTAAAGATGCCTTCTGTGGGGTGCGATGAGCGAGAATGGACAAATGTCTGAGATAGTTTGCTAAGTGGATGCTCATGGAATCTTCTAGAAACTTCTCCTATGACACTTGCCTCTCTAAATTCGCCAAAGGATGAGTAAGAGATCCAAGAAATCTCCAAGTGAAACCAAGAACAACAAGTGGAATGACACTAATCAAAAACCCAGAGATGACTCACACCCTTGCAGACATCTATAAATGGATCCCTCATCTGAGATATCTAGAGGCTGGAATTTTGTAATTTGTAAGGAAGTGTTGATAGTTCATCTTTGAGAAAGAGCATTGTATTGTTGGGTGATCTTGCTTTTCTTGAGGTGAAGAGGGCTTTGATGCTGGGAGGATGATGCTGGATCAGATAGCTGGGTTGTAATTCTCCCTTCTATTTAATAAAGTTCTTTGAGTTTTCCTCCATACATTCGTGTATTTGTGAATTTGGTTATTTGTGAATGCCATTGTATGTTCATTATATTTCTGATTCTACATTGTTTATGATATAATATATCAAGATTCTTTGATTGTATTTTGTTACTTTGTTTTTATAGGTATTCTCTAAGTGGGATAAGTAGGAGAGGAGTTGCAAGCTCTATCAAGGGGGAGAGAAATCAAGCAAAGGGTCAAGTGGAAAATCTAGGTTGGTTCCTTTGCTTCTCTCTTATCTATCATACATAGAGGAAATCCCAAATTGCTTTGATTATTTGTTTTCTAGTATAGCTGCCAATCCTAGAGGGCTAGCAGATCAAAAAGACACTAGTATTCCCAGAAACAATGAGTCTTCTTTTATAGCATGTAAATGTCTTCCTTGACCTACGGTTAAGTGTCTCCATTACTACGTTAGATTAGGGTATCGTTCATTAGTGTTTCTCCTTCTCCAAAAACCCAAGATGTGGAGGTAAGATAACATGAAGAATGTTTATCCAAGTGACCTCAAATCCTCTTCTATTTATACTAAAAAGTATATCAGGAATGGACATGACTATTGGGCTTCCGAGCCTACATAAGATGCTGGCCGACTTGACAATATGTCTTATAATACAAATAAATTCATAACTCCATGAATACTTATCAGAATCAGATGATTTTTAGATCAATCCTACACCTCTCGATGAGAGGGATCCAATAAAAATATTAGCTGCCATAAATAAGATGACCTACATGGACTTTGTCCCTAGTTTCCAATTTTAATAGTCTCAAGAACAATCTTCTTAGTGTTAGCCAAATGTGTGATAATGGCTACACTGTCACATTTTGATTTAAAAACTGTGGGATCTGCAATATAAAGAATGGAAAGTTGGTGTGAAAATTAATCAGAACCCACAATAATTTATATGTGTTTGATGATTCTAGGGTTAACTATTATTTAAGAAAAACAAGTGAAGCATAGTTATGGCACAAAAGGCTTGGGCATATGAATTTTGACAGTCAGATAAAATTATGAAATATGGGAGTAGTGAGAGGGTTACCAAGACTATCAAGGCCCAATAACACAATTTGCAAGTCATTTTAGTTTGGAAAATAGACTAGGACTCATTTAAAGTCAAAAGAGTTCTCCTCATCCAGACCTATGGAGCTCATTCACATAGACATTTGTGGCCCAACTAGAGAAAAGAACTCAAAATAAGAGAGGTACTTCATGTTTCCCGTTGATGACTTCACCATGGCCACTTGGATTATCCTCTGAAAAGGAAAATAAGAGGTGTTCAATCATTTCAAGATGTTTAAAGCTTAAGTAGAAAATGAGAAATACTTAAAGATAAAATGGTTAATATCATATAGAGGGGGAGAGTACACCTCAAGAGAATTTGAGGAATTCTGTGAAGAGCATGGCATTAGGTGGGAGTACTCATTAGCTAGAACTCCTCATCAAAATGAAGTAGTAGAGAGAAAGAACAAAACAATCTAGGAAATGGCTAGACCGATGTTGGAAGAAGTAGGAGTGTCTCACAACTTCTGGGGAGAAGCAATCCACGCAACAACGTATCTGTCAAATGGAAATCAACTCATGCCTAATAGTGATAAAACTTTGTATGAGTTATGAAAGGCAAGACTTGCATTAGCTAAACACCTCAAGGTGTTTGGAAGCAAGTGCTTCATTAAATGGAATGAAAAGAATCCTGGAAAATTTGATTCATGTGTTGATGAAGGGATATTGTTTGGGTACTCTACATGAAGCAAACGATATCATTGTTACAACAAGTGTACAAAGAAGATTGAGGATTTCATCGACGTAATATTAGATGAAGTAGGTTCACAACCTGAGTCCTCTAAAAGAAATATGAAATCATATGATGAAGAAAGTTTAGATTTCAGGTTTGGGGATCTGGAGGAAGCATATTCAAACAGTGAATGTGAGGAAGTAGGCATGACTTCAAGGAAAAAGACACTCTCCAAGTATGTACATAAGCAACATCCTCATATTCATATTCTTGGAGATTAATGACATGGTGTCCAAACTAGAAGGAAACTTTTTGGAAATTCAATTTATTCAAATATGTCTCTATTATCACAGATAGAAACCAAGAACCTTTGTCAATCAAGTGAAGACAAGTTCTGGGTTAAAGCTATTAATGAAGAACTTGATCAGATTGAAAATAACGACACTTGGGAGCTTGTTCCAAGGTCAAGAGAGAAAAATATTATTGGAACCAAATGGGTTTTCAAGAAAAAACTGAATGAACAAGGTCAAGTAATCAGGAATAAAGCTCGATTGGTCTACGAAGGGTATGTGCAAATAGAAGGGGAAGATTTCCAAGAAACCTTTGCACCAATAGCTCGATTTCAAGCTATTAAGATCTTTCTTTCTCTTTCCATCGATAAGAATATCAAGGTATATCAAATGGATGTGAAGTCTGCATTTATCAATGGAGATTTAGAAGAATAAGTTTACATTGAGCAACTAGAAGCATATCTTCTCACCTCAGATAAAGGCTCCATATGAAAACTGAAGAATTCCCTGTATGAATTAAAACTGGCCCCTACAGCTTGGTAAGGAAGGCTAGATAAGTACCTTTAGAAGGAAGGGTTTTAGAAAGGCACAGTTGATAGTAACCTTTATGTAAATTTTGAAGGCGACCATCTACTGATAGTAGTGTTGTATGTAGATGACATAATATTTGGCAGCAATATGGAATAACTAGGGCATCAATTTGCAAAATGTATGAAAATAGAATTTGAAATGTCCATGATCAAAGAACTGTCCTTCTTCCTAGGTCTACAGATTACTCAGTCTCCACAAGCAGTGTTTATATCCCAATCCAAGTATCTCAAGGAAACTCTAAAGAAATTTCGGTTGGAAGATTACAACTAGTTAGCACACCCATGACTACAGGCTACAAGTTGTACAAAGAAGATGGAACATTGTTGGTAAATTAGACTAAAAATAGGTCAATGATAGGAAGCTTACTATATCTAACAGCTTCAAGGCCATACATCATGTAACCAATATGGATTGTGGCCATATTTCAAGCATTCCCACGTGAGATTCATGTTGTTGTTGTCAAAATGATTTTCAAATGTCTTCAAGGAACAAATAGTATGGACTATGGTATGCGACGCATGAAGAATATAATTTGCAAGCCTACACGGATGTAGATTGGTCTAGAAGCCTTGATGATAGGAATATTACTTCTGGTGCATCTCTCTTCCTAGGAAATTGTTTAGTGTCATGGGTCAGTAAGAAATAGTCCTCCATTTCTATGTTGACTACTAAAGTAGAGTATATTGTTGTCGCTACTTGTTGTATGTAGATTCTATGAATGAAGAAAACCTTGAAGGATATACAGGTAGAGCTGACTAATCCCATTCCAATCATGTGTGACAAGACAAGTGTCATCGAAATCTCCAAAAATCTAGCCATGCATTCAAAAACTAAGCATATTCATATCAAGTTCCATTTCTTCAGGGAACATGTTGCAGCCAACACTATCAAACTTGAATATGTGGCCACTAAAGAAAAATTGGCAGATATCTTTACCAAGCCACTGGAAAGAGAACCATTTGAATAAACTGGGAAGCTAATAGGATTCATGAATCCTCCCTCCAAATAACTTCATTTTGGTAGGCAGTGGTAGCTACTCAGCATGTGGAACTCATCCGAGTGTAGGATGCAATGGTTCAGGGGGAGAACTCAAGAAGTATACCTTGCCATTAATGTCAAAGGGGGAGAAGATTACTAAGGCATCAGACAAGATCATGCATATCCTGAGGGGGACCTTATGGTGTTTCCATCAATCTAAAATGTGGAGATTCTTGGAAAATTGGTGGTGGTTGTGTTAGTATTGCCATGTATGTTGGAATTGATGTCAACCATACTAGAAATAATGTGTTTTGCAACAATTGCATAGCTCAGGAGCATTCCTATGATAGTTGCAGGCTTTACGTCGAGAATCATCATAGTAGAAGGCTTACTAAAGAATCCATAAAATGATGATTACATTGATGGAAAAGATGGAATTCCAGGGTAGATGCAATATTCATGTAGAGAATCATCATAGTAGCAAGCTTACTGAAGAATCCATAAAATGATCACTACGATGGTTGAGAGTTCATTTGTCCAAGCACAAAGTAGAAGAGTCAAGGAGCAAAGATTTTGCAGTCATCTCGCAAGTAGAAAGTGGACTAAAAGCCTACATTGAACCCTATCCAATGCAAGGTGCTCTCGATAATTTCTCCAATGATATACGAAAGTCCAAAAATGGTTTCCTAGATCAAAAGATATGATCTGTCGAAGTCCAGGGATTTGAAGGCTAAGGAACGAAGGAATATCAAAACCTCGAAGGTCAGCATATCGGATATCGGGATATAGGAGATCAACATATCGAGCATATCAAATATTGGAACCCGGAGGTCAACACATATGGGATATCGTCACATTTCATATTGGAATCTTGGGATATCAGAAGGACTGAGGCATCCGGATATCGAGATATCAAAGGACCGGCACATAAAAATATCAGAACTTCTTAACTGAGGTATTTTAAGAAGCTACTATGTCTTATAGTTGCAATAAGTATTATAAAGAACAGAAGAATTCCGAAGAATATTAACAAATAATTTTGCTGGAAAACCAAGGTTTGATGGGCCCTCCTCCCTCTCCTCTAGTAGGACACGGTGGCATAAGATTCGCACCTAGAAGCTAGAGTGGCATCTAACGTCAACATGACATGGCAGTATGACAGGACACTAGCATGTTTATTCAATGTTATTGAGTGCCCTAATGTGCCAAATTCGGATGACACATGTCATCACCATGAAGCCACCACATGGGGTGATGACGTCATATCAAAGGTTGGAATATCAGATGATGAGGACCCTGTAACTTCAATGAAGATGATTTTAAAAAGGTTACAATGAAATGGACTTCCAATATTAGGTTGGAACTTGGTCATGAAAATTCAAATAACCAAGGGCGCAGAGCAATCAGCAAAGGAAGATTAGCTCCCGACTGCAACAAAATGCCTTAGCACCTAAAATCTAAGCCACAGGTCATATGTCTCGGTTCCATGGAGGAGAAATTATTAAGGAGCTAAGTGTCACAGGAGTTAAGGATATCGGAGTGAAAAAAATATCATAACGTTTCACCTTTGTGAAGTTATAATGTGGAGTTTCTTCGATAATGTAGTACATTGAGTTAAAGGACGTGTCGGCTGGAAACTATGAAATGTAATAATGGCTCAAAGGTATTGATCGTTGAAATGGGCTAAACCTATAGAAGACTCTATGACAAGAAATCGAGGATGACATTTCTAGCATAGAAAAATATGGGTTGCTTCGTGTGCATGAATGGTTGTGATAAATGAGAATAGAGAGGTCATATATGTGAATTGTCAAGATCTGCAAAGTGATAAATGAGAATGGGATTCTCAGAGGAGTGTGTAGGTCACTTGAGAATCAATTTCTTAGCATGGATCTCTAGTACACAGTCATACAATGAAGAACTAGAAGGTCTATCTTTGTTTGGGTATTGTGATAAGAAACTGCCTAGAGAG
Source organism: Pinus tabuliformis (assembly GCA_031772625.1). Classification (NCBI taxonomy): domain Eukaryota; kingdom Viridiplantae; phylum Streptophyta; class Pinopsida; order Pinales; family Pinaceae; genus Pinus; species Pinus tabuliformis. The sequence goes on from CM062816.1 coordinate 920,534,476, forward strand.
GCAAGATTGGAAAGGCAAGGCATGCCTAAGTATTGTTCGGAAGTTAAAAGACAGATAGCAAAGACTGCTTTGTGCATAGTGCCTTAGTGGAACAAAATCATCGCCTACAGTGGAGAATATGGGGGAAATGAGAATATTGAAAGTGTGTTGTGGTGTGAGTGGTGTGCATTGAGACAGAGAGGTCGAGGCACCAATGATGACATGGTGTTATACAATAGCAAGGGTAGTGAGAGTGTTCTATGGAGAATTCAAAGGGTAGTGTTGAAGAGCAGTCAGTAGAGAGACCTTGACAGAGGAGGCGGAGTGTAGAGGAAGTGCTTTTGTGAGAAGAAAGAAAATACCTCTTAAACAACCTCTCTAACCACATAAAATTCACTATAGAAATTGAAAATAACAACCACCTACCCTTTCTAGATATCCTTCTAACTAAAAAAGAAGGGTCACTTGGGTTCCAAGTCTGTAGGAAGAAAACCCATACAGAACGATATCTGCATGCAAAATCTCATCACCTCCCTAAACAGAAAATTGGCATCATAAGGACCTTAAAAACTAGGGCAACCAGAATATCTGATCTTGACCATTTAGAGGATGAACTCAACCATCTTCACAAATTCTTTGAATTAAATGGTTATAATAGGAATACCATTAAGAAAGCTATGCGCAAATCCTTAAGTAAGGATAACAAAGATATCAAAGGTCAAAATTTGACAACACCTAAGGTCTCCCTTCCACACATAAAAGGTACCACAGATAAAATTACTAAAATCATTAATAAACACAATTTTAATGTAGCCTTCACCCCCATTAACACCATCAAACAATTACTCAACTCAGTAAAAGATCCCATAAACCCTAACCTACAAAAAGGTGTTTATGTGATTTCTTGCTCATGTGGAAAGGAATACATAGGTGAAACTGGAAGGTCTTTTAACATCAGAATTAAAGAACACACGACTGACTTAAGAAGAGAAAGGACCTCAAAATTTGCCTTAGCAGAACATGTTCACTCTTCCTCTCATTATATTTGCATGGAAGAAGCCAAACTAATTAAGAAAGAGGACCACTATATTAAAAGGAAAATTAAAGAAGCCATTGAAATAGAAAAATGGAAGAACAATTTGAACCGGGATGACGGATTAAAGCTGAGTAACACTTGGAAACCTTTATTTGAAATCATAAAGCATCAATTATTAATGCATATCTCTTACAACAATTTATTCCCTCCTCTCATTCATAATTAAAATTAACTAAATCCATAATGATTTAAATTCAACGTAGGATAATTCACTTATTAATTTGAAATTAAGAATCCCTAAAAAAAAATTAATAAATTAGTAAATAATTAAATAAATAACAAATAACAAATAAATAAATAACAAAAATATAAATATAAATAAAATAAAATAAATAAATATAAATATAAATAAATAAATAAAATAAAATAAATAAAAGTATATATTAACAAACTAACCAGATATGGGCCGACTAAAAGTCCTGAAAGTATTATTTTTATAACCCATATATATACACTAAAATATAGCTCTTGGATACATCATTAATATCTTAAAATCTATTGACGCATCCCCTGATGATGGACTCACTTAGTAGTCTGAAACGTTGGGTTATCAAAACTCTATAACAGGTCATTCCTCCTCTATCATAAAAGAGAAAAGACCTGCTGCATGTGATCACAGAAGATAGGGTGCAGAATTTGAATTTGTAAACAACCATTATTGGTATTTTACTTATATTATTGTTTGCGTCTATTTTCAGTTTGAAAATTGTCTAAAATAGTAGAACAGTGGGAAGAGTAGGTTGGTGCTTGCATATTGAAGGGGCTCATTCCTCTTGCAAAGTTGGTGCTTTCTAACCAAAGGGGGTTGGTGCCTCCTATGAGTGGATGCTCACAAAAAAGCATATGCAATTATGTGGGTGCTTAATTTACATCATAAACAAACAACAAATTTGGTGGTTTTTTTCCCTCTGGCTTTCCACGTGAAAAACGTTGTGTCAAATGTGTGTATGTTGATCATGAGATTGTTGTATGAACATATGTGTTTCAAATATTGTTGGTTCACTTCTTTTATGAATGAATGCTCTCACAAGTAAAGGAAAATAAGAAGGGATTCTAAGCATAATTAGAAAAAGATAAGAGTTTCATAATTACTGATTCACCTCCCCCTCTCAGCAATTCCTTATTTGAACACCCCCAACCTTAATTCACTTCCTTATACCTTGATCCATCTTCTTCTGGCCTAAAGACACCATTTCTACCCTGAAAAGGCTCTTAGAACCCCTCTTGTAGCAAAACAGGGCCTCCTATAGAAATACATGACCTCCTGTAGAAACCCTGTAACAATGTTCTTTTCAACCAGTTTTGCTCCCTAATTCAATCCTAGCCTAGTTAAGTTTAATAATGGCCCCTACTTGTGATTTGACGATTAAGGAAGGCTCTTACATCACTCAAACATCCTCCTTTCCTCACTGTGAAACATAGTTAGAATTAGTTTTTTTTTTTGCATAAGCATTTTAAAAGTTAGCTTCCATAGTTTCAAGAAAATTTCAAGAACATCAATGATACATGCAAGTAGGTTACTAATTTTATTAAATTTGAAAAGTAGAGTAGATTGACTTATGCAAGTAGACTAGCCCTTTCTCTTTCATGCAATGTCAATCAGCATCTACAATTAAATGAATGGAATTTTCACTTTCATAGTTAGAATCAAGTTCAATTATGATTTCATAAGAATTTTTCATTATAGTTAGTTGGAGGAATGGTCTTTGTACACATTGATCTAATTTATAGACTGAGGGTGACATGAGTAGAACTTAATCTACTGTGCATATAACATTTTCTCCTCTAAGTTTGTATGAATCTCAGGATCATAATTTGAGTTGAGGAGCCATTGGGAGTTGTAACACTCTTGGTGCAATACCAGAGCTTGCCACTTTGTACGTATATGTATTTTGTTGTACATCAGGTGTAAGTGTATGTGCTTTGTTGTACAGTGGGTGCAGTTATATGTGTTGTGTTGTGGTGTATACTGGGCGTAGGTGTATGTGTTGTGTTGTACACTGGGTGTAGTTGTATGTATTGTGTAGTGTTGTATGCTTTGTGTGGATGTATGTGTCATGATCTATACTATGTGTATGTGTATGTGATTGAAGAGAAGAAGCATTAGGTGCTCGCCAGATGTGGCAATTGATCTGGTGTGTGTACGGAAAGGATAAATGTAGAAGCAAAGAATCAATTTAAAGATAAGTATCAATATTTTATTTCAGTTTTAACTATGCATGAGATCTATGATTCTAATATATGATGGTTACATGATATATGATTATGATGGTTGTGTTTTAAGCTAATCAGATGTGATATGTACATGATGATTTTCTCCAAAAACTAGTTTGACTTGTTGTGACACGAAATAAAGAGAATTGCAAGTGTACCTTATTGATGAGATACGAATGAGGTATGATTTGAATTTATTTGAATTTATTATTAATCTAATGGAATTTATGTTATTGGTATAGGAAAGCATGATAAATTCTAGTTTGGGTGGTTGAATATGATTGCAAGAATTAGTAGCAACAACAAAATGAATTGGAACCAGAAGTAGTATGTTAGTAAAGCATTCAGGAGTAGGGCCATTGAGGGACACTGGTATGATGGTTTTGAGGCAGGGATAACCTTGGATTTTGGACCTTCCGAAGTGAGGAAACCTTGCCAAAGGATGGATCGCCCGAGTGGATTTTTAGAAAATAAGGGGATGTCAGCTGAACTTGTAAGTTGTGTGATTGCAAAAAAGGGGGTGACCACAATGCCTCAGGGACTATGAAATAAAGAAGAGAACACTGGTACAAAATAGCTAGTTGGTTACTAAAAAATTTGACTAAAATTTGCATATAAATGACCATTTTTCAGTTGTTAACCAATAGTAGCAAATTTATAGTATCTTATAACGCGACCAACTTTTAGTCATTTTTAGCTTAGTTATTAATTGGTGGTCTCAATTTTATCATTTAGTAATATATTTAGTCATAAATTGTGTTATTAATTTAGTAATTGATTTAGTCACTAATTGTCATAATTAATGACCAAATATACAAAAAAATATATTACTACATGATCACCCAAGAAAACTAATTAATGACCAAATAAATATGACCAAAATGTTGGTCGTGTTATAAGATACTGTAAATTGGCTACTAATAGTCATATATATGCAAATTTTAGTCATCATTTGAAGCAATTAATGACCAATGAAATATGACTAAATTTCAGTTGTGTTATAAGATATTGTAAATTGGCTACTAATAATCATATATATGAAAAATTTACTTGTCATTTGCAGTAATTTTTTTTATCATTTATAGTAATCATTTATCTTCTTTTGGTAGTTTCATATTCATTATACAAGCGACTGATTTAGTATTTTGTATTCATTTCATTTACTTCCATTAATAATCATTATAAATGACTAATCTAGTCATGTATTCATTTTATTTGTGTTCATCATTAATCAATATAAACTACTAATTTGGTAGTTTGAGAGTGATTTTATGTATTCATTATTAATCAACATAAATTAATTAGTATGATTTTGTGACTAAATTTAAAAAATGGCATACAATGTGCATGTTCATCTATTATGAAAACATAAAGTCACATATGTTAATTACAATACTAGATAATATCAAGTGCAACTATAAATAATTTCAACCACAAATTATATTATATAAAATGTCAAGTATTACAATATGAGTTTCCAACTTAATATTAGTTGGACTACAATTTACACATGAAATATTGTTTCTTCAGTTCAAAACATTATCATTGTGTTGCTAAGGCATTGCAAGTGAATTCACCAACTCTGAAGACTTGACCACCAGTGTCTATGTGTGTGTATTATGTGGGATATTGGCTCTAAGAGTATCACTATATTGGTTTTCTTCTATCTCCATTTTTGCATTTGTCACTCCAGTGTTATTGTTCTCCTCTTTCTTCAATTCTTGGTTCTTACCATCAATACTAATCAGTTCCTCTCCTAGAAACAAAAGAAGATACAATGAAGAGTATAAGACATGAAAGATTGTGAATACTAGAATATAAACTAAAGTAGACTATAAAATATTTATACAACATATACATCAACATCAGTAATGTCAATGTCATTTTCCCCATAAAAGTAAGGAACTCGAATAAGTTTTCTTCACTTAGGTGATAGTGGTTACTATCTGGCTAGATCACCTATATAAATAAAGAAAATAAAATGTCACCATAGAAAAGAACACCTTAATAAATTAGTATTTAACCTTCAAAGAAACCTTACGCACAATCATGCCAACTTACATGCTAAAAAACTCTATATGTGGACAATTTGTGAAAATAAATAATCTAAGGTGTGATGTCTAATCCTTGTCATTTTATTAACAACAACAGTGAATTCTCTAACGCACGAACTTGGTCAAGTATATAGACAACTTGTGTTCAAATCACAATATGGAAGTAAACTTTTCTAATAGTCATGAAATTTTTTAACACAAAACAACAGAAAAGATTTCAATTAATATCATGTAAACTAATCTAATCTTCAAGCTTTGGATGTTATTTAAATGGGCACGATATCAAGTATTTTCAATTTCATAGTTAAAATACAACCAAATCAAAGGAAATATTCAAAATACAATCAAATAAAAAAGAGAATATATAATGGAATGGACATTGCAATCATAATGCATATGTTTACATGTCCACCGATGTCTTGTCTAGCATTCCTCAAATAACCATGAGGTGAAAGAATCACAACATTAAAAACCCTAGTAATCCATACTCGAAATATTTCCAAAGTCGATGGCTCAAGTGCCTCATCTCCTCTTGTATTGGCAAACCATATGATGTACAACGTGAACTGCCATACACTATTTTTTCTAGCAAATCCTTCACAATTTATTTTGGAGGTAGTTCTTGCACATTCATCTATTTAACAACAATAAGGAATCATTTATTCATGAAATTGATATGATGGTAGAAATTTAAAACAACATACATAATAAATTGTGTAAAAGATTAGCAAATGAATTTCAAAACAAGCAGATTAGTTACTAATGGCTACACAGTATGAACACAATTTGAATTTCAAAACAAACAGATTAGCAAATAAATTCATAATATGTTGCTAATGGCTAATGAATTTCGAAACAAGCAGATTAGCACATGAATTCATATTGTGTGTCCAAGGCATTTTTCTCCTCTTTCTTCAATTCTTGCTTCTTCCCATCAATACTGAATTCCACTTCTAAAAATGAAATAAGCTACAATGCAAAGTATAACATATGAAAGACAATGAGCACTAGAATATAATCTATAGACTATATATATTTTATAATACAAAATTGTCAAGAAAACTATAAAGATAAACATAGTCAGCAAATTAATAAAAATATCATTTATATGTTGAATCCCATATAGCCTTGCATTTTACAATGTCCAAAATTAGCCTTATAGATTATTTGGCTACTCAAAAATAAAAAACAATAAACTTATTGTTATATTCATTAAGAGTTTCCAACTTAGGGCTAAATTCCACTAAAATTATCCAAAAAGTGCTTCATCTACTTTATTACAAATGTTGCCACGCTTGAGGGATGACTTTTTCCATGATATGTATCTCGTTGTCCTCATATGTAGATCACAGTGGTAGTTATGTACGTTGTATTTGTACATAAATGAACAAAAGATGCCAAAAATGAATGAAATTAACTAACTTGCAAGGTATTTTTCCTATCATTAAAAATTATAAGTGGTTTTATTTCTTATTATTTTTCTTTTTTTATATAAACAAAGGCATAATCAACAATTAGGGGGATTGGAAACACCCCTACAGGTTGGAAAGAGAAATATCTGCTTTGCAAATATTTCTAGTATTTTTTGAGGTATTTCTAAGGTGTTTTGGTTTACATTTCTAAATGTGAAATATTGGTGGGGGAGGAGTTTCCTACTACTTAGCTGCTAAACAATGCATTCCCTCCTATCTTAGATTTTTTTTTATCTAAATTTTCTTGGAAGGAATGTGTTGGCTTGTTAGTAATCTTTGATTAAGTCTTATTTTTACTAAAGTTGGACATAACATGCACACACAAAATTGTTGTAGAGTATGTGTCTGCGAGACCATGTTTGAGAATTTATAGAAGGAAGTTGGAGGAAATTGACCATGACTCTCTTGACATTCAAGGTAAAGGAAAGACCTCAATGATCACATATTGGTGCGTTGTGGGAGGGTGGTGGTGGGGCAGGCCACTAGCTTGTGCCAAGAGTTGTGGAGGGATGAGGTTCATCATTTCAATGATCTACATTTTGAAATATATGAGGTATTTCTTCAAGAGAAAAGAATATACATCATGATAATAGCTACTCATATTCATCATAGACAAACACTCTCATGGTCATAATAGAATCAATAGCGTAAGTGGAGGAGGAAGTTGAAGGTATCACTTCCAAGCCACCATTGACATATAAGGAGGCAATACACATCAAGGATGTGGTTTTTCAGGTTGAGAAGACTATTAATAATAGTCTCTTGGTTTGGAGCTATTATTGTCTCTTCCATTAGAAAATAAGATCATTTTCACCAAGGCTTATAGAGAGTGTTACTTCTCCTTTGATTAACACTTCCACAGATGTAAGAAACATATCTCACCTCCCAAAACTCTTCACATGCAACCCATCTCATAGGGAAACTAAGATTAAAATTGTTACTTCTAATTTATCTTTTCTCCTTTGCACACATTCTACATGGGGTCTTACAATTTTGATAGCATTATGTTCCAATGAAATTATCACAAACAACTTGACATTTCTTTGTACAGAAACTCCACCATTTACCATTTACATGCAATTATGGATTTAACTCAAAGTTAACATTAAAAACATATGGCAAGTTTCGATAAAATTCATATCTTTCAGAATAAATTCTAATAATACATTTTCTCTTTATCGTTGAGATCAATTTATTCTTACCTGTTCATATTGCCATCCTACAAAAGTCGGGCAAAATTAAAATTTGAGTGAAGGGATCCTAGCCAACAATTGAAACTTGAGATAGGCCCAATGCTCCATGAAAGTATTAATATAGCTGCCAGCTTCTAGTCTATAATACTTCTCTCTACAAATTAGACAAAATAACCAACAAAATTGCTAAAAATAAACAAGGACAAAGAACCCATCAAAATTGCTAAAAATAAACTAGGACAAAACACCCATAAAAATTGCTAATAAAAGACCACTAAGACAAACATGGTGCTACAAACGATGAAAATGCACACAAGATTTAGTGATTATGTGATTTACCCTTTGTTCCAACATTCATTATCATTTAGCTTCAAGAAAAAATATAAATCAAATACATTTGGAATTTTTAAATCACTGAAACTCCATCACCAATGTTTTAGCAATTTTATTCAGAGATACTTCAATATAACTGCAAAGAGTTACTGGAAAATATAGAGAAAGATGTGAAGAAACTTCAATGTGACCACAAAGTGTCCATCGAGAATTTACATAAAAAAAATTGTGAATTTATATTGAGAGAGTGGACTAATATTGTTGAAGTTCACTTCTAAATTCTACTGAGCAACCTACTAGGGAAAGAAATACATAGTGGAGGAGTTTAGCGAAGCACTGTATCCCTTACATTTCATTTGTGTAGGGATCAATTTACACAAGTATATTACTTAACTATATGTCATGTGTCTCTCTTAAACTTAAACACACCAGTTGATTTAGAGGGGTTACATGTAATAATTACATGTCACAATGAACTATTAAGGTAATTTGTGAAAGAAACAAATTGTCAAAAATAATTTTTGAACTTAGATGATTTGTGATCTATGATGGCCAATCAATCATATTAACCATATTTGATGGTCAAGATTCGTTTTTCCAAGATATTTTTTGCTCATTTCTACCATTAATGGTGCTTTACTTGACACTTTTTAATGTAATAAAAAGCTCGCTATTGAGAATTATATCTGAGACTTGAACTTTTACATAGGTTCAGTGTGAATGCAAGTCCCATCACTGAATCCATCCTCTGGAGTTTTTGTGTTTGGAATCGATTTACAAGTAGTCCCACCCGTCTTCAAATCTCTGGAGGCATCACCCATACACCCATAGTGTAGGATTACACAAGAAATATGAATGCAAGTGCCATCACCAACTTCGGCCTATGGAGTTTTGGTATTTGGACTTGATTTGCAAGTATTCCCACCCGTGTTAAAATCTCTAGAGGTATCATCCATACGCCTATAATGTATGCGAATATAAGAAATATGAATACAAGTGCCATCACCAAATCTGGCCTATGGAGTTTTGGTGTTTGGAATCGATTTGCAAGTAGTCCCACTCGTGTCCAAATCTTTGGAGGCGTCACCCATATGCCCATAGTGTAGGAGGATAAAATAAATATGAATGCAAATCCCATCACCAACTCTGGCCTTTGGCATTTTTGTGTTTGGAATCAATTTGGAAGTAGTTCCACTCGTGTTCAAATATCTCGAGGCATCACCCATACCCCTATAGTGTAGGAGGATACAAGAAATATGAATGCAAGTCCCATCATCAACTCTGGCCTCTAGAGTTTTGGTATTTGGAATCAATTTGCAAGTAGTCCCACCCATGTTCAAATCTCTGGAAGCGTCACTCATACGCCTGTACTGTAGGAGGATACAAGCGATATGAATGCAAGTTCCATCACCAAGTCCTACCTCTGGATTTTTGGTGTTTGGAATCAATTTGTAAGTAGGCCCACACGTGTTCAAATCTCTGGAGGTGTCACCAATACGCCTATAGTGTATGATGATATAATAAATATGAATGCAAGTCCAGCACCAGCTCCGACCTCTGGAGTTTTGGTGCTTGGAATCAATTTGCATGTAGTCCCACCCACATGAACATAAGAAGTAGTTTGAGATAATTTTGAAAATTAATTTTATTTTTGGAAAAGTTATTCTACTTTTTAAAGCACTTTAGTAAAAAAAGTGAAATTCTTATATTTAATAGTTGAGCCTAAGATTGTATCTCATGCATAACTTAGACTAGGAGGAATCTTAAAAGTAGATTCTCTGCTAAAAGTATATAGATAGGGAATGGTAGAGGCTTTCAACACACTTTAGCAGTTCAGTAGGTTGAGCAACATAGAGGGAGAGAGAGCAGGTAACTAGGAAAGAGATGTTTCCAATAACACTCAATCCCATATGGTCGCATGGATAGCACAATGTATATTTGTACAGTCATATAGAGAGTATTGTTCTGATCCACACATTATATAGACAGTCCATACATTTTGTATGGGCAGGCCAAAAATCTATATAGTAGTTGTTTTACTCAGTCCAATGTGTGTTTGGTATCCATACATGTGTTTACAGTTCGTATGGGAAGGACAAATATGGTCAAAGTTTGATCAGAGTTGTAACTTAATATGACCTAAGGAACTAGTGACAACCAACAATTTTAGCCAAACAAAATACAAGAGAGAAAAATGAAATCCACTTTAAAATGACAAGAACAATGAGTAGAAGAGCAACATGAAATGAGATAAACATAGAAGAACAATAGTGTTGTCCCGAGAAGAAAAAACCTAGAAAGTGAAGAAGGGGTGGTAAAATAAGCGTTGCCTAAACTAAGGAACCACTACCACTAGAGGAGGTAGAAAGTCCTTCTCATCATCTGACTTAATGGTATGGACATGAACACCATGTGTCTGTCAAATAATTTCCTCTAGAAAGATGCCTGGACTAATAGGGTTGTGGTGAGTAATCCTAGCTGACATCAAACTTCTCTTGATTATTGGTTGAAGTGGAGGACAAAGAATTAGAAGCACTCATCACATACAGGGTTTATGAACTCCTACTAGATGGGGAGAAACTAGTAATGCTTCTCTGAGTAGGCGTTCTGCAGTGGTGGTGCTTTTGAGAAGCTTTGTTTCTCATAGGTGCCCTCAACGTGGCACAGTTTGGAGCCTTGGTGGTGCAGCCTAGGGAGAAATGCTGCATGGTTTTTTCATTGTCTAACCAAGTGTCATAAAGAATTTCAATCCCTCATTGTCCTAGATTTGATGAAAAGAGGAGGTGTTGTGGGTAGCTGCTCTAGAATTGCTCTGAAATAGGCACAATTTAAGAGAAAATGTATCTCTAATTTGCAAGGCAACGAATTGGTTATTGAAGTGTTTGAAGAATGTTGATAAAATTTTTCCCAAGTCCCTATAGATGTAATAAAACCTCCCTCTTATCTCATTTAGACGGGATATTTAAAAATAAAGCGATCCTTAGTTTATACCTCAGGCAAAAGAGCAAAGTCTGGAAATCATTTCTGTTAGGGGAAGATGGTGATATGTCTCAACCCTCAACTGATGTGAGCACCTCTGAAGCTACTGAGAAAAAAGGGAAGATCAGCAGATGGAACTAGAGATAGTAAGGCCAAACAAAGGAGAGAACTATGCCTTCTGTTGTTCAGTTCTTGTCCCATATTTCTGACAAATAATTGATTAAAGATGTATAAAGGAGAGAACTACACCTATTTGTATTCACTTCTTGTTCCATATTCCCAACTCATTCCTACTCGAGCAAGACATTTATTCTATCTCATGATTACCCTGATAATCATGACTATGATAATGCATTAGTGCCACCATACCCAAGCCTTCTTGTTGTTGTCTGTTATAAGTTATGATCTGGTTTCAGTTGATGGAGCTCCCATCTCATGGTTTGTTGAAACTAACTTTTCATTCATTGTACAGTCCTTTTCTATAAGATCCATCAGAATTGACTGGCTATCCACTTTGTCCTTCATGCCAACTTTACCTCTATTGCCCACATCTCCCATTGGGCATCAATGCCCAAGCTAGTATGTGGAATTTTCCAACTACTGTATGGATATGAATTTAAATGAAGTCCTCATGGCCAATCCATGTTGAGGGTAGTCTGCATGTAGGTACATGCAACCATATCAGTAGTCACATGGAAAGTGCAGTTTACAGTTTAAACATTGCGCTTTATAATTTTGAATCTAAACAAATTATCTCATCTATATCAAAATGCAATAAAGATAGTTATTCTTTGTGTTTACATGGATTTTGTCATTTGATTCCAATGAACTTTAGGTTCCCCTAGTATTTTTCTTCTACAATTTTTAGACAACATAGTTGTTGGGCACAAAGAAAATGGCATACAATGTGCACAAAACATAGGAATGCCAAGAAGTATGCAGTTGATGTAAGTAGCAACATTTTCCAAAAAAATAGGAATGCTATTGCATTAAATTTCAATGCATTTCCAAAGTAATGCCAGTATTAGAAAACTACTCATTCCCTTGAATGATTACTTATCGCTCCATTTGTGCTTAGAAAATAATAATGTAATGGACTTGAGAAATAAAAACTCATATATTTCTTATTCTGTTGAATATTTTCCATGTCACAAAGTGGAAGATCCAAATAGTGCCATTTTTTGTCTCTCCATTCTTGGATTATGCACAAATCTGACAAATCTACTACTAAAGAGGCAACATGATATTCACCATTGACCAAGTGGCTAGAGAATTGCAGCCATGAACATCCAACAAGAAAAACACATTTATCTCTAAAACCAATCATAATGAAGATCTTCTGTCAACCACTACAAAGTCGTTACTGCTTTGTTAGACATCAAAATAATTTCTCAAGTCTTTGCACTAGCCTAAGAAATAAAGCACATCAGGTTGCATTCTAAAAACTACTTTCACAACCCTTAGGCCACCTTCATTTCCACTATCCTTTTATTGCAAGCACAAGAGCCCACTAAAACCGCAACATAGCAGAACTCATTGATGCACCTTGTCGATCCATGCTTCACAATATCAACAAATCAACACCTTTCCCAATAGTTCTTCATTCATTTACCTTTTCTTTTTTCACAATGGACAAAGTTGTATCATTTCTAAAGTAGGCAAATTGACCACTACCATGTTTGCATGTGGATCAACATGCACAAAGAGGAAGGTTCTAACTAGAAGTTAAACTACTGCAAGCATCAAGAAATAGAAACTTCTTCAAATTAGATATGTTTACAAAGAGTTTCAATGTTATACTCAAAACATTAAGAAAAGTAGCCTTCAACTGATCCAGGTGGACGTTGGTGGCCACCCACCTATCCCATTTGGACCCCCACAACTGTCTCTTTCAGTTTTTCAGTTTCCTTAATTATAGCACAGTTTACTATTTTTAGCAGTTTTTCGGGTCCTAAACTTCCGGAGCCGTTTTGAGGCCCTAAACGACGTTTTTTGGGAAATCCACCGCCAGCAATTTTTTTGATAAAAATCGTCTTTTCCGTCGTAGTCCTCGGAGAGATCTTTCCAACGGGCTATCATGCGCGTCAAACGGAGATAATACGACCAATTCGCGACCCCGGGAAGTTGGCTGTCCAACTTACCCCAAAACGGGGCCACAATTTGGCGTTTCATCTTCTAGGGTTAGGTTTTGGAATGTGAAGGGTTTTCCATTGTTTCTCAATAATAAATAGGCCTTCGAGCCTCATTGTAAGGACACTTCGAAACAGTTCAGAGGCATGTAGCCGACACATCTCTTCTCAGAGATAAGCTACCATCGCCCTAGCTGGGTTATTTCTATTTGTAAGCATATTTCAGTATTCTCCATTAATGAAATGAAGTATTATTTCCGCTGCATCTCTGTTTTTATGGTTATCGCATCTCTATATTTATGGTTATCTCTGTAATCTATTGTGTTCCTGCTTAAATCTGGATCAGTGGTATCAGAGCGGTCTGCTTTTTCTCTGTTTTTCTTTGCATGTCCCCAACGAGGTCGGGATATAAGGAGTTAGGGCTTGAATTAGTCAAACCTTTGCAAGACCAGCCTCGCAAATCTCGACGACCTCCCATAGCGGATGAGAAGAAAGACGAGGGGGCAGGAGATCCTATCAGAATCTTGCTCAAAGAAGCCCTCGAGCGGCAAAGGAACGCGATGATGGATAGCTTTGCGCAGATCCTTCAGCGGCTACCCAGAGGCGACGCATCGGCTTCCAACAGCTACTCTGGAAACGCCACACCGTTTAAGGTACAAGTTAATTTTGAAATCCCCATCTTCGAGGGTCAAATAGACGCAGATGCCGTAGATAAATGGTTAAATCTGCTAGATGGGTATTTTTCTGTTCACAAATTTTCAAGTCGGGAGAAGATTGTTTCCGCTCTTCTCAAAGCAGCCCCCCACATCAAGGACTGGTGGGAAACCTACTGCGAGCAGAAGGATGAAAGTACAGGCTCACTATTTTCAGCCACACCCACTTGGAATGACTTTCGGGATGCCATCAAGGAGCAGTACTACCCCGTCGGAAGCTATGAGGACAAATACATCAAATGGACCACACTGCGGCAGGGACGAGACCAAGATGTGCCGGAGTTCACAAAAATTTTTCATACCCTTCGCACACAGTTGGGTATCAAAGATTCTGAGCTGCATCTGGTACTCAAATACCGCGGCTGCCTACACAGATACATCCAGGAAGAGATGGAGTTCTTGAACATCTCCTCACTCAGCACAGCATACCGATACGCTGTCAAAATCGAGCAAAAGTTCAAACAGAAGAAGCGAGACTTTGGATCTGCAAATCCGAAGCCCAAAGGACAAAGCCAAGGCGGGGTGACCCAAGACAACCCCTCTACGCTGCAAGAAAAGAACAACGCCACGAAGCCGAAGAAGGACACAGGAAAGTGGTGTGAGTTCCACAAGAGTCCCACTCATAACACAAGTGAGTGTCGGACCAAGCAATCGCTGGTGGCCGAGTTGAAGGCTTCCGAATCAGATGCATGTTCCGACTCTGAGTCAGAACCCGACAAGGGGAATGACAAAGGGAAGCAGATCATTGATGCAGATCCCAGCGCCACTGTTGCTACTACCAAGATCCAGAAATATGAGCCCGAAGATCCAGAGGAGGGGGAACGTCTTTTCCACTCACAGATGTGGGTGAAGGGTTCACCGCTGCAATTCATTGTCGACAGTGGCAGCCAAAATAACCTCATTTCAGCAGAGGTCGTGAAGCGGTTGGGCCTACCAACTACACCACACCCACAGCCATATAGTATCAGTTGGCTTCACGAAGGATGAGATCTCAAAGTTCACCAGCAGTGCCGCCTTCCCTACAGCATCAAGCCCTTCACAGACGAGGTATTGTGTGATGTTACACCTCTGAATGTTTGTGATGTACTATTAGGCTAGCCATACTTGTGGAGGCGACATGCTGTGTATGAGTCAAGGCCTTGCACTGTCATCATTTCGTTGGATAATTCATTATACAGGATACCGGAGGTAGCCCCACCTACCGCCACCTCTTTGATCACTGCTAAGAAAGGCAGCAAGCTCATCTCACAGACTAGGAAATTTATTTTCTGTCTGGTTCGCTCCCAAAGTAAGGGGAAGATCGGTTCTACATCCATGACCCCCATGAAGGGTTCCTCCACACAGCAGCAGCAACAGAGGGATACAGTCTTGACAGAACACAGGAACAACTTCTCCTTACCCGGAGGGGTACCACACAAGTTTCAGGTGGGCGACAAAGTTTGGTTACATTTGCAGAGGGAGCGCCTTACTAGAACCCATCAGAAACTCAGATCGCTTCGACATGGTCCTTACACCAGTAACAAGGTTGTGGGAAACAATGCTTTGAAGCACAGGATTCCTCCATTCCTTCGCTTGCACCGATTGTTCAATCAGGACCATCGCCGACCATGCTTCCCACCATTTCTGGACACATCAGAGATTGCAGAACAGCTCGCTAGAGACCCAGCTCAGCAGAAGCTTCCTCATCTTAGGGAGGAACTCAACGCAATGGGGACCATTGCTTCCTAAGGGGGGAGGAATGATCCAGGTGGACGTTGGTGGCCACCCACCTATCCCATTTGGACCCCCACAACTGTCTCTTTCAGTTTTTCAGTTTCCTTAATTATAGCACAGTTTACTATTTTTAGCAGTTTTTCGGGTCCTAAACTTCCGGAGCCGTTTTGAGGCCCTAAACGACATTTTTTGGGAAATCCACCGCTAGCAATTTTTTTGGTAAAAATCATCTTTTCCGTCGTAGTCCTCTGAGAGATCTTTCCAACGGGCTATCATGCGCATCAAACGGAGATAATACGACCAATTCGCGACCCCCGGAAGTTGGTTGTCCAACTTACCCCAAAACGGGGCCCACAATTTGGCGTTTCATCTTCTAGGGTTAGGTTTTCGAATGTGAAGGGTTTTCCATTGTTTCTCAATAATAAATAGGCCTTCGAGCCTCATTGTAAAGACACTTCGAAACAGTTCAGAGGCATGTAGCCGACACATCTCTTCTCAGAGATAAGCTACCATCGCCCTAGCTGGGTTATTTCTATTTGTAAGCATATTTCAGTATTCTCCATTAATGAAATGAAGTATTATTTCCGCTGCATCTCTGTTTTTATGGTTATCGCATCTCTGTATTTATGGTTATCTCTGTAATCTATTGCGTTCCTGCTTAAATCCGGATCATCAACCTACCATCAAACACATCGAAATGATTGGCTTAAAGCCTTAGACATCACTAAATAAAATTTGAAGCAAGATCCAAGATATAACAATTTCCAATCAAATTCAACGTATACAAAAGTGGATTGAAAAAGCTAATATAAATAACCCATCTCAAAGAAACAATAGGGTTTAGATTATTACCACTAAAACAATATAAATTGTCGAAATTGAATTCCTTTGATCTCACGCTATATGCAAAGCCCAATAGAATCAGATTTCTATATGCAGCAAAATATTATGATATTGATATTAAAATTAAAATTAAAAAAAAAAAAACAGTTTGTGCATGCTAAACTCTAGGCTACAACCTGTCTATGGAACTAAAAGCATAATTGCATGATGTACAATCCTTAGATTAGCTAAAAAAATACAGTAGAATTGATCATAGTACTATCTTGATATCGGCATGAAAAAGAGAGAGTGGATCTTCTTCAAAACTATGGCCATATTTATATTACCCATGAATACATATTTAGAATATATGTTTGTCACAAAGTTGGAGACCAAAGGTAAATATAGCTCTTTAGCTTACTATAGAACCTATTTTCACTAGATAAGCAACAAAATTATAGTGCTTGACATGCACACCCCACACTAATCTTCGAAGTTTGAAGGTAAGATGTGACCACACCGCTTGATATCCATGAATAATCTTTGAGATGCCACCCAAACACTGGTTTTGTTTCAATTAGGTGATTTGGTGAAACCCTAGTTCATAGAAATGATTATCTTTCAAACATAACTCCATACATTAGAGAAACAAATTTGGAGTGAAATTGGTGGTTTCAAGAAGTACCCCATATCATCAATGTGCACAAAGGGCATTGGGTATGTTGCAAAGTTGATCTTGTTGAGGTCTTTGATTCAATTTCCAAACTTTTTGATCTACATGGGCTAGATACCCATAAAATAAAATTGAAGACATCCCTTCATGTGTTAGTGCATGCCCCACAAGATTGGTATTTCGAGATCAATGAGTTTTCACTCAAGCTGAACTTTTCAAAGTTTAGTGTAGATTTTAGTTCTTTATTTAATAGATCTTATCCATTTTTCTTGGCCCTATATACAAATGAGTTTATAATTTTTGGAATTTCTAAACAACTCATGTTAATGGTGTAAGATGATTTTTACTAGTGAAGTTGACATGAAGGATATAGGAGGTTGGTAGGTTTTTTATGAAGTTTTCCTTGTACAAGGGATTTACACCTTGAAGATTTTAAAGATATTTCAAAGTACAGAAGGAAACAATGATCCAAGGTTATATTATTTAACTTCATGGATGGTCAACATAGTGATGAAGCCCTTAGCAAAGGAGAAGTTCGAGGATACAAAAGGAGAGATTTGATTTTTTCAATAACACTTTCTTTACAAAGAGCGAGTGTTATTTTTTCATGATTGCATCAGAGAATTCTTTCTCCCATGGTGGCATAGCAATCATATTTAGTAGAAAATACACAACAAAAATAGGCACAACATTCTAGATTTATGCGGGATACTTGTGCAGTCATGATAACCGTGCAATTGAGGAGAATGACGATGCAACACTAGAATGTCTAGGGTACTGCAATGCATTTATGTAGAAGATAGATTGAGAGGGTGCATGGATGCTAGAAGTTTTCCATGTTGCATCATTTATTGTTCTCTTCTATAGTGGCGTAGCAGTCAACCAACGAAGGCACACCAACAACAACCACAATAGTTTGGATTCTTGTGCAAGGTACTTGTATTGTCATAATAAGGGTGCAAGTGAGGAAAATGGCAGTGCAACACTAGATTGTCTGTGATGCTAAACTGTAATTATGTAAGACAACATTAAGAGCGTGCACACATGCCTTCCAGCATGCATATGCCAACCTCAACCACTTCTAGTTTTATGGTTGCTTTTTGAAATTTAACATTTCAATTTTAGGATAAATGCTTTTCTTCTTTTGGAATTTGAAATCCAAATTTAGAAGTAGGTTTTTTTAGCTTCATTTAGCTTTTCTTCTGAGGTAGATTAAGCACATGAGCCAAGAATATTTCCAATTTTAAGAACATATACTTCCATAAATAGATTTAGATAATTGTTTTTCTTTTCTATTTTTAGCACCCCGGGATGGGCTATTTTGTCTTGGCCTCTAACCTTCCTCATCTATATATTATAAAGAAGGAAGGCTGGGCAGAGGTGGTTATCTTTTAATGCTTTTAAGCATGAGATAAAGTTGTGCTAGTGATTCTGATAGTACTTTTGAGCTGTAGCATTCTGTCATTTTTAGAGATTGAATAAAAAACATATTGCAACTTTGGAAGTTCAGTTTTGTACACTCTGTCCTATATTTTCAGTATGATGCTTTAGTAGATTACAAATACAGAATTTATAGTTTCGATATCCAAGTTTTGTGTTTTAACCGGTTTTCTGATTGCAGACTCTGCCTACCATGGTCAGACAATTTCCCTAAGTCAGACCTTTAACAACATTATGGCCAGAATTCAATCTAAAATAAACATTTTCTGAGATCATTGGATCTAATATTTTGTGATCTATAAATTCAAAAAAAAAAATTTAAAAATGGGTAAGTATAAAAACCTGGGTGATGATGAACATGACTGCTGTAATGGGGAGTAATGGTATGAGCACTGTAGCTAAGTGGAGGCCTGCGCTGGAAATTAAAGAGAGAGATTGCAGCAAATGATGAATCATCTTCTGCCTGCGCTCTTGTAATTAAAGAGAGAGATTGCAGCAAATGATGAATCATCTTCTGCCTGCGCTCTTGTCTGAACTTGTGTTGTGAGGAGGTGTGTCTATTGACAGGGGAGCATTTTTTATTTTCCTGTGGGGCTGCAGTCACCGTGAAGAGGGTTCAGGTAATTAAGAGAAGAAGCTCCATATTGAAGCAGCGTGGCGCAACGTAGATCCGATAAGGTAGCACAATGAAGACAAGGTTTTGTTGGTTCAAACGTGTTATGCGTTGGGATTGCTCGGTCCTGCATTGCTCGGTTCTGCTCGGCACTCAGCAGCATTGCTGGACACTCAACAACAATAGGGAGGAGATTGCTCGATGTTCTGTGTTATGCTTAGCACTCGACAGGAACTGCGTGTCAGATAATATTCCACATCGCTTGAGATGAGCTTCCGATTCTACATCCGCCATTTTTTAATTTTGGTGGAGCAGAAAAAGTCGATGCAAATTTGGAGCCTCACTCACCTCATTTGGAGCTTCTGATTCGCACGCGCAGGGAGATTGGGCCAGCGGAGGTTTGTGGAGAGCTTCTGATCTCTGTCAGCGTGAGAGCAGTGATTGAATTCGAGCAGAGGGCCGAGACGCCAGTTGATTACATTTTCCCCTTTTCTGAGAGTTGATTGTTGTTGTATGTTCCATAATAACCTTCTTGCCTCGTAGCCATCGATAATTGACTATGAAGCTTCTGGGCTCGGGCTATCTGTTCATACATAAGATCTGAATCTGTAAAGGCTTGAATCCGGGAAACCCTAGCTCCAACGCTACCAATACCCCATCCATAAGCGCATATGCTCGACCACCGTTCTAGTGACATAAAAATCCAATTTCTTCCACACTTGCATCAAGTTATCCTTAAACCCGACCGAATTTCAGGCATGCCCTTAAACAACATTTTATAATAACTATCCAAAACGACATCCACTGGAGATCCATCCGAAGAGATCCGAGGAATATCTGTGCTCACGAAAACTGCAGCAGCTCGAGTCACTGTATTATTCGCACATGGGTATTGTCACACTCCACAGTAATATCCCATATAAAAAAAAATAATTCATGGTAAACCTTATTGTTACGTGGACCTTCATACACTTGATCCTAAACTGACCATAAACATTATATATGCTTGCATTTACTTAAGCACTAACCGTGCTGCTATGATGACACCTATATGATTATCAATCACTTAACTTCAGATTACCACAAGACTTATGGATTATGAACCCTTAGCGATTCTCATCATACGGTTAAGGTCAACGGAACGAGGCCACCGGCTTTGCTTTTCCGATCTGCTCCCATGCCAGGTGTGGTCGGAATACTAAATAGCTTCACCTACCCTGGACAGGTGTCTACCGCCGGACAGAGGCCATGTGAAGCCTTGGGGAATCCGCCGGGTTCGCGCGCCAAACTGCCATACAAAGGAACGGTGAGGATCTTCTACACTGATCTAAGGGTTGATATCGATTCAGGGTTTATCGGGTTTCATAAAGTCCACCGAGTCGCTCATTGCGGGTTCATTTGCACTTGGAGGAGAGACCGAACCCTTGCTCCAATCGGCGGTTCTAACCCTGCAACCTATGCCAGGTCTCGGCAAGCCAACACAGGTATCTACCACTTCATCAATTACTTTCGGCTGTAAATTTATTGTTTATAACACTGTGCGTTCTTGATCAGGATTACATTGTTTTGGTTAATGCATTCATGTTTACTTCCAATGAAATTCCCATGTGCAGGGCGTGCTTCTCATACTCCTACCACTCAGGAATGGAATGGTACAGTCGAGACATTCCAGGTACTAGACCCTCACAATCGTTACAGTAGATAGTTAATACGATAGGCGGAAGTAGCTGGTAGATTTCCATGTGTTTTCTCTCGGCCTGAGGGGGTTCCTCATGGCATTCTTCAATGTGTTGACTCAGGGTTCTCACCTTCGGCTAAACCCTGGCTAGGATGCGAGGTCGGCTTTCCCATGCCGGTACCTGCGTCTTCTCTGGTTTACAGTCTCTGTGTATTATTGATATCACTTGTATATTCATGTTCAGGGATTCACGGCCTCCCTCGCCGGAACCTAACGAGATAAATCAAGGCTTCTATTATTTGGGAATGTGCCATTATGATTTACTCTGTATTTATGAGAGACTATGGTTCTTTGAATATTTAATGGACAGACCTTCGTGGTACTCTTTCGGGTTTATTTATCCCATCGTTATTATATGATTATCTCTTTTGTTTACCTGTTAAATATAATATGCATGTTTTTCCATTCGGTTGTTCTGTGTCTACAGCTTGTTTTGCTATACATATGAATTTGCTCCAAATGGTTCGAGCTTGTCTTGCTACGGATACTTCGTTTCTCTGTTGACAGGCTGAGACGTATTCCTTTCGAGGGTTTCGTCTCCATAATTCCTGTAATAGTTTGTCACGGTATGGCTGGAAACAGTGGTTCAATGGCCGTCTCCACAGCGGTTCTATAATGTTATATTAACGTGTTGTTTTGTATTTTGTTTTTAAACAGCGTTAGATTTACTTGTTTTCTGTTTATATACTCATATCGACTCAAACCCTAGGTACAGGCCGAGGGTTCCGCATTGGAACGGCCGAGGGTTTCACCTTGAAACGGCCGAGGGTTTCACTCATACCATGAACCGCTTTTACAGGTTCAATGTATGCTCCGGCAATATTAGGAATATGACTGTTAGATGTCGTTTTTAGCAGTTTTCTATAACCATTGCATTGTTAGTTTTGCACAGAAACCCTCTCACGGTTAACTGGTAAATATACTACGCACTCACATGCTCTGTATATGGTTATGAACTTTCGGTTCTTTGTATCGTTTCTATGCTTCGGCTTTTCAATACATATTGAGCATTGTTCCTATATACTACATGTATCACATTCATGCAGTTATCCTGCATCTTTCTTATTACAGCTATTCGCATCATTCTTTTACATAAATCATGCATTGTTCTTGCACAGCTATCATGCATCATTTTTCTTACAGATGTCTGACTTGTTCTCTATACAGTTATCATTATAGATATCAAGCATTAATCTGTACACAGTTATCATGCTTCGTTTTCTTTACAATTATTATGCAAAGAATATAACAGATAATTTCTATTTGCTTTGAATAGCCAATCTTAGGCACTCTTAAACACTGCTAAGGTATTATATGCATACTGTTCCATCTAGTCAATAACAGAAACTCAGGTGCAGCCATACTTTCCATACAAGCACCAAGCATACTAATACAGTAGTTTAGTTCAGATGAATAACGCATACCTGGTCTATTAGGCACCAGAGATATAGCTCCAGAAGTTCACCTGCAATTTAAAGGTTTGCTCTTATCCACCCAGCCATGAGATCCAACGCTATGTTGGGTTCTCCCCCCGAGCTGTCCTGCAGGCCTGCAGCCCTCAACAAGACTCATGCACAGTTGTGCTAGGGTTATCTGGTCCTCACCAGACTTAACCCCCTTTCTTTCTCTCTTTTCCTTTCTTCAATTTCTCTCCCTCTCTGTCATCACTGACTAGGGATTTTTCCCCTCCCAGGACTTTTCCTGGCTGAAGGGTTAGTTCCTTTTTCAGTTTTTATAACTGTTTCTTTCTTTAGAAATCCTCCCTTAGGAGACTGCCAGCATTTTTCAAAATATTTTCCATTCATAAAATAAATAATATCATTTAACACAGTAATTAATAATTCACATGAGTTTCTTACCATAGTAACTTTCATAATTACATGTTTTACGGGGTCATCACATCTTCCCCCCCTGGGATTGGACATCGTCCCGATGTCTATTCCCATTAAATAAGTCCGGGTAAACCTTCCTCATAATTTCCTCGTCTTCCCATGTAGCCTCCTCAGGCCCATAGTGCTGCCACAGCACTTTAATTTGGGTAATAACCCGTTTCCGCAGCCGCACTTCTCTCCGGTCGAGAATGCTCTGTGGTTCGACCAGAACCTCGCCTTCCGGTTCGACCTGCAGACAATCAATAATTTCAATCAGTTTCCATTAAGTGTATCTGCATGTTCCAAAACATCGGACTTAATTTCTTACCCGAACATCTTGCCATTTAATCACATGTTTAGGATCGTATACATATTTCTTTAGGACAGAGACGTGGAACACGTTGTGAATTCTAATATGGCTTGGCAAGGCGAGTTGGTAAGCCACCGGCCCCACTCTAGCCAAGATCTGGAAAGGACCAAAGTACCGAGGAGCCAGCTTGGCGCATCCGCTCCATTGCAATGTGCTCCTTCTGGTTTGGATCCTCACAAACACGTGGTCTCCAACCTGATATTCCTTAAACCTCCTTTTTCTGTCTGCAAAACTTTTCTGCCGGTCCTGTGCAGCCTTCAAATTGGCACGCACTTTTTTCACCATGTCTTCCATCTCTTTAAGCATTTCCGGACCCAAACTCAGCTTATCCTCAGGCCCACCCCAACTTGAGGGTGTGCGGCATTTTCGCCCATACAGAACCTCAAAAGGGCTTAATTGTGTCGAGGTATGATATCCATTGTTATATGCAAATTCCACCAGATGCAAATATTCTTCCCATTGGTTTGGTTTCGTCATCACATACGCCCTCAACATATCTTCCAACACTTGATTTACTCGCTCGGTTTGACCATCGGTTTGCGGGTGATATGCTGTGCTAAAGTTTAGCTATGTTCCCAACTCAGCGAACAACGTCCTCCAAAAGGTGGATGTGAACTTTACATCCCGATCTGAAATGATTACTTTTGGTAGTCCATGCAATCTGAACACATTTTGCATAAAAAGGTGAGCAATTTGCACCGCTTTATAAGTGGACTGCACGGGTATGAAGTGTGCCGCTTTACTCAACTTATCCACCACTACCATGATGGAATCATGGTTTTTCCTTGTTCGAGGCAAACCAGTTATAAAATCCATGGAAATGGTTTCCCATTTCCATTCCGGAATAGGCAAAGGTTGTAACAGCCCGGCCGGATGCTGATGTTCTGCCTTAATCTGCTGACACTCTAAGCACTTTGCCAAGTACTCAACCACTTGCTTCTTCATTCTAGGCCAGAAGTATTCTTTCCTTAGTGCAGTGACCATCTTTTGGTACCCTGGATGGCCAGTATAGTGGCTGGTATGGAACTCGTCCAAAATCAGGTTCCTAAGGTCATTTGAATTAGGTACATATAATTTCTTATTAAAGTACAGCATACCAGCGTTGTCCAATGTATAACCTTGCTGCAATCTTTCATTATCTGATTGTTGTACCTGCTGTTTTAACTGTTGATATTCAGCATCCTGATTTGCTGCTGATTTAATCTGCTCAAACAGAGAATTTCGCCACTTGCTGACTGAAAGTTCACACAAACACTGCACCTTTCGACTCAATGCATCAGCCACCCGATTCTCCTTGCCCTTTAAGTGCTTGATTTCGAAATCAAATCCGCTTAGGAAATCTGCCCAACGACCTTGTCTTGCATTCAAAGTAGGTTGACTGAAATAATTAGTCAAGCTGTGGTGATCTGTTAACAACAGAAATTTCCTCCCCAAGAGGTAATGACGCCACATTTTTAGCGCATGAATAACAGCTGTTAATTCTAGATCGTAAGCAGAGTACTTCTGCTCATGCTCTTTTAATTTTCTCGACTCATACGCAATTACTTTCCCTTCCTGCATTAATACTCCTCCCACACCCTCTTTACTTGCATCAGTGCACACAACGTAATCCTTATTAGGATCGGCTATACTCAAGATGGGTGCAGTGGTGAGTAAATGCTTCAGTTGATCAAAACTCTGCTGACATTCCGCTGTCCACTTAAATACTTTTCCCTTTTTCTGCAATGAAGTGATAGGGTAGGCTATCCTTGAGAACCCTTCCACAAATCTTCGGTAATAGCCAGCTAGTCCCATAAAGGATCTGATATCGGCTACATCCTTGGGTATGGGCCATTCCATAATCGTCTTTATTTTCTCCGGATCTACTGCTATTCCTTCTTTAGTAATCACATGGCCCAAATATTGGATTTCCTCCTTGAAAAAGTCACACTTACTAAATTTGGCATACAGCTGATGTTCCCGGAGAGTTTGCAACACCATCCGGAGATGTTCTTTGTGTTCCTCATGGGAACGAGAATATATCAGAATGTCATCTATAAATATCAGCACGAATTTGTCCAAAAACCTGTGAAACACGTTGTTCATTAAACACATAAAGGTGGCGGGTGCGTTGGTCAAGCCAAAGGGCAGCACCACAAATTCGTAATGCCCGTAGCGTGTTCTGAAAGCGGTTTTGGCAATGTCTTCTTCTTTAATTCTGATCTGATGATAACCAGATCGCAAATCGATCTTGGAAAATACCTTTGCTCCCTTCACTTGATCGAAGAGTTCGTCAATCCGAGGCAGGGGGTACTTATTCTTGATCGTGAGCTTGTTCAGCTGACGATAGTCTATACACATACGGAGGGTTCCATCTTTCTTTTTGACAAATAGTACTGGAGCTCCCCACGGTGACACGCTGGGGCGGATATAATTCTTGTCCAGCAACTCTTGCAGTTGCATTTTTAATTCTGTCAACTCGGGTACGCTCATCCGGTACGGTGCCCGTGACACCGGGGCTGCCCCTGGTATTAACTCTATAGTAAAATCTATGTCCCTTTTCGGAGGCAGTCCTGGTACCTCTTCAGGAAAGACATCCACAAATTCCTGCACTATCGGAATGCTGTCTAATGCAGATACTTTGTCTTTCTGGTTTGCATAACCAACTTGAATAGCGTAAATTTGACACTTCTTCCTGAGACATTTAGCTAGCTGGGAGGCAGTGATAGGCCGGATCTGTACAGGGTGTTTAATTCCCTGTAATTCTTGCTGCTGTCCCAAGTCATCCTTGTAATAAATGGTTTTGGTCTTGCAGTTCACCAACGACCAATGCTTTTCCAGCCAATCCATACCAATCAGGAGGTCATAGGACCCCAATGGAAGCACATTCAGGTCTGCTGTAATTGGCTGTCCAACTATGCTGAAAGGACAGTTATTAATTTTGGCTAAGACTCTTCTTTTAGCTCCTGTGGCTAGCTGTACCAGCCATGGATTCTTGAACTTTTCAGAAGACAGCTTACACTGTTCTACTACTTTTGGGCTAACATAACTTAAAGTAGCTCCTGGGTCAATAAGAACAGCTATAGAAAGATTGGAAATTTTACCTTCAAATTCCACCATGCTTGGCTGGTATTCCGCTTGACGGTCTTCCAGAGCTGCGTTAATTCTTGGCATGCTGCGCGCCACTTCTCCAACAGTTGATGCTTCTTGGATCTGAGATATTTGATCCACTCCTTTACGCTGAGGGCAATTCTTCACGTAGTGTGGGCCTCCACAACCCCAACATTGGACTGGAGGTCTGGTCATCCCTTCAAGGTCTGACCTGGCAGGTGGTTCACTGATTCTGCTCTCACTTGGCTTAGTCCGAAAGGTACTCTTGGCTACATTTCTGCCAATCTGTCCTTTACCAGCAACCTTGCTGCCATTACCACGACTTCCCTTGCTATTACCAGCAATTCTGTTGCTTTTTCTTTCATTCCACCTTTTATTTGAAGTGTCTCCTTTCTGCTTGTTTTGCTGATAACAGATTCTTGCCTTACGAATCGCCTCATCCATTGTCCTGGGATTATCAAACTCAATACGTTCTCTTATATAGGCTGGTAAACTGCTCACAAATCTCTGCACCTTGGCCTTCTCCTCCTTGATATATGGTACATAACGAAGCAGGGAGGTGAAGTGGTTAATGAACTCGTCCATGGACTGTTGTCCCAGTCGTAAATCATGGAACTCCCATGCCTTCTCATCGTAGAAACGCTCAGTTAGATATCTCTCCTTGAAGTACTTCTGAAACTTTTCCCAGGTTATGTTCTGCTCACTTACTCCTTTTACAATTTTGATTTCTTCCCACCACAAGGTTTCTTTGCCCTGTAGCTGGAAGATGACCAGCCGCGCCTTCAGATTCTGATCATACTCATACAGCTGGAAGTACTTGTTAATGTTAATTAACCAAGCCTCTGTCGCTTCCTCCTGCTCTCCATCAAAATGTGGAGGTTTAATTTTCCGGAATTCTCCCTGTAATTCCATTCTCTGTCTCTTTGGCGTCTGCTGTTCTACTACATTGTCAGAATGATCTTCCTTCTCCTCTGAAATTTCAGGTGCATAATTTCGTTCTTCAGTTGCCCTTTGCTGTTCCGCACTGGGATTGGCTAATGGTGGATTTTGTCTTTCCGACAGACTCTTCAATATTCTTTCCTGTTCCACTGTCAATCGCGCGTTGTCTTCTCGCAGACGTGCCATTTCATCTTTCAGTTCTTGAACAGTTTGCAGTATCGCCAGATTGGTGCTGCGTGTCTCTGCACCAAGCTGTATCCACAGCTCTGGATTTTCCCGAGGAACGCCATCCGCTCCCTGCATTCCCTCCATCTTTACTGTTGGCTGTTATCGGTTGCTGTTTCTGTATTTGTTTCCTAATTAATAAACAGAAACCAATTAGCGGAATTTAATTCTTCCTCATACATATACTATATGATAATTTCCATGCAGCTGGATCTTACTGCTCCAGAGGCCACAGTTTTGAAACCTCTGCTCTGATACCACATTGTCACACTCCACAGTAATATCCCATATAAAAAATAATAATTCATGGTAAACCTTATTGTTACGTGGACCTTCATACACTTGATCCTAAACTGACCATAAACATTATATATGCTTGCATTTACTTAAGCACTAACCGTGCTGCTATGATGACACCTATATGATTATCAATCACTTAACTTCAGATTACCACAAGACTTATGGATTATGAACCTTTAGCGATTCTCATCATACGGTTAAGGTCAACGGAACGAGGCCACCGGCTTTGCTTTTCCGATCTGCTCCCATGCCAGGTGTGGTCGGAATACTAAATAGCTTCACCTACCCTGGACAGGTGTCTACCGCCGGACAGAGGCCATGTGAAGCCTTGGGGAATCCGCAGGGTTCGCGCGCCAAACTGCCATACAAAGGAACGGTGAGGATCTTCTACACTGATCTAAGGGTTGATATCGATTCAGGGTTTATCGGGTTTCATAAAGTCCACCGAGTCGCTCATTGCGGGTTCATTTGCACTTGGAGGAGAGACCGAACCCTTGCTCCAATCGGCGGTTCTAACCCTGCAACCTATGCCAGGTCTCGGCAAGCCAACACAGGTATCTACCACTTCATCAATTACTTTCGGCTGTAAATTTATTGTTTATAACACTGTGCGTTCTTGATCAGGATTACATTGTTTTGGTTAATGCATTCATGTTTACTTCCAATGAAATTCCCATGTGCAGGGCGTGCTTCTCATACTCCTACCACTCAGGAATGGAATGGTACAGTCGAGACATTCCAGGTACTAGACCCTCACAATCGTTACAGTAGATAGTTAATACGATAGGCGGAAGTAGCTGGTAGATTTCCATGTGTTTTCTCTCGGCCTGAGGGGGTTCCTCATGGCATTCTTCAATGTGTTGACTCAGGGTTCTCACCTTCAGCTAAACCCTGGCTAGGATGCGAGGTCGGCTTTCCCATGCCGGTACCTGCGTCTTCTCTGGTTTACAGTCTCTGTGTATTATTGATATCACTTGTATATTCATGTTCAGGGATTCACGGCCTCCCTCGCCGAAACCTAACGAGATAAATCAAGGCTTCTATTATTTGGGAATGTGCCATTATGATTTACTCTGTATTTATGAGAGACTATGGTTCTCTGAATATTTAATGGACAGACCTTCGTGGTACTCTTTCGGGTTTATTTATCCCATCGTTATTATATGATTATCTCTTTTGTTTACCTGTTAAATATAATATGCATGTTTTTCCATTCGGTTGTTCTGTGTCTACAGCTTGTTTTGCTATACATATGAATTTGCTCCAAATGGTTCGAGCTTGTCTTGCTACGGATACTTCGTTTCTCTGTTGACAGGCTGAGACATATTCCTTTCGAGGGTTTCATCTCCATAATTCCTGTAATAGTTTGTCACGGTATGGCTGGAAACAGTGGTTCAATGGCCGTCTCCACAGTGGTTCTATAATGTTATATTAACGTGTTGTTTTGTATTTTGTTTTTAAACAGCGTTAGATTTACTTGTTTTCTGTTTATATACTCATATCGGCTCAAACCCTAGGTACAGGCCGAGGGTTCCGCATTGGAACGGCCGAGGGTTTCACCTTGAAACGGCCGAGGGTTTCACCTTGAAACGGCCGAGGGTTTCACTCATACCATGAACCGCTTTTACAGGTTCAATGTATGCTCCGGCAGTATTAGGAATATGACTGTTAGATGTCGTTTTTAGCAGTTTTCTATAACCATTGCATTGTTAGTTTTGCACAGAAACCCTCTCACGGTTAACTGGTAAATATACTACGCACTCACATGCTCTGTATATGGTTATGAACTTTCGGTTCTTTGTATCGTTTCTATGCTTCGGCTTTTCAATACAGATTGAGCATTGTTCCTATATACTACATGTATCACATTCATGCGGTTATCCTGCATCTTTCTTATTACAGCTATTCGCATCATTCTTTTACATAAATCATGCGTTGTTCTTGCACAGCTATCATGCATCATTTTTCTTACAGATGTCTGACTTGTTCTCTATACAGTTATCATTACAGATATCAAGCATTAATCTGTACACAGTTATCATGCTTCGTTTTCTTTACAATTATTATGCAAAGAATATAACAGATAATTTCTATTTTCTTTGAATAGCCAATCTTAGGCACTCTTAAACACTGCTAAGGTATTATATGCATACTGTTCCATCTAGTCAATAACAGAAACTCAGGTGCAGCCATACTTTCCATACAAGCACCAAGCATACTAATACAGTAGTTTAGTTCAGATGAATAACGCATACCTGGTCTATTAGGCACCAGAGATATAGCTCCAGAAGTTCACCTGCAATTTAAAGGTTTGCTCTTATCCACCCAGCCATGAGATCCAACGCTATGTTGGGTTCTCCCCCCGAGCTGTCCTGCAGGCCTACAGCCCTCAACAAGACTCATGCACAGTTGTGCTAGGGTTATCTGGTCCTCACCAACTTAACCCCCTTTCTTTCTCTCTTTTCCTTTCTTCAATTTCTCTCCCTCTCTGTCATCACTGACTAGGGATTTTTCCCCTCCCAAGACTTTTCCTGGCTGAAGGGTTAGTTCCTTTTTCAGTTTTTATAACTGTTTCTTTCTTTAGAAATCCTCCCTTAGGAGACTGCCAGCATTTTTCAAAATATTTTCCATTCATAAAATAAATAATATCATTTAACACAGTAATTAATAATTCACATGAGTTTCTTACCATAGTAACTTTCATAATTACATGTTTTACGGGGTCATCACAGGTATGCTCAACGTAATCTTTTCTGCCTCTTCCCATGGCTATTTACAGCTGACTAAACCTATTTCTACACGGCTAAACCTACAAAAGCTTATATCTGTAAGCCTCCACAGAAGTTTTCAACATTACGCTAAAAAATCCCTTATCTTTATGCTCCTTTGTTTATCTGAAGAATAATTCTGCGCTAAGAATTGAACGCCTAAAAGAATATTCCAAGCAAATAAAATTCAAATAACTATTTCAGATTTGACTCGTGAAGCTGATAAATTCTTGAAATCTTGAGCAGCGTTTGGTCCTGGTGTCCCCTGTAGTTATTGGGGATAGTGTAGGCAAAAAAATGTCGGCGCCGACATTCAAACCCTAAATAGATGATTTGGTTCATAAATAGGTGATTTGCGAAGCTTAACCTAATGTGCCTGGGGCAGTTGCGTAATTCCCAAATACAAAACAATAAACAATAAATGAACTTTCAAACAAATATATACCCTTCCCACTAGTAATTCCCAAATAATTACCAAAACAATAAACATATATGGTATATTTATGGGTATATTTATGTTACATTTTATTGCAAATAGATGGTAATAATTATTGTAAATAGTAAATGTAATGTATTTGGACATAGCATAAGAATTATTGTAAATAAATTAATTCAATGTATTCGAGCAAAGCATTAAATATGTAGCCAAATAGTTATTGTCAGTACAAAAAAATGTAAAACCTGGTCTAATGGACTTAGCTGACAACCAATAACTATGTATTTGAGCATAACATTTTACATATGACCAGAATGAGTTTTTATAAATGGTTATTGCGAGAAAAATTATTTCTCACCATTATTGGTTATGGTTATGGTTATGGTTTTTATTAATTTTTATATATAATTATTTCTTAATAGCTATTTTTTAATTAAATATAAAATATTTTAATAGATAACTCCTCACAATCAATTTTTAAATATTATTTTACTTGTCTTATTAACTAATTTGTCAATGGCTGATTATGGGCAATGATGCATCCATGCTTTCCTAATAGCTACTTTTTAATTAAATATATGATATTTTAATACATAACTCCTAACAATCAATTTTTAAATATTATTTTACTTACCTTATTAACTAATTTACCAATGGCTAATTATGGGCAATGATGCATCCATGCTATTTATTCTTGAAGATCGATTGGTTTTTTCACCTTGTCCCGAGGATGAACCACATTAGTTTGTTCGAAACATCAATCCAAAAGACATTTATCAACATGAATTTTCTTGCAATGGGGTGATAAGGTGTATAAGAAGCCAATTCTAATATTTTTTTGGAGTGATAACTTGAATGTTGGAAGTTTTGTAAAAAACAAATTGGAGTATTAAAGGTGTAATTTTTTCTTTTGTCATATTTGGAGGGTTGATTTTTAAAAAAGCGAGGTTATTGGTTTACTTCAAAGGGGTGATAAATAGTCAAAATTGTTAGAGCGTTGATTGTAATTGGGTGCATTCTCAGTTGAACCCGAGACCCAAGGTTTAAATTTTATGGTCTCGCGTCAAAACTCAAATTGATAGGGGGTCAAGTAAGTTAATTGAGTCAAGAAGTCAAGTCATTAAAATCCTCTTGAGTGCATTTTCAGTGGTATCTGACATCCTCATTCTATTGAAGCAAAATCAAGCGAGCATGAGTTCAAGCATTTAATTATTAAAACACATTCAAGTGAGCATGAAATTCAAGAGATGATCAAGCAAGCATCAAACGAGAAAGTTCAAAAATTAAGCAACTTTAAGATCAAAGCAAGTGTGATAATCAAGCGAGCCAGTACAAAAGAGCGTGTCAAAGAAAAAAATGGGTAAAGGAGGGAAACATCTTCAAAGTGCAGAGTTAGAAATTAAAGAATTGAAAGAGTGCAATCATGGATTACACAACACAATTGAAATGCTTCAGGAAAAGTTAAAACAAAATCAAAACTTAATCAATCAAATGACGAGTACATTAGAAGCAACAAAATATTGTAAATTGAGCTCAATATGAAAGAACAACTCATTAATGCAATCCGAATCAAATTAAGTGAAAAGAAAGATTTACTATATGCACAATGTACAGAGAAGATAGATGCAAGTTGTGACACAGAAGGCCTCATCCAAACAATAAATGCATGTTGTGACACATATGATCTTATTCAGCTTATTGATGAAATCTGTGACACATATAATCTAATTCACCATATTGATGCAAGTCGTAACACAAATGATCTAATCCACCAGGTTGATTTAATTTGTGACACAAATGATCTCATCTAGCCAATTCTACTAGTAAATGATGCAACTTGTAGTATTGAAGATCAAAGTGGATAGTTTGATGCAGCATGTGATACAATAAAAATGATTGATGATTGATGCTATGATGATGCGCATAGCCCATGCCTTGATATCTCTATAAGAAGGACCGACTCACATCACCTCTCTTGTTCATTTAGCCCAACCAAATCTCATCACTTCATCATATTTTCCTAATTCGAGTTATCTACTTGACATTGTAACATGGAGGAGGATACAACCTTGTACCTTGCCAATCTGTTCACACACAACCAGATCCTTTGAAATATCTAAAAGCAATTCCACGGATTTCATACCCTCTCCAATATCACGTGCAAGTGAATGAATGATAAAATCAATAGCATGACCCACCTCAACTATTTTCACCTTATTATAATTGTTGTCCTTTATCAAGCTACAAAGTACTACTAACATTTTTTCCTAATCAATGGCTTATTCCATCCCATAAGGCCAACTAAAATATAAATGTAACCTTCTGCTCCTATCCATTGTCTCTGCTTTTGTTTCTCCTCGCTTTACCTTAGTAATACATTAAGAGCATACAACATAGTCTTCTCCTCATTAGAATCGAGATTAGGTTTGAATGAAGATATTGTGATCATTGTATTTCTATCCTTCCACTCTTCTATAGACCTTCATAGTATGATATTCATTCTATGCTCTTTATTGATTAGCAACTGATTAGTCAAGGGACAAGTAGTGTGCCCCTTTGCAAACCATCTTTCAATAGAACTATTATCAAATGTTTGACAAGAATAAATCTCAACAGAACCTTCCATTACCTATCGAGAAATTGGACAGTAAAAGGATTGTAAGGGAGGCAAGGAATGACTTCCCCAAAAGAGATTTTTCTCATAATATTACTAATTGGACTATGACACCACTACTAGTCCACAGGAAGAATAAACTGCCTCTGATAATCTCTGCATCAGATGTGGTTTCCTATTGATATTTGTGTCTATGTCAGGCCCTATCCATTACTAAGATGTGGCTTCTTGTTGACATTTTGGTCTGTGTCAGTCCATATCCATTACTAACTGGACTGCGACACCACTCCTAGTCCACAAGAAGAATAAATTGTGAAGACTTCATCGAATGTTGTCTCATTACAGTGGGATTGTAAAGGAAGAAAAGAATGAATTCCCAAAAAGAGCCTTCTCTCATAATATATCTTATCCCTCTCTTTGGAAAAATATGCCACATCTACACAATGAAGAAATCCAATGATTTGTTCCATTTGCAAAGCCTTAGCTTCATTTTTTTTCTCAATATAGTAGCTTCCATATTTGTTTTAAACTCTTCATATTTGTGTTTCAAATTCAATGTATCAGTGGAAAGTCCCACTACTTTGGCAATTTGTAAAAGTAATTTATTTGTGTAAACACTATTAGTATGCCTTTCTCTGATCCCAGATTCAATTTTATCCACTATCTAATGCATTATCCTATGCGCTATCTAGAGAGTGTTAAGGTTCCCCTCCTGCATGTTGTTAACAAAATGTTATTCACCTGTTTTCCTGTCAATCCTCCTTGGCCATACCCTCTTAAATATTAAATTTGATGAGTGGGAAAATGAAATTCCAAATGAAAAGCCCCAAAACTTTTACTCTAATATAAAAATATATATATTATTCAAATATAATAAATATTTTAATTTTTTTAAAAGTTATCCAATTTCATAAATGTTTTAATATTTCTCGAAAAGAAAGGTAATTGAATTTGCAAGCTATTTTTTATTTTTACCTTTTCATGTTTGCACCTTATGAAAGATTTGATTCCTCTATCTTGGCGCTTGGTAGATCCATAGTTAAGATGGATCTTGTTTGGTTTAATTATTAATTATAGTTATAGTAATACATTTTTCTATTTTATTTTTTTGTTTGTTTATGGAGTCAAAATGTTAAAGAGCACACCACAACATCTCCACCATGGGAGAGGAATTGAATAATTATGGAGAAACACTATAAACCCATGGAAAATTTGCACGCAGAGAAAGGAGTGTGGAGTTTCTAACTAGAGCGAGGCGTAGTTTTGACAAAGAGTGAATGGGCTTTAGGCTCTGATATTGTTGTCAAAATGCAAAATAAAATTAAATAATAACCATGATATTTTTATTCACTTGATGTATATTTTTTAAGTACAAAGATTGTCATCATGATAAACCCTTTGAAGACACACAACTACTCATCAAATATGTTTCTTCAGATGAGATGTTGGTTTCTCGCTATGAAACCCACATGAAGTAGGAGGAGTTGGTGGATTATGCATTAGAGGAGGGGGTTTTCAACAAATTTGGGCTAGCACAAGGATTTTATCTATTCACATTTGAAAGTTAAATTGAAAATTCACCATGCCTCAGATTTCGGGTGTACTAGGTCTTTAGGAAGAAAATTTAATAATTTGATAGGGCAGTCTTCTAGCAATTCAGAGGCCCTAACCCCTGCTCCAATTGTGCACTGTTCAGGTCCTCTAGTTCCTAGCCTTGGTTGGATAAATGCTCTAAAATCCCTGGAACATCTTGGATTGAGTTACTATTCATCGACCCTTGGTTGCATAAATTCTCTAGAGCCCTTGGTGAGTTGAGTTACTAGTCATGGATCCTTGGTTGGACAAATGCTTTGGAGCACTGCAAAAATGATGGGTTAAGTTACTAGTTCAGGAGCCAAGTTGGAACTAACATTCTATAGCCCTAGGCAAGTTGGGTAGAGATCGATCTATTTGGCGTTGGTGATGTCTGACTGTGAGGTGGAATCACTGGTTGAGGGATGAGGTGGTTTTACCTCTAGAAGTCCTGGTTTGGTTTTGGTTGGTTTATTCCATGAGATCACACATTCATGATTGGAATATGGCAAGGGAGTGATTGGCTGAAAGAGAGATTTGATTCAAGTGGTATGTAGAACTCACTGACTGGGTTGGCTTTTGCATATATTAATAAGATCCATTTCCTCTTATATTTCATGAGTATTTACACCTATTATTATGTGGCTTTGATGGTTTTTCTATCATTTTTATTATTTTGGTTATATATTGGTTATAAGCATGGTTTTATGACAGGTTCTAGCTATGGATCTTGATATGTTTGATTTTTTGATTAATGATTTAATGAATTCATGAGCTAATATATATTATTTCAGCTATTGTGAGAGGTCGTTAGACCTTCTTGGTGAATCTCAAATAAGTTTCAGGCCCCTATGTTCGAATATGCATTTATAACCAGTAGATTTCATGTTCACCATATGTTTGATGAAATGATTATCATGGTTAGGCTTGGTTAGGTCAAGTTCTTGACTAATTTTTTTATTAATGGTTTTTTTATTAATGTTATATATCATCATAGAAAGTATCATTAAGTTTTGGGTAGTTTTTGTGAGACAATCCCTAAGAAGGTGGCACTGATTCCAAAATCGCAGGCTCATAATTGAGAAATTGAGACTACAGTCATTACCTTGTAGGCTTATGCATGTGTCTCGAGGCATACATTCATATTGAGGCCCTTTTATGCATGCGATTAGGGGCCCAAATCACTAAAAAATCAAGATAGCTCAAGGTTTTGGCACCTGGAGTGGTTGTTTAGCTCGTGGAGGTTTTGTAGCTCTTGAGGGAGGTCAGTAAGGTTTTAGTTTGTCAAATCCACTTCCTTAATTGTACTTAGGAGTTTGAGTCATATAATAGTAAATCTTCCTCACATGTTTACCTTGACAGACTAGTGAACTTGGGCAAATGTGGGAGGAGGGTGTTATAGATTGACAAATGAAAAGTGGGTACAGTAGATATTTATGTAGACAGATACTGATGCAACCCTCCATCACAAAAGGAATTATATTTGTAAAATCAAGAATGTATCCAGAGATATACTAATTATCCAACCTAATATCGAGTTAGAAACCTTTCATTACTTTGAAATCTCTCTCAGTGAAAGGGTCGATACTCCCTTTAACAAAAAAATGTAAGTTGTGGATACTTTTCCCGAGATGGTTGCCAAGGAGACCAAAATTTTCTTGGAGCACCCAATTATTAAGGAGGAGGTACTTTAGGTCCTTAAATAATTAGCCAGAGGAAAAATCCTATGCCCAGATGGCTAGAATATGGAGTTGTTTCTACACTTTTAGGATATTATGATTGATGATCTTACAAATATGGTTGACGAGTATCGGAGGCTTGGTTAGGTTTTGGGTGCGATAAATGCTACATTTATCCCCATCATTCCAAATATAGTGAATTTGGCTTCTTTATCAAACTATTGTCCAATTTCATTATGCAACACAATCTACAAATTACTATCCAAAACTATTGCTAACTGGATCAAACCAATCCTATCCAAATTCTTTTCGTAAGAACAATTTGGTTTTCTTAAGCAGCGATATGATGTTGTATCCATAGCTCAATAATGTATTCACTCCATAAAATCTTGATGCTTAGATCATTTTTGAATGAGGATAGACCTCTCCAAATCTTTCGACTATGTAAATTGTGAATATTTATGGATGATTTAGACAAACATTGGTCTCAGCTTAATCATGGTAGACTGGAACAAATCATGTAAATTGTCTGCCAATTTTTCCATTATTATTAACGAATTCCCTATATATTTTCTCTTGGCTTTAGGGGACCTTCATCAAGGTTATGCCCTATCCCCTCTTGTGTTCCTCCTAGTGATCGATGGTCTTAGCAGAAGACTACTCGATGTGTGTGCTTGAGAACTGATTACTATTTGTAGGGTTTCAAAAGACATTTCACTCTCTCATCTGAAGTTTGTCAATGACTTCTTGGCTATTGGGAAGTCTGATAAGAGTGAATGGCTAGTCTTTTTTTAGATTCTCTCATATTTTTGATAGGTCACTAATTTGATAATAAATAATGACAAGTCAATGTAGATCTCCCTAGATCATGAAGGGGACAAGATGAGGGAGATCGATGCATTGTTTATTGTTCAGTCCATTTTTTTGGAGGGGGGTTTTAAATACCTAGGGTCTTTCATGAAACTGAATGGTTATGACAACAATGATTAGTCATGTTTGATCCAAAAGTTGGAGAAATGGATCTTTATGTGGTCACATAAATGGTTATCCTTGGGAAGAAGGCTCGTTCTATCCAAATTTATCCTATAAAACATATCCATTTATTGTATGCACATTTTTAAATTTCCCAAGGGCATCATCAACAAGATTAATTCCACCATCTCCTAATTTATGTGGGTTGAATCTTGCTTGGAAAAAAATAAAATAAAAAATAAATAAATAAAAAATAAAAAAAAATTAAAAAAAAATTAAAAATTTTAAAATAAATAAAAATAAAATAAATAAATAAATTCATCTTATAAGGTTGGAGAGGTCATCAAAGTTGGTGGTTGTAAGTGGTTTGGGTCTTAAAGATACAGAGGTTTTCAACCTGATATTACTTCTCAAAAACCTTTGGTGGGTTATGTGTGGTGATGTTATGTGGATTCAAATCATAAAAGCCAAATATATTTATAATATCTACCTTTCGGGATGGATTTGTGTGGGTGCTCTAGTACCTTCATGGATATCTAAATCTTGGAGAAGCCTACTCATAAAAAATTCCATAGTTCCTTGGTAATTTGTCATGGAAAATTTGGCTTTGGGTCCATTGGAAAAATTGGCTTGGATATTTTCTCAAGTGTGAAAGCATCTCACTCCCTATATTTTCCTCTTATTTCTTTCTTACATGATTTATATATCCATGTTCTTAAAGACAAAATTGTAATTTTTACTTCATATTTACTCTCCTCTTGATAGAAATATGCTCGGATGCTTAGTCTATCGGTATATTTAACCCATGAATGGTCAAAATACATTCTAAATTTGAGGCTTGTCATGAT
Source organism: Pinus tabuliformis (assembly GCA_031772625.1). Taxonomy (NCBI): domain Eukaryota; kingdom Viridiplantae; phylum Streptophyta; class Pinopsida; order Pinales; family Pinaceae; genus Pinus; species Pinus tabuliformis. Next base: position 920,573,321 of record CM062816.1, read on the forward strand.
AAATTTTTCCCCATCGATGGAAAAATTACAATGGAATGGGTGCCTTCATAATGATCTAGTCATTGTCAGAGAAGCTTATTCCATCATTAATCAGGTTGTGGCTCTAGAACCAAATTTCATATGGCTGAATAGGTCATGGAGTTGGCATGTGCTATGGAAACTAAAATGCTTCATCTAGTTGGTGTCTCACAATCATCTATTAACATGGGACATTCTCACTAAGTGGGCATTTCAGGGTTTGGGCCATTGCGGTATCTGCTGGGAACATCGGAAGGAAACTTTCATGTATTTCTTCATTGCTCTTTCTTGAGATTTGTCTTGACTGGTGTTCTATGCCTACTTGATTACAATGTAGATCTAGACAAGTCAGACATTGTCATTTTCCTCTAGTTGTGGACTAAGGATAACAAGCTTCACAAATCTCTCCCCTTTTTTTTCCTATGGGGCATTTGGAGGGTTTGAAATTCTCTCATTTTTTACTTGGCTCTATCAGACATTCTTAATACCTGCACATTTATTTTGGCATATTACAATGAATTTTCTCCAGCGGCCCACAAGGCCCCCGTATCCTCTCGAATTCCTAAGGACCTATGAACTATCTACCATTTGGTATTCTTTGATGGAGCCAAATCATTTGGTTCATGTGGAAATGGTATGGCGATTGTAGCACCCTCCTCCCACATCTACCTAAGTAACCAACCAACCAGGGTAAACATGTGATTAGAGGATACTATGATATGATTCAAAATCCTAAGTCTCAGTAAGGAAGTTGAACAAAAGAAAACACACCATATAGACCTTTAAGATCAACAATAGGACCCCTAGGAGCCATCCCAACCTTTCTGCTAACCATCCCCTGGGTCCCAATGAGCTTTTAAGATATTAAACCTCTAGACGTTCCCATGCTATGTTCATGCCAGTGTCTAGAGAGCTCTGGACGCTCCCACAAGCTTGCATGCCTACGTCTAGGGACTATTTCTAGTAGACCTATGCCAGAGTCAAGCGAATTTAAGGCACCTTTTAAGCACAGAATCTTGGCTAATGCCTATAACTTGTTTTAACTTTTAGAATCCATTAAATACATGATGATAAGACTAATAAACCAAAAATGAACTCTAGGACTAGGCCTGACCATCCCCAACCGGGACTGACATTCTATGAAACACTTGGCATCAATGCAATATACAAGTGTAAATGATAGATCTAAGCATAGGGGTTTCATACTTATCTAAGATTAACTATGAGGCATTGTTTCCTTATCACTTTAGCTACAGTTTCATCCATTAGTCCATAAATACATTGTTCATTCATATATAATTAAAAACATGATTGGATCCATACAGAGCCACTGTCATAATACATATCCATAACAAGCATAATAACAACAGAAATATGAAGGAAACAACAACACTATAATTCACATATAAACCATTATAATACTCATGAGATAGAAAGGAGAAATAACCTCATATTAATGATGCAAAAGTTAACCTGGTATGGGACTACCTCGTTCCACCCAATAGTAGAATGGTTAAGCCAATTCTCTCTTCATCCATTCACCCCTATGTCATATTCCAAGCATGAATGTGGGATCTCATTATGCACATCAATCCAAAATCATCCACTGCTGCCAGAGGCCAACCACCTCAACCCATCAAACAATGATTCTACCTCATGGTTGGATATCACAAAACCATCATCAAATTGGTCTCTATCCAAGTCTTCCATTGATCCAGATCATTTGTTCCAACCAAGGCTCTAGAACTAGTAACTCAACCCACATATTATACTGAGCACCAGAGCATTTGTATAACCAAGGCTCTAGGGCTAGTAACTCCTCCTACCTAGGGATCCAAGGTGTTTTTCCAACCAAGGCTCTAGGACTAGTAACTTAACCCAATTTGTTACAGGTCTCCAAAGTGTTTGTCCAACCAAGGCTCTAGGAACTAGAAACTCAACCCAAGCTAAGGAAACATGAGAATCAACCAAAAAATAAAGAAATAAAACCACAACACCATTGTTATCGAAAAATGGTAAGGCTACGAAAATCCACTATCATTCCATGCAATCCTCCATGTAGGTGACATACCATGACCAATAAACGACATGCATATGCCATGCATGCCAAAAATAGTGAGGAAAACATACATGCAATTCGGTATCTGCAAGAAAAACCCATTGTATTTGTTGATCCCGATGTCCTCTTGTGCCTTCTTGCTCTTCCTTTACGTTCTTTCTCCAAATATCCAAGTATGCCACACTCTCGAAGAGTGCTCCAAGAAACTCTAAGTATCCAAGAGTGAGAGAAAGAGAGAATAGAAGAGAGAGCTCCAAAACTTAACTAACCAAGCTTACACTAATCAAGCCTTTCTCACTAATCCTCACAATCCTTTTCATTAATCAGGCCTCTATTTTCTTCATTTTCCATTGTTTTCCTTTAATTTCCTCCTCAAATGCAACTTTTGACCTTTCACCTTATTTTTCTCCTAATTTCCTTTATTTACATAAATAAAATTCCAATTAATGCCGCATGCCTTTCCAAAGCCTTTGCCATTACCTTTGCCATTTTCCTTTAGCCATAATGACTTAAATGAACACCCACTAGGATATTTTTTCCCAACTTTCAGCTTGGAATACATGCCCCATCAACCATGGTTTTATATATTTTAACAAGAATTTTTAACCAGTGTTGTTACAAAACCCTCCCCCTTGGGGTAACACTTTCCTTGGTGTTTAATGACACCTATAACCAACAAGAGTGCTTAAAACAAAACATATTACCCATGGAGCTTTATAACATAGCTCATTGAAGTATTTACAATGACCATATGCTAAAAAATAGCAAACATACTATTTACTGGAGCTTTATAACACAACTCATTACTATTTACAATAGTAACCACATATACTCACATAGACATTTGCTTCACCTAGAAAATAATCATATTGTCTATGGAGCTTTATAAATCCAATTCGATACAGTATTTATAATAATATACACATATATGCATATGCACATTTACTCAGCCAACAAATAAAAGGGAATGATTCCTGAATCCACAACAATGGAATCCAGAGGCTCACACCTCCACCCTCAAAGTTATACCATGACTCACCTCCTTCTTAGGAAGTCCAGAATCCACTGGAAAGTCAATTTTTCATCCAATGTACAACGCTATAATCCTCTGCCACTTGTCCTTTCAGTGAATAGTTAGCAACTCATTTTTTCGGGGCACACTCCCAATGTGTAATTGATTCCATATAGAAATGTTAATGACCAAAAAAAATCCATCCCCGACCTTCGCTTCTCTGCTACAACGTCCCTCAAGTAATCCTGTCACCCCCTTCCATGCAATCACACACCTTTTAAGTTCTGTTGGCACCCTTGTCCTGCATAGTCCATCCCTTGGCAAGGCTTTCTCGCACCAGAAGATACAACAACCAAGGCATATCCTTTCCTTGAACCATCATATTGGTCATAGAATGCTCATGGAAATCAATGGACAGTATTAGGTACCAATGTCCCACAATGGCCCTGCTCCTAAATACTTTACCAACATACTGCTACATTTTCCAATGCCTTTTGTTGTTGCAAATTCTTGAAGTCAATTTCAACCACCCAACAAGGCATTTCATGCTTTCTTGTACCAAACACATAATTTCCATTAGATTCAAAATAAATTGAAATAACTTTAGATCATACCTCATTAGTGACCCATCAATAAGGTATACTTGCAATTCTATTTTCTTCCTGTCACAACAAGTCAATCTAGCATCTTTGACCAAATCATTATGTATAAACATATCACATCAGGTTAGCTCAAAACACAACCATCATAGATCAAAATCATAAATCACATGTAACCATCATAAACTAGAATCATAGACCACATGTAATCATCATAGACCAGAATCATAAGTCACATGCATAATAAAACTGAAATAAAATGTTTATACTTATCCTTTAATCAATCCTTAGCTTCTACCTTTGTCCTTATTTTGTATGTAGTCTAGATTGATTTCCACACCCAACAAACATGCAGTTCCTTATCTTAAACCATGTACAAATACACATAATGTAAATCACACACACATAACCACACACTACATATAATGCCATGCAATACATGCATCTACACTTGACATACAACTCATACACCTACACCCAGTGTACAAAACAATACAATACATACTCCTACATTCGGTGTACACCTCAACACAATACATGCATCTACACCTGGTGTACAAAATGACACATACACCTACATCTGGTGTAGAACACAATGCATATACGTACACAGAGTACAACACAACGAATACACATGTCACTATACCACGACTATGCAATGCACATGCATAGTACCACATGGCCGCAACACAACATGTATGGCATTCGCACAATAGCACATGTACACCAGTACAATATGTACAACATGTACACAATACCACCTATACACAGCACCACCTACAAAACATGTGCACAACATCACATGTACACGACACCACCTGCAGACAACACCACTTGTAAAACATGTACACAACACCACATTCACATATTAGCACCACTTGTACAATTATTCACACTACATGATATGTATATATCACCACACATACAACATGCATGCAACACCACATGTACATAGCACTTCATATCCAACATGTACATAGCATCATCTTTACACATCACTGCATATGCAACATGCACATAGCACCATATGCACACAATGCAGCATATCCATCATGTGCATAGTATAACATCTACACAGCCCCAGATATCCAACATGTACATAGCACCATCTATACCTTGCACTGCATATGCAACATTCACACAACACTATTTGTACCATCCTATACATAACATTGTATAAACAACATGTACATACGCTATATATACACAACACCGCATACGCACAACATCATAGATGCAACATGTATGACACATACAACATATACACAAAAATAGTACCACACATCCAAAACCACACTGTCTCGACCAAGAAACCTTGCTTCGAGTGTCTTATCCATGTTTATCCTGGCATGCCGCAGACCACACTACTTTCATCTTGTTGATGTGTCCCTTGGAGTTACCTGTCATAACATAAATGTAGGCATAGTACAATCATACAATATCAATTCATATCCACATGATACCGGCCTCATATATTTGTCATGACTACTCTTCCCACTTTATTCCTCATAAGCGAGTAACCTCCTCATGTCATTCACTTACATAAGCAATCATTCCTCCACAAGAATGATCCTAGGTGACCTTGTCAAAAAACAACATACATATAGAAATATATATACATATAAATATTAGTATTAATGATCATGATCCCTGATGACACTATCAGACATGAAATACATGCATACATACCTGTATACACATATAGACATCAACATAATCATGGTCACAACATAATTACTAGATCTCAAGGTCAAGGTTAAGAGGAACTCCTTTACTCATGCAAAACCTTGAGAACAACGATTCCCAACATAGCCAAGGCATCTAATGCCTCAAATCTATTTACATTACCTGTATTGTTAGCTTACTCATGATTGTCCTACCACCATCCATTTACACTAATGGACCCAACCAGTACAATTGGTTGTCATACTCTTACCTTCAACTACCCTTATACATGCACTGAGCTTCATCTAGGTCTTACCTTACCTCTCAGGTTCCACACAGATCTCCCCAAGCTCCATTAACTTCCTCATTCCCCAACCAATTCCCAAGGCTCTCAAAACAATAAAGGCAAGACTAAGAAATAAGAAGAAAACCATGGAAACCCAACAATAATACGGCACCACAAACAAAGTGGTATGGCCATGCACAAGATGAAAAAATTGCAATCGAGCACAAAAAATCACCAAAAGACTAGAAGCACAAGACTGACAATAAACACCATGACTCAATCCCATGGTTCCCAAGGAAATCTCAACCTGATCCTTCTTTAAGATTTCATGACAATCTCCTTTTCCTTGCAATCCCTTGCATCATACTTCCATAAACACATAACTTTCAGTGCATAAATAAACATAAAAATACACTAGTTACCTTACCTTTTTGTGCCAAGCTCGTTTCCTACAACTGAACACATCCATGACATCTTTCAAGGGACTCCAATTACCTTTATAGATCCATCTATAACTAGAGACTAGCAAATATACATCTCAAGTACATGTTCATGAATCTAACACATATCCACATAATGTAAGGCAATATTAAGGTTAATAAGACTTCCTGTATGTAAGGTACTCCTTCATATTGAATTAGGGTTTCCAAAAATAGCCAAAGAAACTCTTTCCCAATTCCTTTCCTTTACCTTTCACCTTGTTGCAATCGAGGCTTACTATGTATTGTCACATCACCCAACTATTAGTTATATAATCACATCAATTATTAACTTGTCATGCTAATACCAAGCATGTTTCCTGCAACTCTTCACACATGTCAAACACACATTCCAAATATCAAGACAATCATATCTATCAATTTGAAATCAACCTTTACCAAGACTAACAAAAATGTCATAATCCATAGTCAACTCATAGTCATTAGACATAATACTACAACTATCACCTACTACACTCAAGTACATATCAATTGTCTCAACACATATGTATTAGTACAATCATCTTGAAACAAGATCATTGGAATTCATACTCATATTATGCAATTCATCAAACATTCAACCAACTTGAAAACATACCATGTTAAATAAATCAACTAGACGAATTTAAGGCACTTTTCAAGCCCAGAATCTCGTCCACTTCCTAGAACTTGTTGTAAATTCTAGAATCCTTTAAACACATGATGACAAGACTAATAAACCAAAAAATAACTCTAGGTCTAGGCCTGACCATCCCCAACCGGGACTGGCATTCTTTCAAACTGATCTGAAAATGGGGCACTAAAGGCTTCTTGTCAAGCTTACAAGAACCTCTCCAACTTCCAAAGCTTAAATATTTCCAAGACCTTATGATTAACCAATTACAGAACTAAAAAGTGCTTGAAAATAGGTGTATGCTTGTGTTTTCCTTCAACTATTAAGTGCTTATGTTCATTTTCTTAAATTGATATTTAAATACATGTAATAGTAAATAAAGCAGCAAATACAATGCAGCAATAAGAAATCACACATAACAACAATATAATATGGAGTTCACCCTAATATCTTGGGCTACGTCTCCTTGAGCTCTAATCAACTCGATTAGTATCTTTGGTATTATGGCATAAATCATTTTACAAGCTCCACACTCAACTCGATAGGTTTAAAAACATGACTCTATGGGTTTAGAATACCATCTTATCCCACTGGCTGGCCTTTAGCTGCAGACAGATCTAGGCTTCTCTAGACTAGACTCCTTCAATCGACGCTCTGAGCTATCTCACTCTAGCTTGCACCAACTCCCTCGAAATTCTTTCACTATCTATGGAATGCCTTCTTCTATCTTCAGTACACTATGAACACCAGCAATAGCTTAATCATTTAGATCTCTTTATTCCTTGTCATATTTGACCCAATCATAAAAAATAAATAGATAAATAATTAATTATCTTATTTTTCTCCAAGAATAATTAATCAATCACTAATTAATTATTATTCCTTGTCAAATTTGACTAAATCCCTTAGGAATAATTAAATAAATCCTTATTTGTTTATTATTCCTTAACTAATTCCTTGAGATGATAAATAAATCATTTATTTATTTATTATGTCTAAATAAAAGTTTAAATACTTTTTCCTCCTAACCAAATATAATAAAATATTCCAAGTGGTTATTCCAAGAATGGGATCAATAATATTTTATTATTGCTCATTATTCGAGGATAACTCAACATTTTGTTATAAACAGAAGGGTTTCCCATTCATTATTCACTTTTGATTATTTTCATTATCGCACACCATATTTTTGCTCAGTTTACACATTATAGAGGAGAGAGACTCTACAAAAGATGAGGACGTTTGAGGATAGCAAAGAACCCTTCCCATAGAGGGGGACTGGTAACATCTATTTGTTCCCTTCATAGGTGTTACAATAAAATTATTCTTTACATATCTGGCTTCCATTGGATAACTAGAGTTATTACTCTTTCTTTTTGTTGTTTAACTATGATTGTGGCATAGATCCGAACTTTGGCAGGTTTTGTTTCTATCAGTTGTTGCAGATCTACAATGTTTAGCAGCCATTTGTATTGTTGATATTGTTTGTCATCCACAATCTTAAGTGGGTTCTTTTCGTACATCATTGAGAATAAAACATTACAACAAAATTGGCGACTCCACTAGGCTTCATACTTCAGATCTAGAAACCTAGGTGACCTTCGGTTTTTAGCTTAGGGTTTCTTCTTTTTTCAATTCTTTTAATGTTTCCTAGTTTTTTAACCCTAGATCTGATAAATTTCTGACTTCTGCAAGCTTTTTGGTCGTTTCCGCAGGTCATAGGAACCAATCGTGGCAAAGGTGACACATTCTTCCGAGATTTTCCGATCAAGATCCACGAAGCAGAAATCACACTTTTTGGCCCAAAAAGTGTGATCTAGAGTGATCTGGAGGCTAGAGCACACTTAACAACCAAAAAAGTGTGATCCCTACAGAGAAACGGGTTATTACCTACAAAGAGTTTTCTATTGGGTTTGCTGAACTCTATCTCACCCCACTTAGGCCTTGATCCACTCTGATTTACTTGTCGAAGTTGAATTTAGCCTCCCCTAGGGCTTCTAGTACGCTTCACCCTTTCTAAGAGGAGTTAGTTGAGTGAGTAGTCTGAGTTTCTACAATGCTTTCGGCCACATTTTCCAGATCTATACCCTTTTGTTTTAGATCTCTTAAGATAGGTTGTTACCATCCATAGTTTCACATTTAAACTTATTTGGTCATTTTCCTTAGGGTCCCATCAATTGCCCTAGGTGTTCCATCCATCTCCCTATCCTTTTGCAGTGATCTTCCTCTCTGGTTTTTAGCTGTTGTTGCACCACTTTCCAGCAACTTAATGTCACTTGATCCCAATCACATTGACATTTAGATCTCTTGAATGTTTCGGTGTATTTTTCATCATTTTAGCCACCAGCCAGCATAGTGTTTGCAAACCTAGTTTGGGTGGGATTTAGTTAATTATTTTGCTGTTCATTTTTTGTTATTAATTTCACTTTATTTTTAGTAAGAGTTTTTCTTTTTTTACAAAAACGATTTGGACTTAATCAATTAATACACTTGCACACACACACACCTTAAGTGAAGGGTGCTTGGTTTACACCGCCAAGCCAAGGCATAACATAATAAATTTATCTCCCCTCATTGAGGCAAAGGCATATTGTTGATATCCTTTCACCACTTTCGTGTCACGTGTGTCCTACTACCATTGCGCCACCAAGGCATTTATCACAGAGATTATTAGGCCCTCACCCCCATTTTATGCTTGGGCATATTACCCCTCCCCTTCGAGTTCACATTCATAGCCCTCTGAATCCCTACACCAACTCATCTCCTGTTTGATCTGATTCTTCATTTGGTTCTGAGCCTCCTTCACTGCATATTGTCACCATGTATGGACCCATAACTGGTGCAGGAATCCAACCTGGTGTTGGCTCCAGTTCTATCCCAACAGCCACAACAAGTGGAACAGTCTCAACAATCGTTCCAGCAGCCCCCATGCTCCCATTTATCAATGGGTTAATTCTACTGGATTTTAACCAGTTGATAAATGAACCCATACACCATGATGTCGGTTGGCCCTCTATGCCGACTAAGCTTCCCTCATAGATCCTAAAGTTTGAAGGTAATGTTGGAGAGGATCCTACCAACCATGTTCGATCCTTCCAGATGTGGTGTTCATCCAACTCCATAACCAATGACTCCATTCATCGTTGCCTCTTCCAACACATGCTCATTGGAGACACTATAAAATGGTATGTAGACCAGCCCTCCACATCTCATTCCATTTTCACAATGCTTTCTAAAGTGTTCCTTTCATAGTTCAATTACCTCTCCGGTATGACACTAGTACAAAGCTATTAACCACATTCCGACATTCCTTTGCCACTTGCCTTTCTGACCATGTTCAAGACTGGCATCATAGGAGGAGCACATGTCATGCCCTGCCTTTCAAAGACGTGTCTATCTAGATTGGTTTCTTAGGAGCCTTTTATCTCCCATTAGAAAAGATGTTGTGTCGCATTTTCCTCAGACCGAGGAAGAAGCTCTCCAAACCGCTCTGAGATATGATATGATTTATGCATAGTCTGTTTATGTCTATACCATCATTCCAAACCTCCCACGTCCCATAAGTGCCAATGCGTCGGGGGAATCTCACGCCACCGATAATATCGTTGGATCCCTTTCACACTCTTCGCCATATACTTAGCAATGTTATGGCTACGTACAGGGGGGCACCCATTCCTCCAACACTTATGCCCCTCCTACTAGCAACATGTTTCCAAGGTCCCAACCCGTATACCAAAACATTGCTCCTCCTTATGCCCAGCCTATCACTCCAGCCCCTCAAGCATTAGTGTCGCAGCCTCCCATGCATCGTCAGCCCTAGCAGCCGCTGCACCCTCAAGATCAAGTGTTTTCATAGCAGAGTGATACCAATCCCCAAAATTTGAAGAAAAAGAATAGGGGAAGGGTAACAAGGGTAACCATGGTAATCAAGGTAACCAGCCTAGTGAACCCCGAGGGAATTATCCTAACACCAAAAACCAACAACAGGGTGTTCAACACAAGAAAAACAAGGCTATTTGTACAAAGAATCCTTATGCATGTTTGGTGTACATGGCCATTATACTCATGAGTGTCCTATTTTAGCCCAAATGCTCCAATATGGAAAGCTCAAGTAGCTTCTAGAGGTCAGCAATCACCTCAGAACCCTGAGACATCTCAAATGGTAGTGCTCACAAATCCTTTCCCTCAACAAGGATTTGTTGTTGCTCAACCTCAACCAGGTAAAGCAGCCCATTCCCCCCAACCTTTTGGTCTCGATGACTACCAGATCATTATGATGAACTCTGATGAGGTTAACCCCTCCAATATCAACCTACAAACTCCGTCATGTCAATATGACAAGCACTCAACTTCATCTGCTACCGAGTCCACAACCAACGTGTTTGTTGAGCCTCCTACAACACCAAATGGTCCTTTATAGATCCCTCAACCTAAAGTTGAGGCCATTCTTATGATCCCAAAAGGACCCTTACACCATAATGCAGCTTCTAACAAATTTGTCCATACATATAGTATAGTAGATGACTTGGCACAATCACCTGCTGCCATGTCGAAGCTAGAAGTTCTCCAGTCATTCCCATCACAAAAGAAATCTCTACTAACTACCTTGGGTGCAATAGATCCCTCTAATGATCATCTAATTGTCTTCCCGATTGATATATCAGAGCATCCCCCATTGCCTTCATTTGTTTCTTTCTAGGTACCATTTAGTGTTAGTAATGTCATCATCTCCTAATACATTTGATGAAGGTGCATCCACCTGTGTGATGTCCGCTGCTATTTGGAAACACTCAAGTCACCTGAGTTGTCCCCCTCCACCACCACCTTGCATTCTTGGGATGGACACTCTTCCCAACCCCTTGGAATGTATCACAACTCTCCAGTGACCCTTGCGGGCAATACTATCCATGTTAACATCAACGTCATTGATGCCCCTTTGGATTACAACATTCTCTTAGGTCATAGTTACACATATGCCATGTCGTGCCTATGGTATTCTATAATGTGTTCTTTCCCCATGAAGGGAAGATCGTTACCATCGATCAATTGACTTACTATGAGCCAGCATCTGTGAGTTGCTCCAATGTCCGAAAAACAGTCTTCAATTCCTCCCACCAGTGTTTCACCCAGAGTCTATAAAGATTCCTCATTATTGGGTGTTTTCCTAGGTCCTCCCCCTCCCATCTAAGAGCCTAACTCTATGAGTGTTTGCATGTTACAAACATCATGACTGTCCTTAAGCAGTCTAGTACACCTAATCAATAGCCAACTCCTCAACACCCTAATGTTTCTCTTCTAGCTAATCCCTCTGGATCCAACCCCCCAGGACCTACTCTGTTTGTGGGTGCCTCACCTATGTTTCCACCAGGAAATGTTCCTTCAAGTCTCAACTATCCATGAACTATTTCACTGGGACATTACCCTGGATCCCAAGTCTCAACATCTGTAGATCCTCCATCTACTAACTCTCCGTCTACCATTCTATATGATGTGTATGAAAGCCTTCTTGAAGGGAAAATTTTAAGAACCAATCTAAATTTATATGTATAATAAATGGGCTAATCCCCATGATACATAGGAAAAATGGGAGGCGATTTTATGAATAATATAATATGTATATATAATTTTTTTGGCGAATCTCTCACCAGATTATATTATCTTGTACAGTGATGGAGAACCTTTCACTGAATAATAAAATTTTGTAAGATCTTGGAAAATCTTTTACTGAATAATAAAACATTGTGAAGTCTTGGCGAATGTTTTCTTAAAGTATGAAACCATATATGATAATAAGAATACATATTCATTAAACTGTAATATACTAACATACATGTTTGGAAAAAAGAAACATGTTTTTTTCTTCCTACAAATAATGTTCCAAGTTTCAGTGGCCGTGTTTTTCAAGTTTCTTACAATACACTCTTTCATATCCTTCTATTAGTTTTGATAATATTCCACAACAAATTTCTTGTATGTGTTGATATTGACAACGAGTTCTGTCAAGGTAGGAGAGATTAATCTTTTCTCTACAACTTTTGTCAAGCTACCACTTTTTTCAAGTTATCAAATTTCTTTCTTATTCCATAGGCTCCAACTGCGAGATAAAAAAAACACATCAAGTTTGTTTACCCCAACACGCCAACAAGTAGCAAGCCCCAACTATATTATATAAGAAAGTATTAGGTATCCCAAAGGCTTGAAGAGGATCTAATTGAAAGAAGTGACCATTGTGAGAATCCTTCCAATAAATATATGAATATATAAATGTAGATTTATTATTATTTTAATTGGAAATCTTCAATTACATAATAAAATTTAATTACGTCTCTCCCAATCTAAATTGCTTATTAGCATACTTCACTACCCTCATAGGTCTCACATTTTTTAACAGCGTTGTAACATGTAGATTAATTTCCTTTTTGGTGAACAATCTCCACCTTTTAGGAAAATTTGGTTCAATGGCTCCAACCCCTACAAATCATTAGGACAAACTAAGAATAGCACAGAAGATGAAAGGTTGTACAAACCAGCTTATTTTTCAAACTAATCCAACATCAATACCTAAACTTTTTCATGAAGATATCATATTGAGAATGTTTGAAAAATGGTGAGAAATCTTTTGCGATGGTGATGCGGAAAGAGTGATAAGGTTTCATTGCTTTGAATTTTTTTTGTTAAATCAGAAAAAAAAATTTAAAAACAAATATTAATGTAGATATTGGTATCGTTTACTAAATTTTGTGAAGTGACTAAATGTAGCTTTAACCATTCACCTTAACATGTTTTTACAATATAATTTCCTAAATCTATTTAATATCTTCATTATCATAAAAACCAACATATATCCATCTTAACTCCACATCTACCACTCTTAGGGGGATGAAATCTATTTATCCCTCTGAGCACTTGGTAGACCCAGAATTAAGATGGATCTAAGATGATAGAATTTCCCCTTTAAATAGTCTATGCTCACATGAATACCACAGTATTATCATGGGTTATCGTAAACCTGGAGCTTAAAAATTACTATTAGTAATTTATAAAAATTAATAAAATTAATAATTGATTTTTATTTTATTTTTTATTTTAACCAAGTTAAAATGTTTAACATACATTAAATTACAACATCCATTTTTACTCTTGATCCACCAAGCCCCGAGGGATCAAATATTTTTTCACTCTATGCTAGTTTGCATATCACGATATTTGAGAGCTCACATGAATACCACGCTATTACCATGGGTTATTGTAAACCTGGAGCTTAAAAATTACTATTAGTAATTTATAAAAATTAATAAAATTAATAATTGATTTTTATTTTATTTTTTATTTTAACCAAGTTAAAATGTTTAACATACATTAAATTACAACATCCATTTTTACTCTTGATCCACCAAGCCCTAGAGGGATCAAATATTTTTTCACTCTATGCTAGTTTGCATATCACGATATTTTATCCCTCTCAGGGCTTTGCAGATCCAGAGTAAAGATGGATCTATGCTGGTTTAATTCCCCATTTAAATAGGCTACGTTCCACGTGAATACCATGGGTCAATACCATGTGCCATTTTTATTTTCATTAATACTAATATTAGGGTTAATAATGATTTTTGCATGGTATTAATACTAATCTAGCCATGGTATTTGGCCCATAGTATTTTGCCCATAGGTTTCACCTAAATATAATGCATTTTTTGAGTGTTCGTAAATATAAGATGACTTATGGAGTAAATATAAAAAAATCTTTTATTTGTTTACCATACCTCTGGTTTATTTATATTTTTATTAATTTACCATACCTCTTTTACAAATATGGTATTTGGCTCATAGGATTCACTTAAATAAAACCTCTTTTTTGAGCCTTCATAAATAGAAAGAGGGTTATGGACTAAATATAAAAAGTGGTTTTATTTATTTACCATATGTCTAGTTTATTTATATTTTTATTTATTTACCATACCTTTTGAGTAAGTATAAAAAGAGGTTTTATTTATTTACCATACTTCCACTTTATTTATATTTTAATTTATTTACATCCTTGCATGTATATAAGGTGACCTATGGAGTAAATATAATTTTTATTTATTTACCATATCTCTCATTTATTTATATGTTTATTAATTTACTATAACTCTTTTATAAATATGGTATTTGGCCCAGAGGATTCACTTAAATAAAACCTATTCTTGAACATTAGGGCGAATGAAAGGTTGTAACTCCTAATTTCAAGGGCTAAATTTACCTTTTTTACCCTCTCCCTTAAAATAAGGTGGGCTATTTGAGGTGATTTGTAAAAATGTACTATGATATAAAATATTTGCCCACTAGAAATTTAAAACCCCTTAATTTCGCCAAAGGTGAACATTCGCCCCTAAAATTTTCCATGCCTTCTTGCTCAGTTTTATGCACTAGGTAATGCTGTCATATCATGTGGTCAGTCTTCCTATCATCCACCCATCTTCCAGTCTGATGAGGATATCATGGAAGCTACGACTACCCCTGATTAGCCTTGGGATGATATGCACCACCGTGTATACTTCCTACCACAACAGTCCCATGACCAGCATGTTCTGGAATCAAAAGAATTCATCCACAATTAAGTCGATTGATTTCAAAAATATGCTTTCGAAGAAGGGAAAACATCTATCCTACTATTAAAATTAACATTTTATATAAACCAGGGGTTGAAGAAAACATTACCTTGGGGGCACAGTGCACTACAGAAGAAATTGAAACTTACACCAAGCTCTTCAAATAATTTCATGATGTTTTCGCCTGGTCCTACTCTGAGATGCCCGGACTTGATCCCACCATTGTTGAACACCATATCAACACATTACCCAATGCCACTCCTGTCCATGAAAAGTTGAGACCCATCCACCCTTCTCGATGTGAGGCCATAAAAGTTGAAATCGAAAATCTCAAGCAGGTTGATTTCATCTATCCCATTGAGTATACCACATGGGTATCCAACCCAATTCCTCTTCTCAAGAAGCAAGGCACCATTCCTGTCTGCGCAGATTTTTGTGACCTGAACAAAGCTTGTACCAAAGGAGACTTTCCCACACCCTTTATTGATAAGATCATTGATGAGTGTGTGGAGCATGAGTTTCTATCCTTTATGGATGGGTTCTCCAGGTACAACTAGATCAGTATCTGTCGTGCTGATCAGTTAAAAACTACGTTCATTAGTCCGTGGGGAACCTTTGCATATCATGTCATGTCATTTGACTTAAAAAATGTTGGAGCCACATTTCAGCAGGCTCCTTTCATGACTTGGCGCACCTTATCCTTACTTACCTTGATGATCTCATCACTCGTTTTGGGTCTTGGATGCAACATATTCATGATTTTCGCACCATTTTCTCCAATGTCACAAGTATAAAATTCATCTTAATCCATTGAAGTGTGTTTTTTGTTTTCCTGCCAGCCATCTGTTAGGCTTCATTGTGTCGAAAGATGATATCACTCTTGACCCCTTGAAATTTCAAGCCATTCTTGAATTGCCACCTCCTCGTACCTTGCACCAATTACAAAGCCTTCAAGGCAAAGTCAACTTCCTTTGTAGGTTCATGCCTAACTATGCGACCATTGCACATGCGTTTCTCAAATCCCTTTGCTCCATTGTTCCATTTTTTTGGGATGACCATGCTCAACAGTATTTTGATGCCCTGAAGCATGCTCTCACTTCCGCACCCTTGATCAATCCTCCAGAATTCACCAAGGGCTTTATCTTATACATATCAACTTCTGGCCATTTTGTTGTTGGGGTCCTTATTTAAGAAGATGAAGATCGGAATGAGCATATTATCTATTACATTAGTAAGAACTTAGTAGGTCCCCCTGTGAACTACTCCCATGAAGATAAGTTGGTACTGGATGTCGTGTTCTCTGTCCAAAAGATTCGTAACCATATCCTCACTCGTACCACTAGGGTCGTAACAAATTCCAACACCATGACCTTCCTATTGATTCGACGGATCATCAATGGGAAGTATGCACATTAGATCGTCATCCTCTAGGAATTTTATCTCGAGTTTGTTACACCTAAGAGTAAGAAAGGTTTGGCCCTCGCCGAACTCATTTCGGAGTTACGCACTAGTGCACGTGATCCGCCGATTAACGATGAGCTCCTCGGCAAAAACTTGTTTGTCATCACTTCAGACAATCCTTGGTATGGAAATATTCTCACATATTTGTGAGCCCAAAATTTCACTCCCCATATTACCCATGATGATCAACGATTCATTTGATAACAGGCCCCTCGCTACCTCCTCATCAATGATGACCTTTATCGTCATGGTGTGCATTCTATCCTCCATCCTTGTCTCACCCATCCTGAAGTAGAGCAAGTGCTAAGTGCCTATCATAGTGGTGCTTGCAATGATCACCTCTCCTATATGGCCACTACCCAGAAAGTCATGCACACTGGTTACTTTTGGCCTTCTCTCTTCAGTGATTGCATTGAGGTAGTCAAAGACGACCCCAACTGTCAACATTTTTCCACAAAGGAAAGATCCCCACCAACTCCCCTCCATCCTATCATCATTTTTTTCCTTTCTGTAAATGGTCCATTGAATTTATGGTGTGTCAATCATCGTCTGTTCATAGCCATAAGTATATTATCTTGGCGGTCGGTTATTTTACCAAATGGGTTGATGCCATGCCAACATTCAATAACACAAAGGCTACCACAACCCTTTTCTTTTTTAACCATATTATCGCTTGATTCGAGGTTCCAAAAAAATTGGTCTCTGACCATGGCCAACATTTTGAAGCTGAGGTATGGCATGAACTATCCTCATTCTTAGGCTTCCAGCACCAATACTCATTGTCTTATTACCCCCAAGGTAATGGAAAAATTGAAGTAGTCAACAAGATTATCAAGACAATGCTTTAGCAAATGGTGAATAAGCGCAAGACCAACTCGCACCTTATGCTCTTCCCAGCTTTGTGGGCCTATATAACATCTGTTAAAACTGCCACTGGGTTTACTCCTTTCCACCTTGTCCTTGGCGATGAGGCAGTCTTACCAATCAAGTGGGAGATCCCTCCCCTCCACATAGTTGTCGAACTTCTCCATTACACCCAAACATTAGAACAAAGACTTGTCATGCTCGAACACACCTCTGAAGATCGTCGTGTTGCTTTGAAAACCATTGAAGCGACCAAAAAGCGCAGTAAAGCTCAATATGACCAAAAATTCAACCCTCGTGCCATTCACAAAGATGATTGTGTTCTAGTGTATGACCATGCCCATGATACCCTAGGGCATGGGATGTTCGAATCATTATGGCTAGGATATTACATCATTCATAAGGAATTAGGTAACAGGGCATATCTCCTAAAGGATTTCGAAGGCCAACTCCTTCCTAATCCTCGTAATGCAATCTAGCATAAGAAATTTTACCCATATCATTTCCCATTGATTTTCACATATTTATTTATGTCATGCATTTAGGTAGGTTGCATCACTTCATTCGATTATTTGACACTTCACCAGAAAACATTTTTTTCCAATAAAGGTCACTTTGTCACCTCTCAAAATCAAATTTCATCATAAAGCGACACTTGTACTTTGAGTTCCACCTCCTCTTGATACTTGTCGTACCATCTGCCAGTTTTCGTCATGAGTAACCATCATTTACTCATGTTTTGGTGGTCCCCGTCGGGCCTAGTCTATGTGGCAGCGTCATCGAGTCATCCTTGTTTAGAGCATCCGCGATGAGTCACCCTTACATTATTAGAGGCTATTTCATGTCCCATGATATCATGTCACAGTGTTCCTTACATATTTGCATATTGTTCCTCTTGTGTTGCTCATTTTGGTCTCCAGTAATATTGTCCCCATCCCCTCTAGAGTTGAGTCAGTTGCTGCCAGGTCAACCATGCACTTTATGCTTTGACAAGGGTACTCTCTTGTTTGTCCCTCAACCCCACTTTTTCTCCATTATCCTTGGTGTCAGTCCATCAGTCACATTACTATTTTCTGTCATGCTTTAGTTGAGGATCCTCATTGCCTCATCTATCGCGGGGCCTATTTTGTCGACATCAGCTCATTTATTCCAGAAGAATGGCCTAGAGGGTGGTGTATCTCTGTTCCAACTTCCATTCTCATTCGGCGCCTTGGATCAAGAAGAGGATCTCATTATTTCTCTTTGACATGGTCATTTCATGTTCGTGATCCATACACTTGATGGTCTAGTGATGCAACAGATTGTACCAGTGATTCTCGAGTGTGTGTGAGATGATTTAGACCTCATGATGGAGTGACCCTTCAGGTAGCCCCCCACATGCCCAGATCCATACCTACTATGCTACAGCCTCAAATGCAGTTTCGTAGGGTTGATGAGTTTGGTTCCTACCAATCGCAATGTTCATAGCATGCATGTTATGCCCCTATACTACTAGTGTAATCCCTTATTGTTATTAGTACAACCCCCTTATTATATCGTTGTACCCATGTAGTCCCCATATTGTTACTATTGTGCCCCATAGAAGCCCACTATTGTTATTATTGTGCCCTTACATTATTATTGTTATGTCGGCTCTGGTTATATTATGACCCCTTGGACTCCTATATATAGGAAGGAGGCCTTGTCATAAATCATCCAATAATTGTTCATTTGTGTAATCTAAAGGAGGTTCCCCCTCGAAGAGGCTTATTTCTAAGGCGTTGATCTATCTTTTCTATATTTTTGTGAGATGGTTTCATAACATTTGGTATCAAAGCTAGGTTTCCTTGATGACTTATGGACGCCAACACATGATAACTCGGTTCTTATTTCTCGAAAAGATGCATAGAAAACTACATTTATGATAATCAAAATGACAGAACAAACACATGCTCATAATGATAGAATGCTTAAAACGGTATCAAAATTCGAACTTCATCTCCCATATGCTATACTTGAGCACCATAGGAATCGCCACCACGTCTTCTTCATTTCAGTAACCCTCTCTACCCGCAATTGGACGTTTCGCACTCACAAATACTTTGCGCGCATCCATTGGCAAAGGGGATGCATTAATTGCAGCTTGGACTGAAGCTGCTTCTTCGAATTCAACAAATGCGTAAGTGGATCTACCTCCTCTCCTACTCCTCACTTGAACCCCACAAGGCTTAATTGCCCCAAACTTCTTGAACTCTACTTCAACTTGTGTAGGCGTAATATCAGCAGGCAAGTTGCTGATAAAAATAGAGCACCCACTTTCTTCTAGAGTGCTTTGATCTTTCATAGGGCTAAGATTAGATGGTAAGGCATCTGTCTGTGTTGCTGCATTTTTTGCGACTTTATGGAACTGCCCTGTCTGCGTTGCTGCATTTTTTGCGACTTTATGGAACTACCCTATTTGTGTGTCAAAACCCCCATTGGGCTCAAGAGTTCCAAACTCTGCGGGGTCCCCAACGATTCAAGTTTGGTTGACCTCATCTCTTTCAAGGAGAGGCTCTTGTACAATAACTGTCATCTTGAATTAAATTACGTCTGTAGGCTACTTTGTCTAAAATTTGATTGATCGAGGAATCATGCAAGATTAGTATATGTTGTTCGCAACCCTTCAAATCCAGTAAGAGAGATAACAATATTTATGAGTAGAAGAGAGCAGATGGGAGGCTAGGGAGTATCTGCAATCCTTTATAGGAGGACAAGCCTGGGCTAAGAGGACCATTCTGCAAAATGGGCAAAATATAGTCCGAACACGTCAGTGTCAGTTTTTCTGCCATGTCATCACATCGATGTCAATGAGTCAGTAAGCGCGTCCCATTGCAGTCACTGTCAACATCAATAGGTGGAATCCACCTGGAACATATGCAACTTGGATGTTACGAAAGTTCTACATGCAACTGAGAATCTGTCTTGCAAACACCACTGTAATCCATTTATGGAGATATGATCTGAGGAAGTTAGGGTTTTTGAAAGCTCTAGAATTTAAGCTAAAACAGGTCATCATGGGATTTTCGCTATAACTCTTTCGCTACGAAGTTTCAGAAGCTAAAACAAAAACCCATTTGAGAATAAATTGGTCTAAACCTCGGATCCAAATTTCAGATCTTGTATCACTATATTTTCGGAGATATAGTATGATGATGTTAGGGTTTTTGCAGACCCACGAATTACATTCCAAACAAGTCACTGTAGGAAACTCGTCATAACTGTCTCTCTGAGCATCAGATTGAAATTTTGTAAGAATTTACAGAAAGAGGATGGACTGTAGTATGACAGGCCTATGTCGAGGAGTTTGCTTGAACCTCTCAAGCCTTCTAGAGTACACAAACTCTTTGACTCTCTTTGGCTCTGTCTGGCTCGATGCTGCCTTCAAGTCAGCTCAGCTTTTACTCTCTGCTCTTAGCTAGCTTCGCATAACTAACTCTTGTCACTGCCTTTCGGTTTGTCTTATCGGTTTCTACCTGCTTTGCTTCTATCAGTTCATGGCTTTTAAAG
Source organism: Pinus tabuliformis (assembly GCA_031772625.1). Taxonomy (NCBI): domain Eukaryota; kingdom Viridiplantae; phylum Streptophyta; class Pinopsida; order Pinales; family Pinaceae; genus Pinus; species Pinus tabuliformis. Next base: position 920,594,496 of record CM062816.1, read on the forward strand.
CCAGTCTGTTCTTTTGACTGCTCATTTCCACTTCCCGACCTTATGGTTTCTTTACCTCTGTTTGTTCAAATTCCTTTGCTCTGCGTCATCATCATCGGGTAACACCTCACAGGGAGGTGGCCACCTATTTCCCAACGAATTGGTGTCATATTCCTTGAATCATATTCGAATGGCCGCTAATTCTGTTTGCTTCAAGATTGCCCGCAAACGCGAATCATTTGTCAACTCATCGTCCACGTTGGACTCCAAATCCCCTTTAATCTTGATTTTTGACTTGTCAAATCTGGTTGGTCATCGGGATGCATCTCTGCTGTCGATCTAGGCCCCCCCAGATCCTATGGTCGTCCTTCATATCGAGTGAACAAGTCACATGGTGTTTACCCATCCGATGCGGGCGGTTTTCTCTCTCATCTGCCAGATGCGTGTCACTTGGTGTATGGCATTGGGTGGGACTCATTCAAAACTGCTTACCACCTCGAGGCCTTCCGATATCCTGCCAGTTTGGGGAATCCTACTCTACGGATCTGAATGCGTTGCTTTTTCTGATTTCATAGCAATTTTGGGTCCAGGTGCTTCGGTTCTCTCCTTCACTGAAGGGGACACCTTGCGATACGCAATTAGCGCTTATCAGAATCCACCTCTATTTCCCAAATTTGCCTCCGATTTTACCAATTTTGTGCCATTGCGCTTTACCATGGGCCAACGGTCTTCGCGCTCGACCAAGGGTCCTCGTTGCTCTGCTCTGGCCACAATTTCAATTGTTATGAGGATTCCTTCTGATAGCTTCAATCTTTCTAGGACTTGAATCTTTAGCATAATTTGAAACAGTCATGAAAACTTAAAGAGTTTTTAGGATCCAATTCGGATCACAGTCTTCCCACTGAAAAAGCTTTTGGACCACCAAAAGTTGGTTTTCTTTTAAGCATCAATCAAGTGAGGGTATTGCTTCCTCACTTGCTCAATTTATATCTATTTCGCACCGTTTGGCTTCAAACCCTTGAGTCCAATCCTGAGGTACTCAACATCCCCTCTGCGTGTAGTTCTTACCTTCTTGCCCATAACTGTATCTTCCTGTAATTCATTAAGATATTCAGGTAATAGATCATCAATAGAAGGAAATTGACTTTGTTGTTCGGGATCTTCGATTAATGAAGGTTCAAATAGTCTCAAGTTGTCTGTGTTAACAACTGAGTAGATGTGCATGTAAGCTAGTAGATCAATGCGAAAAGCATTCTCACCAATTTTCTCAAGTATCTTGAAAGGTCCATACCTTATTGGCTTCAACTTCTTACCTTCACCTTGCATTTTTCTTTGCTGATATACAGCCAGACTTGACCACAAACTTGGAAACTATGCTCCATCTGATGCTTGTCATGCCTTGCCTTGTACTTGGCTTGGCTCTTTTCCAACTGTTCCTGTACTACCTGGTGAATCTCTTGGATTTGTTCAATGAACTTGGTTGCCTTGTCCACATCAATGTGTCCATCAACTGCTATGTCTTTACCAAAGACAAAATCCAAGGGAGACCTGGGTGTGAAACCAAAACAGCTCTCAAAAGGAGATCTCTGTGTAGAAGAGTGTTTAGCTCGGTTGTAAGCATTCTGCACATAATATAAATGCTCATCCCAAAGTTTGGGATGCTTGCTACAATAGCCTCTAAGCAACTGGATCACTATCCTGTTGACCACTTCTATTTGGCCATTTGTTTGCGGGTGAAAAGTTGTGCTCTTCTTTAGCCTGGTATCCATCAATTCCCACAAACTTGACCAAAATCTCCCAAAAAATTGAGTATCTCGATCAGATATTATGGAAGTGGGTGATCCAAAATGAACCCATACATGCTGAAAGAACAACTTTGCAGTTTGTTTAGATATAATATGTTTGTTTCAAGGTATTAAAATACACATTTTCTTGAATCTATCCATGACAACATATAAATAGTCATGACCTTTCCTAGATTTAGGTAGTCCTCCAACAAAGTCCATGGAAACACTTTCCCAAGGATGAGAAGGAACTGGTAGTGGAGTGTACAAGCCTAGTTTTCTATTGTTGGGCTTGCTTTTAGCACACATGGTACACCCTCTTATATATCTAGAAACTATCTCATTCATTTTTGGCCAATAACAAAATCTTTGCAGCTGTGCAACTGTTTTACTTACACCAAAGTGACCTGATATTAGAGAAGTGTGTGCTTCTCGAATTATCTTTACTCTTTCAGTTTTTGGAATGCATAGCTTCCCAAAATGATACAAGAGTTGGTCCTTAACACGATAATCCAATTCTTCTACTCATTTGCCTTGACTTAAAGTTGCATATACATATTTAAAATCTATATCTTGAGCATATTGTTCAATGTAGCTCTCATGCAGTATTCAATTACGCTTAAGTATAGAGGATGCATTTATAATTGGTCTAGAAAACATATCTGCAACTTTATTGTGTATGCCCTTTTTATATTTGATGACTAAATGAAACTGTTGTAGAAAACCCATCCATCTATAGTGTCTTGATTGCTGCAACTTAGTTTGGGAGTGTAGATATTGAAGTGGTTGATGATCAGTATGTATTATTGTCTCTTTTCCCATTACGTAATGTTTCCACTTTTTCACACTCTGTACTAATGCATACAATCCTTTATCATATGTGGGATAGTTAACTACTGCAGAATTAAATGTCTTAGAATGATAACATATGGGTTTACCATGTTGTATCAACATTGCTCCCATGGCATAGTCACTGGCATCCGTTTGAATCTCAAATGGTCTTTGAAGATCGGGCAGTGTTAGTACTGATGCTATACTAATCTTTTCTTTCAAGGCATCAAAGGCTTTTTGCTGTTTGCCTCCCCATTAAAACACCTTGTTCAATCCTGTTAAAGCATGTAAGGGAGCTGCAATTAAGGAAAAATTAGAAATAAACTTTCTCCAATATTGTGTTGCCACTAAGAAGCTTCTAACTTCTATAGCAGATTTGGGTTTATGATAGTTTACAATCACTGCAACCTTAGAGGGATCTATCTTCAACTCACCACCCCCTACTATATGTCCCAAATAATTCAAAGATGTTTTTCCAAATTCACATTTTGAGAGTTTAACATAAAGTTTTTCTCTTTTCAAAACATCTAGTGTCTGCTTAACATGCTTTAAATTTTCTTCCCACGTTTTGCTAAATATAAGAATGTCATCCAGATATACAATAACATAATCATCAAGAAAAGGTCTGAGTACATCATTCATTACTCTCATGAAAGTAGCAGGAGCATTAGTTAAGCCAAAATGCATAACCAGCCACTCATACAATCCTTGCTTTGTTTTGAAAGCAGTCTTCCATGCATCTTTCTCTGTAACTCTAACCTGATGATAGCCACTGTGAAAGTCTAACTTGGAAAAATAAACAGCTTCCTTCAACTGATCTAATAGATCATCTATGTGAGGAAGGGGATAACGATTTTTTATCGTTATCTTATTCAGTGCTCGGTAATCAATGACATTCTCCACGAGCCATCTTTCTTTTTCACCACAACAATTGGAGACCGACATGGTGATGTGTTAGGTCTTATGAACCCCTCCTCGAGCAACTCCTGTACCTGCTTCTTGATTTTAGCATTCTTTAAAGTGGACAACCTGTACATTCCGATGTTAGGCAATGGAGCATCTTGCTGCAAATTAATATCATGCACTATTTCCTTTTTGGGTGGCAGACCTTTAGGTTCTTGAAACAATATATCATATTTTGAAACAACTTTTTCTAAATCAGCTTGTTTTTTAGCATCACAGCCCTCAAATACATTATTTTTATCAAGTTTCTTTTCCTTTACAACCATCAGTAAAAATTGTTTGCATGAATTTACAATTCGTTTCATCTGCCCTGAGTTTATGAGAGTATAATTATTTTTGAGCTTATGAGCTCTTACAGTATATTCGATTCCATCTTTAATGAGTAGATAATTGTTCTTAGCTCTATAGAAAATAGCTTTTCTATCATACAAGGACTTCCTAAAACAATTCCAAATATATCCAAAGGAACTATATCTAACTCAACCTCATCTACAAATGCTGACCCAAAAGAAAACTTAAGTTTACATTATCTAGTCACTTGTAGCTTTGCTTTATCACATAACCAACCTAATGGATATGGTTTCTTGTGACGTGTGGTTAGTAATTCCAATTTCTTTACAATCGCTTCAGACTTGTGAGCCACTATCAAACAAAGTATCAATATTTTGATGATTGGAAATAACTCGAATATGAAAAAACTCACGTTTTTTTTCTCTCGTTTTCTTCATTATCAATAGATTGTGCAGAATTACTAGTAGATGCTTCAAAATTTTTACCTTTTATACCTGTGGTTGCGATTGTTGCTTCATCTCCTAAGTCTGACCCCAAATCCTTTTGAATAGTTGCAGTAGTCTTCTTCTTCTTGCCCTCAAACTTCTTAGGTTTCAGCTCTAGGTGCAGAATCTAGCAGTGTTCATCATCATGCCCATCCTTCTTACAGTGAGTGCATGAAGACTTTCTTTTCTGTATAGTGTTTGTCTTCCTCTCTTTCCATTTCGGTTTTCTTTTCTCCTTATTTTTGCTTGCAGTGGGTTGGGATGATCCCCCAACTTCTGGGTTCCCATTCTTACCTCTAGCTTCTAGATGCATAGCCTGAATGGATACCTCATCTATACTATTGGGATTAAACATGAGGATATTTTTCTTCATGTAGCTATGTAGACCACCTATATACTTCAACAGAGTTTCAGTTGAGTCTAAAGAAATTCCTAGAATCAAAGCTCTTTTCCTAAATTCTTGGGTGTAACCTTGTACACTTTGCCCTTTCAATTGTCGAAGAGTTTGCCAGCTCATCATGGCTTGCTACATGTAAGCTAGTGGATAGAATTGCTTTTTGATTGTAGAAACAAATTCACTCCAGACAGAAAGAATCTTACCATGTTTCTTCATGTGAGCTTGTGTCCTACCTTCCCACCATACCAAGGCAATGCCTCCAAGGCGTATGCTGGCCAGCTGAATCTTACTCCTGTCTGAGTCAATGCTTTGCAATATGCAATAAACATCAATCTGTATGATCTAATTATCCAGCTTCTCTGCATTCAACTCTCCATCATATATTGGTAAATCAAATTTAACATCTAATTTAATCAAAGATGTCTTCCTTTTATTTTCAGGGCTATTAGGAGGTGTGAGAAATGTTTCTTCTTTCCCTTTGCCTTTAGAGTGGTCATGGAGGAGAGATTCTTCTACTCCTTTGTCTTGTTTGGAGTTGGATGAATCTTCATCCTTACTTTTCCTGAATTCTCTATACATTTCCTCCACCATGGATTTCATGGTCATAAAACTATCCATGAACTGGGGGTCTGATTCCAAGGGATTTTCTTCTGACATTTTCCTCTTAGAATAGACTCTTCCAATTTTTGGGTTAGTTTCAACCAACTCTCCTTCTCCTAATTTAAGCTTTGATCTAGTTAGCATTCAATAATAAAATCCAGTACAAGCTTGTCTAACCTTAGTAACCCTAAAGCTCTGATACCACTTGATCTGGAATTTATCCAGGATAAAGAATTAAAGGTATTATAGACTCGTGCGCATGGATGTGCCTATGATACTTATGCAACGGATCGATAAGATTGCTAGAATACATAGACATTGAGGCAATCAGAGAAAAAAATAACAGTCAAACATGTAAACAAACAAGTTTAATAAGGAGTTCACCCAATGCTCTTGGGCTATGTCTCCTGGTCCAGCCTTTCAGTGGTGGCCTCTCTATTATGTTTTTAAGCAGTGTTTTACAATTGTGAACTCAAATTGAGTCTCACTTAAACAAATGTAAGTCAGTAGGACTGGAGTACACAGACTCTCCTTACTGAACTTGACCTTCGAGGGTCACAATAGTATGACAGGCCTATGTCAAGGAGTTTGCTTGAACCTCTCAAGCCTTCTGGAGTACATAGACTCTCTGACTCTCTCTGGCTTTGTCTGGCTCGATGTTGCCTTCAGGTCAGCTCGGCTTCTACTCTTTGCTCTTAGCTAGCTTCGCATAACTAACTATTTTCACTGCCTTTCTGTTTGTCTTCTCGGTTTCTGCCTACTCTACCTCTATCAATTCAAGGCTTTTAAAGCCAGTCTATTCTTTTAATTGTTCATTTCCACTTCCCAGCCTTCTAGTTTATTTACCTCTGTCCATTCGAATTCCTCTGCTCTGTGTCATCATCACTGGGTAACGCCTCGCAAGGAGGTTGCCACCTGTTTCCCAACGAACTAGTGTCAGTTTCCTTGAATCATATTCAAATGGCCTTTAATTCTGTTTTCTTCAAGATTTCCCGCGAACGTGAATCGTTTTCCAACTCATCATCCATGTCAGACTCCAAATCCCCTTTAATCTTTCTTTTTGACATGTCAAATCCGGTTGGTCATCGGGACACATCTCCGTCGTCGATCTGGGCCCCCTAGATCCTACGGTCGTCCTTCATATCAGGCGTACAAGTCACACGGTGTTTACCTGTCTGATGTGGGCGGTTTTCTCTCTCATCCGCCAGACGCGTGTCGCTTGGTGTATGGCATCGAGCGGGACTTAGTCAAAACTGCTTACGACCTCAAGGCCTTCCGATATTCTGTCGGTTTGGGGAATCCCGCTCTACGGATCTGAATGTGTTACTTTTTCCGATTTCATAGTGATTTCAAGTCCAGGTGCTTCGGGGCTTTCCTTCACTAAGGGGGACGCCCTGCAATCGCGCTATCAGAATCCACCTCTGTTTCCCGAATTTGCCTCCGGTTTTGCCAGTTTTGTGCCATTGCACTTTACAATGGGCCAATGGTCTGCGCGCTCGACCAAGGGTCCTCGTTGCTCCACTCTAGCCACAACTGCAATTGTTATGAGGATTCCTTCTGATAGCTTTGATCTTTCTAAGACTTGAATCTTTAGCATAACTTGAAACAGTCATGAAAACTTAGAGATTTTTTAGGATCAAATTCGGATCACACCTAGTTCCAGCTTAGTCAATGGATCAACATGTAGCATCTTAGGCTAGGGGTTTATCAGACTAATGTTGTCTTATGATGGATGTGTTGCAGATGAAAGTACTCTATGAGTCCATTACAGGATGATGATGAAGGATATGGAGAAGGGAAACATGTTGAAAGACATCTTTATAGATGGTTATGCAATTTGATCAATAAACACAAAGAAAAGGGACACCAATTTGTGATCACATCTCAAGACATGATATCATTAAAGACTCCTCACCTTTAAGCCTTATGGAGGTGGACAAAAGAGCATACTCAAGAAGACACATAGCAAGAAGCAGCGAGAATGGCTAGACACTTCCATGTCATCATGCAATCCATGTCAAAAATGTCATGTCATGAGTCATCATATGCCACATCACTTTTGTGGATTATGTAATTATCTATTCAAAAATGCATTGTAAAGTGGAAATCCAAAGGACATATACAAAATATGAAGAGTCATGTAAAGTCGAAAAGTCATAGGAACTCAAATAGTCATGAGGGTAGTCAAAGAGTCACAAGGGAGGTGAAGCATCACCCCATTGGTTATATATACACCCTCATTGAAATCACACCATTGGTTAGAGAGACAAGCTAATTCTTTTGAGGAGCAAGTGGTGGCTTCAACGCTCCACTATTGGAGCTAGTGGACCATGGTGTTTGATGTATACATGTGTCTTAGGAATTTTACTTAATATATGAACCCTGGTGGTCAACATATTCTTCATGCATGGATTATGAATGTTTGTAACATTGTCCTAAGAATGTTTATGTTTCATGTTTGTTTTCACCTGTACTAAAGTAGTTAAACTATTTTGGTTATTTTAGAGCTTATCATATTAAGAATTTGTTGTAATGGTTGCAATTCTCATTGCATCATTGTGGGCTATTCCGCTGGATTTTAGACGGATATCTATTATTTTTGTATGTTTCTACAGAGTGGTACTATTACCTCTCTCTTAGAGGCTCACTTTCCTTTCCCTCCACAGTAGAAGAACTTTGACATACCTACAACCAAACACTCACCAGGCACACTTTCTTTTCGAATGCACACTTGTGTTCCTCTCTCTTGTTGACAGTTAAAGCCAAGGAAAATATTTAAGAAACTGGAAATCGTGCCATATTTGGATGGGGCTCCTATCCCATATGGTGTGATGTTTAATTGGGACCACATATCAGGGAGACCCCTTGAATGTCGGTGGGTCCAGCATCGTCATTAAAATTGCATCATGGTAAATAGTTAACAAAGAGATTGGTACATGTATTAGGCATATGCATAACCTTACACATAATATGATTGAAATGAAGAGTGTTTTATAGTTTAATGAATTATTATGGTATGGCATGTACATAGCACATTGGAATGATCTCGTATATGGAATAATAAAGCAACTATTATGTCCAAGTGTGGTAGTGAAGGTTGTGATACAGGATGACATGAGTCTTATTTTCCCTTGGTTTTTGTTAGTGATGGTATGGAGGGTAAGCTGATTTCATTCCCTAGAAGTGGGGCATATTTGGCACCTAGATCCATCCCCGTGTAATTAGGAAGGAAATAAAGTCATGGCGAATTTTCAAGTCTAAGAATTTGAATTTAGCTAGAGTAAGTGATAATCTCAACTCCCATCTTGTATAAATGTTTTATTTGACATTGCTTAGTGTGAGACAAATTTGTAGGAGGATCTCAAAGGATATATTGATGCAATCAACACTTTTGTCACATAAATTCTCTTAGTATCATATGAAATTATAGATTGAAGGAATCAAAAATAAAATGGTAGCTCCACTCTGAGTAATAGGTAAAATAAAAAGGCTAGTAGAGGCTTCCCAAAATTGTGGCTTTGACTAAGATTTTTTTCCCACTCATGAAGTCTTTGTCAAAATTATTTCTAGTTGGAAATGTTGTGAGGTAAGTGATAGTGATTGAGCTCAAGGGGCTGGTTTTGTATTTCCCTTTTATTCACTCTATGATAATTTGTTATGGGAACTAGAATGTCTCTACCTCTTGTTTAGTGATAGTCTTTGGCTCCTAACTATTGAACTATAGATTCTTAGAACAAACATTCAACGTAGGGAGGACCATGAAATCCATACAAAAGGAAATCATGGATAGTTAGTTGAGGAATAACAAGCTAGAAACGACGCTGACAAGAACAATGGAAATCTTTGTTGAATGAAGGAAGGGGATACCTAGGTTACAAGATGAAAGTATTAATCTTGGACACTAACTAGTAGACATTCATAAATAAATGGTACATTGTCAACAATGCTCTCATGTTTGGTAATTTTGTTAATGATATCAATTTCCTTTTTCTACACTTGAATGTTGTTGATATTTCAAATAAGGTAGCAATAATTGATAAGAAAGCTAATATTCATCTGCTAAATATGGAAGTGAAATTTTGTTTGACTTTAGTTGTGTAGAAACAAATATATATATATATATGAATTGAATTTTTGTATTCCTATTTACGACATTTTATTTTGACTCCAAGCAAAACAAAAAAATAAAACCTATTTTCTTAAATTCTTAAAATGTATTATTATGACGTGAATATTAAATATTTCTTACTATGATTTAAAAAAATTATTATTACTATTATAAAAAAAATACCATTTTTTATATATAAATAAAAGTTTTATACATATCTTATTGCTAAAAAATAATTACATAATTATAATTATAATTATAATTATATGGAATTTAAAATTATAATAAAATAAAAACATTTATTTCATTCTAATTACTTCAAATACAAGCAAGGTATATTCCACACAAATAAAATTGAATTAAACATTTATAAACTTTTATTATTTATTCCAATGTAAAAATATTAATGGCGTTTGTGTTATTAAGTTTTACATTTTTGAGTATTTTTTAAAAAAAAAAAAGAAAACACATTAATATTAATAAAAGTTGTAATATTTTATTATTATTTTAATTGATAGAAAACACATTAATATTAATAAAAGTTGTAATATTTTATTATTATTTTAATTGATTGAAAATATTTTTCAAATGTAATTGATTTCAAAATTAGAATAAATATGGTTAAACTTGAAATATTAGTTATTATTTTTTTTATAAAACTAATTGTTAGAGTATTTGTAAATTTATGAAAGATTTTGGGTCAATACATATTTTTCAAGTTAGTATAGTAGAGATGTTGTAATATTCTGCCTCATATTATTCTTGTCTTACAAACAAAAATAACAAAATAATAACAACAAAAAATAGTATTGACTCATAGTATTCATGTGAAATATAGTTTATTTAAAAAACTTGTGGTATTAACCCATGGTATTTATATGGAATATAGTGTAACGAAATGGTGAATTTAAATCACTAAAGTAATAATTACAATTATAATTAATAATAATTATATCATCCTAGATCTTTCTCAACTCTGGATTTACCAAGGGAGACTCTGGATTTACAAACCGAGCCGGATCAAATATCTTTTCACTTTAAAATAAATTTGCATCTCAAGAGATTTAATCTCTCTTGGTAAATCCAGAATTAAGATGGACCTAAATTAGTAATAAAAATAATGTTAAAATTGTGTTTTTGAATATATATATATATATATGAAAAGATATTTGAAAATATAGGTGGATGAGAAATGTGATTTGTTGTTAGTGATTATCTTGATAATGTATGTGTTAAAACAAAACAAAAAAATTAAGAATATAATGCATTCTCCATTTTTTTCAAAGCTACTCCTACAAAATTAAAAGGTTTTAATGTTTAATGTCTCTGAAATCACTCCCTGTTAACATTTTAGTTTCGTTATGTACCTAGATATATTATTATTTCATCATGTGCCTCACGTATCTTCCGTCCTTGTTTTGAGTCAACTGAATCATTCATGTATGGCCTCACGTAACCCTAAGCTGATGCCAAGGAATAAAATCTTTGAGATGGAAAGGAAATAGATTACTTGTGAGTCAAGCGACTATTTCATATATGGATCACCAAACCCTAAGCCAATGTGAAGTTATAAAAAATTGAAGTGGAAATGGCTGACCAGCTCCGAACAGTGTGGTGATAGGTGCCCACTCATAAACATAGGGAAGAGTGTGGTGCTAGGTGGCCCCACTTTTATGCTCATCGATTTCCTTTTTTAGGTGTGCTCCTAGGTGGGCAAGAAATCCACCACTAAGTAAAGAATAGTACGACAATTTCAAAAGGGTATTATGCAATATTACATGCATTTTTGCCACACACAAAAACTAAGAATTTCGTGAATTCAAAATTGCACTTTGGGCGAATATTGTTTGGTTTAGTTTGGTTTCACTTCTGTTATATCAGACCATCTTCATACATAATTTATCATGTTTTTCCTGGTTAAATACTTTAATATACCATTAACATTTCTATCTAGTTGTTAGTAGCTATTGGCAACTTATACATAATATTGATCTAAGTTTTTTATGGGGTTGAAATAGATCCTCCATATACTTGTAATTTTTTATTTTTTTAATTAAAAAATAATAATAAATTTAAGGTTTTTATTAATATTATAATTAGTTATAAAAATTATGTTAATATATTTATATATGTGAAATTATGCTTTTATAATTTTAATTTAATTATTAATAATTATAAGTTGGATTGTAATTATTTAATTTCTATAAAACATTTTCAAATATTCTTATAATATAAGCAAATCAAAGATTAAGCTTTATTTCTAAAATAGTTATGTTTTTTTTTTTTCATTTTATTTAAATTCATTAATTAAAAGAACATATATTATCATATAAAATATGTTATTATATTTTGGACATGTGGTATTGATAAATTATGATATTAATCCATGGTATTGTAACAAAGCTTATTTACGAATTAAGAATCTCCATAATAAAGTGGTGGTGAATCACGGTTAAGAATATTGTTATATTTGTTTAATGTATATATGTCTAACTAATATATTAATTATTTTCATAATTGTATTTTTTGTTTACTAGGTAATGTGAATCTTAGGATGAATCACTGAGGGATATTCATACTAATCTAATAATTTGTTAAATTAAATGATTTTTTTTTCTTTTAGCAAGTTGAAATGTATGATGAAGTATGTGTTTCCATGCTTATTATGATGAAGTGTGTGTTTCTATGCTTATTATTCAATGATGTCTCTGGACATTTACTAACCATTTAATTTATATAGTTTCTTTAATAAATATCCTTGAAATTAATGTTGAAGATCACAAATTCAAACTAAAAAAATACTTTCCAAATAAATATTTTTTTTTGTTAACTTTTTATATTTTGTGTTCGAGTTTAAACATAAAATTTCTCACTTCTACTTATTAATTTAGAAAACCAAAAATATATATGAAATAAATAATTTAAATATATTTAAAAAATGTTTATATATAAACAAATAGTAATTAATAAATTAAAAATAGTTATTATTTTATTTGAGTTAATTATTTTAAAAGAGTCAATAGAAAAATAATGATGAGAAAAAATTAACGTGGAATTATTTCTCATATAATTAAAGATATGTAATAGAATTATTAAATGCAGTTAGTTTTTTATAAATAAATTGTAAGAGTATTGTTTTTTGAAATATAATAAAATTGTAAAAGTATTGTTTTTTGAAATATAATTATTATAATAATGTAATTAATAAATAACATTGTTGGAATTTGAATTTATTTGGGGAAAGTTTGTTTTCTTTCGGGGTTTTGACTAAATATGTGATGGGCGATTTCACTTACCCTCTGAAAAACTTGGGCGCTGGTGGATCCATATTATGCTCTGCAAATCCTGGGTGAATGTTCTAAAAGGGTGGTGGATTAATCATAACATGTGAGGTGGAAATTCTGGGCGCTAATTTTGGAGGATAGTCGATCCATTATTATTTGAGGAAGTTGTGCGACATCTTATTTTGTGTAAGACTAAGACTAAAGTTTCCATTTCCTAACACTTTTGGAGAAGGATTCGCAATTCATATAGATGTTGTTAATAATTAGATTCACACAAATGTTTAAATTTCTGTTTGATATGCACTAGCACATTGAGTAAGTGCCATATATCTATCTATATAAATAGATATAGATAGAGTAAGAGAGAAAAATTTAATTAGTTTAGCCTTCTTTACATGATGTTGGGAGAAATCTGAGGGTGAATTTAGTAAATCTTCGTAGAAATTTTTCATCAATTTACACTGGTCTTTAAACCCATTAGAAATCCTAATAGTACCAAAATATTTGAAAACCATTTCGTCTGTTATTGCAATGGTCTCACATATATTTATCTAGTTTGTCTTTTAATGGTCTCAGAGATATTTATATGTTTTTTTTAAGAATATTGTTATATTTTTTTTAATGTATATATGTTTAATTTATCTATTAATAATTTTCATAATTTTAATTTTTTAATTAGGTATTCTAAGTCTCAAGAATCACTTAGGGACAATAATAATAATAATGTTAAATTTTGTGATTTTTTTTCTTTTAGCAAATTGAGATGTATGATGAAGTGTATGTTTCTACGTTTATTATGGAATGATGTCTCAAGACATTTACTAACCATTTACTTTACATGTTTTCACTAACAAATATATTTAACGTTAATCTTGGAAATCACATTTAATATGAGAGTAAAAACTTAAAACTAAAAAGTACTCTCCATTTTAATATTTTTTAATTGATATTTTTATACATTGAAAAAAACCAGCATTCTAGCTAAAATTGACCACTATTTCCACAAACATTGAAAATGAAATCCAGGGATGAAGGTTGTGTCATAAGTAAAAACTAGATCCCTACTTTAAAATCAAAATCCCTACATCTTAATACCCCTTAACCCATATCTCATTTCAAATATTATTCCTAAGACTATTTAATCCTAATCCCTTATTTATAAATATATTTCTTAACAAAATAAAATAAGAAAAATAAAAAATAAAAAATAAATACATTAATTATCCTTGAAATTTATAAAATGCATTAATTATTTAATATTACATCAAATTATTAATCATATTATTTACCTTATGAATTTCAACAAATAATTTTATTTAAACTAAGATTATTTAACCCTAATCCCTCATTTCCAAATATAATTCTTTATAATATGAAAATATTTAAAAATATTAATTCATAAAATAAATAATAAAAATAAAAATTATTCTTGAAATTTATAATAATACATTAATTATTTAATATTATATCATAGTATTAATCATATTATTCATTCATTTATGAATAATATCATGAACATTCCCCTTTTCAACCCTTTTTACCTCAATACCATTTTCCTATTAATACCTATGTAGATCACTTTTCCTCACACACTTTTATCATTACAATGAACCTTAGTTGTCTGTTCCAAAAAGTCCATCTTGAAGTCAATATGAATGGGATTTATCCTGAAAATCACTACAACAAGGCAACAATACCAGAAATCCTTTTTATGAAATGATCTTTTTATATTTTGTATTTGAGTTTAAACATAAAATTCCTCACTTCTATTTTTAATTTAGTAAAAAATTAAAACTAAAAAGTACTCTCCAATTTAATATGTTTTTAATTAACATTTTTATATTAACAGTAAACTTATGGAAGGCTATGATATGTCCTCATCCTCATAGCCTAGGTCACAACAAGGAGGATTTGATCTTAAGTCTTTTGAGTTTCAATGATTTCACATTTGTCTGATTAACCAATTGATCTCCCCCCTAGACACTTTTTTTGTAAATTGAGGTTCTATTCATTCATCAAAATAAAAGTACATAGATATCAAAATGCAAGTAGTATCACCCTGACCGAGTTTGTTGACTAGAACTAGCACCATATGACAAAGAAACAGTAGCAAAACTAAAGGAACATTCTGAACATTGATAGGCCAAAAGCACCAAATGAAAAATAGAACAAGAAGAACAACTGTGGCCATGCTCAATTGTTTGAAATAATTGACACTGGGTTGTCTGGCCCAATTCTTGGAGGGGGAGGAACATGATAGGTGCACTACACATGTTTTTCGAAGTGATCCAACCACATTTCTAGCTTCTCCACCTTTTCAGTTAGCATATTCTGACCATGCTAGACTACCACAATAGCATATTCTAACCATGCTAGACTACCACAATCCTTTCTCTGACTGTAGAAAATCTTGTAGATTCACATGCTCATGCAATTTACTAAATCACAAGACAAGAATCTACTTCTACTTTGAACCAGTGGAATCTAATAGGTCGATCAAAACAATATCAAAAAGAAGAAGATAAATCGCTGGCACATCACACAAAAAGTTTTCCTCAGGAAAGCCACTACTCAAAACCATGCCTATCTTTATTGCATTAAATCAGAAATATGAGTGAATATACAAAGCTTGTTCACACAAGAAAAATTCTGCACAAGTATGTTATACTCTCTACCTCACAAGCCTCCTATTATCTAACACTTAGCCAATTTCCACTGCTTTCCAAGCCCCTATTTCCTTGCATAATTCCTAGGATGAATAGCTTGTATTTAAAGGGAATTCATGCTTCCAAAATTGCTCAATCCAAACATAGGATCAATCTTTGATGCATGTGTGATATTTACACTCTAGTAAATAACACAACTGATAGTACAATGTCCCTGCACTCTAGTCTCAACTGGGTCTTTCTCTAAACTGATGTGCATGAGTTTCTCATGAGGGAATCTTCAATTAACTGGAGTAACACTTGTGGATGCACAAGTGCACCAACTGACTGTTAGTCATGTATTAGTTCCATAAACAGTTAGAACTACTTTAACTAACCATAACTCAGTACACCGAGTTAATCTAATTACAACTCATTTAAACTCATCCTAGAACCCCAAACCTTAGGGAGAACATATACATGACTAAAGAAAGACTTCCAACTTGAAATTCCTAAGCTAATTAACTCAATTAAACTTAATTAACTATTTACAAGTTGATATGAGAATAGAATTTGATTTTAATTCATAGTTTAATTCAAGGAAAAATTAAACTGGAATTTTTTGTTTCCATTTCTCAACACTCCCTCTCAAAAAGAAAGGGATAATTATCTGCTACCCTAATCTTGTCTCTGTGAAACTCAAATTTACATCTTGACAATGCCTTTGTCAAAATTTCAGCATCTTTCTCCTTCGTGGGAATGTAATCTAACAAAATGATTCACCTCAATACACAATCTCTGAGATGATGATATCATATATCAATGTGCTTGGAACTATCATGAAAAACTCGATTTTCAGAGAGTTTTATACAACTCTAATTATCACAGTAAATCAAAGTTGAATCCATCTACTAACCAAACAAACAAGCTAGGATCTTCCTCATCTAGATGGCCTCACATGCTGCCTGACTCACAACCATGTACTCTACCTCTGATGAACTAAGTACAACCAATCTCTTTTTCCTGTTGTACCAAGAAACTATCAATGACCCAATACTAAATATCCCTCCTGATGTGCTCTTCCTGTCAGATGGACTCCCTTCCCAATATGCATCAGTGAAGCCTTGAATCTTAACTCCCTTTATCCATCTGTACCGTAATCCATACTGAGAAGTGCCCCTGAGGTATCTCAACACATGCTTTATCGCCTTCCAATACATCTTGGTAGTCCTAACCATTGCTTGAATCGGTTGGTTAATTGCATAGCATAAATTCAGTCATGTGTTCACCAAGTACATGAGTGAACCCACAAGCTACCTAAAAACAATAGCTTCCACTACCTCTCTTGAAGTAGAATCATCCTTCCTCTAGTTACCAGTTAGAGGAGTCTCCATAGGGCCTAGGCTTGCAGCTCTCCATGTGGAACCTCGTGAGTATCTCGTTGGCATACTTGCCTTGAGATACAAACAGCTCCTCATCACCTTTCCATACTTCCATGCCCATAAAGTAATGCATGAGCCCCAAGTCCTTCATCTAGAAATCTCTTGCAAGGTCCTCCTCGCAAGATTTGATCATTTGATCATCACTTGTCAATATGAGATCGTCAACATAAAGTACAATTATCAACAATTTACCTTCCACCACTATGTAGTACAGGTTCGCATCCGCTTCACTCTTCGTGAAGCCCAACTCCTTGAAGTAGTTTTCTATCCTGATGTACCAAGCACGAGGTGCTTGCTTCAGCCCATACAATGCTCTCTTGAGCCGGCACACATGTGACTCATGGGTGAAGGTTTCAAAACAATCAAGATGCTCTATGTACACCTCTTCTTCAATAGTGCCATTAAGGAAGGTTTTCTTTACATCAATCTGATGTATCTTCCAAACCATTTATGCTAATAGTGCCAACATAGATATGATCGACAGGTACCTTGCAACACAAGAAAAGGTCTCATTATAGTCAATCCCCTCTACCTGTGAAAAGCCATGAGCCACAAATCTAGCCTTATGCTTCTACACACTACCATATGTAGCTTTATTTACCTTGTAAAGCCAACGGGAGCTCACCACATACTTATCTTTCGGTCCTAGGACCACATCGCAAACATTTTTACAAACTATGGAGTCATAATCCTCCACCATGGCATCAACCCAAATCGGCAACTGCACTACTTCCTCAAAGGAAGATGGCCCTGTCACAACACATCCACTCATAAGAGCCATGTATCCAGTGTACTTGCCAGGTGACCTCCTCTGTCTGCGATGTGAAGTGGGTTCTCCCATATTCTCTCTAGCATCCAACAATAATCTATCTACCTCTCTGGTGTGCTTTCTCCCATCTCTGGAAGACCCTGCCTTAGTGGATGTCTCCACTCCCGAATCCTCTGCATGTGGCTGCTCCACATCAATCTGAGGCTCCTCAACCTTAGGATCTAAAAGCTTCTCAACTGAATGTAGTTAAAGCTCCCTCTCAAGGGAAACATGCATGGCCTTCTGCTCATCGAATCTGACATCTCTGCGAACTACTGTCATCCTGTTGGTCGGCAAGTACACCTGATAGTTGTGAGGTGTATCAGTGTACCCCACAAATATCCCCAACTTTGTTGTCAGCTCAAGCTTCTTCCATGCATCTTTGGTCACATGGTAATATATCAATGACCAAAAAATCCTGAAGTGACCAACCTCTAGCCTCTTACCGAAATAAGCCTCCTCTAGTGTCTTCATCCCAAGTATCTAATGTGGGGTACGATTATGAACATAAATCGTCTTGTTGCATGCCTCATCCCACAAGTGTAGTGGGATACCTTGATCATGCAACATCATCGTCGCTACCACTACTATTCTTTTGTTCTTCCTCTCGGCCACCCCATTCTATTGAGGGTTATGAGGTGTTGTAGACTCCTGTTTAATCCTTTCCACTGCACAAAAGTTCTTACAATCGTTTGAAACATACTCACCACCGCTATCACTCCGTAGAGATTTAACCTTCTTTCCCGACTCTTTCTCCACCAATTATTTAAACTCACAAAACTTTGTGAAGGTTTGATCCTTTTTCTGCATGAAAAATATCTAGCATTTTCAAGAAAAGTCATAAACAAATATAACATAATACATGTGTTTGTCTATGGATGTTGTCGAGAATAGTCCACACACATCTGAATGGAATTGGTCTAGAATAGCCTCTGCTCAATTGTCTTTGTTGTGAAAGGAGGAATTGGTGTATTTTCCCAAATTACATCCCTTAAATGTATCAAATTGCTCAAGCGTACCTTTGGGAAGACCAGTAGAGATCTGTTGCAATATCTTCAAAGCCCCATGATGTAAGTGTCCCAATCACCTATGCCACAACTTGCCAACATCTCGGCTCTACACCCTTTCTTCTTTTGTGCTTAAAGCATCACACTTTTCTACATCTAGCTTATAGATATTCTTCACGCGAATCCCTATCTTCTTTACTTGACCCTTGGCTATGTGTCGAAGGAACACCTTTCCTTTCAAGAATATCACATCATAGCCTCTATTCTCAAGCATGGAAATGGATACCAAGTTCTTCTTCAACCCAGGAACATACATAACATTCTTCAGGGATAGTGGCACCCCATGCTCCCTCTGAAAAGTAATCGTGCCCAATCCAATAACATTATACTTCCCATCATGACCCATCTCGATATGCATCTGGAGATCTTTCTCCTCTAGGTCATTGAATAACTCTTTATCTCCAGTCATGTGGAATGAAGCTCCACTGTCTAAGTACCATTCACTTCCCATCTTTAATGACACCATGCATGCAATGAGGGAAAAGTCCAATTCGAATTAAGAGGCCAAAGCCTCACCTGACGCTCCTCTTGAGGACTTCTTCTTGGACTTCTTGGGAGGAAAATTTGTAGCAAAATGGCCCAACACATGACAATGAAAGAACTTAACTTTCATCATGTCTTTCTTCTTACCTCCATGATAAGAATCTGATTTGGAATGGGAAGCTTTCCCTTTCCCCTTCTTCACCTTAATCGCTAAGGCATAGTTCTCTTCATTAATAATCTTTGATGAAGTGCCATCCCTAGTGTTCCTCTTGATCTCCTCCTGCATCAAATCTGACCACAAGCGTTCCCAATCCGGTAGCTTCTCTCGACCATTCACAAAGTCCTAATAACTATGCCAACTCTTTGGGAATCCTAGAAGAGCAAGGCTCACCATATCATCCTTGGAAATCGTGATTCCAACACTTCCAAGTTTATCACGACATTGAGTGAACTTGGTCAAGTATTTTGGAATAGTCTCGCCTTTCTCCAATTTGATTTTTTGAAGTTTTTCCTTCAGTGCCAATTTCCTTTGGTCACTGTTGTTCTGATACAAATCTGTCAATGTTTTCAACATAGCATGCATAGTTTCCTTGTCATGGAGACTCGAGACAATGTGGTCTCGAACTCCCTCAAGGATTATCCGCCTCGCCTTAACCACACACTTCCTCCATTCAGCCAAATTTTGTGCATCTGATATTGCTGGCATAGGAATTTCTTGATCAATGAATTCCTTACAAACTCCATTCTATCTCTCCAAGCTATAAAATTTGAGTTGCCTTCCAAGGGATACTCGAGCCACAAATCGTAGAACACCATCTACCGACCCTGAAGTAGATATTTCAAATTTGAATTTACTTGTAACCCAAAACTCAAAACTTCAAAATATCCTCTAGTATACTTTTCTCACCTCCGATACCATGTAGAAAATCCTATAGATTCACAAGCTCCTGCAATTTACTAAAGAACAAGACAAGAATATACTTCTACTTTTAAACAGTGGAAGCCAATAATTCGATGAAAATAATATGAACAAGAAGAAGACAAATCAATGGCACATAACACAATAAGTTTTCTTGGGGAAAGCCACTTCTCAAAACCCTGCCTATTTGTATTGCATTAAATCAGAAATATGAGTGAATATACAAAGCTTGTTCACACAAGAACAATTCCACACAAGTATGCTATACTCTCTACCTCACAAGCCTCCTATTAGCTAACACTTAGCCAATTTCCACTGCTTGCCAAGCCTCTATTTCCTTGCGTAATTCCTAGGATGAATAGCCCTATTTAAAGGGAACTCATGCTTCCAAAAATGTGCAATCCAAACATAGGATCAATCTCTGATGCATGCATGATATTTACGCTCCAGTCAATAATACAACTGACATTACATTGTCCCTGCACTCTATTCTCAACTGGGTCTTTCTTTGAACTGACACGCATGAGTTTCTCATGAGGGAATCTTTAGTTAACTGGAGTAACACTTATGGATGCACCAGTGCAGCAACTGATTGTTAGTCCTCTATTAGTTCCACAAACAGTTAGAACTTATTTAACTAACCATAACTCAATAAACTGAGTTAATCTAATTACAACTCAAATAAACTCATCCTGGACCCCTAAAACATAGGGAGAACATATACATGACTACATAAATACTTCCAACTTGAAATTCCTAAGATGATTAAGTTAATTGAACTTAATTAATTGTTTACAAGTTTCTATGAGAATACAATTCGATTTTAATTCATAGTTTAATTCAAGGAAAAATTAAATTGAAATTTCTTGTTGCCATTTCTCAACATTGACATGGCACTCAAAGTAATGCAATTTCTTTAGCGTAGCAATGATGACCTTGTGTTCTTCCTTTCTGGCCCTATCGTAAGCTTCTAGGCGATCCAGAACAGACTAGAGCAAGTCACGACAGGCATCTGAGCGACTTTGCCTGCCAGCAACACCTACACGCCTTGGTCAACGATTCTGACCCTGCACACCTGCTTCATCCCCACACACCACTCTACCTTTTTTTCCACCACCATGCACTACTCCCGCACCACCTCTGCCACCATGGGCTCCCAATGCTGTACAAATCACACCCCGCGTAACTCAACCACCCTCCTTTGGATTCTCAGCAACCCAGCCCTCCAACGCCACCTTCGACTCATTGTTACATCCACCCTGGTTGGTCGAAGCTCCCCTCCTCTTGTGCTAGGAGTGGGAAATACACAGAAAAGGTCGCATGATGAGCACCCATAGATACACCTCTAAAATAGGACCAACAATGAATAGCAACACCTCCCGATAAGTCGTGAACTATAGTGGGGTAATATTTAGCCCCAAATTATCCAACAAATGCCTACTCCTTAGACCTGACCACCACCACTCTCCAATCCAGAGAGTTACAAGCAAACCCATAGATAAGAAATGTGCTAACCCGACTGAGACCTTTACCTCTCCTCTACTAGGGGAAGCACCTGGGAACAAAGACGTAGACATAAGGACTTGACAGAAGAGCACAAATACACAAGATGTGAATGCAATCCAATTGCCAGCCACAACTGTTTCCTCAAGACCGCCCTTCCACCACCGAGCCCAATTGTTGCTCACCCAGTAATGGGTCTCAGGAATCCGGGGAAAAACCACTGAGAGAGGAAGACCCAAAATATATCCGACAGATAGGAGACTCAGACACCCTCCCAAAAAAAGTTAACACTTAGGTAGAAAGAGAGAAAGCGGCACAGGAGTAGGCATTCAGTTCGACCAAATTACCATTCATAATTCTCTTAAGCCACTGACAATAGAGAGAAACTAGGTTATGGGAGAAGAACTTAACGCTTTTGTGAACCGTTCACCATGGAGGAGGCAAAGAAAGCGAAATATCCACCACTCCTAGACTAACCAAGGGTTGAAGAAACCAGACATATTAATAGTGTTTTGACCACAAGCTTCCAACCACCACACTACCACAACAATATAGCATTCCTAAACCCCAACGAGCGTCATAAACCCACTTACCTCTCCAACACAGAATCCCCAAGAGAATGAATGAGACTTCACACACAACACCATTAAACTCTTTGTATCTAATGCGTAATGGGAGGACAAGGTATCTATCCTCCTTCCCATCCACCGAATGTACACATTCATTATACACACATCTAGTAGGCCTCGATGTTCATCACCCCCATCGGAGAATATATATAAGAGTTTGAAATAAATAATTTAACTATATTTAGAAACTGTTTTTTTCCCAAGGAAAAATCGTAACTTTTCATTAATTTGAAAAATTTCATGTGGTAGATGCCCATGGCATATGCAATCTGTTGGTCATATCCTTCAAGTAAATATCAAAAAACTGATGGTCATATCCATACAAAAATATATAGTTTTGTACATAATTTACCATGTCGGGTATATTGATAAGTCCAAAAGTAAGAAATAATAGATACAATACATCAACAAGTAGCTGTTATAAACACTACTAAAAATTGCAAGATAATTTAGGGCCTGACTATCCTCTGATATCCCCTATCAATATAGGGATGATGATAGTACTTGTAGTGATCATCTCCAAGCTGCTCCTGTATTAACCATAGGCCTTTGGGATGTGATGAGATGCCTTGGAAAGGTGGTCAACAATCAAGTTATGTTCCCTGTAAATATGATGACATGAAACAGAATTAAATTGTGCTTTTAAGACCATGATTTCATCTAGTATGTTCCTGAGAGAGTGCACATGACATGTAGAAATGTTATTGAACCAATTGATGATGATTTTTGAGTCACCAAAAATCTGAATATGATTGCATGCATGAGCCAATGCAAAGTGTAGAAGATGTCTGAGGGATATCAGTTCTGCAAAATTGTTTGTTCCCAATCCTAACTGCATTTGTATTTTGAAATGGTGGTTTTAAATTATATGAAGTAAGATTCCCCCACCACATCCCTGTGCTTGTGCTGCACCATCAAAAAAGGCCCAAGGAATAGAACGATCAATGGTTTCAAGTAAGACAACACGACCCACAGGTGTATGATCATCTTCAGGTATTTCATGATATGCAACAATGATTTTTGCAATGGTGGACGGCCATCGAGCCATTTTGTCTTTGAAAATGATCCCGTTCCTTGTCAACCAAATAGACCAGCATATAAGTAGTGGTAGATAGTGTACTTTTGTATTCTGGTTTGCAGCTCGCCAAATATCCCAAGCAACTATTACATTATGTCCATGCCATTTGATAGTTAGAGATAGAGCAGCAAGGAATTGATTCCAAATATGATTTACTGTCGAGAAAGATAGGAATAGGTGGTCATTTGTTTCCTCTGCCTACTGATAGAGCACACACCAGGTAGGGCTGAAGAATGATCGATGCATTAAGTTGTGTCCAGTAGGTGTCTTGTTTCGAATAACATTCCACATGAAGAGCTTCGTTCTCGGAGGCGCTTTGAGCTTCCATATCTTTCCCCACCAATCCAAGAGAACAAGTGGTCTATGCACAATGTGAATAATGGGATAGCCCACCTTCGGGGAGTATGTGCCATGTTATACAGGGGTCCATATGATTTCATCAACCCCCTCTTTTATACGGACATGAGATTCAGTCAGAGCAGCGATATAACCTTCCCAGTCATGCTGCCAATGCACGGGGATGCCTAATTGCTCCACTGATAACCATGCTTGAGTAAAGATAGAGCTATTCTCCAGATCAACAATATGAGAAATTACATTAATGTTCCTGTTATTGAGAAAATGAATAAGGTCTGGAGGTAATCGAAACATATTCCCACAACCCGACTAGGGGTCTAAGCCAATGCAAACGGATGAGCCTTCATTGATTCTCCATGCTAGTCCATTTCTGATAGTAGGCAAAGTGTGTAGAATCACTCGCCAGACCATGGATATCCCAAGTCATTGCCAAGTCAGAAAATGAATCCAATCCATAATTTGATGAGGCCAGATATATTTATAATAGATAACATCTTACCAAAGACTATGAGAGGTGAGGATAATCCAACCCATCTTAGCAACAAGTTCTTGTGCGAAGGAGGATAAGTCCTTCAGACCCCAACCACCCCATTTCTTTGGTATAGAAATATGTTTCCATCCCACCCAGGCAAAAGGTTTACCCTCCTTATAGCCATTCCAAAGGAATCTGCAGCATATCCTTTGTATCCGGGATAGGATTCCTTTAGGAATCCAAGCCAGAGACATCCAGTAAATAGGTGTAGCCTCCAAGACCAATTTAATAAGCACTAATTGACCCGCCCTGGAGAGGAATCTGTGGTTCCAATTGAGTAATTGTTTTTCGATCTTGACCACAAGCCAAATCCAATCAGTAATCTTGTAGCAATGTGGCTTGATCCAAAAGCCCAGATATTTGAGCCCATCCTCCAGGTGATGGCTCTAAAAAGGAAATTTTTGCAGTGCAACCCGTGCCTCATGTGGAGTACATTCTGATAGAGTAATAGTGGATTTCAAATGGTTTTCTTCCATACCCATGGCCTTAGCGAAGAGTAGAAGTATATCGAAAAAGGTGGAAGTATCCCGTAAACCTCCATTAAGGAAGATGAGCACATCATCTACGAAGAGTAGATGAGTGAGTATACACTGATCAGATATTTTGAGTCCCTGTAATCACCCATCCTGCTTGGCAGAAGCAATGAGCCTACTAAGGCCTTCCATAACAATCAGAAAGAGAAGGGAGAATGGAAAACCTTGTTATATATATATATAGAGAGATAGATATATATGGATATGAAAATATTAATTTATAAATTAAAAAATACTTGTAGTTTTATTTGTGTTAATTATTTTAAAAGAATACAATTTAAAAAAAAATGATGAAAAATAAATTAATTCTTAAATTATTTATCATATAATTAAATTTCTAATTCCATAGACCCTTCCAGGAACTTCTTCTTTCTTGCATTGATCTTATGATAAGGAATTTTTGGGACATTTATGGAACAAATTGTTAATTCTATAGACCTTTCGAGGAATTTTTATTTCTTGCATTGATCTTATGATAAATAAGTTTTAGGACATTTATGGAACAAATTGTTAATTCCACAAGCCCTTCGAGGAACTTTTTCTTTCTTGCATTGATCTTATGATATGCACCCCACCCATCGATTTTCATGCAGAAAATGTATTATTGTACATTGTGCTCATCCATGGTTTTTTTTGTTATTTACTAAAATGATCTTAATTATCTAACATGCTTCTAAAATTTTAATTAAAAATAGGAGATTATTGCGACTCTGTTGGGGTTTACTATTTTAAAGATTTATTATTATTATTTTATTATTTTAGCAAAGAATAAGATTAGTTTAACTTAGTATTTTCTATGATATTTTTTATAGGGTTAGAAATTGTATTTATTTTATTTAAATATATTTGAGAAAAACCTATTTTGAAATTATTTATTATATCTTATTAAATTTAGTTAAAATGATGATGTTGTTATATATATAAAGATAAGTCGTTTTTATTTTCAATATTTATATAAATAATTTAGCGTGGAGTTTTAGGTAAATGTTTTTGGAAGAGAGAGGGGGATCAAAAAACTTATTTTGTCAAGCTTGGGTTAGAGAGATCTAGCCAAAGAGGGACCAACACACCTACATTTTGATGCTTTCCTTAGAGAGAGAGAGAAAGAGAGAGGGAGGTAAAAAAGAGGGAGAATACAACAACAAAGAGAAGTTGGGGGTAGCAGGGGGGGCATTGAAAAAGAATACATGATAGAAAGAGGTCTTGGGGAAGAGAGGAAAGGAGTAGAGAAGAGGAGGGAATACGGGAGAGAGAGACTGGGAGTAACAGATAGATAAGGAGAGAAGAAGTGGGATGGATGAAGGGACACATAGAGATGTGGAGTAGGATGGAAGGAGAGAAAGGAAAGGAGGGATGGATAATGAGCGGGAGAGATGAGAGAGGGAGTGAGGAAGAGGGAGAGAGAACCAAATGGATTAAAGAGAGAGAAAGGGTGGAAGAGGGGGTGGGGGGGAGAAGGGTGAAGGGGAGAGAGAGACAAACCAAGAGAGAGAAGGAGAGGGAGGGAGAGGGAGAGAGAGTAGAGGGAGAGGAGGATAAGGAGAAGGAGAGGGAGGGAGAGGGAGGAAGATGGAGAGAGAGTAGAGGGAGAGGAGGATAAGGAGAAGGATAGGGAGGGAGGGAGAGAGAGGGGATGCAGAGAGAGAATGAGAGAGAGAGGGAGAGAGGGGACATGTGGGGCCAATATAGGGAGAGGGAGAGGGGGAGAGTGATCTGAAAATGGGGCACTTAGGCTTCTTGTCTAACTTGCAAGAAGCTCTCCCACTTCCAAAGCTTTAAATTTTCCCAAGTCTTATTGATTAACCAATGTGGAATTAAGAAATACTTGAAAATATAGGCATATGCTTGTATTTATTGTTAGTTGTTTATGTGCTTTAAAACCTGTTGTGTATGCTCATATTTAAATGTGCTTGAACATATATATAAATGCATATAACAGTCAATAAAGCAGTAGAGATAATGCAGCAATAAAGCAGACACATGAGCAGCAATATTAATTAGGATTTCACCCACAACTCTTGGGCTACATCTCCATGAGCTCTAGTCAACTCAACTAGGCTCTCTGGGATTATGGTATAAGTCCTTTTTACAAGCTCTTGGCTCAACTCTTGTTGTTTTTACACTGAAACGGTGGTTTCAGATACCATTTAATCCCCTAGCACTTGAAGCTCTGGCTCTTGGCTCTAGCTCTTTTGCTCTTGGTTCTGGCTATTGGCTCTGACTCTGGCTCTTTGCCTTTGGTTCTTGCCCTTGGCTCTAACTCTAGCTCTTGGCTTTGACTCTGCTACTACTAATTTTAGCATTCAGCTACAAAAAACAACTCAGCCACCATCAACAACTCAAGAGCCCTCTATCTTTGACATTCATGGCTTTTAAGCCAAAACGGCGTTGTTGATTCATTTCGCTCTCGGGCTCTTTGTCTCCCTGTTTTGGTCCGCTCAAATCCCTTCTTTGAGCGTTAGCAATCATTGCTAAATGCCCTCGAGGAGTAATGCCACCTATTCCACAACGGCAGGAGCCACCAGCGCTTTGAATCCTTCAGAAACAGTCGCTCTGGGTTTACACAGAGAATGTTGTAAACATGGGAAAGTCCACAGAAAACATAGTTCTGGACTTCAAAGTTTCATAACTACGCCTTATTTTCCTATCGGGTCTGCTCGTAAGTCGCCATCGCATGTCGCAATGCCTACTCCATGGTTTTCCCCTTTGTATTTAAAAATTCACTAAAACGTGGAAAAATCTCACTTATCAAACTTGAATTTATATGCAATAATGTTAATAAACCCTTTTGGGTCCGTAATATCACATCAGGGATTTATCCCTTTGTATTTCATTTAATAAATGAATTACGCAATTACAAAGGAAATTGATGTTTTTCGGATTTAAAAATATATAGAATATAGTCTATATTTACATCGGGTCCGGCCATTGCCAATATCGATTCGTCAATCCGATCATCAGTGATCGTCATATCGCACCGCATATATACATAGGCCCCGCTCCATTGTGTTCATCGATTGCGATCTGCTGATATCGACGATCACGGTATTGCATCGGCCCGGTTCCATTGCGTTATGCCTCTGATTGCCTCTGCCTGTCACCATCGATTGCGATTATCGATCGAATCTGGACCGTTGATCGGCCAAATCCAACGGCCCTTGTTCACTGTTGACTTAAGCCTCCGATATGCCTCATTTCTGCCATTTCTTCATATTTTTAAGGCCTGATAGTGTAATCTAATATCCTTAATACTTCCCCTTTTTCGGTGGTTTTTCCCTTTTGGGAGGTTTGGAAGACTTAGAGGGTTTTTAGACCCATTATTCAAGGGATTTTGCCTCTTTTTCCTTTGAAAAAGGGCAACTTCATTTTATGATAGCTTCCGCATCTGAAGTTCGTTTTCACCCATTCAAGTTGTGTTGGATTCAGAATGACGGGATCACTACAATGAGACTATTTCTGACAGCAGCCTACAACTTTAATTTTTCTCTAATTTACAAAGTATTTGTGCCATTTGGCACCTTTTAGCTCTTACATGAAGTCTTTTAGATTTAGAGGTTTATCCAGGATCCATTTTTGGATCACGCCTTCCCACTAAAATACTTTTGGTCTCCAAAAGACTGATATTGATATGAACAGTAAATGAGAGTGACTCACCCTCTTCTTTCAGCCTCCCTACACTTGCCTTTGCATTGTGCCTCTGAGCCAAAGTTTCTGACCACTTCCCTTCTTGGATGGGCTGGTCTTCCTAGGAAGAACTGTCTTCCTCCTTGCCTTCCTGCAGAACTTTTGCTATACTGGTCATAGAAGGTGGCTTGAACTTCTTTGCCTTGATCATTGATCCAAGGTGGCTCAAACAAATGTGAAGTACATCTGCTCCACAAACTTTCATTTGTACCTATTTGACAAGCTGCCAACAACAACTGTTAACAACAACAAGCATACAGGCAACAACTGGATGGACTAAACTCCTGCTTCAACAAAAGAAATAGATTTCACATCTTGTGAACACCTCCATGTCTTACATCTGCATACAAATGATGGACTAGATAACAAGCCCACAAAACATGCCTTTAAACAATGACCCTTCAAGTCAAGCATGTAGAAAAAGACCATTAGGACTCTTTTTCAAAAGATGAAACTTTCATCATTGTCACCATTTGGAGACCAAGTTAACTTATTCCAAGTCAACATGGCATCACATGCATGTCAAAGCAATCAACCCTGCAAGTTAATTACAAAACAAGGAAATCATCAACATCCCTGTGTTCATGCATTTCATCCTTCAACTTTCGCTTAAGCACACTATACTTTCGAAGCTGAAATAAAATATAATGTAGATGGATCAATAGACATGCAATCTTAATCGGATAAGAACTCTAATTGTTCCTTACCAATCCCTTTCAAAGGTACTACCTTTGTCTGCACATCAGCATCATCATGTGAATCATTTTGAGACACATCATTCATGGAATCTTCATTTCCATTTCTGCCATCTTCTCTTTCCACTTTCTTCAGCTTTGGTGGAAGCATTGTTGGATTCAGTGTCCAACATTTTGCAGCAAGATGTCCTTGCTTATGGCAGTAAGTGCACTGCATGTGCATCCTCTTGATAGCATGATTTGCCTTGTCCAATGGACCTTTGGCTACTTGCTTCTTTTCCTTCAAAAGTTTCCTGTATGTGGCCATTCTCTTCCAACATCTAGAAACATCATGGTTATCCAAACCACAAAAGGAACATGCAACTCTTTCCCCATACTTATGTGGAAATTGATCATGCTTTGCAAAACCAAAAGGAATATGATTAGAACCAGATTTATACCTGCGTCTTTCACCTTTATTGCCTTCATGAGGAGGTGAAGCAAATGAAGAAGTGGCTCCCTTTGGAACACCATCAATCTCTTCAAGGCTGTTAGAGTCTCCCCAACTCCCTGGTTCAAGTGTTGCTTCTGAACACCTGCATCCTGCAATTGATGTTTCAAACTATTTTATTCCTCTTGAATACAACCTTCACACTTCTGAGGTAGAGGACATGAACTGAGACTCCTTCTTGGAGTTGTTTCAATGGCCTTCATGGCAGCTTTGGAACACTTTCCATAAGACTGCCCATAGCCAAGACCCAAATACTTGGGCCTTTCCTCAATCATTATTGGTTCAACAATACCTTGTGCATGCTTTTGCAAGCCCTTTCCTTCATAGCCCATCTTGGACATTAGCTTGGAGCCTATGCCTTTAGTATGTTTTTCAAAAGAACCAATACAAGCATTCTCAGAATAATTTGAAGAAAAACTGGAATGGCTTACCTCTTCTTCAAGCTGATACTTGACTAAGGCTTCTTGGGCAACAAAGAGTTGTGTTTCCAACTCGTGCATCCTCTTCAGGTTCATATTTGCAATATGAAGTTGCCTCTCCATTTCCTACAGTTTTTCAGCAAGCAACTGCTGCTCTTCCTTCATGGAATTCAACTATTCTCTAAGTATGCTACTCTTCCTTCCATCCTCATACATTTCTCTCACCATATCCATCATGGTGGAAAATTCTTTCTTCATGTCTTCATCAAAGAATCTTGTGAAGCAAGCAGAATTTGAGGACCCACTTGTAGAAGTTGTCATTTTGCTAATGAATAAAGAACTTCAAACAAGAATAACAAAAAGCTTTATTCAAGCAACCTTTTGCAACAAAACTCTTGTGCTCCAAAGATTGCCTTGAGGTCCTTTGGGATAGAAGAATGCCTTCAGCCCTTTTCCTTCTTGTCCTTCCTGGACTGAGCTATCAATAGCTTTCCCTTCACCTCTGCAAACTTAGAAAATAGTCAGTCTACAAAATAAACATACAATCAGCCTCTTGTTGTTCAAACACCTTTCAGACAAGCAATCTTTGCTCTGCCAATCAATCATTCTGATATAACCTTCCTTGAAGGTGGGGTTAACCAATCTTAAGCTCTGATACCACCTGATCTGAAAATGGGGCACTTAGACTTCTTGTCTAACTTACAAGAAGCTCTCCCACTTCCAAAGCTTTAAATTTTCCCAAGTCTTATTGATTAACCAATGCGGAATTAAGAAATGCTTGAAAATATAGGCATATGCTTGTATTTATTAGTGGCTGTTTGTGTGCTTTAAAACCTATTGTGTATGCTGATATTTAAATGTGCTTGAACATATATATAAATGCATATAACAGTGAATAAAGTAGTAGAGATAATGCAGCAATAAAGCAGACACATGAGCAACAATATTAATTAGGATTTCACCCACAACTCTTGGGCTACATCTCTGTGAGCTCTAGTCAACTCAACTATGCTCTCTGGGATTATGGTATAAGTCCTTTTTACAAGCTCTTGGCTCAAATCCTACTGTATTTACACTGAAACAGTGGGTTCAAACACCATTTAATCCCCTGGTGCTTGAAGCTCTGGCTCTTGGCTCTGACTCTTGGCTCTGGCTCTTTGGCTCTTGGTTCTGGATCTTGGCTCTAACTCTGGCTCTTTGGCTCTAGTTCTAGCTCTTGGCTCTGACTCTGGCTCTTTGGCTCTAACTCTTGGCTCTGACTCTGGCTCTTTGGCTTTGGCTCTTGGCTCTAGCTCTTGGCTCTTGGTTCTAGCTCTTGGCTCCTACTCTGCTACTACTACTTTTAGCATTCAGCTACAAACAACAACTCAGCCACCGTCAACAACTCAGCAGTCCTCTATCTTTGACATTCATGGCTTTTAAGCCAAAATGGCATTATTGATTCATTTCCCTTCAAGCTCTTCATCTCCCTATTTTGGTCCGCTCGAATCCCTTCTTTGAGCATTAGCAATCATTACTAAACGCCCTCAGGGATTAATGCCACCTATTGCACAACAGAAGGAGCCACCGGTGCTTTGGATCCTTCAGAAATAGTTGCTATGGGTTTACACAGAAAGCGCTATAAAACAAGGGAAATTCTGCAGAAAACACAGTTCTGGACTTCAAAGTTTCATAACTGCGCCTTATTTTCCTATCGGTTCGCTCGTAAGTTGCCATCGCATGTCACAATGCCTGCTCCATGGTTTTCCCCTTTGTATTTAAAAATACACTAAAACATGGAAAAATCCCGCTTATCATACTTGAATTTATATGAAACAATGTTAATAAATCCTTTTGGGACCATAATATCGCATCAGGGCTTTATCCCTTTGTATTTCGTTTAATAAACGAATTACGCAATTACAAAGGAAATTGATGTTTTTCGGATTTAAATATATATAGAATATAGTCTATATTTTCATTGGGTCCAGCCATTGCCGATACCAATTCGTCGATCTGATCATCGGCGATCAGCATATCGCACCGCATATACATAGGCCCCGCTCCATTGTGTTCACCGATAGCGATCCGCCGATATCGGCGATCACGATATCGCATCGACCCGGTTCCATCGCGTTATGCCTCCGACTGCCTCCAGCTGTCACCACTGAATGCAATTTCCGATCGGATCTGGACTGTTGATCGACCAGATCCGATGGCCCCTATTCATTGTTGACTTAAGCCTCCGATATGCCTCATTTTCACCATTTATTCATATTTTTAACGCCCGGGAGTGTGCGAAGGAGAGAGAGAGGAGGTGCAAAGGGAGAGGGAGAGAAGGAGAATTGGTGGAGGGAGAGTCAAGGTGGGAGAGAGTGAGAGAGGGAGAGGGAGGTAGGGGGACATAGAGGTATGGAGAGAGGAACAGAGGGGGGTGAGAGAGTGAGTGAGGGAGGGATGGAGAGAGAGAGGGGGGGGAGTGTAGGCAGAAGGAGAGGAGGAGAGAGGAAAAGAGAGAAAGAGGGAGATGTATGGGGTATAAGAGAGAGGGGGGTGAGGGGAGGGAGAGATGAAGGGAGAGAGGGGGGGGAGAGGGGGAGAGAGAGAAGGAGAGTGGGGGGAAAGAGAGGGATGTAGAAAGGAGACATATAGAGGGAGAGATGGTGGAGATAGAGGGACATAGGGAGAGAGAGGTACAGAGAGTGAGAGATAGGAGTGGGGAGAGAGGGAGAGAGGAAGTGAGGGATGTAGGAGGGACACATAGAGGGGGGAGAGATAGGGGAAGAGATGAGGCATAGGGGTGTGAGAGGGAGGGAGAGAAGGAGAGAGAGGGATGTAGGAGAGAGACATATAATGGGAGGGGGAGAGAGACAAAGAGAGGTATGTAAGAGGGAGACAAACAGTGAGAGAGAGTTTGTTGAGTCAGATAAGGAGAGAGAGTGAGAAAAGGAAAGACAAGAATGTTGGAGGGATACAAATAGTGGGGAAAAGAGAGAGAGGGATTTAGGATGGGGACATACAAGCAGAGAGACAGAAGAAGTGTTGAAGAATGTAACTAGGTTTGGTATTCATAATTTTATTTGAGTCATAATGAAATGTATTTATCAAAAGAAAGAAAAAATAATTTTTTTATTATTATTATTATCACTTATTAAAGCATGGGTTTCATGCTTGTGTTATCACATTTTATATAACCACCCTCCTCCCACATCTACCCAAGTAACCAGTCAAATGGGGTAAACATGCGACGAGAGGCTACTATGATATGATTCAACCTCCTACGTAACCTTAAGGAAATGAAATTGACAGAAACACAACACACAGACCTCCCTCAAGTGCTTCAAGACCCCAGGAGCTAATCTACCCCTCCAGGTGCCCAACCCCTGTGTTAACCTAGCATTTAGATTAATTAAACCCAAATTCGCTCCCATGACAAGGCATGCATGTGACTATAACCCTACAGTCGCCCTCACAAGCTTACCTGCCAACGACCAGAGATCCAATTTGACAGTACTATGCCAGCGACTCTAAGATTTGAGCCATTTTTTCTAGCCCAAATCCCAGATCACTGCTCAAAATTGAACCATCTCTTGAAATCAGTAAAATAACATGGAAATGATAGTACTAAATAAAATACTTCTTCAAGACTTTGAAATGATAGTACTAAATAAAATACTTCTTCAAGACTTTGACTTTTTTCATAATTCTCATAGAGATATAAGGAGAAATAACCTTTCATTAATGATGCAAAATCCAAACTCGGGATGGGACTTCCACGTTCCGCTTGACCGTAGAATGGTTGAGCTAGATCTCTCTTTAGTCATTCACCCCCATGCCATATTCCAAGCATGAATGTGGGATCTCGTAGAACACATAAATAAAAAATAATTCAGGGCTTCTAAAGGCCATCCACCTCAACCCATTAAATAATTATTCCACCTCACGGTCGGAAATCACAAAACCATCATCTAATCGGTCTCTATCCCAGCCATCCAGGGATCCAAAGCGTTTGTTCCAGCCAAGGGTCTAGGACTAGTAACTCAACCCATAATTGTCATTGGGCTCTAGAGTGTTTATCCAACCAAGGCTTCAGGTTTAGTAACTCAACCCACCAAGGGCTCCAGAGTGTTTGTCCAACCAAGGCTACAAGACTAGTAACTCAACCCAAGTTGTTACAGGGCTCTAGAGCATTTGTCCAACCAAGGCTCTAGGAACTAGTAACTCAACCCAAGCTAAGGAAACATGAGAACCAACCAGAAAACAAAGCAAATAAACCCACAACACCATGGTTATCCAGAAAATAGCAAGGCTAGGAAAATTCACTATCAATCTAGGAAATCCTCCATGTCAGTGACAGATCATGACCAAGAAACCACATGCATGTGAAATGCATGCCAAAACTAGTGAGGAAAACATACATGCAACTCGATACTTGCAAGAAAAACTCAATATAGGTTTTGATACCAATGCCCTCTTGCACTTTCCTACACTTCCTTTACCTTCTTGCTCCAAAACTCCAAGTACACCACACCCTCCAAGAGTGCTCCAAGAGAACTCTAAGTATCCAAGAGTATGAGAGAGGGAGATAATAATGAGAGAGCTCCAAAACTGAACTGATCAATTCTTCCCACTGATCCTCAGAAGCATTTTTATCAACAAGGCCTCTCTTTTCTTCATTTTCCATTATTTTCCTTCACTTTCCTCCTCAAATGCAACCTATGACCTTTCACCTCCCTTTTCTCCTAATTTCCATTATTTTCATAAATAATTATGCCAAAATTACATTTTTCCTTTTCCAGTTTCCTTAGCCATTGCCTTTTCCAGTTTCCTTAGAAATAATAAACCGACTCAACACCCATTAGGATGTTTCACCCACCATTCAGCTTGGAATACGTGTCCCATCATTGTGGCCTTATATATATTTTACATGGAGTTTTCACTAGGGTTGTTACAGAACCCTCCCCTTGGGGGAACTCCATCCTCAGTGTTCAATGACACCTATAAATAACAAGACTACTGAAAATAAAATATACTACCCATGGATCTTTATAATGCAACTTGTTGTAGTATTTACAATGGCCACTGCTAAAACATGAAAATCATATTGTTTAATGGAGCTTTATAACATATCTCATTACGGTATTTACAATAACTGCATATACACATACACAATTTCTTCAACCTACAAATAACCATACTATCTATGGAGCTTTATAAATCCATCTCGATACAATACTTACAATAATATATGCATATACACATTTTCTCAACCAACAAATAAAAAGATACGATGCCTACATCCGCAAGGGAATCCAGAGGTTGACACCTCCACCCTCAAGTAATATCAAGATTCACCTCCTTCCCAGGAAGTCCAGAACCCACTACCATAGTCAAACTACATTCAATGTCCAGTGCTAAAATCCTGCACCACTTGTCCTCTAAGTGAACAGTTACCGGCTCATTGTTTTAGGGTGCACTCCCGATGTGCATCTGATTCCATCTGGCCATGCTAATGACTAAAACAAATCCATCCTCGATCTTCCCTTCTCTTCTACACAATCCCTCAGGAAATTTGGTCAACCCCTTCCATGCAGTCACTCACCTTCCAAGTTCCCCTGGAACCCCCATCTAGAGTGGTCCATCCCTTGGCAAGGCTTCCTCACATCAAAAGATACAAAAACCAAGGCATATCCCTGCCTAAAACCATCATACTGGTCATAACATGCTCATGGAAATCAATGGACACTATTGGGTACCAGTGTCCAGCAATGACCCTACTCTTGAAGTACTTCACCAGCATATTGCTTCCTGTTTCAATTCCTTTGTTGCTACTACTAATTCTAACAGTTGATTTCAATCACCCAATAGGGCATTTCATGCATTCCTGTACGAAGAACATAACTTCCATTAGAATTAAAATAAATTGAATAAATTCACATCATACCTCATTGGTATCTTGTCAATAAGGTACATTTGCAATCATGTTCACTTCCCATCACAACAAGTCAAACTAGTGCATTTGACCAATCAACATGTATAAAAATATCACATAAGGTTAGCTCAAAACTTAACGTCAAAATCATAAATCACCTGTAACCACCATAAATCAAAATCATAGATCACATGTATTCATCATAGACCAGAATCATAGATCACATGTAATCATCATAGACCGGAATCATAAATCACATGCATAATAAAATTGAAATAATATTATGTCGATACTTATCCTTTAATCGATCCTTACTTCTACCTTTGTTCTTATTTCGTACACACACTGGATCGATTTCCACACCCAAAAAACACTCAGTTCCTTCTCCTCAACTAGGTGCACATATACGTAGTGTGCATCACACACATACGACCACACACGACATACAAACCCATGCAATACATGCACCTACACTTACATTCAACACATACACCTACACCCAATATATACAATACAATACATACGCCTACATCCAGTACATAACATAATACATACACCTACATGTGGCATACAACACAACACAATACATCTATACCTGATGTACAACACCACAGAATACATGCACCTACACAATGCACATACCTAGTACCACATGCCCTCAACACAACATGTAGGACATGCACACAATACCACATGTGCACCAGTAACATATGTACAACCTTTACATAGTACCACCTGTATGCCTCACCACCTGCATAACGTGTGCACAACATCACATGTACATGGCGCCACCTGCACAACGTGTACACGATGCTACATGTACACTACACCACTTGTACAAAGTGTACAATACCACATGTACATAGTACCACATGCACGACATGTACGTGACACCACATGTACACAATGCCAATGCACGACATGTACACAACACCACCTGCGCACAGGAAACTTGTACAACATGTACACATCACCACATGCACACCACACCATACGTACATAGAACCACATGTACAGCATGCACGCAATACCACATGTGCGTAGCATTGCATATCCAACATGTACATAGCATCATCTGTACACAGCACCACATATCCAACATGTGCAGAGCACCATATGCACACAACACCACATATCCATCATGCACATAGTACAATATGTACACAACACCATATATCCAACATGTACATAGCACCATCTATACCCAACATTGAATATGCAACATTCATACAACATTATATGTACTAACACCTTGTACATAATATTAAATAAACAACATGTACACACACTACATATGCACAATGCTTCATGCGCACAATCATCATGGATGCAACATGTACATAATTTATGACATATGCACAATAGTAATACCACACATCCGAAACCACACTACCTTTACCAAGAAACCTTTCTTCCAGCGTCTTATCCAAGCTTGTTCTAGCATGTCGTAGACCACACTGCTTTCATTTCGTTGATGTATCCCTTGGTATAACTTGTCCATAACATAGACATAATATAATCACATAATATGAACTCATAACCACATGACTACTTTTTCTAATTGATTCCTCATAAGACCAGGAACATTTTCATGTCATTTCCCTACATAGGCAATCATTCCTCCACAAGAATGATTCTTGATGACCCACTCAGACAGTGACATATATACATAGACATATACATATGTATACATAAACATTAGCATAAAACAATCATGATCCATGATGACCCTGTCAGATAACAACGTACATACATACACACATATATATGCATAACATACATACACCTACATGTTTACATATATAAACATCATCATAATCATGATCATAACATAATTACCAGATATCAAGGTCAAGGTTAAGATAAATTCCTTATTTGTGCATAGCATGCACAACATGCACGACGCCGAGAACAATAGCTCCAAACATAGCCAAGGCATCCAACACCAAAGATCCATATACTTTACCTTTTCTGGTTACCTTTCTCATGACTATCCTGCCATCATCCATTTACACCAATGGACCCAACCATTCAAATTGGATGTCATAGTCTTACCCTAGACTGCAATTACTCACGCACAGAGGTTCATTTGAATCTTACATTACCTTTCAAGTACCACACAGCTCTCCCGAGCTCCATCAACTTTCCTCATTCCCAAACAATTCCCAAGACTCAAAACATAAAAGGCAAGACAAGAAACAACTAACAAGAAAACCATGAAAGTCAATAACAATATGACAGCACAAAAAAGTGGAAATTCCTTGCATCATACATAAACAAAACCACGATCAAGCTCAACAATTCATCAAAGACCAAAATCATAAGACTGGAAATAGACATCATGAATCAATCCCCAATGAAAGCTCATCCTGAGCCTTCAAAATTTCATGGCAGTTTCCTTGCCATGCAATCCCCTGCATCATACTGCCATAAACACATAATTGTTAGTGTGTCTATAACATAACAATACACTAATTACCTTATCTTGTTATTCCAAGCACACTTCCTTGTAGGTAGACACATCTGTGCCATGTCTCAAGCGACTCCAATTCCCTTGATAGATCTACTTGTAACTATAAATTGGCTGATATATCTATCAAATAAATGTCCATGAATATAACACATATCCAGATAATGTCAGACAATATTAAGGTTAAGAATGCTTCTTGTACCAAAGCAATCATTCACTTGGAATTAGGGTTTTCAAACATAGCCAAAGGAATTCTTGCACAATTCCTTCCTTTTACCTTTTTACCATTTTACAATAGAGGCTTACTATGTGCTGCCCACATCACCCAAATGTTAGTTATGTAAACACGTCAACTATTACCTTGTCACGTTAATACTAAGCATGTTCCCTACAATTGTTTACACATGTCAATGACATGTTCCAAATATCAAGGAAATCATATCTATCAATTCAAAATCAACCTTTACCAAGACTAACAATCATGTCATAATCCATAGTAAACTCATAATCATTAGACACAAGGCTACAACTATCACCTATTATACTCAAGTACATATCAACTATCTCAACATACATGTGTTAGTACAATCATCTTAAAACAAGATCATTTGAACACATACTCATAGCATGCAATTAATCAAACATTCAACCAACTTGCAAACATACCACTTTAAATTAATCAACTAGATGACATAATCAAATAATCCAGCACTAGGTATACTACGTAAGAAACTCATACCTTAATGTACCTCAAGGGAGGCTATCTTGTATCCACAAGAAATCTAGTTAGAAAGATATAACTTTACAACATGCCAACTCAAACATAAATAAGATCACGATATCCATAACACTAACTAGCTAGAATGTTTTCATCATAAACTCATAAGCATTTATCGTTCATGCATAACAACCACGTGTGGAAAGTCATCACAAATATGTTGTCACATACCAGAATATCGTAACCATAACCATCTGCATAGTCCAATCCAATTTAGCATGATACATATAACATCGAGATATTAATGTTATAACCCTAATCATCAAGTTAACTAACATATAACAACAATCAGTTAACATATAACATGCTCATCAACAACATATGACCTAATCATCAAGCTAACTATCATATAACAACAATAAGTTAACCTATAGCATACTCATCAACAACATATAACATGATCATCAAGTTATATAACATAAAACAAAATAAAAATGCATACAACCATAGGTTACAATCATTCATGACACATGTTCATGTGACTATACTAATCAACTATCATCTATTATGTATGCAACCATACCATCAAAAACATGTACATAAACCTAATGTATATAAACCCAATGCATATGACAATCCTTAACTTCCATACCTGAATGCCAAATATACAATACATGTATGAGGATATACTCTTGTCTCGAGGTCCAATGTTGCAAATTCACTTTAATGATCTGTATCTCATGTTCTATCACAGTCAACACATTAGCATCATAACAACCAATAGCACCATGATGACCTAAATTTGCATACAATGACTTCACAAGGCATTTTTGACCTATTATTCATGCATAACTATAACAAGACTATACGTCCATAACAACTATATATAGACATATAACACATGAGTGCAAAACCATACTACACACCATTCTACCTAGAGTCCAGTCATCAATGCATCACCAATCAACTACACAAACCACGACCTCGTGCATGACAACAACAACCACATCACGTGCACTTGATAATATGTGAACATTGACATGCATAACAATACATAATCAACCATGCAAACACAAATACATACTCCATGATGACATCTTCAACCTTCACATGGTGATATCACTACAACCATGATCAACACCATGAAAATGGAAGAATCACATGGAATACATGCATAAGGGACACACATGCAATCAATATGAATGCATGACCAACACACAGCCCAAGGAGAATGCAACCACACTCTAATACCACTCCGTAACCACGCTCCTCCCACATCTACCCAAGAAACTGGCTAGTCAGAGTAAACATGCGATGAGAGGCTGCAAGGAGAAATAACCTTTCATTAATGATGCAAAATCCAAAACCGAGATTGGAATTCCACATTGCACCCAATCGTAGAATGGTTGAGCCAAATCTCTCTTCAGCCATTCTCCCTTGTGCCATATTCCAAGCATGAATGTGGGATCTCGTAGAGCACATCAATCAAAAACCATCCAGGGATTCCATAGGCCGTCCACCTCAACCCATTAAACAATTATTCCACCTCATGTTCAGACGTCACAAAACCATCATCGGATTGGTCTCTATCCCATCCATCCACGGCTCTAGATTGTTTGTTCCAACCAAGGCCCCAGGACTAGTAACTCAACCCACAGCTTCCGCTGGGCTCCAAAGTGTTTGTCCAACCAAGGCTCTAGGACTAGAAACTAAACCCACCAAGGGATCTAAATCATTTGTCCAACCAAGGAATTTGGACTAGTAACTAAACCCAAGTTGTTACAGGGCTCCAGAGCATTTTCCCAACCAAGGCTCCAGGAACTAGTATCGCAACCCAAGCTAAGGAAACATGAGAGCCAACCAGAAAACAAAACAAATAAACTCACAACACCATGGCTATCCAGAAAATGGAAAGGCTAGGAACCACTGTCAATCCAGGCAATCCTCCATGCTAGTGATAGATCATGACCAAGAAACCACATGCATGTGCCATGCATGCCAAAACTACTGAGGAAAAATACATGCAAATCAATACCTACAAGCAAAACTCGCTATAGCTTTTGATATCAATTCCCTCTTGTGCTTTCATTCTCTTCCTTTTCTTTCTTTCTCCAAGTATGCCACACCCTCCAAGAGTGCTACAAGAAAAATCTAAGTGTCCAAGAGTATGAGAGAGAGAGAGAGAGTAATGAGAGAGATCCAAAAATGAACTGATCAAGTCTTCCCACTGATCCCCAGAAGTATTTTTGTCAATGAGGCCTCTATTTTCTTCATTTTCCTCCTCACATGCAACCTGTGACCTTTCACCTCCCTTTTCTCCTAATTTCCATTATTTTCATAAATAATTGTGCCAAAATTCCATTTTGCCTTTCCAAAGCCTTAGCCATTGCCTTTGCCAATTTCCTTAGCCATAACAAACTGACTCAACACCCATTAGGATGTTTCCCTTGTTGAAGAATCTAGGGAAAACAAAAATTAGGGTGATTATTCTTCTCGTGATAACAATTTGTGAGGTATTTATACAATTAGTCTTGGCTTGATCTTCCATTCATTATTAGTGTGTGTGTGTTTACTTCATCAAACTTCTACCAAAAACAAAAGAGACAAGAACACAAATATTTGGCTTTTTTCCAGGGCCAAAACCTCTCCGTATTGGAGAGGAAAACCTGCACAAGATTCTTCTTATAGAGATTCCAAATGACGAATACCAAGACCATGACCCTTGATACATTATGCCTCTCCAAGACCAAGACATCAATCCTCTTGCTTGAACACTGCTGAGACCAGCATGATTGCTACACCATTAAAGCCATCACTAAGATCTTCATTACTGTCTCTTCATCATGTCACTGAGATCTCTTGTCTTCATTGAGATAATCATCATTACTGCTACCATACCACTATCATCACACTATTGTTGCATATTCACTTGTTATTCCTTTCGTTTGGGATCATCATTGATGTACATTCACATCAATACCATTGAAACAATGAGGTCACTGAGATATCAAAATCATACCCATATTTTGAAATTCGATTGGGATATTGTTGTTTAGTAGTTGAAGGAGTCATAGAATTGGATGGTCGCTTCTTAATAAAAACTCTAGCCCAGGGTTTCTTTTTTATACCCTAATGAAAAACCTCCCATAGAATATCTAATATATGGAGCTCTACAACTATCAACATCTTAACTAAACTATGGTGGTGCATATTGTGTTCGGGATCCTTTTTCTTACAAAGTCAGACATCTTCATCAAGATTTTTAGCAGGTAATGGGGCATGTTAAGTAGTTTCTTCCCTACAAGGTGCATTCAAATCCATATATTATAGTGATACACAAAGCTATATTTTCTTTCACATGTAAAAAACTTAATAACAATATAAACCACATCTTGTCAGAGTGGAAATATAGTTTTCCCAATGTATGCCCTTTCTTAAATATGGAAGTGCAGATGGTTCTTGTAAAAATAGTATCCAAAAGACCCTGTCAATTTTAAAAATCTTCAACCATGTTTCTCCTTCTTTGAAGAGTTTGGTAGCCTCTACAATCATTTGTTCACTTTCCATAATAGTAATTTTCTTCACCAAAGCTCTCATCCCGCTAAAGGTATTTGTGAATTCAAGTGAAATGGTCTTGTTGTGTCCCTGAAAGTGACCCAAAAATCAGTCTATCCCACATATAAAAACACCCCTCTAAACACAAACCCAACTAGAGTTAGAAGGAGGTGGTTACTCTTTTGACCTAGCTCCCATAGTACAATTATGGGAATGGGAGCTATAATTTTTTACCTTTTTTGGATTTTCTATAATTTCAAATAAAAAAATTGCATTGTGTTCATCTCATTGAAACAATTCCAGCAATATAAATTTTTCCTCATTCTAATTTTCGGATTTAAAGTTATGGCCCTTTGAATATTGGCTAATTACACTTCATCCTGTCATCATGACACCTAAGTGACACTTGACACACCCACGTGGTGGCCCACGTGGAAAATGACAAACCCGCCTAGAGTTCCACATGGCAACTAAGGCACCCATGTGGCAGCCCATGTGGTGGGCACAAACTGCGAGGAAGGTCAATGGAAGCCTCCTTTTATGATGCAATAGCTTAACAATA
The DNA here is from genome assembly GCA_031772625.1 of Pinus tabuliformis. Lineage (NCBI taxonomy): Eukaryota > Viridiplantae > Streptophyta > Pinopsida > Pinales > Pinaceae > Pinus > Pinus tabuliformis. The sequence continues at coordinate 920,637,718 of CM062816.1, forward strand.
AGCAGCTTGACCCCTAAGCTCTGACCTAGGTTGGGGAATCTCCCCACTTCCTGATGATACACTATTTAAAAAGGGGTCGGGCCCAACCCCCAACCTCTTGACCTAGGTTGAGTTCAGCCTAGATCCAACGAAAGTTTCACTACAAGGGGTCAGGCGGGTCTGACCCCCCAACCACCTTGACTCCTCTAACCTCCTGACTTGCAGTGTGGAGAGCCAAGTCAGACCATTAGAGGTTGGGCAGCAAAAACCACTAATGGTCACGTAAAAAATCCTACTGGAGGGCAAGCCTTCTAGGCTAACCTCGCGACCTCCGACCTAGGCAACCTACAAAACCAGATTTTTAATTTTAACTTAGATTTTTCTAGTTTTCCAGCGCTTTGAAAACGCTTCTATTTCATAACTTTTTTAGCCTTTCCAAAAATACTTCCAGCATTAGACGGTCAACAAATTGATAATAAATTTAAGGTTGGATGCAATAAACACTTAATCATAAGCATGATAGTAATTTTTATAGCATTTCAAATGCATTTCTACATAAAAATACAGAGAGTTATAACAACTCATAAGCAAAGTAGAAACTTGATTTCCTCTGTCTCAAAATCCCTATCATCTAAAAAAATAGGTGAATGTAACTAATAATCTCATGCATACTCAATTAAATTATAGGATTGACTACAATTAAAGGCATGAAAACTCCTTCCCTTCAATCATAAAGGAACCAAGTGTAATGCAACAAATCTTCCCATGCTTATACAATAGTAAAATATGCAATCAAACACATGATTTCAAATATTTCCACGCTATCTTTTAACATTGTTAGGAACTCATTTCTACTAGTTCAACCTAGCATCACCATAATGGATTAACCCTTGCATTCAAGATGTTGTGTCAGACCATGCATCTTATGCATTCATGCTTTAACATCCTCATATAGTTTGCAACGTATACAAAGTAACATGCACAACACTACAATCAAAACCAAGTTATTTCTATGCAACTATAAAGATTTCATGTTGATTATTTCATGAACATAACCACTTTACCTACCAATTATTCTAGCACCTTTACATAGTGACAAACAACACATTGGTCAATCACATATATAGTGATTTCATAAACAAATCCATCAACATACCATTTGAGACCAAAAATGTAAATAGGCACACACACACACACACACACACATTCTTGATTTTAGGAGTACATGGTGGATAATTATCTCAAATAAATGGGCAACTAAGTCTAGGACTATGATTTTGCGCCCAACCATAGACAACTACAGTCAATCTCATGTGTATTTGTCACCCCCAAACTAGATTCCAAAGATCAAGTGATATTTTTGCTTTAGGGATTAAACTCATCCATCAACTGAAGCAAGGAATCCAAATATTCAACCACCTCCACCCACCAGTTGAATTAATATCAATAAAAGCACACAAGGATTCTAGAGACTAGCATTCTCTACCCTTCAAAACACAACACTTTGATTCCATCCATGATAGGGCTTTGAGAACACACAATAAAATTAAAATACAATAAAAGGCTTCTAGAGATCCCCCAGGAATTCTCTAGGATCAATTCCTCCACCCCAACCCTTTGGGATTTCCTAAAAAACACCATCTCCACCCTCCAAGACACTAGGGACTCGAGAGGAAATTAATTCTTCACCCAGTGATTTCTTCTAGCTCCTTAGCCAACCAAAAACTTCATTCATTTATGTTGTTTAGCCTCCCTTCGAAATTTTAATTTTTTCCCTCTCTCTTGTTATATTTGTGTTCCTCTCTTTTCTTCTTTATTCTTCTTCTCCCTTTCCCTTATTGTTCCCATGTTTTTCAACAATTTGATTTTCCTCTTATTAACTTTTCAAATTCCCTTAACCTTTCAAATTCCTCATTTGAATTTTCTTCACATTAATCATATTTTCAACAAGTAATGACCCCATCCCTCTGGAATATTTGTCCCATTACTTATCCCATTATCCTTTCTTTTACAAATGTTTATATTACATACATAATATAGATTAATTGGGATTGTCACACCTCTTATTCAAAGGAACTCCACACCTCCAGTCTAATTTTGATTTCATGGACACTATTGGGCTCTTCCTAATTTATAGAACCACCCATAGCACTTTTCCTCAATATGAAACCCTTATCTCTACCTCTAGTTTCTTACCCTATAATTATAATGCTACTAATGAATTATGCACTAAACTGAATCCCTACAAAGCTCTTGGGATATTGAACCATAGCTTCGCATGCTACAAAATGATGCATATTAACTTCTCCACTATTTCATAGCCATTTTGACCAATAGTAGGTGACATTAGTTGAGTTGGATAATGGGTACCCCCGACAGCTAGGCTAATTTGAAAGTATAACATCCCTACATGAATATGTTTAAACTCAAAGGTTTATGGAACATAATTATATGTTCATGAGGGATATAGTGGGAGAAACATAGGTGAAATAATGGTTGGGGTGGCCAAAGAAATACATAAGGCTAGATAAGAAATATGTTTAGCCCTTAGGATGTATAATTGTAGGAGACTATTGGGTTAAGGTAATATAAAATAAGGAAGGGTCTTGATTATACAATAGGCCCATATATATATATAGAGAGAGAGATAAGGGGGAAGCAACCATGGATTCTCACCTCACCAAGAAGATCGCCGCAGCAAACCCTAATTCAAAGAAGGAGATAGTTGGAGCTTCTCAGTAGGAGCAGAAAAATCTAAAGGCCGAGTCAGTGATGACTGTTTCTGTTGAATATGGAGTGTCGAAGCAGATGCTAGCCAAACCTAATGAAGAAATAGTGGTACCTCACTCCAACATAGGGCTTTGGGTCGCGATCCAGTGGTTTGATGGAAAGATGAAGAAGAACGTGACACTGTAATCAAAGAATTGATAGACAACTCCTTTCACTACTTTACTTGGCACGATGAGTCTGATCATCGATTATTGCAGCATCATAGAACAATGGTATGTTCACAATTGGGCTCTGAGTGAAGTCAAGGGAATGCGATCTGTGAGAAATCATGGTCACAAACCTCAAAGTATCTTCCACTTATAGATTTTAGATCTTATTGAACCAATAACTCGTGGAGATTGGTCTGATCTGTTGGATTTGGGGAATTTCATGACTTGGAGTTATGAAGCATTTGATGTCAAGAAGGAACTCAATTCCATCATCTAGCAGTATTCTGGAAAAAATTCTTGGGTTCCCAATTTACACTCGAATCTACCAGTCGAGACCAATATGGGGACAGATCTAGGATGTTGTTGTAGCGGCTACAACCACCCTTCAAAATTTTTCCTTCGCTTTGTTTTGGAGCCTCCCTCCTCAAAATATTAGCAGCATGTCTTGCACTTCTTAGGTAGATGTGTTTCATTCAATTTTATCTTTCACTTTCCAGCTTGTGTTCGCTTACTTTCTTTGCTGACTAACCACAAGCTGACCCCATGACTTGGTTTACATATGGTTCTTGCACTATCTTGGGAAAGTACGGAATCCTGGAAGGCAATTAGCCTTGCTCTCAGGAATTGTGCAAAGTAGCCTAGCAGTCATCCCTCCTCTCCAAAAATGCGCAGAGCAGTCCGGCAGACAAACTTGCTCAGAAAAATTGCGCAGAACATCTAGACACTGAGCTTTGGCTCAAGAATTGTGCAGACCCATCTAGAAGCTTGTATTCAGCTGCGAAACTACACGGAGCATGAGAGGTAGTCAAAGCCACTCAGCCCAGGAATTGCACAGAAGAATCCCTTTAGTTTTTGTCCAATGCATGTGCCAAAAATTTGCCTGATTCCCTCCAGAACTGCGCAATCTTCCCATTCATGCATGGAATAATTTCCTAAAAAGAAAAAAAAAACAAAAAACAAAAAGCATCCCTAACAAATAGGGATAAATTTTTAGCACTGGGAGTTACACGCAAGTTGATTTTAGAAACTTCTCACCAAGTGTCGCTTTTTCTTATATTTGTGGCATGCATGTCATAAACCCTAAATCCTCTAAATCTATTTAAACGATGCCCCAGAGTCCATTCTACACATTCGATATTGGAGCTCTGGCATTCCCAAGGCATCTAGGAACCTTCTACATAGTCGGCACAACTTTTCCGGGTAAGTTTTGCTTTTCAAGTCTTTTGTCGCTTTTTCTGTCACTTATTTCTTTGGCTTGAGCGAGTGTTGTTTTGCATGTTTTATTGAATGACCATTGACGTTTTAGTTTGTTTTAACTTGTAGAAGTGTTGTTTCAAGTTATGCATTGTCTTTCTTAAGTGTCGCATGCATAACATTGTTTTTGAACTGACGGTCTCCGGTGCGGCGACTCTTCCCACTAGTTTTGTTGTTCATTTGTTTGATTGATTCATACATTGGTTTTGATTGCATGCATGATCATTGACTCATGTCTGCACCATCCTTCACTCATGCATTCAGATCTACTCTTTTTCAAGTTTCCCTTGGGCAGATCTAGGTTGCCTTAGCTCATATCTTGCTTTCCCTGACATGCTTTGTGCATTCCTGAAATCAAGGCCCTACCTTGCCTCCTTTAATTGTGCAGAAGATGTATGTCACTCGCACGCAACTACGCTCTGCACAATTCTGGGAGACAATTCCCAGTCTTTCCCATTAGGATTGCACAATGCATAGTCCCAGCCATCAGTCAACCGGGACTAACTGCGCATTGTGTAGTTCCAGTCCACAGTTAACCCAGTTGGATTGCACTTTGCGTAGTTCCAGTTAGCAGTAAGTCTCGCTAGCAGCTGGGACTATGCAATGTGAAGTTCCAGCTGATAGTCTCCCAACCTTGAAAGTCATTACTGCGCAATCTTACCTAGCAGTCACCCGGTTTATTGCATGATCAGTCCTTGAAGTGCTTTTTGTTTTTAAATTGACATTTTCTTGTCATGAGTGTCAACTCTGTATCCAGGTACATCAGTTGTTGAGCAGAGTCTCAGCAGTAAAAGCATCATGGTTTCCAAGAGAGCTGGATCAAAGGACACTGTAGACAGAAACACTGGAGACGTGGTTAAATAGGTGCAAATAAACATCCCCATCTATGCAGACATGTAGTTTTTCATAGAGAAGGAAATGAAGATCACATGGAAAGAAATAAAGGACATATTTGCAGGTAGTTTCAAGGAATATCTGGAAGATCGACAAGTCTATGTAAACATTCACAAGTTAGGCTTGTACAGGGTTGCAAGCAGGTACCTCGCCTTCCCGTGCACGAAGATCATTCACTGGGTTGTCTCACATACCGATCCCAAGACGATGATGTTGAGCAGAACCAATGGAACATAGCTTTCCACATTTAGGGCAGAAAACTATCATCAAATGTATCACTTTCTGCAGTCGGTGAACTACATGGATGCACTATTCTTCACTCCCAACAACAATGTAAACTCTAGAGATAGCATGAAGCATTAGGTAAAAGAGTCATTGAAGTTCAAGATGACACCCAACCAAGTTTACAAGATTAAGTCACTCGGGAAGGCTTACCAACTCCTGTTCGTATTTGCATGTCGCTTGTATGGACAAGAGAGCACATAGACCTTCCCTTAGAGTTGGGTTGTTATGTCATATGATCCCGGTCCGGGTGTGACAAAGGACCCTTCCAAGACCTTTTACTTTCGTGATGTGTTAAATTGTATTTTTAAGAGAACATAAATGAATACATCTACATGTTGTAAAGAAGAGGAACATGACATTCATCAACACATGAAAACATAAGCCATTGGTAACGAAGTTCATCTAGGAGGGACTACGTCTCCGGGCCCCCAGTGTCAAGATGGTGTAGGATGTTGCATTAAGTAATGTCAATAGTGATGATGTACATAAGAGATTGCAGGAGTGGCTCCAAGAGATGTTCCGCTACAGGAACTCTCAGTCAAAAAAGGAATCCTATCAATATGACATAAACTCGTGTATGATGAGCATCCCGCCAACATGGCATAAAAGGGATCTCAATGCAACCATACATGATGACAACATGAGTATCCCATTTACAACAAAGGGTTCTCAAAACACAACATGACAAATCATGACAACAAGTACACCACACAGATGATTCTGAATCACATCAAGTAGGAATCATGAAAACAAGGAAGAAAACAAGATCCCACATCAAGCATCAAACAAGGATCTGTGTAGTATAATGCATAGCAAAATAAGTACATGAACACACTGCATATACCTCACATCCTGGGGCCATCTGAAGAAGAAGATTTCAAACTGTTAAAGCTGTTTGGACCATCGATCTCACGGCATCAAATCGCATGGAAATGATTGCTCGCACATGAATGATGGCACCTGCACTCCACTTAGAAAAGTGGCCAAAAAATAGAATGAGAAAATAGAAAATATGAATACACCAACAGATTTTTGGCGTCGAATAGTGCAAAATCGACTGTCAAATTTTTGAATTCTGAGAAAATGAAAATCTGGGGCTTAAGGAATCTTTTAGATTCCCCCTAGGTTCCTTAAGATTCCCCCCTCCGGGTTCTCTGCAAATCGATTGCTCAGATCGAAATTCTAACTATGCCATCAGGTTCGTGTTGCTGAGAGGTGTAATATCGACATAAATTTTGTCTAATTTGGACACTGCAAAAATTTCACCCTCCTGAGAATCATAGTTCCACCTATAATAAATTTATTAAAAATTCGCCTCGATTTCCATGCCCTCTCCTCTTTCCTCCATGCCTCAAACTACATGTGCACTCCCCCTTGGGTGCACTAGTGAACTAAGTTTAAATAATAAAAAAGTGGTGGACTTCACAAGAAATTCATTGTGGCGTAGTTGGTTTGAAGATCTAGTTATTGTGGAGGAGGGCGGGCAGTCAAACCCCCCCTCCTCCTTTTTTCTACACAACTGAATGTTAATTTAAACATTGGTTCGGGCTGCGTCCACCTTGGGCAACCTAGCCACTCCACCTACCCTGAGTCGTATTCACATTACAACAGGTTGTTTGAACTGAAGACGGGGGTTGGGTGTTGGGTCCGCACCCCAAGGGCCGGCCCACGTTTGTGGTTTGTTCTTAAATGGGTTGGGTTCGTGCCCCAAGGGCCGACCCACCCAAACTCGTGCTATGTAAAACAGTCTATGGGAGGGGCTGGGGGTCGTGGCCCGCCCCTCCACTAATAATTGTATTTTTATGGTTTGGGGCGGTAGGGTTGGTGGCCTGCCACCCCTTTTTTATATAATTTTTTTTTTTGTTATAAAAACAACATGACATTTTTGAAAAATCTGGATTTTGACCGAAGGATTCATTTTAACTAGGCGACAATTTCACCCAGAATCTGACCGGAGTTGGCTGAATTCTGTCTGCCGGAAAATTCCAATTAGTGTCTTCATTAGTCCTACCCAGTCAACAAAAGTCAACCCAACTTTGATTGTCTCTATCTTCCTCATCCGGACTCGGATTTACAAACTGTTCACACCACCGCGATCACAATGAAGAGATATTTAACATGAACCTAGTTCAAGCATAATCCAAACACTTTGATTTTTGAGCTTTCATAAGCCCTCTTTGTCCTGTGTGTGTCTCTGGAGCCACCTGGATCATTATATCAATTGGAAAATGAAGGAAGGTCTTTCAACTGGTTGGACATGTTGGCTCTTTAGTTGAAAATGCATGTGTCAAATGCTCGGAATCTGCCTAAGGATGGAAAAGAAAGATTCCATACGTTCTCGTACCTGCTTGATGCAATTTGTGCCCAACGATAGTTCCCTGGCATGGGTTGGACATGGAAACCATCAAAGGAACCTATGAACATTCATTGAAAGTTTCTCTCTAAGTGCAGCTACCAAGGATTCATGGCGAGGTTGTCTGACCACTTCATTGGTCCACTGTACAGGATGATATTTGAACAGGATCCAAATTACATGTCCCAGGAATCGATGCAGGAATTGCTTAATGTTACATATTAGTATGCCTCACCCAGTGGCACCTTCATCAAGATGTTTGGCATGGATAAGCCTCCACATGAGCTTCCAAGGTTTTCCATGGACAAGTTGATCATGCAAGAGGTTTCATACCACATCTCCATAGGTTTATCAGCAGGACTGCACAGGAGGAAGAAGGCACCATCGCCCATTCTTCCTTTTGGGATTGGGTTTTACGAGATTTGTATCTTGAAAGATGTAGATGTCGAGACTGATTACATGAAGAAGTTTGGGTTTGGCACCAAGAGCTCAATCCATATGATCTGCACTGTATATGCAAGAACCATTGTGTGAAGGTGTACTACCCATGGATCCACAGGGCATGTCATTGGCAGAGGAAGATCCTTTGACGTATTTCTATAACTCCTCTAGGCTCAATGAACTGATCAGCATCGTTGTGGAATGGAAAGCGGAACTGCAGGCAGCAACACCATAGGAAGAAACAACAACATCAGTAGTGAGAAGCAAACCAGCGCAAGACAAAGGAAAGAGGAAGATTGCCAAGAGCATAGAGGCTTAGCAAAGTTATAATTTCAAAGAAGATACACTTGTTGAGAGAGTATTTTTGGAGATAGATGCAAAGAGGTGACAGCGTGAAAGGAGAATAGTGTAGAGAAAGAGGGAGAAGCAGAGAGGAAATAGCAGGAGACGGAGAAGAAGATGAAAGAAGAACATGAGCTCAGGAGAAGAGAAAGGGAAGAAAGGCAAAAATAGGAATAGGAAGAAGGAAAAGGCGCACTGACAGAGAAAATTACATAGATATAGGTTGAGACAGAAGTGAATCTAGTATTTGATGAAGAGGGTGAGTAGGTGTAGGTTTGGGAACATTTTCAGCAGGTTGAGAAGTTGGTTGAGGCAATAGACATGGAGATAGAACAGGCGCTAGAGGACCAAAACATCGATCTCATGTCGAGGGCATCTGAGGTCTCACCACAATCTTTGCCACCTCTAGAACCACAACCAGTCCCGAGTGAGCAAGGAGAAGTTGTTCTCCTTGATGATGATTAGAGACGGATGTCTACAATCTCGCATTTGACGAGTCATAACAAAGGATTGTACAGGCACAAAAAAAGCAACTCCCAGATGATCATACAGAAGTAAGGGTGATTGTACTAGATCTTAGAAGATATCCAATTTCCATGGTCAAGGCTTCTAAGGCTTATCCAGAAGCCATGAGTTCAATGGTAAAGTTCTTAATAGCAGAGAATGATCGAATGGCGAAGGACTGGCAAGAGTCCAGGCAGAGAACAAAGCAGTCTGCGGGATCCATCATGAAAGAGATGAAGAAAGCAATAGTGGAGGAGATATGAACTTTTGAGGCCACCACAGAGATAGTGTATAGATGATTTGTCACTGTGCATAAAGCGGTTGTCCATCTATGCAACTTTCAGCAGCAGTGCACGCAGACAACCCAAACTCTCAAGGACATTCACACTACTATTGTGCACATGCAAGAATGGAAAATGAGGTATAAGGGAGCTCGCTTTACTTGCACAAGAGGATGAAGCCTAAGGATGAGCTAGAAAAAGCATGGATTTAGATGTTCATCCAGAACTATGAGCAATTCCTTCCTCTCATCACTAGCATTGAGGCTTCCTATACACGGTTGTTCAAGAGTCTGGATTTCATAGTACGAATGCACAAGATCCCTTCCATCGAAACCCTCACCCAAGCCATGAGGAATAACCAAGTCATGTTTGATGTTGACAAGTACATAGATAAATTTATGTGTGTAACCACCAGTGATGACTTGCAGCTCAGCACAGAGAACATGCAAAGGTACATCAGTGGTCTAGCCACACTCAGGACAATGTTGCGCATGCTTCAGGATGAGCTGGACAAAGGTTTCAAAACCATATACCTGGAAGCCATGGAGGCAAGAGTCCACTTCGACAAAGATGTCATCAAATAGTACGGGGACACAATAGTGCAGTACCAAGCTTGGTATCAGTTCACCACCAAAGATCACTATGAGGAGGCTACCAAGTTGGTCTTTCCCCAAGATCCCGAGTGATGTTGTTTGTCTTGTCAGGCTTACTCAAGCCTATTTTTGTCCAACATGGGTATATGTGGAAATTGTATTATTGTAAATATGTTGTAAGTGAAATTCCAAGTGTCATTAGTGGAATATCAAAAGTCATTGTTGTAATGTGAAGAGTCATGAGGGTAGTCCAAGAGTCAAAGGGGGAATGTCAAGGGTCACCCCACACTTTGTTATATATAAAACCTCATAACTCATATTAGAGGATTTTGGGAGCCAAGCTTTTGGCTAGGCATTTCTTAGAGAAGGCTTGGAGAGTATTGTGATGAGCCTTGGCTTCTCCATAGTGCAGAGCGAGTACATCTCTTTGGAGGAGAAGGCAGTGTTGACTGTAATGTTCCACTATTGGGGCTAGTGGTTTTCAATGGTGTATGTATGGATGGAAATTTCACTTTCTATCTATATATATATATATATATATATATAGATATATAACAGATCCAGCACATTTTCATGCATATGTTGTTATTGTAGTTGGACTATTCTAGTTTCTCTAGCAATGTATATTATTTAACTTACGCATTTTTGTATGAACTATTTTGTATGAAATTGTATGAATCTTGCTACAATCGTGTTGTTGGTTTAACCTATCACTTTGGATTGTGGACTATTCTACTTTCCAGCTTGTGATGTCATTCAACGCATGTGTTCCTTTCAGGCTATGTACTATTACAGGCTTCTGAGGGCTACACTTCCTTTTCCCCTCTGTGTGTTAGAACCCCCATGCATCTCACTTGACTCACTGCAAGGTCACACACTTGCTTCCAACAAAGATATCACACTTACCTCTACGCGTTATCGCAATCAAGGCATTGCTTTACTACCCACTTCTGGGAATCCTACTCCAAATGGCTTGAGGTCTAGTTGGGACTTCTTACCATGGATATCCCTTGACATGTTGGCGGGTCTGGCACTTTCAACATTTCTAGCACTAGAACGAGGTCCAAATGACACGTTGAGTCCTCAAAGTTTGTTTTTAATCTCTGCACATTCTTCATGACTTACATTACAATTAATCCTCTGACATGTCTATCTCATGGATGTGATTTTGAAGTGTCGGAGGATCTCTTTAATGACTTGTCACGTAACACATATGATGGTGAAGGTGGAGCAGCTTTTCTTAGTCATGACGTTGCCTTCATGTGCTTCTCTGAAAGGAATAAGTTCCATGAGGATCAAATTGCTTGCTCGTTGTTTGCATTCACATTCTAAGGGCATGCACTGCAATTGTGTGTCACATTGATTGCTCGTTGTTCACATTCACGTTCTGAGGCACACACTGCAATGGTGTGTCACATTTCTCGTAGCCTCCATTCGCTCTTATGATCAGTTATCGGAGAGTTGGTCTATGCTTTATATCATTATGATCTTAAAGCACTCAATAAAAAAATTCTGGGATTACAAAAAGCACCTAATGAATCCCTTTTGCAATTTTGGAAGCGCTTCCAAAATCTCGCTTTTCAAATCCTAAAAAATGAAATTGATTGGAAATTTATCAAAGAAATATTTCAATATCTTCTTCATGTATCTGAAAATCCTCATGTGTTAGAATCATTTGAATCCTTCCCAGCATACCTCGATGTTAGAGCTACCAAATCTAAGATGGACAAAATTGTTGTCACAAGTGGCCCTTTGTCCGCTTCTCATCAAGCAACTCTTGCTCCGCAGTGTGAGGTGGGAGAAGTTTCAAACCCATCTATTGAAATGTCACATCCTCCCATCCCACCTGCTCTAGATATCATCACAAATTAGGCTTGCAAGCTTGTTGATTTTCACGTCAACTTATTCTATTAACCTTCATCCTCTTGTTATGTTGATCTTATGGATTGTACTATGTTGTGTTCTCTCGTTCCGAACTCCACACTTGTTGTTCATGAGGATCATGTTGTCAACGGAGTTGGTGTTGAGAATCCAATGTTGTCATTTATGATGAGTATGTGTGGGAATCTGAAGAATAACATGCAATGAAGGATGACCTCCTTCCATCCGCACCTCATCCGTTGTTTCCTAACATATTTTGTGATTCTTCCATTTCTTATTTGTCTTGCGAAAATCCATCCCTGAATTTTTTTACTTATGATCATTCACAGAACACACCAGATGTTAGTTTGTCATTTGATTGCAGAAAGGACACATCTTTCTTTCTAAATCCACCCAATCTATCATATTTTCTTTCTAAAAACTCAGAGGGTGAACATTCTTGTTTCTCATCAACCCCACTATATGATTCGTCATATCATGAGGATATCGATGAACATCTCAAATTTTTTTATCATGGTTGTCGTGATCTCTTCACTCCTTCATTCGATCACAATGTTGATTCATTCGTTGATGATCTGTCTAAGCCACTATTCTTTGATGATCTACCTGCTGGCGAAGTAGAAACCCCTTAAGGTATCAAGGCACTTCAACCCAAGATCATGGTTATGTCAGGTCCTCGTTGTCTTGAGGTTAGTTCCACTTCAGGTCAAAAATATGTTGAAACACCCTAGGCTCCTCATCACTCTCTTCTTTGCATTGAAGATCAATCTAGTTTATAGATTTCACATCCTCCACCTAAATCACATGATCCCATTGCTCATGCATTGGAGGAATCACACACAACGAGCACTCTTGCTAAGAGAAAGTTGTCTTCCTTTTTTATGTTTTCTCATTTTTCATTTTCAAAAGAGTGTACATGCTCATTATCTGCGCATAGTGTGTTGCAACACCATGGTATATATGCAAAGTATTTGTCTTGTGCTTTTACTCTTTTCTTTTCTATGGACGCATTCAAACTTCAAGCGTGTTGGTCTTTACTATCTTCTCTTTCTTGTGTGTTGGTTTACCTAAATATCTTTTTGGTTAACCATGCCTTCACCAACATGGGTCAACCAATGCGTCGGTGGTTGCATTTCTTGTTTTCTTTGCTTGCATGTTTTACTTTGCTTACTTGTTTTTCTTTCGTTTACTTTTGTCCTTTTCTTGCTTTTTTGTTTGCTTGTTATGCACCCATAGGTTTAGCTTCACATTGAATCGTGTTTGGCTCTTGAGACAAGCAAGGTGAAGTACAAGAGGACTTGTACAACTATAAAAAATTGGTTATATGTTGTCCTTTCTCTTTATCAAGAGCTTGTTGTCTTTAGTCGATGATACCCTGATGGAAAATACATTATGTTCAGAGTTATTCTTGATGAAAACACAACGCTTTCACATTTAATTAGTACCATCTACTCTATTCAGTTTTTCTATATTTGGTTAACCTTGTCAGCTCAGTTAAGTAGAGTAAGGTGAGGGGGGAAACCTTAACAAGTATGTCAAAGGTATATATAACATACTTCTCTGAAGGGACAACCTCTTCTGCTCTCAATAAGTCAGGATCCCTCTTCTGCCTCATGAAATAAATAAGTGCCTATACATAGTTCTCTAAAAAAACAAAAACAAAAACAAAAACAAAAAAAAAATAAATAATAATAAAATAAATAAATGAAAAATAAAATAAAGGCGAAAGAAGAGAAAGGCTTCCTATGCAAAGAGGTGATGCAAGTAGCTTTGTAGGGTTGATGACTAGGCTCGCTGGCAGCAGAGCGATGCTTATGTTCCTGCGTGACTCTGTTGGGTACGGTCCAGGCCTGCTGGTAGTGGAGCAACACCAGAGATGAAACTATAACTCTGGCAGTTATATTACTTGTTTATGAATATACCCCACTTCCCCAATCGAAATAACTCAATTGACTTGGCTTGGTATGTGTGTTGATCGATTAAGAGAATGGCAGGGATGATATCTTTAACTAAATCTAGTAAAGATGCCATGACGATCAAAGAATTGAACAATACTTCCGGAGGAGTTAAACTCGCTTTACATGAAACAAGGTCCATATAGAGAGTTGAAGCTCTACCAGTGTGTTGCCAATGTTGTAACGGCTACAAGCACCCTCCAAAAATTTTCCTTCACTTTGTTTTGGAGCCTCCCTCCTCAAAATATTAGCAGCATGTCTTGCACTACTCAGGTACTTGTGTTTGATTCAAGTTTTTCTTTCACTTGTCATCTTGTGTTCACTTACTTGCTTTGCTGACTAACCACAAGATGACCCCGTGACTTGGTTTACATCTGATTCTTGCATTGTCTTGGAAAACTGCACAATCCTAGAGGGAAACCAACCTTTCTCTCAGGAATTGTGCAGAGCAGCCTCGCAGTCAGCCCTACTGTCCATAAATGCATAGAGAAGTTCAGCAGATAGCCTTGTTCAAATAAATTGTGCAAAACATCCAGACACTAGGCTTCAGCTCAGAAAATGCACAGACCCAGCTAGAAGCTTGTCTTCAGCTGGGAAACTATGCAAAGCATGAGAGGCAGCTAGATCCACTCAGCCCATGAATTGCGCAGAAGCATCCCTTTAGTTGTTGTCCAATGCATGTGCTAGCAACTTGCACAGTTCCCTCCAGAACTGTGCAATATTCCCACTCATGCATGGTAGTATTTCCTAAAAAAAGAAAAAGAAGAAGCAAAAGGCATCCCTAAAAAATAGGGATCTATTTTTAGAACTAGGAGTTACATGCAAGTTTATTTTAGAAACTTCCCGCCAAGTGTTTCTTTTTCCTAAATTTGTGGCATGCACGTCATAAACCCTAAATCTCCCAAATATATTTAAACGATGCCCCATATCTCATTCTACACATTCGATCTTGGAGATCAGGCATTCCCAAGGCATCTCGAAACCTTCAACACAGTCGGCACAACTTTTCCGGGTAAGTTTTGCTTTTCAAGTCTTTTGCTACTTTTTCTAACACTTTATTTCCTTGGCTTGCATGAGTGTTGTTTTTCATGTTTTATTGAACGATCGCTAATGTTTTAGTTTGTTTTAACTTATAGAAGTGTTGTTTCAAGTTTTGCATTGTCTTTCTTAAGTGTCGCATGCATAACATTGTTTTTTCACTAACGGTCATCGTTGTGGCAACTCTCACCACTAGCTTTGTTGTTCATCCATTTGACTAATTCTTGCATTGGTTTTGATTGTGTGCATGAACATTCACTCCTGTCTGCACCATCCTTCTCTCATGCATTCAAATCTACTTTTTTTCAAGTTTCCCTTGGGCAGATCTGGGTTACCTTAGCTCAGATCTTGCTTTCCCCGGCATGCTTTGCGCATTCCTGAACTCAAGGCCCTACCTTGCCTCTAGGAATTGTGTAGAAGCTGCCTGGTACTAGCCCCTAGTTGTGTCTGGGAGACAGTGTTGATTCTTTCCCACTGGGATTGCGTAATGCATAGTCCCAGCCAACAATCAAGCCACATTGAACTACGCATTGCACAGTTCCAATCCACAGTCAACCCAGCTGAACTGTGCTCTACGCAATTCAAGTCAGAAGCAAGTCTCGCTCGCAGTTGGGACTGCACAATGCATAGTTCCAGTTGACAGTCTCCCAGCCTTGAGAGTCAACTATGCAATCTAAGGAAAGAGGGCCACCTGTATATCTAATCTTTGTAAAAAATATCTAAGAAGGAAAACCTCTCTTAATACAACAAGATTAAATACTTATTTAGCCAAAGAGAGAACTCATTAAAAAATATAAAATAAAATGAAAAGTTCCTAATGACAATACACATGGATCATCATAAAATGAGTCAAATTAAGTATCCCTCATCCATATGCAACTTCATCATTTTAGAAAATAATAATTCATTATCAAATAGTTGTAACACATCATTCAATGTCTAACCACTTAGGTTGAAGCCATGAATATAAAATATGTAGATGGTCACCTCCTCTTGACCCATAGTGGGACCTCTTACTCTTCCTTATTTTGTAGTCTCATTTGAAGGCAAAGAAGTGGATATGTAGACTATGGCATTTTACATTTATTTTAACAATAAATTTGACTAGTTGAAGTAGAATGTCAAGTTTTTTTCCTAGCTACTCAATGGTGGGAAGATGCTTGTCATATGTGGTGAGAAGGTCCTTAGTTTTGCATTGAAGTTATTAACAAGGTACTTCAACAAATTTCTCATACCATCGCCAATTGACACAAATTTTACTTTTCTATTCATAAGAGATTTTATACCCACACTACAGTGAAGGTATATATGGCTTTAATTCAGTGGTTTTTAAAACTACAATAGCACATTGAAGTGTTTTACATTCTCTCTTAACACATTGTTTGAACCATAGCCCACTCCCTTCTCTTCTTCTCCTTGTAATAATGTAATGAACATTAAAAACTTTATTGAAGCAAATCTTCATCTTATGCTCATGAATTACACCTATATAGTTAAATATCAAAGTTATTATTTAACAAAAAAAATTATTATTGAATCCAAATTAACATAAAATAAAAAATTCTATATAATATCACCCTATAGATTATGTGGAAAAGTACCAGTAAACATACCAATTTTATTGCTTGACCTTACATACTCCACATGATTCCTTGCACCCTCAATAAATGTAGTCACAAATATCACTTTCGTTCCTTGACCATCCCATTGATGGTCCTTCTCTTGATAATGTCATTGTCATGTAGGTTGTATTTTATAAATATATGCATTTTAACATCATACATAACCTTAACAAACTATTTCACTTTGCAAATATATACATATTACATCATACCTGACTTTATCAAACTATTGCAGATGCAGATTCACCTGCTATTTCTCATGTATCCACGGGGACACTCTTAGCACATGCAGATTCATCGATTGTTCCTCATGTATCCACTCAGAGCCAAAGAGATGTAGCCTTCCAATACTTAAAATACCATAAACAATGATTATATTTTGCCACTCTCTTTGTGTTTTGGCACACGCATTTAAGCTTATCCATTAGCTTATTCCTTCTTGATAGCTCACTCTACAATCTATTACAAACATCCATATGAATCCCCCATTATTAACGATATGTCAGCTTTCATATCTTTCCATCTACAAATTCACTATTAATCATAATTTATATTCACAACTAAGGATGAAGGAACTTAGGAAACTCCAAAACTGGCGTAGAATGAATCTTAATTAATATATATGGAAGCAACCATTGTGCAAACACAAAACTGATACGCAAGAAGTCTTTGAGAAAACCCAAGCTGAAAGGGTAGAAAAAATGTAAAAGTTGGCCCTACATCATGTCCATTTTCACCACTTGAAGTGTTCCATTTGCACCACTTGAAGTGTTTTGTGTGAGTGACATAAGTTATCTCTTTCACTGCTTATAATATTCAAGTCAGATATGATGAATTTGCAGAGGGGTTGAGGCTATATATATATGGTGGCAGGGTGAGGGTAGAGATGATTGCAAAACTTTGACCAGATATGACTCGTGTGTCATTATCATGTGCTAACCATTCCACAATTTCTTCCTGTATATTTCAAATTTTGAAGTTAAAACATTGCCAATTCTATTGGGAAATCAATAGAAGTGATCAAACATTTACAATGCTAAATTATTACAAGTTCTCATGATGGTGAGGTTTGTATCATTATCGAATGTTGATAGGTTTTAATAGCTAAATTTGACCACGTTGATTCTTTCATCTTGTGTAACTTACAGCAATACATCATAAATTGATTTACCAAGTTTAATTATCAATGTTAATTTTATTTATATTTTTTATTCGAATTATTAAAACTACTAGGTTGAAAAGACAGAACAAATGTTGTTAATTATTAATTAAAATATTATGGATCAGTTTGTTAAAAGATTAGACAAACAGTTGAATTAACTTCTGAGAACAGTTACAACTGTTCCTCTACCCTTTTCCTTTAAGAGAAAAAAGGGTAGAACCCTGGGGGTTGGAGGAACTGAACTGTGTTGAATTCTTCCTTGAGCTGGGCAAGACTTAACCAGTGGGAAAGAAAACTGTGATAACAGTTGTGGGGTACAAGACTTGAGGCTGGACAGAGTCCTGATGCCCAAGGTGCCCAATTGTTCATCACTGTCAGAGGTGGAAGAGCTCGGAGGGGGAATCTAGACATAATTTCCAGTTCCGAGGTTGGGTGGAGAGACCTTCCAAAAAAAAAGGTTACATGAAATAAGAAGGAAACATATAAGTGTTATCACCAAATCAATCAATATTAGTAGAAGAATAGACTTTTATTGTTATATCAGAAAAGTGCATTGATAGACTAGCAAAGGTAATTAACATTTATCGATTTCTGAATAGAGTAGGGAATTCTATTTTTATTTTATATTAGCAAATATTTTCTCATAGTTTAAATATTCTAAGGAAGTGATTATACTAGCTCACTGTTATTTTCAATAGACAGTTTAATGGTCAATTTCTGAAGAACATGCTAAGCTACAACAATAAACCAATATTCTTTTCTAGTCTTTCAGTAAATTTTCTATAACACTGAAATTGTAGTCTGTGGACGAAAACTAATGCCCCCACAAAATATACATATCAGTGCTCAAACTACATTCTAATAATCTTTCTTTACATTTATCAGAAGGAAATTTCATAAAAAAATATAAACGATAACTACCTTATAGTTGACATTACTTATAACAACAGCCAAGGGTTTATTGGTTCCCGAACGAGTTCCAAAAGGAATTCATCAAGAACCAAGTACCCAGGAGTTATTGAACTGAAACCTCTGAATCCTTAATGAGGAATTACATTAAATAGAAACGATACAAAAAGGAAAATATGAGTACCAGAAACTAGCATTCAAGGCCATAGTATAATATCACAGTCGAACTAGAAGTATACAAAAAATTTAAAATCTTTCATTTTAAACTGATAAGAAATAAGACTGTAATTTCATAAATCAAGTTATCCAAAGTCGAGTTACAGCAACGAACTCCATACATCAGTGTAAGAATAGATAAATATATTGAATTCATACCAAGAAATGCCCGGTTAACCTCCACAGAAGTAACATAAATAAATATTGAACAAGGTCCAAAACTGTATTGGCATTTCTAAGGCTGATAGTCCTAAAAAGATAATTTAATACATTCTTTATCGAAAAACCTAGATTTCAGTCGTAGCCTTAAACCCTAACTATCAAACAGTCCTTGAAATCTCTATCATGAAAATACTGGCTCGAGGAGCTCAAGCACAAGACAAGTCAAAATCCAAGACCCACCTAGAAAAACGAAGAACGAAGCACGGTTTAATAAGAATTTTGCATCCCATAGACCGCATGTCGAATGAGGGTTTTAAGCAAGCATCAATGGGCTTACCTACACAGGAAAAGCCAATGGTTAGGACTGAAAACATGCAAGTCTAAGACTATTATATGAAAACCGTTAAGGTGAAGTGGGTTACCTGAGTAGGAGTTGGACATCCCTCGCAATGGAAATCGAACATGCAAATACATCAGGCAGCTTCAGCGAAAACAACAATGGAGAAAGACTTTAAATGACTACTTGAAACCGAATCGTTGCTTACCTTTTTCTATCTTGGAATCGAATCGCTCCACCGTGGTCTTCGAATCCATGCTAAGGACATCATATCTATTCCAAAGTGGCCCAGGAACTCGTCAGGTACCCTCTCAAACCAACACAGTGCATCTATCTCCCATACAGGATTTGTAATGAAGAATTACTATGGTAACAGCAACAAGAATCGCAAAGCGCCTGGAGTTTTCAGACATAAGTCTGCTAGAGCAATGCACCAGGTCAACGTAGTAGAGCCGAGAGTTGAGTCGAATGAGGAGAAAATGAACCTCCCTCATTGCCGGTAAATACATTATACCTCCCCACCAAACCTAAAGGATCGAGGTCGTAGAACTTAACAGATCCAATGGCGGATGCAAAGCCAGGTGTAAAACCTCAAGACCCTTCTGGTAGACTATAGTTCTGTGCATTAACGCCGCACCAGATGGCCAGCACAGTGGTGTACAAATATGGCTGGAGATATCCTCAAGGCTCTCCCGCCTTAATGAGGAGGGACCTGCTCGAGGTCGAAAGGTTCAAGATGATATATTGTAGGTACAGCCTGGCGGCCCATGTGGAGTTCCAGAAAGGAGGCCAAGCGGAACCACAACCACTTCAAAATTAACCCTAAGTTAGTCATCAGTCAAACATTTCCATATCATTAATACTCCATATAAGTTTAATATATGTCAAAGTCCAGATTGTCTAAGTTTAATACCTTGTATAGAGTTTAACATATGCAGGGTTCTGGAGTGTATGAGTTTAATATTGTATATAATTTTAACATATAAAGAGTCTGATTTGTATAAGGATAAGGTAGGATAGAGTCTAGTCCACACTTCAGTAATTCATGATTAATGTTTTACAAAAAAACAAAAAATCAGTAAATTTTGTTACAAATGGTATCAAAGCCCAGGCTCACATACTGAGACTTTTGGGTTATTTTAACAGTCAATTAAGTTATGATACTTTAATATTGATGAAAGAAAAATAAACTGAGTAATGTTGAATATGAACACAGAGTGAGAGAGTGAGAGATTGAGGTCAGCACCAAGGGTAAGATGCGGAGGAGCCCTAGATCGCCAAACCAGCCGGAAGTGCCTTATGTGGAGGCCAACCCAAAATTATGGGTACAACTGGGAGAAGAATCGTGACAGGCTAATGCTGCCCTGCTCGAAACAGTACAACAATTACGGGCAGAGATGATGAACCTAAGGATGGACAATGAATGGTTAAGACAGGAACAGGAGAAGATCCTTAAAATTTTGTCTGATCAACAAAATCAGCGGGGACCAGAACCCAGTACAGAGAATAGGGAAAAGACCCCAACTGCCCATAATGGGGAAGATAATGCAGAATCCGCGGAAGGCCATAAAGAGGAAGAAGAAGGGCGTTCAGATAATGTTTTTGATCAAAGGAAGACAAAAAGGTAGAAGACAGAGCTACAAGGTGAGTTCAAGAAAATCAAACCCTCGTTGTTTGAAGGAGAGTCAGAAGAAGCAGCAGAAGCTTGGCTAATAGACATGGGAAAATATTTCCAGATTTATGAATATACTGATAAGCTTAAAGCACAGTTGGCAGTTTACCAATTGCGGGGAAAGGATACCCTCTTGTGGGAGGAAATTAAAACCATAAGAAAGATTGATGAGGAACAAGTAATGTGGCAAGAATTCCAAAAACATTTTAAAGATAAATATCTAACGGAACGTTACTATGATGAAAAGGAAAAAGAGTTCCATGAGTTAAGGCTGGGAGCCTTGACCATGGATGAGTATGTTAAACGGTTTACTTCCCTGCTGCGATACGTCCCATATATGCAAGAGGAGAAAGTTAAGATTCAACGGTTTATTAGCAGTTTTCCCAACTTCATGAAGGAAAAACTAGAATTTGATTATCCTAGAACAATGGATGATGCAGTACGAAAAGCCAACATCTATTATCAGCAGATGAAGTAGAAAAATGAAGGATCTAAAGGAGCCATCAACAAGAAAATGAGAAACTTACCACCAAACAGGCAGCAGAAAGTCATAAATGGCAGAAATAATCAGCAAAAGACTTTCAAAAAATTTACAAGAAATCCACCTAGAGCTCAGACATACACTGAGAATAAACAACCTGAAGGAGTTAGCAGAACTGCTACTGAATAGCCACCAAAGTTGCCACTGCAATGTTGGGGATGTGGGGAAGCGCATTATTACAAAAACTTCCTACACAAAGCTCGAACTGAACAACTTTCGAACATGCAAGAAGCTTCTATGTTAGGATATATCACAAGGAGCATGCCTAGAATTAATGTTGCCTTGGATGATCATCAGATGGAATACCAACCCGCCATGATCGAATGTGAAGGTATAATTGTTGATCAACCTATTTTTGTTTTGTTTGATCCCGGTGCTAGCCTAAGCTACATTAGTCCTAAATTGGTAGAAAAATGTCAGTTCCAAAGCAGTAAATTTAAGAAGTATTAGCTAGTTCAGCTAGCCATCGGAACAAAAAGGAAGGTGTCTGCAAAAACAGAAAATTGCCCTATAATAGTTTTAGGATAGCCCATCTAGGTAAATCTGAATATCCTTCCCCTGGGTTCATATGATGTATTAATAGGAATGGACTAGCTGGAAGGTCACTGGTCCCTGGTGGATTGCAAATAAAAATCTCTAAGTTATCTTATCGAGTTAGGACAACGAAAAGAAATCCAAGGAATCAATAAAAATATCAGATTACATCCTATTATGGCTAACTAACTCGGAAGATTCATAAGGAAAGGCTGTCAGATCTATGTTGTCCAGGTAGGGTACAAAAATGACAAAAATAAGATGACCTCCTTAGAGAATATTCCTATAATTCAGGATTTCATAGATGTATTCCCTTAATCCATTCCTGGGTTGTTTCCAAGACGTGATATCGACTTTACCATTGAGCTAGTGCCCAAAGTAGCCCCTGTTTCGAAATCCCCCTACCATATGAGCATTCCTAAGTTAACAAAACTTAAAATGCAGCCTCAGGAGATTTTAGATAAAGAGTACGTTCGCCCTAGTGTGTCCCCTTGGGGAGCCCCTATGTTATTTGTTCATAAAAATGACAGAACCTTAAGATTATGCATTGATTATCATCAACTAAATAAGCTTACCATCAAGAATAACTACCCTTTACCTCTTATCGATGATTTATTTGATCAAGTGCACGGAGCTAGTGTGTTCTCAAAAATTGATTTAAGGTTTGGTTACCACAAGATCAGAATAAAAGATGAAGATGCCTGCAAAACTGCATTCTGAACTTGTTATGGACATTACGAGTTTGTGGTACTGCCTTTCAGCCTTACCAATGCTCCAGCCACTTTCATGAGTCTAATGCATGGAATTTTCCAGCCATTTCTAGATAAATTTATACTGATTTTTATCGATGATATAATCATCTATTCAAAAAATCAGGAAGAACATGAACAGCACTTGAGAACAGTATTCCGGATCTTATGAGATAACCAGTTGTTACAGGGAAGAGTGTCTACACAGAACTGCTTATCCCACTAAGGTGTGGTAGCTACCTTAGAAACAAACAAAGTAAAGCTACTTTCGTTTTTCCTTTATGAAATATAGATGAGAGAAGAACAAAGAAGACCAACCTCTATCTTGCGCTTATCTCCTAGTTCGATTCCTCTCTCTGTTGATAGTCTTTCGCTACTTGCTCCCTTGTACACCCAGCTTCATAGAGTACCTGTAGGATCACAGTAGCATAACACTATACAAGAACATGGATCTATAATCATAAACAATCTAGGATCAGATGTAAATTGACCATACAAATGCATAAGACATAAATGACACAAGAGTATGGATGAAAACTTGAATAGCTTTTATTGATAATCAAGAAAGAGCCAAGGGAGTTACAACTAGTTGCTGACCCAGCATCATCCTCTCAGCAAGTAAGCCCTTCTTCACCTCATACAAAGCTTAGATCACCCAACACTATGATGTTGTCTCAAGAAACCAATAGCAATTCCTTACAAGATGCAAAATTCCAGCCTCTGGATCTCTGGGATGAGGGATCCATATATAGATATCTGTAAGGGAGATGAGTCAGCTTGTGATTTGATTAGTGTCTTCCCTCTGATAGTTCTTGCTTCCACTTGGAGATTGATGATCTCTTACTCATCCTTGGTCGAATTCAGAGAGGCAAGTGTCACAGGAGAAGTTTCTGGAAGATTCCATGCCTCTCCACCTCGCAGATTGACACTGCCATTTGTCACTTCTCGCCCATTGCACCCCATAGAAGGGATTTTTGAAATGCAACGCACCCACAGAGTGTACTTAGGTGAGATGCTACGCACCTTGCCTATGGAGCAGCTGAAATGATCCTGTTTTGACCAGTTTTGAGCAGTTTTTCATGGAGAAATTTTGGGAGAAGCTGTAATCAGTTGACCTTGTTCCTTTAGGGGTTAGAACAACACTTTTAGAGACTTAGGAGCCCTTGGTTTATGGACATTTCATGCTTGGGGTTGCAGTGCCCAAAAATGTCTATATCAGTTGCCCCCTAAAGCATGAGGTCGTTAATCTTTTGATGTCGGGTGAAATGCTTTATTATGAGGATCTGAAGTTCTTTCAAGCTGGGAGGAGACCTGTAATAAGATACAATACAATACATTATCTTCATAATATTTTCATGATCTAGCTGAGGCGGGCATTCCCATGCTCAGCTTTATAAATTCATTTTCATGTACATACGACAGACAATCGTCTGAGTGTAGACTGATGATTCTGGTAGAGTCATCATCCCTTTGATTGGATGATTATCTGTGCAGCAATAATGTACATTTGATGTCTTTATTTCCCTGAATATATATCGCAGCCCGGATGGATGAAACTAGATCCGGGGTCTTCAATCTCGTTCGATCTTCACTCGAAGTACAAGTCTATCCATGTGAGAGATGTTCTGGAGTCGAACATGGAAAGACATCGCCTGATTACCAGCCAATGATGTAAGTTGTTAACAGGTGCGAGAGGAATCACCGATAATGATAATGACCCTCAAGGTACTGCAGTACAATTCACGTGGTGTGAATAAAGGACTTGGCATCGAACACCACGAAAAATCTTTCGGTCGAAGGCCATTGATGTAAACCTGTCGCCAGAAGTGAGAAACTTGCCATTGAGGCATGCAAGCTTCAAAGTACTGAACGGGGGGTTCCTAGATCGACTTCTTGGATAATGAGCTGGTGTTGACAAGAAGTGATCCGTCACAGGAGGGCCTTAATGAATCCCACATCAATGACACGGAATGGAGCAAATGATTTTAATGGAGGTGAAAACGATCTGATGACATAAGGTTCAGGGTGGCGGTCATGAAAGAATGGAGTGTAAATGTATTGTAGCGGGTGAGACACAGGTGAATTCTCTGAATGACTTCTCTTGAACATATCGGCGACACTGACGTGATGGATTGGTAGCATTAACCCCAAATGTGGATGGTGTGATGGGACCATGGCGATGTGACCGGTGAATGAAACAACCCAACCCGACTTGGATGCGGAGTGAAAGTGTCATGTTCAAGAGCGACTTGCTACCAACAAAGTTTCTTCAAGTTTTCTTCCCAATTTTCCCCAGTCATTGCTGACCAGTACCTCTTTATTTTTGAGAAGCTTGAGGAGGATAACATATGCTTGTTCTATAATTTTCCCTTCGGGCAAACCCATCGCTATGTTTTAACGAGCCTAGCGATAGTGAAACTCGTTCTTGTCTGCTATGGACAAGTTTGTCGCTATTAAGTTTTAACGAGTTTAACGACAAAGATAACTCGGTCCTTTTCAATTTTAGAGAGTCTGAAAAGGGACGTAAAGGAAACTCCAAAATTCCTTTTTCATCATCTAATCCCTTAAGTCCGAAAAAGTATAAAACAATACAAAAGGGATGAATTTTCGATACTTTTAATGAGCCGAACAAAACAAGCGCTCGATCTTTTTGTGTAATAATCCCTCAGGTCCAAAAAGATTAAAATCTAAAGGAAGGATAGCACTTCCGGTCCCTTTAACAAGCTGGAGAGGCCAATGGCTCGGCAATCTTTTCATATTTTACGAGTCAATTGAAAAGAGCTTAAAGGAGACTCGTCTTTTGAGGAACGAGTGATAAACTTAGGTAGCAGCTGATTCCAGGTAAGGTTTGGAATTTTCCAATCATGGCAGTGTTACAAGGATGGCTAGTGGGATCACTCTTCGCAGTTGTTCCTCAAAAGGGGTAAACAATCAAATGGAGGTGAATGATCGGCCAATACAGAGTGGAGGTGATGATGAGAACACGACCAAGGCTTTAAAGGCTGAAGTACTACATTCACAATGGTTATTTACCACGAAATAATTCATTTTTTAATGAGCTTAAACGCGAGGAGAAACATTTGCTCATGACTTATGTTTATTTTTTAACGAGCTTGAACTATGTGCTAAAACTGCTCGATCAACGGTCATTTCTTGACTTTACCATAAATAGCTTCGTTGTTTCAAAGATTATACTACATTTTCAATTGCTTCATCAAACTAGTTAGAAATGAACAATATATGTTTGAAAAATGAGTTAGAACACTAATATTTTACTCGAATTACGTAAAAAGTAATGTAAAAGTGCTTTTACCTCTCATTATACCATTTCATTTGAACTTTGGTTTGTTGGAGCTTTGGAGGTGCTTTTTCCCCCTTGATTTTCATCAGCTGATTCTGGGAGATTCTGTGGACGATTCTCGGCGCCGTCTGGACCAGGTAGGAGCTAAACCTGAGCTCTTTCATTTCATGCTTTCCATTTTGCATTCTGAGCTTGATTCCTAGTTTTTCTAAGCCTCTGGGGTTTGAAAAACTCGCCTTGGCTTCAACGCACCCCTTGTGCATCGAAAGGTGCATTGGATGTTAGCCTGTCTACTGGCTAACTGACATGAAACGCACCCAAAACACTACTGTAGGTGTGATGGGCGCAAGGAAGGAAGTTTATGCACAGTTTTTGATGGAAATTTTGCCTGTCTCTTACCAAAATCAAGATCTAACTCTTCTCTTGTTTGTTTTCAGAGATTTTTGGAGCAAGATGACTATTACATGGCGAGAACGTGAGCATGAAGAAGAGGACATGATTGCTTTACATGATCCGGTTACAGTAAACGCACTGCGGAACTGTGGCTTGCTGAAGTTTTTCCGCATTTCTAGCATGAGACAACAAATCAACTTGCTGCAGTATTTTCTCGATGCTTGGGATCCTACCAGCCAGGTGTTCCAGATTAGGGGCAAATCCATCCCCTTGACTGTAGTGGACATCTATTTCTTGACTGGCTTGTCGAGGCGGGGTGCCCCCATCTCTTTATCAGGTTCGGCCCGAGGAGGTGAATCTGTGAGAGATTATGTTCGCTGGTATTGCAGAGAGGGATCTCAGCCGAGTAAAGACGGCAAGATCATCATCCGTGATGTCACTGATAGGTCCCTCAGGACTATTCTGTTCACTTTTGGTAGGATGGCTGGTGGTGTAGCTCTTCATGTAGCCAACCGATCTTATATGCAGTATGCCTTGGAATGTCTCCAACTGAAGGTGTTCAACTGGTGCGACGCAGTACTTCTTGTGATGAAAGAACAGTTGACCAAGGTGAAGAGTGGGAGGTTGAAGAACTTTGGGTATGGTTCTATCTTGACCGCCTTTGCCTTGGAAAAGATACCACTGATGCAGCCGCAGTATATTGCACTCGATTTACCTTCACCGACTGAACCACGTATGCAGAGATGGGTCGACCATATGTCTAGGCATGCTGGTCAGTCTCAGATTTCCTTTTCTGATACCTTCTTCGGGTGGTTTGATCGTCAGGAGATGGTTTATTCCGAGTATCCATATGTTGGTATGGACTTCCGGGGTGACCCAGATTTAGTACTGCCGGCTGGCGAACAGTGGGGTGCCATTGGTAAATTCTTTGACCATATTCTTGTTTATCATTTTTCTTTTATAATGTCCTTGTGCTTTATTCTATCAAGACTAATCAAACTCATGTGTTCATGCAGATGTCGGTCCCGTTCGGCCAGTAGTACGCCTGAGAGTGCCAGCTGCCGCCCCAGCAGGAGAGGCTGTTGGAAGGGCTATCCTTCACGACCTCGATGTGGCCGAGACTCTCACAGCATTACAGGACCAGGTCGAGGGCCTCACTCTCGGTATTCCAGATGTGAGGACTGACGAGCTGCCCTTGAGGTTGCAGCGGCATACTACTGGTGTGCCAAGACGATGGACTCAACTCTTACGCATGATCGCACAGGCTGTGACTTGCTATCACGAGCATCATTAGACTAGGGTGCCCCCTAGCGTTTTGAGTTTTGGGTCATTTGACCAATTTTGTCTTGGTTACAGAACATTATGTGTAAACCATAAACAGTTATATATATATTTTTGATTTTCGAAGTTTTATTTTGGTTAAGTTACATGATCCAAATGCAAATATTGATGGTATGCTTCTTTTTATAAATGTTGCAAATGTCTATCTAACACATAATTTGCCAATGAGTCAGTTAATGTGTTTAAGGTTCTGGAAATATGCTGATATTGAATAAAATCAAATTGCCTTTCCAAAATCTTAACCCTTAGGAACATGCGATAAATAGCTGGATTTCGGACAGAGTAGATACTGGTGAGTTGTAGTATGACGAGTTGTGAGTCTAGCTTGACAATCAGTCGGCGTATACCATGTGTGATGGCATCAGAAAGAAGTTCTATCAACGCGCTATATTCAGCGATGTTATTCATTGATCGACCAATACATACCCCTCTGAAACTTACTAACTCGCCGCTTGGATCAAAAATGGCCCAGGCCGCAGAAGATAGGTTCCGCGAACTACGACTCGCTCCGTCGGCATATCCAACACATGACTCCAATAGGTTTGACATCTGCAATAAATGTAAAAATTGGATTACTTGACCAAAACAAATACTTTAGCGAAAACAAAAACATAACAAAAGCATATAGGTTACTATACTAAATCACGCATAGTAACGCTTGAGGTACAACCCGTTACGAGGTTGTGCCAGTGGAATCCCATCATAATCCATTAACTCGTAGACTCCTTTTGCTAACACTCGCTTAACAACATAGGGGCCCATCCATAAAGACTTGAATTTACTTGCCCCTAATTTATCAGATTCTTTGTCATAAAGCAAGACCAAGTCACCTTCTGAGAAGACACGGGGTTTGACATTCTTGTCGAACTGCGCCTTGACTCGTTTCTTATGGGCTTCGTTAGCCAAAGCGGCATCACGACAGGTTTCATCCAATTGGATTAGTTCCAAGAAACGAGCCTCCTCTTCTGAAGTCCCGGGGAGAAGGTCAATTGCGAGTTTGAGGGATGAGATTTCACACTAGACTGGTAAGACTGCTTCCAGGCCATATACCAGTTGGAAAGGTGTAAACTCGGTTGCATTCCTTACCGATGTTTGGTAAGCCCACAAGGCTGAGTACAGGATTAGGTGCCAACTTCTTTTGTGAACTCCAATCATCCTTTGCAGCATGCGCTTCAGGACTTTGTTGTTTTCTTCAACTTGTCTGTTGGCTTGCGGGTAATATGGAGTAGAGCTGTTGTGAGACAACCCTAATTTGGCAGCTAATTCGACCATCATGTGATTGCGAAAATGTGATCCATGATCTGTGACTATAGCTTGTGGGACGCCAAATCTGGCGACTACATGATTGAAAAAGAAGAGGGCAGCTGTTTCACCAGTATTATCTAATGTAGGCATCGCCTCGACCCATTTGGTAAAATAGTCAACTGCGACTATGATATACCCATGCCCCCCGGTCGAGGTGGGGTTACATGTCATGAAATCGATGCCCCATTTGGCGAATGGCCCGACAGCAACTATTGGCTGCAGAGGTGCGAGTGGTCTTCTGGTTTTGCTATCGAAAATTTGACAAGCATGGCAACTTCTGACTGCGGTTATGCAATCTTTGAACATTGTTGGCCAGAAGTATCCTGCTCGTAAAAAATTTTGCGCTGTAGCATAACCGGATTGATGCCCCCCACACGCACCTGAATGGCAATCATTCAGGACTTTTTTGGCCTCCTCATGGGTGAGGCACCTTCTCAGAACTGTATCGATACCACGACGGTAAAGTGTATCACCGACGATCATGTAGTCTTTTGCTTGGTATCGAATACGTTTTTGTTCGGAGCGAGAGGTATTTGGCCTATATTTTTGGGTTTGGAGATAAATGATTATATCCCCATACCACAGATTGCTTGAAGATATCAGAAATAAATTTTCGTCCACGATCGTTTCTTCGAATGTTTCATCGTTGGACGACGATGGGAGATCGCATAATAATTCTGCGAAAACCAGAGCTTTCTTTGACTTGGATTTTACAAATTCCAGATCAAACTCTTGTAGAATTGCTATCCATTTTGAATATTTTCCCCCCAGCAACTGTCGCGACAATATATAAGTCATGGGGTTGCAATCTGACAAAATGGTAGTTTTTCGAAAGAGGACATAGTGTCGAAATCTCTGTATCGCTTGAACAGCTGCGAGCGCTAGCTTTTCAACATAAGAATATTTGCTTTCTGTGTTATTTAAGTTCTTACTTAAATAATATATAGGATGTTCAATTCCGTTCTTCTTGAACTAAAACCATTGCGATGGTTGTATCCGCTGCAGCCAGATACAGGTTAAAGTCTTTTTGATAATCAAGAGCGTACATTAATGATGCTTTCATTAGGGATTGTTTTAAAGCATCAAAGGAAGCTTGCGCAACCTGATCCCAGATAAAGGGTACTTCCTTTTTCAAAAGACGCATATAACCTTTAGCAAGTTCGGCGTAATTTGGAATGAACCTCCTTAGAAAGTTTTCTTTCCCTTGGAGTTTCTGAATCTGAAGCAAATTTGAAGGTGGAGGCAAATTTATGATTGCCTGAACCTTACATGGGTCGAGACGAATCCCGTATTTCGAGACTACAAAGCCAAGTAAACGACCCGAACTGACACAAAATACACATTTGTGTGGATTGAGTCGTATCTTGTAGTGTCGGCAACGTAGAAATATCGCTCTTAAATGCTGCGGATGATCAGTTTGCTTTCGCGAATGAGCCGGTAGGTCGTCGAGGTATGGTTGAACGATGTGCTTGATGTCATGGAAGGCATAATTCATTTCCCTCTGAAATGTTGCCCCTGCGTTCTTTAAACCAAAGGGTAATTTTCGATATGCGAACGTGCCCCACGGACAAATAAATGCAGTCTTTGACTGGTCCTGTGGGCGGATATTTATTTGATTATACCCGGAGAATCCATCCATAAATGAAAAGATTTCACATCCGGCGCATTTATCAATTATCTGGTCGATGAAGGGTGTAGGGTAGTTGTCTTTTGGACAAGCTTGATTTACATCTCTATAATCGACGCACACTCTAATTGTGCCTTGTTTTTTCATAACAGGGACAATATTCGATACCCAATCGGTTAGAGGAACCGGGTAAATGAAACCAGCATGGAGAAGTTTTTCAACTTCTGCCTTAATGGCAGCGGCTTTCTTGGGGTGTACCTGTCGTAGCCGTTGTCGTACTGGTTTGACATCTGGATACATCTTGATTTCGTGTTCAACGATACTCGAGTCAATGCCTAGCATTTCATTATATGACCAAGCAACGACATCTCTGAACTCGCGAAAAAGAGCGTTATATATTTCCAGTTCTGAAGGAGAACAACATTTTCCAACATAAATATTCTCTACAACATCTGTTATGGTCAAGATATTTATGGCGATAGTCTCTTCAATGTTGGACAAGTTTCGCTCAGAATCCATTGTGTTTACAGTATTTGATAGAAAATCAAAAACTGAAGGATGATAAAGGTCATCAGGAGTATTTTCTTCACAATCTGGAAGAAGGGAATGATGGTGGTAATCTTCCCATGGTGCCCCTTCAATTATCATTGATTGAACAATTCCTTCGTCGGTGACATGCACTCGCGACCAAGGATCTGAAGGGGTGCCATATTCCTTAGACCTATCTATCCAAACGCTTAATGAGTGTTGATTTGGGTTTGCCTCCCATGCTAGGAACATTGATTGCTACAATATTTATGTTGGGCTTGGAGGCAATACCTGCGCATGATCCATGTTGATATCGTTTCCTGAGATCTTTTTAATTGAAGATATCATATTGCAGGTTCCTATCGACGCTACTTCCGCCAAATTGATTGGAGGTGGAAGGGAAAAAGTTCCCATTAATATAGGGTCTTTTAGTAGGCCTACTCCGATATTTTGAAGCGAATGGGGGCTTCCATGGATCATTGGAATGCTTCCCGTAACTTGAGAACCATTGGGGAGGAAGTTTTGTTGATCGACGATTGTAATCCCTCCTTGAAAGGGAAATGCAATCTTCCTAAAATAGGTCGACACAACAGCAGCCATTGCATATATCCATGGTCTTCCCAGTAGGATGTTGTAATCGAGATTTCCGTCGATTACTTCAACATCTATTTCTACTATTTTCCCTCCTAGTTCCACCTTCAAGTTACTTAGAATACCATATGGGGTATATGTTCATCCGTCAAATGCTTTTAATGTCGTCGAAGATCATGACAAGGTTGGAGATCCTAAAGTTTTCCAGCAACTCATCGACATAATACATGTAGATGCCCCCTCATCAATAATCGTTCGATGAACAGTTTTGTTGAGGGCTTTCACTTGAACGAGGAAAGCTAGTTGAGCTGGTAACTGAGGATCGTATCCTTTATGATCAAAGGATACAAGATTGGAATCCTTTGGGTCTATCCCACCGATGGCTGATAATAAAGCTTGCTTTTGGGATGGGAAATTTTGTAGTACCTCAAGAGTCGACATAGTGGATGGCGATTGGGCCAAATCTTCCACTATATTATAATGTTGTGTTGCTCTAGCACGAGGATTAAACGTCGACTTGTGTACTACTCCCTTTGGCGGTTTTATTGTCAACTCAAGAATGATGGGTGGTGCAACTTCTGTCGAATTTGTTGTCGAACTACTAGGTTGATCTTTATCCTTGTTGTTCGACAGCTGTGGATTCCCATAATCTTTGTTCCTTGTCGATATCAAAGCATCATTTTGTTGTTTGGAAACCGACAACATTAGCACTTGAGACGGGGAAGCATTTCCACTGTCAACCAGATTTGTTCCTGGATTTGGAAACGGATCAGTTAATACTGCCGAGGTTTTTGAATTCTTGAAGAATTTTTTAAGCTCAGCTCTGTGTGGACAATCTGCGGTCCAATGATCCTCATCGCATATAAAGCATGGATTTCTTGGTTTCCTATTTCCAGGAGGGTTTGCAGAAGATTTTTCAGGTGATGATTCTTCCTGTTTCTTCTTCTTCCCTTTGCTTTTCTTCTTGCCCCCTGGTTGCTTGGTTTCTTTGCCTTTATCTGTCGATACGGCATTTACTTCCGAGGCAAGAAGTTCCTCTTTTGCATTTTGACCGGAAATATTACGGGCCTTTTTAGATGTAGCCTTTGTCGATTTTGTGTCTGTTGTGCCAATCACGCCATCGCCGGCATGAGAGTCATTGTTTGATTTAGGAGGAGGAGGGACTGAGAATTCTGGTCTAGGAGCGTCAGGTATTTTATCGTAGAGCGTGCCAGACTGAGTGTAAATCAAGTCCAAATATTGCGCACGAGCGATAACCTACTCTTCGGTGACGACTCCTCCTTTTGCCAAATCTTCCGTGATGGAAGGTAATAATGACTTAATAAACCATTCAGCTAAAATCTGATCGGGAACATACGTTTTTACCATTCTACGACAACGTCGCCACTCATGTATATGATCAGATATGTGAGTGGCCGTTGTTTGTTTGAAATTGGTAAGAAGTTTCGTTCCCGTTTCGTACCTTATCGGTAACTGAAAATGGGTTAAAAAGGTTGTGGCTAGGGTACTGAAGTTGTCAAATGAAGCTCTAGGCAATTCGATATACCATTTTGCTGCCGAACCAGTTAACATTCTCTGAAAAAGGTGAAGCCTAATCGAATCATCGTTTAAGGTGTTTGATGAACACCACAGATGAAAGGTCATCACATGATTCGACGGATCTTCACATGGATTTCCATTAAATTTAGGAATATCTTATGGAAGTTTATGCGGAATCGTTGGCCACCAAGGGGCGTAAGCGATTGGATCATTTGTTAACCGATTTAAATCAGGTAACTCTAAAGTCGCCACGAAGGGTAACTGTTGATTCAGGTTAGGTGAAGCATACCCAGGATAAGATGGGATTGCCTGAGCAGTTGGTCTTTGCATACCAGCATAATGCATTTGATGCTGGTAACTTTGGTAAGGTTGGTGGGCATGACCATTGTAGAATGGTTGATTTTGACCGTTTTGAATATACGGTTGCCCACTATTTGCAAAGATTTGTTGCTCAGAACCTTGGTATACTTGTTGGAACTGTGGTTGTTGGTATTGCACTAGCCATGGTTGTGAAGCCATGTGTTGTTGCCCGATACTAACTGTTTGACCAAGATGAGGGGTGATTGTACCCGTTTGAACCTGTGTCATTCCACCAGTCGGCGATTGTGGTTGAGTTGCAGGGTCAAGAGGCTGTTGCATTACAACCTGAGAAACTTGAGGTTGGCATACAACAGGTAGCGCTTGAACTTGCGACACCGTCACAATAGCTGGCGTAGTTTGTATACTTGACATAGGTAAGCATTGTTGCATTGAATATACAACTCTTGGTTGTTGAGGTAGTATCGGTACCCAACCGCTTGACGTAATTCCAGCATAACCCGAATTTTGTTGTGAACTCTCGTATGGCTGTCCTCCTGGAGGGGACAATGAAAGGGTATACTGCCCCCATATGGCGGTAATCTGGTACTTAAGGGAATGGTTTTCCCTTGAGGGCCGGACTGCCCAAATTGACCTCCAAATGGATCAATTTGTTGAGACTCAACATAAGAGTTTCCGGATATTATTCCGGATGAAAAAATAGGAACAGACCATACCGTCGAAATAGCCCCTGAATGGGCTCCTTCTAGCGATTGATAGCTAGTTGGGACAGATGGTATACCGGCGAACATTGTTGGAGTGATAGCAGGAATTTCTGTCGTCGCTGTGTCAGACGACACAGTCCTAGATGTTGATGGTTGTTCAGACATTTCTAGTCTATCCAAAAGATTACCTAGCGATTCTACAGGAGCTTCCGCTGGCGGTAGACTAATTTCTGATGAAGAAGGATACAGAGTGATCCCGACTCCAAATTGCAATGGAGTACTAGATGGAGGATCTTCAACAATCTCTTCTATAGCAATCAGACCAGGTGGAAGGGGTAGACCATCAAGTCCGTAGAATATTTCTGGTGCCGAAGAAGGTATGGAATCTGCAGCGACAGATGTTTGGGGAACAACACTCTCCGAACCGGTTGTAGATGGAACTGGTTCAGTGATACAAGTGTTTACCCTCAGACTAGGATCAGTACTACTGTCCTTCAGTGGCTGCTGAACTTCTTCTGTAAAGGCAGGGATACCAGAAATGTTTGGAGTAACCGGAGTCTCTGATGTTGTTGGAACACTTGTTCTAACTTTACCAGGAGATTTGGAACCGGTTAAACGAGTTCGCTTTGTCCGTAATAGCTTCGATTCTGGAGACAAAGACGGTTGACTCGTAAGCCTCCGCGAACGACGGGGTTTCAATTGACTTTCTTCCACGATTGCGGATTACTCGATCAACTAAAAATCAAGGGGAAGTATGTTTCTGAATTAGATGAATTTTAGACGCTTTGACACAACTTGTTTTTTCAATTTTTAAGAGTCGAGAAAAAACAAAAGATGACTCTAGTCGCCTTCGATTTTTAATGAGCCTGAAGTGACAAGTGCTCAGATGGACCTTTTCCGTTAAGGAGTCTGAAAAGGAACGAAAGGGACTGCTCTGGAAATCTAGGTAGAGGTATTACCAAACCAATCGCAAAACTGCAGAATACTTTTTACGGTACGGCAGTCAATCTTCCCGAATGTTGTGTTCAGTGCATTGCGATCGATAGGGCGGCAGACACGGCTTCCTATGGATAAAGGATTAAGCCTATTGTGGTCTCCCAAAATATACTCGACGGTACGTGGGAGCACAAGTCCGTACTGGCACTTATCGTCTCAAAGTGGAGGAATCACCCAACCATCAGTGAGAACAACAGTTACCAGGCTTTACGACGCTAGAATACGTCTCTAGCCTAGACTTCTAGATGTTGTGCGTTAGGTTCCAAAGCGTTGTTAGATTCATTAAATTTATTTTATAGTTGATCTTGCTTAAGAAATTTTCCTTTCAGGTTCACCGCGAGATGTAGATGTACAATTCCTAAAATGCAATCTAAGATGATAAACAGTCTTTTATCTTCTTTGTGCAATGAAAATCCTAGCTACTAAGGAAAGAGAGACAGTATTCTTTCACAAAGAGCAAAGAGCACACACTAAATGCACTGTCCTAAATCAAACCAATCAAACAGTCTAAATGCAAATGCACATGCATGTATTTGTTTTCGGCTTTCTTAGTATGTGAATGGTAAAAAGAAAGCTAATGCGCAAATCTGAATTACTTTTCAAGCGACAATTACTAACAAGTTTCTTTTCAAAATCAAAAATGGAGACAATCACAACACTTTACGATTTGGAAATGAATACTTGCTTTCGACACTAGAAAAACTACAAATTCATACCAAATACAATAGTAACAGGGTAATCGACTATCAATAGCAACCAAACTCTTTCCTATGACTGAAAACGACACTTGCGACACTTTCAAATCAAAGGACAACAGTACAATTACGTTACTTTTTGCAAAGGAGAACTGAAAATGACTCAACAAATACACAAAAACACTTACAGTTCTTTTGCACAATGGAGGCGGAATAACAGCAAGGAAAAGGGGTTTCAAACAAAGATATATTGATTACAGGCAGCAAAATTCATGAATAGAACTGAAAAGAATGAATCACAGAAACCAAAACTGAACAATGCCTAGTCTGATCAGCGCACCTGTAACACAGTGAACTTGAAATGCAGTGCACCTACTACACTCGGGAAGTGCGCTGAATTTTAGATTCACAGAACAGAACCTGCGTTGGGCCAGAGACAAGACTTTGCTTGGGTTCCAGGTCATAGTTTGCAGTTCAGTTCATGGGTTTTGGCCGAGCAAACGGTAATCAGTAAAGCAACAATCAGGGGTAGATCTAAGGAGGTTACTAGAGCTACCACAAGGGGCAATCGAAGAGTTTGTAAATCAGTTGTTTAATTTATAAACAAAACCCGGAGATTGAATGAAGCATCATTTATCTACTTTGCATTTGCATAGCAAATGCAATTCGAAAGCTACCTGGCTCGACTTCAGGCTCCGTCTGTAAGTTTATAAAATAAACAGCAAGGAGATAAACAAACAACCTAATTCGTCCCCAGTGGAGTCGCCATTTTGTTACAGGGAAAAGTGTCTACACAAAACTGCTTATCCCACTAAGGTGTGGTAGCTACCTTAGAAACAAACAAAGTAAAGCTACTTTCATTTTCCCTTTATGAAATATAGATGAGAGAAGAACAAAGAAGACCAACCTCTGTCTTGCGCTTATCTCCTAGTTCGATTCCTCTCTCTCTTGATATTCTTTCGCTACTTACTCCCTTGTACACCCAGCTTCACAGAGTACTTGTAGGATCACAGTAGCATAACACTATACAAGAACATGGATCTATAATCA
This sequence comes from Pinus tabuliformis, assembly GCA_031772625.1. Classification (NCBI taxonomy): domain Eukaryota; kingdom Viridiplantae; phylum Streptophyta; class Pinopsida; order Pinales; family Pinaceae; genus Pinus; species Pinus tabuliformis. The sequence continues at coordinate 920,674,749 of CM062816.1, forward strand.
TAAACAATCTAGGATCAGATGTAAATTGACCATACAAATGCATAAAACATAAATGACACAAGAGTATGGAGGAAAACTTGAATAACTTTTATTGATAATCAAGAAAGAGCCAAGGGAGTTACAACCAGTTGTTCTGACCCAGCATCATCCTCTCAGCAAGTAAGCCCTTCTTCACCTCATACAAAGCTTAGATCACCCAACATTATGATGTTGTCTCAAGAAACCAACAACAATTCCTTACAAGATGCAAAATTCCAGCCTCTGGATCTCTGGGATGAGGGATCCATATATAGATATCTGTAAGGGAGATGAGTCAGCTTGTGATTTGATTAGTGTCTTCCCTCTGATAGTTCTTGCTTCCACTTGGAGATTGATGATCTCTTACTCATCCTTGGTCGAATTCAGAGAGGCAAGTGTCACAGGAGAAGTTTCTGGAAGATTCCATGCCTCTCCACCTCGCGGATTGACACTGCCATTTGTCACTTCTCGACCATCGCACCCCATAGAAGGGCTTTTTGAAATGCAACGCACCCATAGAGTGTACTTAGGTGATATGCTACGCACTTTGCCTATGGAGCCGCTGAAATGATCCTATTTTGACCAGTTTTGAGCAGTTTTTCATGGAGAACTTCTGGGAGAAGCTGTAATCAGTTGACCTTGTTCCTTCAGGGGTTAGAACAACACTTTTAGGGACTTAGGAGCCCTTGGTTTATGGACATTTCATGCTTGGGGTTGCAGTGCCCAAAAATGTCTATAACACCAGTTGTACGCAAATTTTAGTAAGTGCAATTTTTATAAAAATTAAATCCAGTACCTAGGCCATGATATATCAACAGAAGGAATAGTGGTGGATCCAGACAAGATCAAAACTATTATGGAATGGACCACACCAAAAAACGTTACTGACATAAGATCCTTCTTGGGCTTGGCAGGGTATTACTGTTGATTTATTAAAAGCTTTTCAAAAATAGCATTTCCAATGACTACACTTCAGAAAAAGTGTGTGCATTTCACTGGACAGCGGAATGCCAGCAAAGTTTTGAGCAACTAAAACAACTACTTACAACCACTTCGGTGCTGAAAGTAGCAGATCCGGAAAAAGATTTTGTAATATGCACGGATGCAATCAAAGAGGGTGTAGGTGGATTATTAACTCAAGAAGGAAATGTCGATGCCTATGAGTCACGCAAACTGAAAGATTATGAACAGCTCTACTCTTCTTACAATTTGGAGTTGATCGCGGTAGTGCATGCATTGAAAATGTGGCGACACTACCTTCTAGGGAAGAAATTTTTGTGATTAACTGATCACAACTGTCTGGCCAATTTCTTTAATCAATCTAGTTTAAATGCGTGGTAGGCCATATGGACCGCATTCTTGAGCGAATTTGACTTTGACATGAAGCACCTCAAAGGAAAAGAAAACTGGGTAGTAGATGCTTTGAGCAAAAAAGTACATTGCATCTATGAGGTACATTTCAGTCAAGCACAATCTAACCTACCAGAGGTTATCCAAGAGGTAGCCCTCAAAGATCCAAAATATGCATTCCTATGGCAGCAAGCTTCAGAAGCTCAAGAAAAAGGGGAACAATGTGAGTATGCAATTAACCCCGACAAATTGTTAACATTCAGAAATAGAATTTATATTCCTAACCAAAACTCTATGAAGCAGATGTTATTAGATGAGTTTCACAAGAAGCCTTACGCCGCCCACTCAGGATACCAAAAACTATTGTCGGCTATCAAGAAAATTTATTTCTAGCCAAGCTTAAGAAAAGATGTGACTAAATATTTATCCAAATGCTTAGAGTGCCAATTGGTGAAGGCGAAGCATCAACATATTGTGGGTCTTTGCAGCCATTACCCATTCCGGAATGGAAATGGGAGACAATCACTGTAGATTTTATCACTGGATTACCTCGTACAAAAAGGCAACATGACTCAATCATGGTTGTGGCAGACAAGCTAAGCAATACCACTCATTTCATTCCGGTAAAATCCACCTATAAAACAATGGAGATTACAAACATATTTATGAGAGAAATCTTCCGACAACACAAGATACCCCGAGTGGTGATCCCTGACAGAGATGTAAAATTTACATCTGCTTTCTAGAAAACTCTCTTTGCAGGGTTGGGTACACAAATCCATTTCAGCACTACCTACCATCCTCAGACAGATGGTCAGACAGAGTGAGTGAATCAAGTCTTGGAAGACATGTTGAGAATGTTTGTAATGCAACAGCCATAGAAATGGGAGGATTACCTCCACTTGGTATAATTTTCCTACAATAATGGTCATCATGAATCCTTGGGTATGAGCCCTTTCGAAGTACTATATGGAAGAAAGTGTTAGGTACCTACGGACTAGAACAGTCCAGATAATAAATTAGCATTGGGCCCTGATATGTTAGCAGAAATGGAGGCCACCGTTAAGAAGGTTCGCCAGAATTTAAAGGCGGCGCAGGATAGGAAAAAGGTGTACGCAGATAAGAAGAGGACTCATAAAGAATTCCAGATGGGGGATCATGTGTATTTGAAGGTTAAACCCTGGAAGAGCACTTTACAATGGAAAGGTTGTGCCAAGTTGGCACCTCGGTACTGTGGACCCTTTCAGATTTTAGAACGGATTGGGCTCGTGGCATATAAGCTAGCACTTCCAGGCCACATCTGAGTCCACAATGTCTTTCATGTATTCTTATTAAAAAAATACATTTACGACCCTCAACATATTATTAACTGGGAAAGCATTTAGGTAACAATAAAATAGAAGCAATATGTTAAGAATTGTTGTTATAGGAATTTTTCTGACAGCATATTATGAATGTGCAGGTAGAACCCAAGGGAGAATTTCTGGCAAAGCCTCTTCGTATCCTCAATTAGAGAGGAACCACCTTGCAGAGGTGAGCCATCATCCAAGTTAAAGTGCAGTGGAAGCACTTTGGCCCGGATGAGGCTACTTGGGAAGAAGAGGAAGCCATGTGAAAAGCTTATCCTACACTATTTACATAGAGGAAGAACACCAGGGACGATGTTCCTCTCGAGGGGAGGGAGCTGTAACATACAACGATACATCATAAATTATTTTACCAAGTTTAATTATCACTGTTAATTTTATTTCTGTTTTTTATTTGAATTATTAAAACTACTAGGCTAAAAAGCCAGAACAAATGTTGTTAATTATTAATTAAAAGATTATGGATCAGTTTGTTAAAAGACTAGAGAAACAGTTGAATTAACTTCTGAGAACAGTTACAACTGTTCCTCCACCCTTTTCCTTTAAGAGGAAAAAGGGCAGAACCCTGGGGGGGTTGGAGGAACTGGACTGTGTTGAATTCTTCCTTGAGCTAGGTAAGACTTAACCAGTGGGAAAGAAAATTGTGGTAACAGTTGTGGGGTACAAGACTTGACATTGGACAGAGTCCTGATGCCCAAGGTGCCCAATTGTTCATCACTGTCAGAGGTGGAAGAGCTTGGAGGGGGAATCTAGACATAATTGCCAATTCCGAGGCTGGGTGGAGAGACCTTCCAAAAACAAAAGGTTACATGCAATAATAAGGAAACAGATAAGTGTTATCACCATATCAATCATTATTAGTAGAAGGGATAGACTTTTATTGTTATAGCAGAAAAGTACATTGATAGACTAGCAAAGGTAATTAACATTTATTGATTTTTAAATAGAGTAGGGAATTCTATTTTGATTTTATATTAGCAGATATTTACTCATAGTTTAAATATGCTAAGGAAGTGAATATACTAGCTCACTGTTATTTTCAGTAGACAGTTTAATGGTCAATTTCTGAAGAACATGCTAAGCTACAACAGTAAACCAATATTCTTTTCTAGTCTTTCAGTCAATTTTCTATAACACTGAAATTGTAGTCTGTGGACGGAAACTAATACCCCCACAAAATATACATATCAGTTCTCAAACTACATTCTGGTAATCTTTCTTTACTTTTATCAAAAGGAAATTTCATAAAAAAAATATATAAATGATAACCACCCTTACAGTTGACATTACTTATAACAACAACCAAGGGTTTATCAGTTCCTAGACAAGTTCCAGAAGGAATTCATCAAGAACCATGTACCCAGGAATTGTTGAACCGAAACCTCTGAATCCTTAATGAGGAATTACATTAAACAGAAATGATACAAAAAGGAAAATATGAGTACCAAAAACCAACATTCAAGGCCATAGTATAATATCACAGTCGAACTGGAAGTATACAATAACTTTAAAATCTTTCATTTTAAACTGATAAGAAATAAGACTGTAATTTCATAAATCAAGTTATCCAAAGTCAAGTTATGGCAACGAACTCCATACATTGGTGTAAGCATAGATAAATATACTGAATTCATACCAAGAAATGCTCGGTTAACCTCCACAGAAGTAACATAAACAAATATTGAACCAGTTCCAAAACTGTATTGGCATTTCTAAGGCCGATAGTCCCAAAAATAATTTAATACATTCTTTATCGAAAAACCTAGTTTTTGGTCGTAGCCTTAAACCCTAACTATCAAACAGTCCTTGAAATATTTGTCATGTAAATATTGGCTGAGGAGCTCAAGCACAAGACAAGTCAAAATCCAAGACCCACCTGGAAAAACGAAGAACGAAGCACGATTTAATAAGAACGTCGCATCCCAAAAACCACATGTCAAACGAGGGTTTTAAGCGAGCAGCAATGGGCTTACCTACACAGGAAAAGCCAATGGTTAGGACCGAAAACATGCAAGTCTAAGACTATTATATGAAAATTGTTAAGGCGAAGTGGGTTACCTGAGTAGGAGCTGGACGTCCCTTGCAGTGGCAATCGAAACTGCAAATACATCAGGCAGCTTCAGCGAAAACAACAATGGAGAAAGACTTTAAATGACTACTTGAAACTGAATCGTTTCTTACCTTTTTCTGTCGCAGAATCGACCCACTCCACCATGGTCTTCGAATCCATGCTGAGGACATCGCACCTGTTCTAGAGTGGCCCAGGAACACATCAGGCACCCTCTCAAACCACCACAGTGCATCTAGCTCCCACAGAGGATTTCTAATGAAGAATTACTATGGTAACAGCAATAAGAATCACAAAGCACTTGGAGTTTTCAGACATAAGTCTACTGAAGCAATGCACCAGGTCACCATAGCAGAGCCGAGAGCCAAGCCAAATGAGGAGCAAATGAACCTCCCTCATCGCCGGTAAAGACATTATACCTCCCCACCAAACCTGAAGGATTGAGGTCGTAGAACTTAACAGATCCAATGGCGGATGGAAAGCCAGGTGTAAAACCTCGAGACCCTTCCGGGAGACTATAGTTAAGTGCATTAACACTGCATTTGATGGCCAGCATGGTGGTGTACAAATATGGCTGGAGAGATCCTCGGGGCACTCCCACCTTAATGAGGAGGGGCCTTCCCGAGGTCGAAAGGTTCGAGATAATTTATTGCAGGTACAACATGGCGGCCCATGTGGAGTTCCAACGAGGAGGCCAAGCGGAACCACAACTGCTTCAAACTTAACCCTTTATCAGTCATCAATCAAACATTGCCATATCATTAATACTCCATATAAGTTTAATATATGCTAGAGTCCGGATTGTCTAAGTTTAATACCTTGTATAAAGTTTAGCATATGCAGGATTCTGAAGTGTATGAGTTTAATATTGTATATAAGTTTAACATATAATGAGTCTGGTTTGTATAAGGATAAGGTAGGATTGAGTTCAGCCCACACTTCAGTAATTCATGGTTAATGTTCTAACAAAGAAAAAAATTGAGTAAAGTTTGTTACATCTTTCTTGAGGAGATATTGCTCCATATCTAGTGGAGTTGTGGTAGCACAAAGGATAATTCATTAGATGGACATGATTTGCTGATTTGAGGCAGCCATGGTAGCAAACGAGGATAATTCACGTATCCTATGTAGACATTGTAGCGTCCATAATCCCCATATTTGATGGGGCCATGGCAGCAAATGGGTATAATTAAATAGATAATTTGCATATATAACAGAGCCTTGGTAGCATATTGGACTGAGATAATTCTCTCTACAAAGCTAAGCAACAGTTACCATGCCAGGTTGATAGTTTACATATTGTGTTGATCATTAGCCAATCCAAAGGAGATAACAGTGTTATAAATTGTATGTACTTGACAGTTGCAATACCCGACAGAACCATGTTGGCATTGAGAATTTGCATATCTAACAGAGATCATTCAAAAATGCCATGGAGTCATGACAGCTTTGAGAAATTATATATCCGACAAAATAATTCAAAGATCATGTTGATAGTCGCTTACCCAACTCAAATAATTAACATGTCTAGTAGAGGTAATTCAGAGAACACATTGATAGTCGCTTAAGTGACTTACCTAATTTGCAGAAATCACACATGTTGTTGATAGTTCTGATATAGCATATTGCGTTGCTAATCCGTATACTCAAAGTAGATAATAACGTTGATAATTTACATGTGCGGTAGAGATAATCTGCCAATTGCGTTGATAATTTCGCATAACGATATCTCACATATGGTTTTGATAGTTTGTATAGGGCATATTATGTTGATAATTCTCATAGAAACATTAATCTTGATTATGCACATACCCAAATATTAATCTCAATTCTGAGACGCTGCAGGGATAGTCCCACAACCATATCTCTACAATGCCTATTAGAGCAACTTTTAGGAAGACATGTCACAAAACCTCTAGAGAGTAAATCTCCTCACTTAATCATTGTACCAGATCTTTAGAACTATCATGTTAAAAACTTACATCAACAAAATAATCTCGATAATTCCCATATCCTAAGGAGCCAAGCATATGGCACTGAGAATTCTCATATTGGGAGAGATATATCTCATATTGATAACTGCACATGGAAGAAGATAAGTTGGGTACAATGTTGATAGTTCACAAATAACACTAATAAGTCTAGGTAAAATTGTTATTACCAATGCTATAAAAACTAGAATGAAAAATTTTGAATGAGAAAAAAATATGGACAGTGTACATCTTAAATACATTTTCTATAATTTATTTTAAACACTTTCCTTCGTGCCTCTAACTGATTTTCTTAATAACTTATTTTAAATATAAATAATTTTAATTCTAAATAACAATAAAAACACCCCCAAAAAAAAATTACACTCACCTCTTCTCTTTCAAGCCTATGTTTTTAACATCTACACTCACATCTTCTCTTTAGAACCTATATATATTTCAAAACTTAAATATAAGATAATCTAAAATCCTTAAAAATTCCCAATTCCACACTTACTTCCATTTCGTTTTCCTCTAATGCAAGCAGGATTATGCTTCACCCATTTGTGTCAAAATAAGATTCAATCTTACCATCAAGATCGTAACCTTTAAAATTGGGATCCATCCTAGTAACACTGTTACTCATATATTACCCTCGGAGTATAGGCAGTCTAACCTATAGAATCTAAATAACCCATAATGTCTCTTAAGATAAATTTTATCGTTTTCTTCTCCGTGCACGCCACGCAGCAACCATCAATTTGTGTTTAGGCTCGTGCTGCTATTAGCTACGGCAGCGATTGAACAATCCATGTGGCTAATTTATGAACTATGGATTTTGTTAACCGCCTATACTCAAATTGGCAAATTTTCATGTTTTTTTGCCCCGATTCTGGTGAACTTTGTAACTATGATAAAACTCGCATATAAGTTAGAGAGAACAGCAGAGACAATTGGCATATCGTGTCGATGGTTTGCAATTTGCTTTGATCATTTTCATACAAGACTCATAAAACTCGCATTTCCTACCAACATAACTCGCCTGCGGCGTTGATCACTAGCATTGCATTGATAATTCGCACAATTGAAGGAGATATTCACGTTGATAATTCACATATCCACCAGTGATAACTATCAAATCGTGTTGATTGTTTTCATATCGCATAATATGATGATAATTCGCGCTTTTAAGATACGTTGATAACTCGCGTATTCCTGATAATTCGCGTATTGACAGGGTTCACGCGTAACGCGTTGATAATTCGCGTGCCCGCGGCGATAAGTCGTATATCAAAAGGATAACCGCTTATTGGCCGGAAATACCTCGCATATCACGTCGATAGTTTCGCAATTGCACTGATAATTTTTGTATCCGTTGGATAAAAGTCGCATATACGGCAGAAGTAAGATCATTCGCGCCAAGATGATTCGCGTATTCGGTTGACAGTATGTGAATTCCGCTGATAATGCACATATCAGACGCGTAAAGTTGTAAGTATCACACGGAGATAACCTGTATGTGTCATTCATAATTCGTGTATAGCATATTACGTTGATAATTCACATATGCTAATAGATAACGCGCATATCCAGAAGCTATAACTAACATATCCTATTGATAATCCGCGTAACACATATTCCGAACAACATAATAGCATTGATAAGTCGCGCATTATGGACAATTCGCATATCAAATGGATCGACGTCGTAGATCGCACTGACAATCCGAAAGAGATGACAACATATCGGCTGGCGTGGCGTGTTGATAGTTCGCTTATTAAACTGATAGTTCTCATATCAATGGATAAAACTCGCATATCCAGCAAGATGATTCGCATTCGTGTTGATATTTTTCTAATTGCACTGATAATTGTCATATCGTGCCAAGATAACTCGCTTCTGGCGTTGATTGTTGGAATATGGCAGCATATTGGGCTGATAATAACTTTTATAATTCGCATATCACACAGCCATGGCAGCTTTGAAAATTGGCATATCAGGCGAAGCAATGGTGCTTAACAAAGCTTCACAATGGCGATATCCGTGTCATTGATAACTTTGAAAGCACTGATTCTCCTCTGAACGTAGAAAACAAGGTACTCGTTACAGAGATTACTCTATAGCAGTGACGATTCATGAACCATTTACAAACCAATATTATCACACATTCTCATGATGGTGATATTGGCGTACTTAATAAATTTGACACCACTGATTCTGAGTATTTTTTTCGAGGACATAATTTGCATATCCAACTGATTCATGGTAGCAAACATAGTCATTGTTACATAAATTAAATATTCAGCTTCATGAAAATCCTGCTTCTTCGCTGCCTCTGTTCAGGTTCATTTTGAGATTTCACTTAGTTTTTCTCACCTGGAGCAGTTCATCTATTCGGTAACGGACCACCAGACTAGTAAGAACCAAACCTTTTACCTAACCATTTTATCCAACAGTAAATTTAAATCTTAAATTAAATTAATATATAAAAGTATTATTATTTATTTTGACGTCATGGATAAGGTAATTAGGTATTATCAAGAGTGTGAAAAGTGCTTATATAGGCATGGAAGCCCAATATGTCCTCCCTAGAAATCTATGCGATAATTTTATATTTTATGTATGGTTTACGAGTTTCCCCATTGAATTATGATAAATGGTTTAAAAAATATTCATGTGCATATGTTGATTGTGAGATCTATATGGTATATATGTAGGTTAAGAAAGTATTTATGAAAGCATAATAAATCATAAAAGTATCATGTATAAGATGAGTTTTTCATTTTTAAAATCATGATTATAATATTGATAATCATTATGAGTGTGTAAAAATTCATAATGATTATTATGTAACAAGTATATTAATGATTTCTAAAATTATGATTATAATATTGATAATTATTATGAGTGTGTAAAAATTTATAATGATTATTATATAACAAATGTTTTTTTTTAATGGAATTTTTATTAATTTTGTATTTTTTTCAAGTACATGGTTTATGAAGTATTTGAAAAAATTTAAGATCATAAAACAATATTTAAGATCAAAGTTTTGAAATATAACATCTTTCTTTAGGGACAGTTTACAATGTATATATTCATAAGCCATTATATAGTCTCTATATAGAAAGGTCATGACTCTATGAGTGAGCTGTACTTTTTATTTTGAGCTTTGGCATACTAGGGGTTTTTTTGAGAATGAGGTTTCAGTGTAGGGAATAAAATATATATTCTTAATATATAACATAATTTGTCCCTACAAATTATAGGCCATGGGTGGGGTGTGTAGCCACACAAAATGAATATGTACTTTGCAAATTTATTGATTCAAAAATATGTATTCCAAATCATATGAAGAATCCATGTACACATCTTCATGAGGACTTTGAATGAGTTGTGCATAAGACGAGTTTATAAAATGGATAAAGATGCATTAAATGATGCCTAGAATGAATTATTCAAAGACGATGCATTTATAGGTACATTTGATACCAACATCAAATTTGTTGAAGGAAATCAAGGAATTTGCAAAGAAATAGTAATAAAAACACTACTTCATGGCTCATTGATTCCTATATTATTTAAAACAAGTAAATAAACATTACTCATGTTGAAGGATAGTAGGAAATCTTTAAGATAAATATTAATAGAAAATAAGTTCCCCTATTGCTTTCCCTGGAGAAAAACTAGCATATTACATTAAAAGAATACTAAGATATAAAACGATTACTTACTATTTATAATAAGTTTCCATACACTTTACTATAAGAATTAAGTAGATCGCCCAAACTTAACTTTTAAATCAATAGAAATTTCAAAAGGTTGGGTGAAATATTAGCTTAGTGAAATGAAAACTCATAGTAAAGTAGAAGAATAACCTTGGTCTTGTTTATTAACCACATGAAAAAAAGGTTTGTTTTTCTTGATGTAATATAGGCACTTTTTTGGAGTGACTTTTCAACTATTAGTTTTGATCAAAATAATTTTCTTCTCCAACTGTCAAAGCGTATTTTCCACTTGTTATTTTAGTGAAGTGCACTCCTGACATTTCACGGATTTAGACATTAAATTATTTTGTATTCTAACCAAAATAAAACTTTAACTCTATGAAATAATTTTTAGAGGATTTCAAATTTCAAATTAATCAAAGTGTGTACACTCTTCAAGTAAGTAAAACCCATGAAGGCACACTTGCAACTTTGGTAGTAGAGAACGTGGAATTTCAACTCTAATAAAAGTGAAAACATTACTCCAATGTGCAGTTTAGGAGTTTATTTTTTTAAGATTTTGTAAGGACCCATCCCACATCCTCAAACTATAACAAAATTTCCATAATTCCGAACTATATAAAAAAACAATATATTTAACAACAAAATATATTTCACACAACATATTAAAAGCATATTAAAATTTCATTTATGGACTCTTCCACATAAGCTGACTAAAAAGTGCCTCTATGGATTTTCTCTTTCATTTTTTTAAGCATTGTTGGACATTTGGCATTGTTAGGATGGTAAGTGGCATCAAGTGTGCTGGCGTTGACATGGTTAGCATTGATTTCAACTAGGTTAGGATGACATATGCATAGTTTGTTTTTTATTGATGTGGTGTGTTGATTCTTCAGTAGGAGTTGGAGTCTTGGTTAGATCCAAAGGGGGATATAGATTTGAAGGCATTTCTACCTCAAGAGATCATTCATGCTCCTAGAATTGGTGCAGTTAGATTGTACTCAAAAATATATTTCCAATGGTATACTGAAGTCTAGAAAAAACTCCCTGGATCGAAAGATATGACCAGTCAAAGTTAGCAAGCCAAAAGTCTAATTTTGGTGTTTTTGGCCATGGGCCCCACAACTTAGTTAGCATATAGGTGGAAAGAGGAATCCAAGGTATACCAATCAAAGCTCAATAGGTATAGAACGTAGGTATCGCTCTAGACATGAAATCCCAGTGGATATTTTCCCCGATAGTTTCCAAGTGCACCCAAGTTCAAAAATACCAGGGACAGGACCAGCAAGATGTCATGGCATGCAAGCAACAGAACAGACCAACAAAAGGTCAAGAGAGATGATGCGAGGGAGTCCATAAGACACATCACCCCAATGGATTGACCTTGCAGGTTCTCATTGGAGTTGTAAGTTTATTTCTAAGGATGCGGCTCTATGGAAATGGGAAAATACATATCTATTTCCAAAGGATTTCCCATCCCAACCTTATAATTTTTATAATGAAAATAGCAAAAAAATCAAGGTTCGAACCCCCTATATTTTTGTACCTGGTGATGTGGATAAAATATACATGGCGAGATGTTAGTGGCTAATAGAGTGACAAGGAGCCACAACGGTGTGATGACATCAGCATCCAAAAGTTGCAGGACACGTGGCACCAATAGGAATGTGACATCTAACATGTATATTTGGCATTTTTAGATGGAAAAGTGGGAAAAAAAATGTGACAGGTGGCATCTATCAACAAGTGACAAGTGGTAGATGTGTGCAAATGGAAAATAGTGGTTGTCATATAATCTCAACATGTTTTTCATTGGTTAGTGGGTACACGCAATGGTCCCCACATGACATATAACCCTGAAGGATTTAATCCAAGTAAGATTCGAAGGAATTGCAAGTTACATTGTCGAGTTGATGAAGCATTGGGATGAGCTAAAAAGTATTGGTGGTTGTGTGGACCAATTAACAACTCAAAAATGATTGTGTATTAAACAAGTGGAGTTCCCACCTCAACACATAACCTCGACAAATAAATCCAAGAGATTTATGAAAGAGATCCATTGTATTTGGCTAAGGTAACAGGCCCAATGTCGAAAATTTCATGGCAAATAACATTATGTCAAGGGCATTGTGGGGAGTTCAAAAGTGCCTTCGGGCTATATTATGAAAAGTGATTAAGCATTAGTGGTATGAACGATTCAATAGTTTTTTAGCACAAAATGCATTATATTTAGTAGTTATGCCAAGAGTGGTAGCCCACCATAGCTCGAGTTAAAATGACTTGAACGAGTGGGTTCCAACAATTGGTATTGAGAGTGGGTTCCTTTAAGAACAAATTAACTGCTTAAAGGTAGATCAAAAGAAAACATGGCTAATCAAGTTTGGCTCATACCAAAAGGAGTTCTATTTTTGAATGGAATAGATTATGTGGTCTGGAATGTTAGAATGGAATCCTTTTTAATGGTTTTAGATGTTGATGTATAGTGTTGCATAGTGAATGGAGAATAGAATGAGCTTAATGAAGAACCAAAAAGATCTCATGAAAGGGTTGTAAAATTCAGATGTTGATAAAGTGAGACTTTGTGAGACAACAAAAGAAATGTTGGACAAATTGCATTGCATATATGGAGGAGACAATCATGAACCCCAAGAAAAGGTTGACGAACCTTGATGCTCAAATAGTGAACCAGACTTTGTAGAAGTTGTTGGTGGTGATAAAGACAAGAAAGGAAGGAGAAAGAGGAATAAGATATCCCCGAGGAAACATTCTCTAAATTGTGAAGATCTTCCTCCAAATGTGCAAGTTGTTGATCTTCACTCCAAAGGTGAAGAAAAATACTTCGATGAGAGGTCATGTTTCTCAAAAGGTGTATATTGATATGTGATAAATGTAAAGAAATAGGTCATTTATCTTCTAGTTTTTCATATGCACTACCAAATGAAAAGGATAAATGTTCATCTAGTTGTAGTGATGAAGGGAGACATTTTGTATCAATAGTTAATAAGGGTAATTCTGAAGAAAAGGAAGGAACACCTCATGGGGAGAATGAAGAAATATCCCATGAGTTTTCATTGACATGAGAAAATGAAATTATCCTTCGTAGTGATGAAGAAGGAATAATTCTCACACTACAACAAATCTTTATGATTAGCTTCCTCTTTAGCTCCCTTTTTTGCTTCCATTGACTATTTTAGTGTATTTTTCTCCACCTTTTTGAAAAAATCGGCACTATTTATCAAGATGGCACTAATTTTGGTGTTTTTTATGCCGATGACAAACAATCACTACTAAAATTGGTGCTAAATAGTGCCAACTAGATCACAAAATTAGTCTCTCCTTTAGCTCCTGATGTAGCTTCATGTATAACTTCCTATGTAACATCCTATTTTTCTCCTAGTTATGGCATTATTTTTAGTGTCCATTTTAGCTTCCTTTTTAGCTTCCTTTGTAGATTCCTTTTTTAGCTCCCTCTGTAACATCGTATTTTGATCCTCGTTATGGCATTAGATATGAATTTTCCAATTACACATGTCAAGGAAAACTTTTGTAATCATACACTATGAGTGTAGCCAAATTCAGTAATTACCATCTGGTGGATGGAAAATACACTTATCCTATGGCCCTAGTATTGACCTGCAATTCATGGTACTTTTAAATTCTTAAAGTAAAAGTGACATTATCCTTTATCTTTCATTTTCATCCTTTCACTTGAAATTTTAACATTACCATGAAATGAATCACGATGTTTGAGAGTGGTTTTGGCCTCATTATATTTCATATGGAGAAACTAGAATTTTATATCTCACTCAAAATGCAGCATACTTATTAGTTTTTCAGGATTTTAGGATTGGGGGGATTGCAATGTTTCATTTGGATTTTTTCATGTACTAGGGTAAGGAACTCATATTTAACCAAGAGAACCAAGCCCTTTATGTACCTTGATGCTAGTGACATTGGTTGTCAAACTCCTCTATCATGACCCTACTAAAAATTTACCCGTCACTCAAACAAAATAATGATTTGACATGGTTTTTTCAATCTTATGTTAATGCTTAGAGGGTGATATTAATAGCAAAGATCCCAAGATAGGAAATGATTTTGATGATATGTAGGTATTTGTTGTAGCATGATTTTTTTGGATGCTAAAGGCCATCAAGAAGCTACTTGTTGATGTATTTTTAGTGCAGAGATGGATTGCATCAATGTTATTTTAGTTATGTGCACCCTTACATGCTATATAAATGAGAACTTGTAATTTGTGGACCTGTGGTTGATGAATATTATAACTACTAGATGAATGATGTTATATGTTTTAATACATTTTTTTATGTTTTTTTATCACAAATTCATCATTCTACATGCTTTTGTTGACATATATGCATCAAAATATATAAAAATATATATTATATAAAATTCACTCCCAAAATCGCTCCCAACTTGGGAGCTTTTGAAAATGTCACTCCTCACTCCTGCTTCCACTCCCACTTCCCGCTTCTACTCTCACTTCCTGCTTCTACTCTCGCTCCCAAGAAACCTTGCTCTAGAATAGACATGCATCACATTACTAATACCTTTATGATCTATGTCTAATGTGTGTGTTAATATTTTTTACATGTTGCTTAGCTAGTGATCCTCCCAATGATGGGGCAGTAGAGAAGAAAATATATATGGCACCTTCACCCTTTCCTTACATTAGTAATGAGCATGTTGAATGAAAGTGAAGGAGACAGTGATACCAACTATTTCTTGGTAGAGGGAACATGCATGCCACAAGAGAATGAAATATACTATTCTTTGGAATAGGGTGCATGCATGGTAAGGGAATGCATGTCACACCTTCAGTTAATTCAAGTTTAGATGTTGTTTCAAATTTAGCAATTTCAGTTTTGGATGGAGTTTTTCTATTATTAGAGATTTTATTTTGTTCTTTTTAGAATGCATGATCTATTCTTCCTAAGAGGGTGCAGATCCTTAGTCAATTACAATACTTATGCATGAGAAATTCCCATCTTAGGTAGATGACTCATATCTCAAGGAAGGGATGCATGCTTTAGTTCATCTTTTGATGGAGACACACTTACTTGGCACTCTTACCATGCAACTATGGTGCACTAGGTGATCAGGTTAGGGCTATGATTTGACAAAGTCTAACCAGATAGTGTCTTTCATGTGTTTATATTCATTGTACTTTCTCTCCTTTTCCTATACTATAAGTGAGATGAAAGGTGTGTCATTGTGTTGGTTATCGAGGTTTTATTTTTAGTTATTGTAGTGTATCTCTTCCAGTATTCAATAGAAGATAGATTTCATTGAGAGTTCAAATCTACGTATTTTCCATTCAAATTTTCCATAGTATGTATTTGTAATCAGCCAACTTATATCTGCCTCTTTTTTATTGCAACTTTCAAGTTTTCAACTTCCTAGTATATGGGTTATTTTTTCTTGGTGCAGAATCTGCTTATCATTGTTAATGAAAATAAAGGGATATAAATATAAAGGGGTATAAAAAATGTTAATGAAAAATTGGATACCTACAATATCTAGTGAATGTAGGGGCTTTTTAAATTGGGAAAGTGTATTGGGTTCATATTGGTATGTAGTCAAATTAAGGGTATTGTTTAGTATGCAACGAACACGCGTCCTATGTTTGATGTTCATTAAGTGAAGCCCCCGTGACAATGGATTTGGCAATTATGCCATATCTGGTGGTTTGTTGGAGTTGGAGAAATCTACTAAAACCTATAGCTACAATTAATATTGATTGTCCAAGAACTAATAAATGAGGCTGCAAGGACCATGATTTGCAACAAGCATGACAAGGAAGAGAAGTGTATGGCTTAATTTGAGTCAACTATACCTGAGTGTCCCTCATGCCACAATGAATTAAATGAGGAAAATAACAATGGATGTCATGGAGATTTGACCAAAGTTCAGTGATCCATGTTGGAGTGCATTTTGAGCTCTTTGAGCCTCAGTTATTAAGCATGGAAAGCCACACAAATGTTCAAAGAATGAAACATGTTGAATTTTATGGTGATACTCCTTGAGTGTGTAGGTTGGACTAAGATACAATTATTAACTTGGCATATCACTTAAAATCCCATTCTCTAATTTAATATAGTTGAAGTGGCTGAGAATAGTAGAGAATAGGATGGTGAGTCATATTGAAGTACACTCGGGAAAAGTGAAGTCCATAAGTTCTAGCATTGATTCTTGTGTTATAGGGGATCAAAACCGAGGAACAAAGAGTTAGACCATAGATTAATGCATCAGAGTGTTGAGTGCAACTAGGTTAGTTGGAGAGAGTTCGAGAGATCCTGTGGAATAGCCAAGGTCAAGAGCTAATATGCAGAGTGTATGAGGGCCTAGAGCTAAGTGGAATGTGTTGTTGAAGAGTGGGTAGAATGAGTAGAGGGAAAATAATTGTCTAGGTTGTGTATGAGTGAAGGCTACTAAAGAGAACAGAGGGCCAAGTTGATGAATGCAGGGCTAAAATTAGGCCAAGTGGCTGCTAAAACAGAGAGCAAATAATGTCCATATAGATTGTGAGTTGGAGCCTACAAAGCAAGGAGTTGGTACTTCCATCTTAGTGGATGCTTGAAGAGAGATTAGAGGTTGGTGTCTCCTACAAGTGGGTGCTTGCATAAATCCATGAAGTTAATGCTTCATGGTCAGTTGATCAGGTGTGTGCAAAAGAGGGAGTTGGTGATTTCTACTAATGGGTGATAGAAAACAATATAAGGGAGTTGGTGCTTCTTGTGAGTGATGGCTCATAAAGGGAGATGATGTAATAGATTAGGATTCTCATATTACATCATAATAACAAACAGATTGGTGGTTTTTCCATTTTGGGCTTCCATGTTAAATCCTCTATGTTCCATTTGTTTTCTACTCATGATATTATTATATATGTTTAGGTGATGATTTCATTTCCTACTCATGTTATGGTGGTGGTTTCTCTCATAATATTTTCCAAGCTTGAATGAAAAATATAAATTTACTTAAAATTTAAAATTATCCTTAATACTAATTCACCCCCCTCCCACTGCCTCTCAATATTAGTTATTGTTTCCAACAATTAGTATCAGAGTGGGTTCCTTCAAGAACAAATTAACCACTTAAAGGTAGATCAAAAGGAAACATGGCTAATCAAGTTTGGCTCATACCAAAAGGAGTTCTATTTTTCAATGGAATAGATTATGTCATCTAGAGTGTTAGATTGTAATCATTTTTAATGGTTTTAGATGTTGATATATAACATTTCATAGTGAACAAAGAAAAGAATGAGCTTAATGAAGAAGCCAAAAAGATATCATGAAAGGGTTGTAAAATTCAGATGTTGATAAAGTGAGACATTGTGAGACAACAAAAGAAATGTTGAACAAATTGCATTGTATATATGGAGGAGACAATCATGAAGCCCAAGAAAAGGTTGAGGAACATTGATGCTCAAATGCTGAACCATACTTTGCAGAAGTTGTTGTTGGTGATCAAGACAAGAAAGGAAGGAGAAAGAGGAAGAAGATATCCCCGAGGAAATATGCTCTAAAGTCTAGAGATCTTCCTCTAAATGTGCAAGTTGTTGATCTTCACTCCAAAGGTGAAGAAAAAGACTTCGATGAGAGGCCATGTTTCTCAAAAGGTATGCTATTGATATGTGATAAATGTAAAGAAATAGGTCATTTATCTTCTAGTTGTTCATATGCACTACCAAAAGAAAAGGATAAATGTTCATCTAGTTATAGTGATGAAGGGAGACCTACTTTTGTATCAATAGTTAATGAGGGTAATTTTGAAGAAGAGGAAGGAACACCTCATGAGGAGAATGAAAAAATGTCCCGTAAGTGTTCATCTACAGGAGAAAATGAAATTATCCTTCGTAGTGATGAAGAAGGAATACTTCTCACACTACAACAAGTCCCTATGATTAGCTTCCTCTTTAGCTCCTTTTTTTTGCTTCCATTGACTATTTTAGTGTATTTTTCTCCACCTTTTTGAAAAAATCAGCGTTATTTATCAGGATGCCACTAATTTTGGTGTTTTTTATGCCAATGACAAATAATCACTACTGAAATTGGTGCTAAATAGCACTGACTAAATCACCCGGATTATCCTCTTCTTTAGCTCCTAATGTAGCTTCATGTATAGCTTCCTATGTAACATCCTATTTTTCTCCTAGTTATGGCATTATTTTTAGTGTCCGTTTTAGTTTCCTTTTTAGCTTCCTTTGTAGCTTCCTTTTTTAGCTCTCTCTGTAACATTGTATTTTGATCCTCGTTATGGCATTAAATATGAATTTCCTAGTTACACATGTCGAGGACAACTTTTGTAGCCATACATTATGATTGTAGCCAAATTCGGTAATTACCATCTAATGGATGGAAAATACACTTATCCTAAATCAGTAATTACCAACTATCGTTGTTGCTCCTGCTGTCATTTCGGAAAATCAATGTGACTACTTGGAAATCATTCCTGGTAGTTTTCATTTATGATTGAAAGCCTGAATTCATTGAAAGGGTAACCTTAATTATTCCCTACTCATTCCTGAATTTCATTTGACTGATATTTTCTACCCAAGTGTTTGTATTGACCAATTTTCACCCTATAACAGTATCTGAGAAGTTATGACCAGCAACAGTCTCTGAAACAACCATGGGAGGAGCGGAAGTCTATCGTGAACCAAACTCCATTGATGCGCTACTACACCATCCAGATGCCCTAAAAATATTCAGGAATGCAGGGTCATTAGTCTACTTTGAGAAGTTGTAGGGTTTCAACAAACAGATTGCTATGGAATTCACAATGGATCTGTAAGAGAAGCATTCATAGGTTAGAGGATTCAGAATTGTTGTTACAGAGGACATAATTTCTAGGTGGATAGGTTTACCCTAGACAGGGGCTCGCTAGTTTTCTAGGGAAATAGCAGTTCCAATATCTAAGGAAACATTTTTACAATGAGGAGAGGAAGTAAGGAGCAAGGGGAGAGGTATTGATAGAACATCCCTTCCTCACCCTTGGGATGATGTGGCTTTCTTTATTCAGAAGTTCATTACTTGTGAGGGACATTTTGGGATAGTATTCAATTATCATTTTCAATTATTGGCACATCTTTGTAATGGACAACTAATAAATTTTCCCTATTATTTTCTAAAATATTTACAACATATGGCAGAGGTGGTGCATATGGAAAAACATCCAAAGAGATTATTAATCAACCGTGAACTCATCAAGTTAATCATAATTCATTAACTGCATCAGCAGGGAAGTTCGTGGATTGGTTTATTGCACCAGCCACTAAAACAGAGGAAAGTGAAAGTGAAGAATAGGAGGTAAGTGTTGAAAAAACACTATAAGATAGAGCAATTACACCTCCTAGACAAAGTAGAGTAGCTACACTTCCTAGACAAAGAAGAGTGGTTACACCTCCTAGACCCCGTGATAGAAATAGTAAGAGATGGAGTTCCATAAGAATGTTTGTTGGTACATCCGCTAAAGGAAAATGAGCATGCACTAAAGAACCTTTGGATATAAATAATGGACAATCTAAGGATATTCATCATGGATCCCCTATTGAGGAAGAAGGGCCTAAGGTAGAGATTGTTGAAACAGGGGCACTTAGAACAGTGTCAACTGAAGTAGGGGTTCCTGAAACAAAAGTGCTTGGGGAATCTAAGGAAGTATCTAGAAATTCTACTCCTGTATAAACTGAAATGAAAAGGAGGAAATTGAAGAAGCCAGAAAGTGAAGAATAGGAGGCAAGTGTTGAAACAACACCAAAAGATAGAGTAGTTACACCTCTGAAACAAAATAGAGCAACTATACTTTCTAGATAGAGAAGAGAAGTTACACCTCCTAGACCCCATCGTAGAAACCCTAAGAGAATGAGTTCCATAAGAACGTTTTTTGGTACATTCTTTCAAGGAAAAAGAGCATGCACTAAAGAACTTGTGGATATATCTAGCAGACAATCTGAGGATAATTATCATGGATGACTTATTGAGGAAGAAGGGTCTGAGGCAGAGACTGTTGAAACAAGGAAACCTGGAATAGCGTCAGCTAAAACAGGAGTTCTTAAAACAGAAATGCCCAGGGAATCTAAGAAAGCATATGAAAATTCTACTGCTATACAAACTATGGTGGAAAAGAGGAAATTGAAGAAGCCATTGGGTGAAAATAATACCAAGAAAAGAGTGTAGGTGATTGTTACACCATTAGCTACCCCAATATATGATGAATGTACTA
Organism: Pinus tabuliformis; assembly: GCA_031772625.1. Classification (NCBI taxonomy): domain Eukaryota; kingdom Viridiplantae; phylum Streptophyta; class Pinopsida; order Pinales; family Pinaceae; genus Pinus; species Pinus tabuliformis. The sequence continues at coordinate 920,695,495 of CM062816.1, forward strand.
ATACAACAAAACCAAAGGAGTTTGATGGATAACAGAATGAAGAGAAAGAAGAAGAATTTGTAAAATAAAATACCCCGGCACTTGAAGTTCATGTTGTTCCATGTGAATCAAAGGAACTTGAGGAACATCATAAAGAGGAGGAGCTCAAAAAGGAATAAGAATATTTCTCTTTACTAGGTAAGTCTGAAATTGACCTCCTTATTCAGCAAATTAATAAATTAAAGGAGGAAAATGAGAATTTGAGTAGACAAATTACCTATGGTTGAAGGGTAGCTTCAGTCTAGAAAACAAAATGGATTATAAACCTTGGTAAAAGTGGAAAAATAAATGTCAATTAGATTATGTGATGGATGTTAGGAAGTACTTAAGGAAGCAGGTTATGAAAGGTCAACCAATATTTCTGTTGGGATTCAAGTTGGAGAGAAAGATGAAGAATTTCAAACAGTTGTTCCATAAGAACCTACTGAAGATGCTACTGTTACACAAGAACCAACAATTGAAGTAGAGAAGGATGGATATGTTGAGACGTGAAATCATGCAGATACTTAAGATGGGGGGAGATGTTGGGATGTGAAATTTGCATCTTTTTGCACTCATTTTCCTACCTTTTCTTTACCTTTTTTAATTCTTGAGACCATACTCTGCCACTGTAATAGCCATTATCAACCTAGGTATATCTCTTTTTATATTTCATCCTTATGATCCAATTCTACTTGTAATTTGGCATGAGAACTACTATTTTACGCTATTTTTCTCGTAAAAATGACAATTGGGTTGTTACAGGGTTTGTAGTATGTTGAGATGTTGTTGCAGAATTACACTTTCCAATTTTGCATCGCCAAGGACATGATACAGACTCATTAAGCATTATTGTTACACATGAATATTTATTTTAGATGCGCTAACCTCCTTCAATTAGTTATGAATATTAATTTGGAAAGCATTTGGTCAAAAGATAATTGGACTGTCAAATGAGAAGTTTATGGACAACATAGCTAAAACAATTAGGATTTTGTATTGATAATTATTGTAATTTGGAAAAGTCATTACAACTTTGTTCTAACCTTGGAAATTGTTATCTAATTGTTAATGTGTATTCACAAATTAGATCACATGAGAATCGAGAGATTCTCATGATGATCTTTATCATTGCAATTTGAAATTATATAGAGGTGCACTCTTTGCCCACGTGATATAGACCTATAGAAACAGATAAATATTGATAGAGGGGGAAAGCACCAACATTGTAATCATGTATGTTTTATTACTACAATCTCAATCATTGGTGGCATCATACCTTTTTGTTGACTAGCTTGTGTGATGTGTAGTATTAATGCTATTATTAGTCTTGTTCATGCTTTAATGATTGCAAAAGTATAACCATTGTATTGTGTAACAACATAGGTCCTAGACCGGTCGTTTTGTTAGTGTGAAAGTTATTTAATTCCTGTTACAGTTTGATGGTGTGTTCATTTCATTTGAATGTGTGTTTCATCATTTATTGAGAGAATGGTTTCCAGGAGTACTCTTCTTTTGTGAATAAGAGTGGAAGTGTGACAAAATGGTTTTATTCTGCATTGTGTGTTTATTTCTTGAGAGTGTGAACAAGGTTTGAGAGTGTAACAGCCAAAGTGTTGAGTTGTTGAGAGTGTGATTACAACAATTGAGTTTAAGATTCATTAGCACTAGTCATCATTTTCCTTTGTATATACTTTGCGTAATAGCTTTGCAATAACAAAACCTACCCAGATTGACAATGTAAAGAGTTGGAACTATTTCTCTGAATTAAAAGGACAATTGTTCTACCCAAGAGCAAGCTGAAGAAAAACCTATACACAACTTTCACATAATGCAAGTTGAAGCAAAACTTGGAATGTTGTATGAAATCTGAAGCATAATTATTTAAGGGTCAAAGTAAAAATATAATAATTCAAAAGTTGTAAAATAATTAAATAAACAATCTACAATTTGAATTAATCAGATTGGCCAATAAATGAAGTTTGGGCATGCATTTTAGTGAAGCAAGGCAATTTTGGCATGTTTCACAAAAATGCATGCCCAACTTTCATTTCAAGGCCAAATTGAATTATTCAACTTTAAGAGTAAGTTTTTACTCAACATTAATTTTTCACATAGAAATTTGTGTTATGCAAGAATATGCCATATTGGATTTATTTTGTAGGGTTAAAGTCAAGGTTTGTGTGCCTCAAATAAATGCACACCAACACCTGTACTCAATTGGCTATGCGATAATGATCATTCCAACATAAATATAAAACCATTTTATGCAACACAACATAGTCATTTTCATAAAGGAAATGTTATACATTGAAATCCAAGTCTGTCAGAATAACAATTGATCATATATGTCAATGATCACAATCAAAATAAATATGCACTCCTAGGCCAAACCAATAACACTCTTGGTAATGAAATTTGAAATGGGGCATCATTGGACAATTCCTAACCTTAAGATATAACCTTGCATCATGTCTAACAAATATCCTACATAACTATGTTCACACTCATACAAAACTTTCACGTAAGGCAAGTCGAAGCAAAACTTAGAATGTTGTAACAATGCAAAAATGTTTAAAATTGTTAAATAAATAGTCTACATTTGAATTAATCAGATTTTCCAATAAATGAAGCATGTGCATGCATTTTAGTGAAACAGGGAAATTTTGGTCGACTTCACAAAAATGCATGCCCAACCTTTATTTCAAGGCCAAATTGAATGCTTCAACTTGGAGAGTATTTTTTTATTCATAGGTAACATTAATACAATTAAATATTTTTAATTTTTCACATATATATATTTTGTGTTTTTCAAAAATACTCCAAATTGCATGGATTTCAAAGGGTAAAAGGTAGGGCTTTTGTGCCTCAAATAAATGCACACCAAGAATGTTTGGGAACAAGGTGATGGACTAAGAAAAATGAAACTTGAATTTTAATAGTTGAAACTTGTAGTTTCTTGGTTGAAATGCTATAAGTAAGGTTGGATGACCTTATTTTAAGAGTAATTAGGTTTAAATGTTGCCAAGGGATAGATAAAGAGATAGCACCTAGGGTTTGTAGAGACTATTTTAGGGTTTTTCTAAATTGTATATATATATTTTTAGGGTTTTAAGTTTAAGATAAGTTCAAGTGGCCTAGTTAGGGTTTGAAGATCAATAGGTAAGGAGAATGGAGACAAATAGGACTAGTTCTTATTTCTTGTTTGGCAATGAAGTCTAAGTAAAGATATAACAATGGTACATTTTTAGGGTTGTGTTAGATCTAATTACATGGTACATCTAAGGAACAATTATGATGTATCCATGGGAGATGAAATGGTGGAGAAGAACAATGCAAATTCATGTCACAAACACTATATGGAGTTTCTCTTCCTTAAATATGAAAACAATAGGAATGGATATGAAGGAATAGGGAAAAATAAATTCAAAGAGAGTGAGCATGCTCATAGTTGTTGTAGGAGATCATGGGATATCCATGGGCGGCATGGAAGCTAGTGTATGGCATAACAAATGGACTCCTAGAATGATCAAAAGGAGGTTGAAGATTATTACAAACCTTTGAAGTCAAAAAATGCTTCAAACTCTGGTTCTGATAGATTGGTAACCCAACTATGATATTAATGATCTAAATCTTTGGGGTTAGCATCCAAAAGGCTTGAATGTTGGGAGAGAAGAAGAAAAAACATACAAATCTACCATTGAATCAATTATAAGAAAAGTGAAGAAAATACATGAATTGAATACACCTCAGAAATATCAAAAAGAGAGAGAGTTGGAGAAGAAGGATTCCATTCATGAGAATTACTACATGCAATGAGGCCAACTTTGGGACCTCTCCTTGCTAACCTTCATTTTCTTTTTGTTGCCTTCATATAATTTCCCTTGTTTATTCTATCAAGTTCCCTTTTACATAAAAAAACTAATTTTATGACGTACATCCAAACTTAGACAATTAGTCCCCCTAAAATTTAGATTGGAGTCAATCCCTTGCTTATGGAAATTAACACTTATAATCTCTATAATTGCCTTTAACCAACTAACCAACTATATCTATAGATTACTTTGAAGGGAAATCGTGGGACGACCAAGTTGTTGGCATAATGGGATGTTATCCCCTCCACTTGGTTTCAAATCCTACGAGGGGACATCTTTGGCTCGTTGTGGTAAGGCTCAAGGAGTAGGCTCCCCCACCCTCGTGGAGTCTTGGTTCTTGCTGTCATAAATTCTTGGTATATCTAGCTTACAAGCTATTGGATATACTCTTGGTGTTATAGTGGCAACCACTAGGTTTGATCTTGGGACTCACCCAAATTATTCCAACAAGTTACCAATTCACTATAGTAATAAAAAAAGGAGAGAAAAAAAACGAAAAATATTTATGGAATTATGTATTCATTACAGACACTTTCAACATAATTATAATTACAAATATTAAAGGTAACAATTAATGCAATAAACCTTTAATATCAAATATAACACCATCATTGGCATGTATGGATTTTTGTCATCCATGATAGAAATGTGATGGATCTATTAAAAGTGCTTGGAATAGTGATGACAAGTTTGACATATTTGTTGATTGTTCCTCACTCATCAAATGGTTGATTGTTTGGCCACAAAAAAGAACGTCGCAAATTTAAATAGTCAATAATATTCTAAATAACAAAAACCTAATATGTGAGTACCTTATATTACCCAGTTTGAGTGAGCATGCACATAGTTGTTGTAGGAGATCATGGGATCTCCATGGGCAGCATGGAAGCTAATCTATGGCATAACAAATGGACTCCTAGAATGACCAAAAGGAGGTTGAAGATTATTACAAACCTTTGAAGTAAAAAAATGCTTCAAACTCTGGTTCTGATAGCGTGGTAACCCAACTATGATAATAATGATCTAAATCTTTGGGGTTAGCATCCAAAAGGCTTGAATGTTGGGAGAGAAGAAGAAAAAACATACAAATCTACCATTGAATTATTTATAAGAAAAGTGAAGAAAATACATGAATTGAATACACCCCAGAGATATCAAAAAGAGAGAGAGTTGGAGAAGAAGGATTCCATTCATGAGAATTATTACATGCAATGAGGCCAACTTTGGGACCTCGGCTTGTTAACCTTCATTTTCTTTTTGTTGCCTTCATATAATGTCCCTTGTTTATTCTATCAAGTTCCCTTTTACATAAAAAACTAATTTTATGACATACATCCAAACTTAGACAATTAGTCCCCCTAAAATTTAGATTGGAGTCAATCCCTTGCTTATGGAAATTAACACTTATAATCTCTATATTTGCCTTTAACCAACTAACCAACTATATCTATAGATTACTTTGAAGGGAAATCGTGGGACGACCAAGTGGTTGGCATAATGGGATGTTATCCCCTCCACTCGGTTTCAAATCCTACGAGGGGGACATCTTTGGCCCGTTGTGATAAGGCTCAAGGAGTAGGCTCCCCCACCCTCGTGGAGTCTTGATTCGTGTTGTCATAAATTCTTGGTATATTCAGCTTACAAGCTATTGGATATACTCTTGGTGTTATAGTGGCAATCACTAGGTTTGATCTTAGGACTCACCCAAATTATTCCAACAAGTTACCAATTCACTATAGTAATAGCCACCACTGCAGTAGTTCCCACAGCCTCAGATGTTATTCTCTGCCTGCAAGAACACTCATGATTGCCTTCACGGGTTATGCAGTGATTTCTGCACACAATACCGCCGAATAAAATCTCGGCATCTACTCTCCCAAAACAAGCGCTCGTGAGCTGTTGCCACTGCGTCTCGTCCTGCACGTTGCCGCCGAGAATCTTCAACTCCTCCATGAGAAACTCGTGGAGGCGTTCTTTACAGAACAAGGCCGCATGTAAATTAAAGATATGAGCCAAAAAAAAAAAAAAACTTATGGAATTATATATTCATTACGGACGCTTTCAAGATAATTATAAATACAAATATTAAAGGTGACAATTAATACAACAAATCTTTAATATCAAATATAACACCATCATTAGCATGTATGGCTTTTCGTCATCCATGATAGAAATGTGATGGATCCATTAAAAGTGCTTGGAATAGTGATGACAAGTTTGACATATTTATTGATGGTTCCTCGCTTATCAAATGGTTGATTGTTTGGCCACAGAAAAGAACGTCGTAAATTTAAATAGTCAATAATATTTTAAATAACAAAAACCTAATATACGAGTACACTATATTACCCAATTTTAAAAATTCTCTATTCATACATTTTTATGGCTTCCCAAGGTTCCCTAATTCACAATATGATATAAATCCTTAACAAAATTTTTGATGATTTCCTAAGGTTCCCTATACCCACGTTTGAGATGGTTTCCTCAAGTTCCCTAATTCACAATATGATATAAATCCTGGTAAAAATATAATTTTATGTATTTTCATTTTGAATAAAAAAATTTATACTCTTGTATCTAAAGAAACATACATTTTAAAAATGGTGGAAAACAAATAAATGTAAAATTAATATTATATTATTTTTTAAAAGAATAGTATATTTTAATAATTATAAAATTTAATGAAATATTTTAAAAATGGTGTAAAGAAAATAAATGTAAAATTAATATTATATTATTTTTTAAAATTATAATATATTTTAATAATTATAAAATTTAATTTACTAAATTTTGGATAAATGTTGATTGAGTGGCTTATCAATATATTCTTAAATCATCATTTAATTCCTTATATTCAAGTGTTAAGTCATCATTTAATTCCTTATATTCAAGTGTTATTTTTTAACATGATATAGCTTTACCAATTTCAAATTATATATAAAATTTAATTTAAAATTATTTTTAATTTATTAAATATTTATATTTTTGAAAATACAAAAAACAAGTTAGCCATTTGAAACATAAAACGTAAATACATTAAGTAAAAATAAAAAATTATCAAAATATTGAATGGCTAAACAGTTAAAATATACTCAATATTTCCTTGGTTAGGAAAAAAGTAAATGGCTTTCGAATCATATTTCCACGAATTCACACTTTATATAGGAAACTATGATAACCTAAACGAGTTTTAAAAACTTAATTCATTACTTTCGAAATTAACTCGAACGGTCCGCTGAACGAGTCACCTTGGTTACTTTTTGAAACTGTCCTTGACTCCTTCGTTTGAACTTTGAGGGCCCGCTGATTCCATAGAGCGGGATATAAGGATATGTACTCTGCTACTGCACTGAACATCTGACAATTTAGATTATTAATTGAATGCGATGAGGACATTCAAGCTTCCCAAATTCTTATACAGGAAGAAGAAGAGCAAAATCCGCCCAACCCTTGCCCCAGATGTGAAGTCTCCCATCTGCGGGCACTGCCACCCTTGTCAAAACTGCCATGGTCCCCACTCTTGCGAGGTAGCTTGCTTTCACTGCAGTCAACCATCAATGGCGTCCAAGTTCGAACCCAATGCGCCACCACTTCCTCCAGGAGCAGAAATCGATCCAGATTGGACAGGATCTGATCAGCCACCTGAAAATCAACCTCTAATTCAAGGACAAGGTCATGGCTATTACACAGAATCCGGACCATCCAGTTCCAGTTATGGACCTCATACTCCCGTGCCCTATGGGCAGATCCAATCTTATCAGCAATACATGGCCCCATCTCCTGCCTATGGAGTGCCCGTTTGGCAGCAGCAGCAGCAGCAGGAGAGTAGGCCTGAATGGAGTACAGGGCTCTGTCACTGCGAATCAGACATGGCGATCTGCTTGCTTGGGTGTTTTTGCCCATGCATTCTCTTTGGTAAAGTTGCAGAGAAATTGGATGGGGACATGACTCACTGCCTCACAGCGGCAATCATTTGGTATATTCTGCAGCAATTTACGTCTTGTGGGTGCATTTATTCTTGTGGGTATAGGAGGAAGCTGCGTGCAAAATACAATCTTCCTGAGAAGCCCTTGCCTGATTGCCTTGTGCATTACTTGTGCTGGCCTTGTGCATTCTGTCAAGAGTACAGAGAATTGCATGTTCGGAGGATCAGAGAAGAGGCTTGGGATTCCAGAACAATTATGTCTCCTCCTCTGCAGCAATCGATGAACTATTGAAAGTAAGGGATAAATCATTTGCATTTTATGTTTTTGAAGAAGGTAACTGAATGTATTTGCCGTGTTGCTGAATGTATGTGTTTGAAATGTGTGAATAAGGTATTCTGTTTAGGTACTTTTGATTACATATTTTTATTTACCTTGTTGCTGAATGTAGGTGTTTGATTTGCCTTGTTGCTGAATGTATGTGTTTGGAATGTGTGAATAAGGTAATCTATTGAAATATCTTTTATTACAGGGTTTTATTTGTATTGCCAAGTTGGTGTACAGTGTGCAACCATTTGTATTGCTAAGTTGGTGTTAAGTGTGCAGCCATTTGTATTCAGAGATTTTTTTACTTCATCTATAATTTGCAGTGAGTACTTTTAACAATGGAAAAGTTTATTGGAAGAGAGTATTGAGTTCTTCAACAATGGAAAAGTTTATGGAGTATTAGAGGGTTTGTAAGACTTTTAAAAGCAAAATGCCCTGTATTTCAAGAATAAGAGGCCCCTGTTTTGGATAATAAGATTGGCATTGGTTTTGATGGTTACTGCTTGGGTTTTTGATCTGTTTAGTATGTATCAATTTACTTTTGTTCATTTACAATTAGGGTTAAAACATAGTTCTCATATGAATATTTATGACATGTGCGTTTTAGTTTCCAAATGTTTGTTGAATTTGAAAGAGTGCAAGGGTAAATTATCATTTTTTTTTGCTTTGGCTGAATGTATGTGTTTAGAATGTGTTCATTTACAATTAGGGTTAAAACATAGTTCCTATATGAATACATACAATATGTGCATTTTAGTTTCCAAATGGTTATGTGAATAGATACAATATGTGCATTTTAGTTTCCAAATGGTTGTTGAATTTGAAAGAGTTTTTCCCTGTTGCTGAATGTATTTGTTTGGAATGTGTGAATAAGGTATTCTGTTCAAGTACTTTTGATTACATAGTTTTATTTGTATTGCCAAGTTGGTGTACGATGTGCAACGATTTGTATTCGTAGATTTTTTCGCATTATCTATAATTTGCATTGAGTTCTTGCAACGATGGAAAAGTTTACTGGAAGTGAGTATTAGATGGTAGGTAAAACTTTCAACAGTAAAATGCCCTGTATTTCAAGAATAAGAGTCTCTTTTTTTGGAGAATAAGAATGGCATCAGTTTTGATGGTTATTGCTTGGGTCTCTGATCTGTTTAATATGTATAAATTTACTTTTGTTCATTTGCCATTAGGATTTAAAACATAGTTCTTATATGAATGAATACAACATGTGCATTTTAGTTTTGAAATGGTTGTTGAATTTGAAGGAGTGCTAGGTAAATTATCATTTTTTTCCTTTTCTACTTATTTCTTTCACTTGCATTTTAGTTTCCAAATGGTTGCTAATTTGAAAGAGTGTAATGGTAAATTATCATTGTTTTTGCTTTTTCTACTTGTTTTCTTCACTGGGACATGAGCAAGATTACTGCAAATCGATTCCAAACACCAAAACTCCAGAAGCCGGAGTTAGTGATGGGACAGCTATTAGCAAAATCACAAGTGAAATTTCATCATGAAAATTGAACAGCTGCGGGTGCAAAGCCTCCAGGTTATGATCACAAATGAGTAACTAATAAACATAGAATTATTTTTGAGCCCAGAGCTTCATCATATTAAATTAAAAAAATTATGAGGATGAGTAATGAAACATCGCAAAGCTGTCTTGAGGCCAATCTATTTTCTTTCAGAGTTGTAATGATGTAAGAGCATATATTCATAAAAATAAATATTAATTTAATAAAAGTCATATGCCATTGCAGTCAAAGTAACTTAAAAAAATGATTTTATAATAAAGCTGGTAGAGATATTTAATTTGTGTAGAAGAAATATAAAATATAAATCCCTTTAGCAGAGTTGTAAAGATGTAAAAGTGGGCTGTAAAGCCTTGCCAAGAACAGATTTTTGAAATCCCATCTTCTGGAATACAGATTTTTCAAAACAGTAAAGCCTTGCCAATAACAGATCTGCAATTTGACAAGATCCGCTGGAGGAAACATGGCATTATATATTTGAGGAACCTCAACTTCTGATAAAAGTTCACTAAAAATCCATTACCGATTGAGAATTGGGAACAACTTTTTCATTGTGTGGACTCCACAATTGAAGATTCCTTTGATCTGTTATGGAGTTAACTCATTTAATGCCCATGTAGGTAGTATTTTACTTATATATCTGTCCGAAGATACCTTTTTCACTATGTTTCAAATATTATCCAGAAAAGCTTGCTGGTAACTGCTGGAAAACACACTGGAATATTGCCAAGTTAGTAACTGCTGGAAAACACAGTAGTGGTCTGAATTGACTGTTGTAATCTAACCATATTAATAGGTATTGGTCAGGAATTATTTTTACAAAGCCAGCCATAAATTATACTGATGACAATAAACAATGATAGATTGTTTTCAAAAGTCATCTTTTTCAATAGTTATTCAAAATTATTTATTTTGTATCAATGAAGGTCCTTTAGCTTCCTGCTGACTGTTTAAACCAATTTGTTGCTGGGGTCCCTTTGTTGGACCTTCATGTTGGCCACCTTACAGTTTCCTGCCTTGGGAAACTGTAAAGGGCAGTGAGTCCTTAATTCATTGTTGCTTTGCCTGGACTTTCCCTTGTCCTGTAGTTTGGAGTTGACAGTGAGTCCAACACCTCAGGTTTAGGCATATTTGTATAAAATTATCTCTAGAATGTAAAATGTATTTTCACTGGGAACAAATTAAATTCGTAATAAAATGATTGGCATCAAATACTGTTTAATTGTGGTTAAAAACCCAAAATATGTTGTCTGCTGCAGAGTTATGTGTACAGTTCTGCTTATTGTAATGGATTATGGTATTAAAATCTTCTGAGAATCTTTTTAATTTAGCTAGTTGAGCAGGAACATCCTAGATGTTCCTGAAGTTATAAACAGTGTCTCCATCTATTAGTCAAGAATGGATAGAAGAAGAAAGAAATGATGGAGCGTATGCTTTAAGTGATGGTCATTCTGGTCATAAGTTGAGGGCGAGATTGTGTTAAGCTGGGTTCATGAAAGTGTTGAGCATGCAATTCATATTTGTGGCAAGATTGTGCAATGAAAGGATGTTAGCTGTTTAATATCTTTATTTGCTGCTATTGCATGGCTCTATTGCTTAATGGATGCTTGTTTAATGTGTGAATATTATGTAAACTCGTTAAAGTTTATGTTGCTGCTTTGCTCTGGATGCTTTATTGTCCTTTGTTCTGAAATTCAGGCACAACTTAAGATTAAGTTTACATAATATTTTCTTGCAAATACACATCTTGAAAGTCGTTATATTAAAACATCATTTACAAAGATTTCAATTTTTTCCTTGTATTTTGTTTTAAAATTTTGGTATTTTGTTTTAAAATTTTGGTATTTTGTTTAAAATTTTGGTATTTATTTATATTTTTAAACTGTAATTACTAATACCCCTTTCCTCCAAATGTACATCAAACAGTGATTATATTAAAACATCATTTACAAAGTTTCATGAATTTGCTACCTCTGACTTTGAGACTTTTGAGCCTAAGCCTCCCAGTGATTAAAATTACAGAGATTAAAACTTTGCAATGTTACTATGTAGTATGCAATTTGTGATGTCAGTGAAGTATGAACACTATTCAATAAATTTTTCTACAACAAATTTTATCATGGAATATAGTCTTTCGGAATATATACAACATATATTTAAAAAAGGGATTACTTTCCTAGATTCCAACAGAGGAAAATGTCTTATAACATAATAATATATTTTTTTAAATATAGGTTGATGAGGAACTAGCAACCTCTCTAGATATATGCAACAATCCGCAAGCCACTTATATCAGAAACTAATAGTTCAACATAGTTTTGAGCCGTCCAAAGACCACTAGAATTTGGAGCCATGATCCCAAACTCCAACGAGACGCCTATCCTTCCAGCCTTACTATGGCGGGCCATGGTGTCCCCTGTGGGATTTGAAACCAGGTGGAGGGGATAACTTCCCAGTGAGATAACCACCACTTCGTCCCACGAAGAGACTAACATAATAATATTTACAAATAGATATGCAAATAATAGAAGAATATATATAATGAGCCTTATAATCTCTTTATGAGAATAATTAAAGATCATAATAAAATTATAATAATCAATGGGATCTAAATATTGAGTGTCTTTGATCAACAATGTTTCTTTTGCTAAAAGTAGGTTACATACCTGTCTTTCCATAAAAAAATTGAAGGCAAACAACGAACTAATATGTTGATGAAAAACACATGCTTACACTTGAGTTTCTAATGCACAAAAAGCATTGTGGTCTGAAGACAATGTTGGAGACCACTAGAGGCTTCACACACAAGGAAGTGACCATCCTCAAATAAAGCAGCATTGCAATGAATCTAGCTCTAAAACAGTGCAAAATGTTGATTCTCTAATAACCTCTAACAATGCTCCACGAAATGGCACTCCTAAAATAAGCTTGATAGTGATTAGCCATTAACACACGAGGAAGAAATCATTTGAAAGACCACTCTTAGCTAATTTATCTCTAGAAGGAATCCCTTAGGCAAAAACCTGCAACAAAAGCAACATTGTCCATACACTATGAAAACAATGAACCTAGAGGTACCCCAAATCCATTAAAGCCCACCTTGCATTAAAAACCAACGAAAGAAGATGGTGTTGATGAATCACTAAATATAGACAACAGGAATCACACTTATGTTGTGAGCAACCAAAACTTCACATCCAGTCCCTCTATAATGGCCTAGGCATATCAATGTTCATTTTGTTCATTTGAACAACTTAATCTCTGGAATGAGGGCTTGTAGCTCCATGATCTAGAGATGATCAGTGTGTTGTACCCGACCCCTTCATTTTACCTTGGAGGAATGGGGTAAAAGATTTTTATGCGTATTTTCATTCCCTTGATTATATATTACAACTTAATTTTACACACACACACACACACACATATATATATAGGTTGTGTGCGACTCCAAGACATCTCGACTCCCAATGCTCAACTTCCCCCCGGAAACAATCCACCCAATTGACATGTTATGTCTTCGAGACCCTCATGGTGCTTCGAGTTTCCGAGTTGAGCCCCCCCAGGAACCCGACCTATTGACTGACGGTTCGCCAACTTCCCCAGTAACGACCACCTCATCTCTTCATGCCATCTGTCGTGGGTCCTCGTGGTCCCACGGCCTCGATACCTCCATCTGATTGCTTCCAGGTAACGACTCTAGGAACAGAGGGCTTTCGTCAACCCCTGTTCCATCAACTGACAGTCTGGGATTTTCTCGGGACATTCCATCCTTACAGGATTTCCGACCTTTGGGGTTTGACCATTGCCCGAGTGATGTCACTCTAATGGTGAACAAGCCCCATGCCATCCTCAAAAGGTTTCATGTGTCATTCGTAAGTGGCTCATTGGGCCACTCGAGATGCCCAACTGTTGGACACGTGTCCTCAAGACTTTGTGCCAATGTTGTCTCAACGCGAAGGGAAAAATCCTTTAGCAATATGGATTCGTATTGGGTCCCTATTTAGTGATTGGACCCTCGAACCCAGAATCCAATAAAGAGTCTTTTGCGCAGCTTCCAGGGGTTCTGACCTTTCGGGCTTCCAGGGTGGCCCCTTTGCGGCAACCTTCCCTTGCCTAATGGTCATGGTAACGGAAAAACTTTTGTCATCGTCTCTTGACAGAACCTCAACGCTCTTTTGCGACTAATTCCCTGACTCTTAATTTAAATCACCTTTCGGCTTCCCACTCTACGGCCTTCTGCCCTGTTGTTTTGAGCGATCTCGTGAAGGGAATCTTGCTCCACTAATAAAAAATTCCCTTTGAATAGGGTTTTGAATGTTTTGAGGATAAGGTTAACCTGCTTCTTCTATAAGTTTAGGGTCTCCTTCCTCTAAGCCGCAACAAGACCTTCCTACTCTTTCCTGCTGTGACTCAGTGAAAGGCTTCCGACTTTGCATTGAGAGATGCCTTAGATGGAGAACTTGATAGCCCTCCCGACTACAAGCTCTATCGCTATTTAGACTTCTCTGAACTAGCCTTGTCGACTATAAATTTTCCTCAAGAGTTTGGTAGACCTCCAGATGTGGTTTACAGGTTCACAGTGATACTCTTGGTTGCCTAGGGTGAGTTATGACATTATCCCTCTCGAGCTTGAGTGATTGGTTTTCCAGCGAGTTCTTGGCCTGCGAGTCTTCTCATTCCACAAGGAGGGAATGCCACCATGGGAGGCATAGGCACTCCTGCGTGGATTACCTACCACATACTTGGTGTAGACTCCGGAGAGGTTCCAACATTGCCTACCACATACTTGGTGTAGACTTCAAAGAGGTTCCAACATTGCCTACCACATGCTGACGGTGCCAAACCTTGTGTCGGGCTAGCAAACAAATCCATGTCGATACACAGAGCCATCACGTGCCTCGACTGCCACTTTACGACACCGACAACAGATATACAACCTGCTGAAAATGCAAGGCTGAAGGACATTCAAGTAAAGTTGGTGGATCAAATGATAGCGGGGAAAAACTCCCTTTGACGTTAAGGTCGTGCTCGTCGAGCAACACAATAACTTGTAACATGACCACAGATGACTCACAAGCGAATACAGACCTTGTTATGCAAAATGTCTCTTATGTAATCTTATATTAATAAAAGGGTCTCAGAACCCACTATTCTTCAAGCGTTAATCCAATCTTTCCTGGCTTAGTGTTAACATGCAATTATTATGTTTTCATGTGCCAAATATTTCATGCCTATCATTAGCAGTTGTTAGACATATTTCACTTTTGGCTTTCTCGCACGTTAATGTGTATATTCAGTTCATACACATACATGGATACAAATCGCTTAACACACCCCACAAGGAATGTAACAAATATGCAAGTTTCATCAACACATTGCAGTGCCTAAGTTAAAACCATTATCCATAACATAATAACATCATTCATCATACATTAAACATAATACATAATTACTTTCCTTGGAATACGCATGGCAACTGAGTCTGGAACAAGGACTCTCCATCCAACTGTAGACAATTGCAACCACACTTACTTGCATTTTTCAATCTCGAGCCAGATTCTAGAGTCTGGGAGGAGTGCTTGCTTCAAGGACTAACACACCAACTTGTCACTAATTTCGGGATTCCAGAGGACTTCCTTCCTTAATCCCACAAACTGGCAGCTTCTTACTTGGTCGACACCGGGAGTCCAGAGGTGCCCAACCTCACCTCGGGTGTTCACACAGTGATTCACCCCCTTCTAGGGAGTCCAGAATCCACTGTGTCATCTGAGGGTTGACCATTTGTCTTCATTCTAGTCTTCCTAAACTTCTGCTTGAGGATGGCCTCTACCCAAGTTGTTATAGGGCTCCAGAGATAATCCAGAGTTTGTTATCTCAACCCACAGCCTCCAAGGGACCCAAATTGTTACAAGGCTCAATAGATTCTATCCCAACCCACAACCTCCAAGGACCCAAGTTGTTACAGGGTTCTAGAGACCTCTGTCTCAACCCACAGCCTCCAAGGACCCAAGTTGTTATAGCGCTTCAGGTATTCTATCTCAACCCACAACCTCCAGGGACCCCAAGTTGTTACAGGGCTCCAGAGACTAGCAACTTAACCCACAACCTCCAGGGACCCCAAGTTGTTACAAGGCTCTAGAGACTAGTAGCTCAACCCACAACCTCCAGGGATCAAGAGCCAATCCCCTTCTCTTCTCTTCTCTTTGGCGCTGCCTGCGGAGAGTTTGTGTTGCACTCTTGCCCTTTTTTCCCCTCCACTTTGTCTTTTCTTCTCCTCCTGTTCACCTCAATCCCGATCTCCCTTTTTCTATCCCTATTTTTGCCTCTTTTTTTCTCCATGTTTCTCTTTCACACTCAGTGATTTTGTTGGTTTCTTCCTCAACTGCCCTTTACTGATGTGTCCTCCCTAGCTTGTAGTGAAATTCATGTCCTTTCTTTCTTATGACTGCTTCCCAAGCGACATGGGTTTGCATACCTCTTTTTTCCGCTCATTTAATTTCAAGAGCTCTTTTCTTCAATTCTTGCACCAGCCAGTATTTAATGGTTATCTTGCGTTCCAGGTTTCTCCCTTGCATAAGAAACCATGACGTCCCAAACAAACGACTCCCTTCCCAGCTCTAGAATTGGTGTCCCTTGACTCAATCCCCATTTTGATTTCAATTCATCGTACAATATTTACAATATGTTTACGATGCCATTTGCATGTGAACTTCGAGCACGGTTGTCACAATCCCCCACCTCGCCCCCTTGAGGGAATGTCGTTCTCCATGTTCAATTTTTCATGTACAATCATAGAATCAAGATGTAACATACACTGTTTTGTGGAGATTTATACACACAACTTTATACAGTATTTACAATTGTACATACTTTTAACCATCAAACAAGAAAGGATAACTAACTTTCATGGCATCAACCATTTCCTGCATGGTCTCTTTTGGCCCAAAGTGCTTCAACTGCACCTTGACTTGCTATATAGCTCAGTTCCGGAGCATGAGATTCCTCTGGTCCAGAAGACAATTGACTCTGGTTGGAACTCTTCGTTTCGTTCCCCCTGTAGCACAGACCAATCAATCACATGATTAGAATCTCGTACATACTTTTCAAATAAAGAAACATGAAAAACATCATGAACTCTAACTGAGGGAGGTAAGGCTAGTTTATACGCTATTGGTCCTATCTTTTTAAGTATTTCAAATGGCCCATAGTATTGTGATGCTAGCTTTGCACATGTCCCCATCCTTAGGGAACTCCTTTTAGGACTAACCCTAAGATAAACGAGTTCCCCGACTTGGAACTCCTTGTGGATCCTATGCCTATCTACATAGCTCTTTTGTCTATCTTGTGCCACCTTCAAATTTTTCCTTATGATTTGAACTTGTTGTTCCATATCCTTAAGCATATCAAGTCCTACATGAACTTTGTTAACTGGATCACTCCAACTAATAGGAGTATTGCATTTCTTGCCATATAATGCTTCAAAGGGGCTCATCCTTATGGATTCTTAGTGTCCATTGTTGTATGCAAATTCCACAAGTGGAAGATACTCTTCCAATCTCCTGGGCTAATGCATCACATACATTCTTAACATGTTCTCAAGGATCTGGTTGGTCCCCTCTGTTTTCCTGTCTGTCTGTGGTCGATAGGCGATGTTGGATGCTAATTATGTCCCTAAGCTTGTGAACAGTTCCTTCCAAAACCTGGAATTAAATTAGCATCTTTGTTGGACATGATCTTTTTGGGGATGCCATGCAACTTCATGATCTCTCTTATGAAAAATTATGTTATTTCACTGGCAGAATGGGTGGACTTGACTGCCACGAAATGAGCTACCTTGCTAAACTTGTCCACCATTAACATGATTGCGTCGTGTTGCTTCGTTGTTTGGGTAGTCTTGTGATGAAATCCATAGAGATTACCTCCCACTTCCATTCTAGAATAGGGATAGGCTATAGTAATCTTGTTAGATGCCTACATTCAACCTTCAATTGTTGGCATTCCATGCATTTTGCCACAAAGTCTGCTACTTCTTTCTTCAAGTTTGGCCAGTGGTAGCATCTTTTGATGGCCATAAGGGTCTTTTGATATCCTGGGTGTCCTGAGTAGGGCTTAGTGTGGAATTCTCTCATTATCAGATCTTTTATTTCATCACTGTTAGGCACATAAATTCTGCCTTTAAATCAGACTAAGTCATCCTCAGTGAGGTGGTATTCTCCATCCTCATCGCAACCTCTCCTTTACTCACTGGTATGATTCATCTTGTTGTCCAACATTTTTTATCTTTTCATCTGGATCTGTCACATATGAGCTTACAATTGCCAAATGGTTGAATTGGATCATCCGGCTCAAGGCATCAACAACCTTGTTTTCCTTGCCCTTTATATACTTAAATGCAAATTCAAATTCATTGAGCGTGGCCAACCATCTGGCTTGCTTAACATTTAGCTTTGGTTGTCCAAACAAGTATTTGAGCCCGCTATGATTTGTCATGAGCCTGAAATTCCAACCAAGGAGGTAGTGCCTCCACATTTTCAAAGCATGAATAATAACAACCAATTCGAGGTCACGCGTCATGTAATTCTCCTCATGATTTCTCAATTTTCAAGACTCATAGCACACAACTTATTCCTCATGCATAAAGACTCCACCAAGTCCCTCCTTGCAAGCATCGGTACATACTACGAAATCCTTATCAAGATCTGCAATTCTCAACACTGGTGCACTGGTGAGCAATTGCTTTAATTGCTCGAAGCTATTTACACATCGTGCAGTCTACTCAAATATCTTCCCTTTTCTCTGCAAGGTTGTAATGGGATGCCTTATTTTGGAGAAATTCTGAATAAATCTCCTATAATATCCTGCCAATCCCATGAATGATCTGATCTCATCTCATCTACATTCTTTGGAGTTGGCCACTCCTTTATGGCTTTGACCTTATCCAGATCAACCGATACGCCTTCCTTGGATACAATGTGCCCTAAGTAGTGTATTTGTGTCTAGAAGAAGTCACACTTGTCAAACTTTGCATAGAGCTTGTGCTCTCTCAACAACTGTAACACAACTGCTAGATGTTGCTCATGCTCTCCTTTCGTTTTTTAATAAACCAATATGTTGTCCACAAATACAATGACAAACTTGTCCAAGTACGGTTGTAACACCTTGTTCATCAGTCACATGAATATGGCAGGGGCATTAGTAAGCTTGAAGGGTACCACTATGAATTCGTAGTACCCATATCTTGTTCTGAAAGCAATCTTATGAATGTCTTCCTCCTTGATTCTCACTTGATGGTAGCTTGACCTCAAGTCAATTTTGGAGAAGATTGTTGCTCCCCTTAATTGGTCAAAGAGATCATCAATTCTTGGTAATGGGTATGTGTTCTTAATGGTTACCTTGTTCAATTGCCTATAATCAATGCATAGTCTTGTTGGAAATACTGAGAGGGGGGGTGAATCAGTATTTCTTTTTCTCACTATTGTTTTACTAGTTAAAACATATATGTTCAGAACACAAAATGAACAGCAGGAATAAATGCTTTTATTAATATAACTGTGCAGTAAAATAAATACAATAAATAGATTGTCACAATTGGTTGCCAAGCTCCAACTTGGACTTTGGTGAGGCTCCAACCTCCTGAGCACCAACTCTATTTTGCCAAGACACCAATCTTGGACTTAGGAGCACCAACTCCCAAGGACTTCAATCCTGTTCAATTCTGAGGCTCCAACCTCTTTGGTATACACTGGTGTGCTGCTGTGCTCTTTTCAGCTTCCACTGCTTCTGCTGCCCCCTTTTCTTCTGTTGTTTCCACTATCTCATGCTCAGGTTATGCCTTCCACGAACTACCAACTCCAGTTCTCTGTTTTTGTTGCTTTTATATGCTCCATGCCCCTATCCATTCGTTTCCTCTTACATGCTGGCTCTTTGGCTTCCTCCTCACTTGATTGCTTGACACTTCGGCTTCCATTCCTTTGCTTCTTCTGTCTATACAAGTGTTCCAAAATCTGAGTAGAAAAACCCAAACTCCCCTTTCTTAAATAAAAAACTCGGCCCTTGACCTGTGGTTAATGCCTTACAGGCTTTATCGGAGGCGTTTAATCACCCATCGGAAGCCACCACCCGAGCGTTTTAATCAACCATCGGAAGCCACCACCCGAGCATTTTAATCACCCATCGGAAGCCACCACCCGAGCATCTTATCAACCATCGGAAGCCACCAACCGAGCCTTTAATCAACCATCACCGAGCGCTTTAATCAACCCGCCACACTTATAGAATCAGAGCCACCCTTTTATTGCCGCTTTTATGTCTATCGGAAGCCACCGCCCAACTGTGTCCACACATACAATTAACACAAGCATTTCAATATATGTCTTAATGCTTAAACCCACAGCCACATATAATATATGGGAAACATTATAAAACCCCTTTATAAAGATTTCGGTCACATATACATTACTACACAGGAACCCATGTAAATCCGCTCAAACGAACATTCGTAGATTTCAAATCTTATCCGCCCGCCTTTATAGTTATCGGCGGGTCCGGATTTCGGCGATCACAGTAAAACTCTTAAGGCCTGACCTCCGATAAGGAGCGGACCCGATATGGCTTTAGACTCCCTTTAATATTGTTTC
Organism: Pinus tabuliformis; assembly: GCA_031772625.1. NCBI lineage: Eukaryota > Viridiplantae > Streptophyta > Pinopsida > Pinales > Pinaceae > Pinus > Pinus tabuliformis. Next base: position 920,715,801 of record CM062816.1, read on the forward strand.
GGGTCCGATGAACATCGGCGTTCGCTGTAAACAATAGACCCATTCCTCTAATGTAACGCGAACCCGATGCCCTTTTAGACTCTCGTCTCTATATTGAATTCGGGTCCGGGATATCGGCAGGTTCGCTTCGGCGGATTTGTAACGCGAAGGTTTAGCGGACCCGATCGACCCATTAACTCCCTTCTATATCGGTTTCGGATCCGTCATATCGGCGGATTCGTATCGGCGGGATTGTTATAACAGAACGGGTTTGTGGACCCGATCTCCCATTCAACCATCCTCTATATAATTTCGGCTCCGGATGATTCGGCGATTTCGCTGATCGCTACCTCCGAAATGATACAAGTCCTCCGCAGACCCGATATGCAATGCACCACAGTTTATATTTTATCGCATCCGCCTCCGCCCAATGGTAATTCGTCGGCGATCGCTCGTCGCGGGTTATATCTGTATGCATCCGCCGATACAAAACCGGACCCGATTTGGCATTTTAACCCGATATATATTATATCGCGTCCATTCTCATCCCTATTCTCCATTCCCCGATCGCCGATTTGGCGAAATATATATATATATATATATATATATATATATATATATATATATATATATATATATGCCATCGGGTCCATATGTGCCGAAACACATTTAACTTGTGTTGTTTCCGCCAAAGAGGAAAAAGGCCTTTAATTATTATAAATGCATATATGTAGATTTTGGGCGCTCAAACACTCCCGATAACATTAATACATGCATATGTGGGTTTCCATTGCCCGAACAACTCCCGATAGTATTAATGAAGGCATATATGGGTTTTGATCGCCCGAACAACTCCCGATAATGTTATCTGAGGCATATATGGCTCTGTTTGCTTCATTTGCTCCTCCGATGGCTCCTCTTGCTCCGATAGCTCCTCCGATGGCTCCTCTTGCTCTGGCACTCCTCCGATATGGCTCCTCTTGCTCTGATATATGTGGCTCCTCCGATATGGTCTGCTCCTCTTGGCTCCGATATGCTCTGTCTCCTCCTCTTGAATATTGCCATATTGACATCAATGACAATCTGTGTCCAACAATCTCCCCCTTTGTTATTGATGGCAATATTCTTCTGCTTTCTCCCCCTTTGACATCAATGGCAAAGGAATGCATACGAACTCCCCCTGTCAAGTTGCTCCCCCTGTCCTGCTGCATCTTTATGAATAGACTTGAGTGATGATAAAGAAATAACCCCCATCTTTTGTCGCAGGTGTTCGAATGCTTCCCGAGGAAGAGGTTTAGTGAAAATATCAGCTATCTGCTCCTTAGTACTTATATATTCCAGAGCGATGTTTTGTTCAGCTACTTGCTCACGGAGGAAATGATACTTGATTGGTATATGTTTGGTTCTTGAGTGCATCACTGGATTTTTACTGAGACTGATAGCACTAGTGTTGTCACAATAAACAGTAATTGGTTGATCTGTACATATGTTTACATCCTTTAGCGCTTCCTTCATCCATAGTATCTGAGTACAACAGTCTGCTGCAGCAATATACTCGGCTTCGGTTGTGGATAATGATATGGATGACTGTTTTTTGCTGAGCCAGGATACCAAACAGTCTCCTAGGAAGAATGCATTTCCACTAGTACTTTTCCGATCATCTATATTTCTAGCCCAATCAGCATCGGTGTATGCAGTTACAGTCAATGTTGAACTCTTTGGGTACCAGAGACCAAAATCAGAAGTTCCCTTCAAATATCTGAGAATTCTTTTTACAGCTAATAAATGAGATTGTTTGGGAGCCGATTGAAATCTTCCCACCATTCCTACTGCTTGCATTATGTCAGGTCGTGTAGCTGTTAAGTATAGGAGGGCTCCAATCATTGACCTGTAATGAGTTGCATCTACTAGAGGGGAGTCATCATCTTTGCTCAGTTTGCAGTTTGTGGTCATGGGGGTGCTCATGGGTGCACAGTCCTCCATTCCATATTTTTTGAGCATGTCTTTTAGATATTTGGCTTGAGATATATACAATCCTGCTCTGGTTTGAGATACTTGAAGTCCAAGGAAGTGGGATAGTTCACCTATCATTGACATCTCAAATTCTCTTGCCATGCTTTGAGAAAATTCATGGCTCATTTCATCATTATTACTAGCAAAAATCAGATCATCGACATAAACAAGAGCAACTAGTAACTTACCTTGATCTGTCTTTATGTATAGATTGCTTCCAGCCACTCCCTTTTTGAAGCCTTGTTGTTGGAGATAGTTATCCAGTCTTGCATACCAAGCTCTAGGAGCTTGTTTCAGCCCATACAAAGCCTTTTTCAACTTACAGACTAGGTCCTTTCCTGCTGTCAGATCAAAACCTTCTGGCTGCTCCATGTAGACTTCCTCCTTGAGTTCCCCATTTAGAAATGTTGATTTCATGTCCATTTGATAGATTTTGAATCCTTTCGAGCAAGCAAATGCTAAAAACATCCTGATAGTTTCCATATGGGCCACTGGTGCAAACGTCTCTTCAAAGTCAACTCCTTCAATTTGCGAATAGCCTTTGCAAACAAGTCTTGCCTTGTTTTTGATAACCTGTCCTTCCTCATTCATTTTATTTTTGAACAGCCATTTGGTTCCTATTATGTTTTTGTCCTTCGGACGAGGTACCAGCTCCCATGTCTTGTTCTTCTCAATTTGGGACATTTCTTCTTCCATTGCTTTTACCCAATGAGGATCCTTACTTGCTTCTGTGAATGTTTCTGGTTCTATCATAGATAGGAGGGCAATGGCTTTTCTCTTGGGTGAGGTTGTTATCCTTCTTCTGGTCTACACACCTTCATCTTTATCGCCAATGATCTGTTCTTCTGGATGGTATCTTTCTACATACTTCATCTTTGAAGGAGTATGAGACGGTTCTCTTTCCTCTTCTTCTTCTTCATCATCTATCTCTTCTTCTTTAGATTCTTCTTCTTCAATGAGAAAGTCATCTTCCTGTTCTTCAATTTCCTTTTCTGGAAGATCTTCATCAACCTTAACATCGATGCTTTCCACTATTTTCTTCAGTCGAAAATTGTAGCACTTGTAAGCCTTGCTCCGTGGAGAGTATCCAAGAAATATCCCCTCATCAACCCGAGAATCAAATTTTCCAGGTGAACCATCATTTATTTTTATGAAGCACTTGCTTCCAAATATTTTGAAGTACTTCACCGAAGCAGGTCTTCCTTTCCATAGCTCATAAGGAGTTTTGTCACAATTTGGTCTTAATTGAGTCCGATTCAATGTATAGACAGCTGTCCCTACTGCTTCCCTCCAGAATTTAGGTTGTAGGTCTGCTGCTAACAGCATGGTTCTTGCCATTTCTTGGACAGTTTGGTTTCGTCTTTCAACTACCCCATTTTGCTGAGGTGTTCTGGCAGCCGAGAATTCCCTTTTAATTCCATGAATATTGCAGAACTCACTGAACTCGTTTGATGTGAATTCTCCTCCTCTGTCTATTCTGAGACACTTAATTTTTGAATCTTTTTCGTTTTCTATCAGGGCTTTTAGATTCTTAAAACACTCAAAAGTCTCAAATTTATACTTTATGAAATATATCCACATCATTCTAGTATAATCATCAACAAATAACACAAAGTACCTTTCTCCTTGGAGTGCTTGATTTCTAGTTGGCCCACACACATCAGCATGGATGATCTCCAAGGGCTTTGATGTACAGTGTTCCTTTGTCTTGTGGCTGGTTCTGGTCTGTTTTCCATGTTGACATGGACCACACACTGCTTGCTTTGGTTTGGACAACCTTGGGATGTCTTGTACAGCTTTGATTTTGCTGATATTGACCAGATTTTCGAAGCTGGTATGTCCAAGTCTCTTGTGCCACAACCAACTCTCGTCTGCCTGACTCAAGTAGCATTTGTTTTCCTGAATTTTGTTCAGAACGTAAATATTGTCTAGTGTTCTCACTCCTTTTGCCACAAGTTTCCCTGAGGTAGAGTTCCTTATTTCACAGTGTTTGGTGCTGAAAACAACCTTATGTCCTTGATCACAAATTTGGCTGACACTCAGAAGGTTGTGTTTGAGTCCGTCAACCAACAGAGCATCTTGAGCTTTTCCTTTTCCATTGATCAGAGTAACTGTTCCTCTTCCTGCAATTTTGCCAGTTCCGCTTCCAAAGGACACATTCCCTTCCTTTTTGCTCAGTGAGATAAATTTCCTTCTGTCTCCTGTCATGTGTCTGGAGCATCCACTATCCACAAACCACTGGTTTCCATTATTTTGCGCAAATAGAGCCAGGCCGCATTTGTCCATTGCAGAGATCTTGCTACTCGTCTTTCTTCCTTTGAGTGGGCAGTTTTGTTCATAGTGTCCATTATTGTAGCAAAAAGAGCAAGTCAGATCAAATTTAGTCAAGGGATCGAATGAATTGAAGGTTTTGATTTGTCCCTGTCTTTTGGGAGCATATGAGTTGATTACTCGGTCCTTTTGCGTTGTCTTTTCACTTCTGCGAGCCATGCAGTGTCTAGCTTGGTGATCGAAGTTTTTACAGTGAAAACAGTGTCCAAGAAATATGGTTTTGAAGCAACCATGGTTTAATTCGCCTTCCTTTCTGAGAATTACTCCTCCCTCGTCCTTTGGATTTTTGATGGGCCCTTGGTGGAGTACAGGTTTGTATTTGTTGTAGTGTCCATGATTCGACTCCACATTCTTCTTTGGAATAACTCTTTCTTGATTCTTGGAATCTGGGATGCATTTTTGATAAGATACTTTTTCATCTTTTGGGTTGCAGGAAAGTGCATCGGCATAGCTTTTCGCACTATTCTTAGTGCTTGAGGATTCTCCCTTGAAACCTATTCCAGACTTATCATGTTGAGGTTTTTGATTTTTCAGAATAGTATCAAGTATTTGAGAGATTTTACAGCCCTTTTTAATTTGCTCCAACTCCTTTCTCAGAGATATTACTTCGGCCTCACGTTCTTCACAAGTCTCTTCTTTTTCCTTAAGCTTTGTTTCCAAGAGATCTTCTCTCCTTCTTATTTCCTCGTTTTCCACTTTGAGAGAGATAATTTTGTTCCGTAGTTTCTCGTTCTCTTCAATGGCACTTATTAACAGTTCATCCACATTTCCTTCTTGCCCCGAGTCATCATCATCTGTGAGTGCCATGAATAATGCTTCTTGGCTTTCATCATGATCGCTTTCCTCATCTGATTTCTTTTTGATGACCATAAACTCATCCTCATCAGACTCATCTTGCTTGGAGAGAAGGTTTTTCTTATTGAACCCTTTCTTTTTGTATGTCATTCTTTTAGAATTTCTTTCATCATCATTGTCATGTTTATTAGGACATTTTGCTGCATAATGACCTATTTTACCACATTTAAAACAGATAAGAGGATACTTGCCTTTAAGCTTAGATCCTCTCTTCAGCTTTCGTACATATTGAGCCAATTCGGATTCCACATCTGACTCATCACTACAGTCATTCCTTTCTTTCCCTTTCTTTGACTTTGAGGCCTTGAATGCTGCATCTTTGGAGCTAGGACCACCTTTCCTCATTTCATAGGCAGTGAGAATTCCATGGAGTTCATCCATTTTGAGGGTGTCAAGATCCTTTGATTCTTCTATAGCACTTATTTTGGAGTCAAATCTATCTGGAAGAGACCTTAATACCTTTTGAACAATGGTACTTTCTTCAACTTCTTCGTCCAATCCTTTCAGGGAATTTACCACTTCAGCTACTCGGAGGAGGTATGCTGCAATGTCTTCTTCATCTTCCATCTTCAAGCTTTCAAATTGTCTTCTGTGAGTTTGAAGCTTTGCCTTTTTGACTTTTGAGTCTCCATCGTACAAGCCAACTAGCTTCTCCCACATTTCTTTGGCAAAGTTACAGTGCATGATTTTTGTAAACTCGGAATCAGTGATTCCACTAGTGATGGAGTTCATGGCCTTTGCATTTGCAATGTAGGCTTTCCTCTCGTCTTGGTCTGTTGGAAGAGTGGAAGTCGCTTGGTATTCAGTTTGACAAAAATCCCAGACTTCAGGTCCAAGGGACATTAAATAGTAAGTCATTCTTTTCTTCCAAAAACCAAAGTTAGTGCCATCGAACAGAGGAGGTTTTCCTGATGCTTCATGATTTCTCATCATGGTTGTTGATCCTTCTTCAAGTTGTTAGGCTAGAATGAAGAAGCCAGCTCTGATACCAATTGTTGGAAATACTGAGAGGGGGGGTGAATCAGTATTTCTTTTTCTCACTATTGTTTTACTAGTTAAAACATATATGTTCAGAACACAAAATGAACAGCAGGAATAAATGATTTTATTAATATAATTGTTCAGTAAAATAAATACAATAAATAGATTGTCACAATTGGTTGCCAAGCTCCAACTTGGACTTTGGTGAGGCTCCAACCTCCTGAGCACCAACTCTATTTTGCCAAGACACCAATCTTGGACTTAGGAGCACCAACTCCCAAGGACTTCAATCCTGTTCAATTCTGAGGCTCCAACCTCTTTGGTATACACTGGTGTGCTGCTGCGCTCTTTTCAGCTTCCACTGCTTCTACTGCCCCCTTTTCTTCTGCTGTTTCCACTATCTCATGCTCAGGTTATGCCGTCCACGAACTACCAACTCCAGTTCTCTGTTTTTGCTGCTTTTATATGCTCCATGCCCCTGTCCATTCGTTTCCTCTTACATGCTGGCTCTTTGGCTTCCTCCTCACTTGATTGCTTGACACTTCGGCTTCCATTCCTTTGCTTCTTCTGTCTATACAAGTGTTCCAAAATCTGAGTAGAAAAACCCAAACTCCCCTTTCTTAAATAAAAAACTCGGCCCTTGACCTGTGGTTAATACCTTACAGGCTTTATCGGAGGCGTTTAATCACCTATCGGAAGCCACCACCCGAGCGTTTTAATCAACCATCGGAAGCCACCACTCGAGCGTTTTAATCACCCATCGGAAGCCACCACCCGAGCGTTTTATCAACCATCGGAAGCCACCAACCGAGCCTTTAATCAACCATCACCGAGCGCTTTAATCAACCCGCCACACTTATAGAATCAGAGCCACCCTTTTATTGCCGCTTTTATGTCTATCGGAAGCCACCGCCCAACCGTGTCCACACATACAATCAACACAAGCATTTCAATATATGTCTTAAGGCTTAAAACCACAGCCACATATAATATATGGGAAACATTATAAAACCCCTTTATAAAGATTTCGGTCACATATACATTACTACACAGGAACCCATGTAAATCCACTCAAACGAACATTCGCGGATTTCAAATCTTATCCGCCCGCCTTTATAGTTATCGGCGGGTCCGGATTTCAGCGATCACAGTAAAACTCTTAAGGCCTGACCTCCGATAAGGAGCGGACCCGATATGGCTTTAGACTCCCTTTAATATTGTTTCGGGTCCGATGAACATCGGCGTTCGCTATAAACAATAGACCCATTCCTCCGATGTAACGCGGACCCGATGCCCTTTTAGACTCCCGTCTCTATATTGAATTCGGGTCCGGGATATCGGCAGGTTCGCTTCGGCGGATTTGTAACGCGAAGGTTTAGCGGACCCGATCGACCCATTAACTCCCTTCTATATCGGTTTCGGATCCGTCATATCGGCGGATTCGTATCGGCGGGATTGTTATAACAGAACGGGTTTGCGGACCCGATCTCCCATTCAACCATCCTCTATATAATTTCGGCTCCGGATGATTCGGCGATTTCACTGATCGCTACCTCCGAAATGATACAAGTCCTCCGCGGACCCGATATGCAATGCACCACAGTTTATATTTTATCGCATCTGCCTCCGCCCAATGGTAATTCGTCGGCGATCGCTCGCCGCGGGTTATATCTGTATGCATCCGCTGATACAAAACCAGACCCGATTTGGCATTTTAACCCGATATATATTATATCGCATCCATTCTCATCCCTATTCTCCATTCCCCGATCGCCGATTTGGCGAAATATATATATATATATATATATATATATGCCATCAGGTCCATATGTGCCGAAACACATTTAACTTGTGTTGTTTCCGCCGAAGAGGAAAAAGGCCTTTAATTATTATAAATGCATATATGTAGATTTTGGGCGCTCAAACACTCCTGATAACATTAATACATGCATATGTGGGTTTCCATTGCCCGAACAACTCCCGATAGTATTAATGAAGGCATATATGGGTTTTGATCGCCCGAACAGCTCCCGATAATGTTATCTGAGGCATATATGGCTCTGTTTGCTTCATTTGCTCCTCCGATGGCTCCTCTTGCTCTGATATGCTCCGATAGCTCCTCCGATGGCTCCTCTTGCTCTGGCACTCCTCCGATATGGCTCCTCTTGCTCTGATATATGTGGCTCCTCCGATATGGTCTGCTCCTCTTGGCTCCGATATGCTCTGTCTCCTCCTCTTGAATATTGCCATATTGACATCAATGACAATTTGTGTCCAACAAGTCTCAGGGTTGCATCCTTTTTTTTCACGAACAATACCGGTGCTCTCCTAAGGAGACGCACTTGGCCTTATGTACCCTTTGTCCAACATTTCTTTCAGCTGCAATTTCAGCTCAACCAACTCAGGGGTGCTTATTCTATATGGGGCTTTGGATGTTGGTGTTGCTCCAAGTATCGGCTTGATAGAGAAATCTCTCTCTTTGTGAGGGGACAATCCAGAACCTCTACTAGAAAGACATCCACTTATTGTCTCAAGATGGGGTACCTTCGGAGCAACTCAACTTCCTCATTCCTTGTTGCTTTGTCAGCTCCCTCATTTTTGGAAACTTGTACTGCGAACAACGTACATCCCTTCCTACAACTGTGTTTTCCTTGCATGGCAGTGATCAACCTTACTGATATGGGCTTTTTCTTGCCTTGCAATACCCTCTTCGTCCCTTGCTCATCTAAGCATTCTATTGTTTTTTCATAACAATCCACCTTGGTCCGATGCGCATACAACTAGACCATGCCCAACAATATTCCATATCCACCCAAGGGCAACACATTCATGTGAGTTGTTGTGGTCATGCCATTGAGTTCCAATGCACATGAATTCACCTATTGGTTGATCCTTCTCCTTGTCCCTGTTGCCAGTTGAACCAACTATGGCTCTCAGTGTGGTTCCTTGTCCAATTTGCAGTTTTCGACAAGCTCTGGACTGACATAGCTATAATTAGAACATGGATCAATCAAAATATAAACAACTTGCTCTTGTAGCTTACCTTCCATCTCAATGATGGATGCTTGGTGATCTACTTGGTGGTTATCCAATGCTGCATAAACCCTTAGCATACTCTGGGCTACTTCTCCCAATGTGCTCGCCTCTTGAGCACTGTAGATTTTGGGTCCAACCTCCTGTTGATGAGGACAATCCCTTCTCCTATGGTTCCCACCACAAGTCCAACACTTGAGTGGTTCCCGACCTTTGATCTTGGTTTGTGTTGATGTCAGTTGTTGTACATTCCCCTTAACGACATTGCTAGCCTTTTGTTGAGACTGTCTTGTCCGAGTTGGATGTTTCCTCTCTTTTTCTTATGGTTTCTTCCTGGACCAACTCACATTTCGCCTGGCAGTGCTTTTGGTTACCCAGTTACTCTTAGTCTCAGGCCTATGCCTTGCTTGCTCATAACAATGTTCTAGCTTCTTAATCACATCCTTTAGAGTATGGGGTTCCAACAACTCAATCTTATCTTTGAATAACATCGGCAACCCATTGATGAACATCTGAATTTTGACCTTCTCGTCCTTGAGATATGTGACATATCCTAATAGCCCCCATAAACTTGGTGACATACTCATCACTAGTCATTTGTCCCATTCTAAGTTCATTAAATTCCTTTGCCTTATTGTTGTAGTAGCGTTTAGACAATTATTGTTCCCTGAAAAGCTTCTCAAAGTCTTCCCATGTCAGCTCCTTCTCGGTGATGGCTCTAGTATTCTTCAGGTCCTCCCACCAAATATCGACTTTTCCTTTTAAACTGTAAGAGGCAACTATGGCTTTCATATTCGCAAAGTAGTCGTGTATTCTAAAGAACTTCTTCATCTCTAGTAGCCATGTTTTTGTGTCCTTTGCCTTCTTCACATTCGCATCAAATGTGGGTGGCTATGCCTTTTTAAATTCTTCAAGCATAGGCTCCCTCTCCTTGCTCCCTGAGCAATGATGGTGGTGAGAGTGGTGACGACTTCAGATGGTAGAGCTAGATGGGTTACTAGAGTGAGGTACTTGCGTTCTAGCCCTTCCCTTTGGCGCACTTAAAGGTTCTCCACTTGGCACAATGTCCTCACTGCCTTGCCTAGGCCTCTTTCAGGATCTGCTCCCATCTGCTCCATCGGTATTTTCTTCCGACTCTTGCAGGCTTATCATGTCTCTATGACTGGTCCTCATTTCAGATTGCCTTTGCCTTTGCCAGTTCGAGAGACTTTGCAGGATGACCACATTAATCTCAGCTTGCCTCTCTTGGGCTCTTACCAGCCTCTCATTATCGGCCTTAAAGCTTCTCACCTCATCTCGAAGGATTCTTAGAGTGTCCATCCAATCCGGGGATTGATTTCCTCCCCCTTGCCCAATTGATATCTCTTCACCATTGGTTTTGACTCCATCACTTCCATGTTGGGACTGATCAAAACTATATTCAACCATTTTGGTTCTCATCATTGTATCTTTTCTATGTTATGTTGGTCGTGGCATGTGGTCAATCACACACATTGTTAGACATTTTAAAACAACATTTTAAACATAAATCAAGATCATGAGTTTGCATTCTCGAAGTATCATGGGGTTCCTGTGATAACAAAACAACCTTGTTAACGTACAAGCCATTTATAAATCATATGCAACAATCATTCAATCATGCAATTGGTATATAACTAATGACAAAACGTATCCACAATCACAATTTCTACTCCCTTAGGGCTATTAACCATCAACTAACATTTCTTAGCATAACTTTAGTAAGAAATCAGTGAGCGCAATCCAAACTCACTCGGTATTACGTAACAAAACTTCCTCACTTGCTCGTGACAAAGCTCATCTAGTCCAAGTATTAAACTTAGATGCTCTGATACCACTCTATGATGTACCCGACCCCTTCAATTTACGTTGGAGGAATGGGGTAAAATATTTTTATGTGTACTTCCATTCCCTTCATTATATATGACAATTTATTTTTTCCTTTATATATATATATATATATATATATATATATATATGTATTGGTTATGCGTAGCTCTAGGACCTCTCGACGCCCTGACTCCTAACTCTCGGCTTCCCCTCAGAAACGATCCACCCCGCTGACGTGTCACATCTCAGGGACCCTCATGGTGCTTCGAGTTTCCGAGTTGAGCCCCCCCTGGAACCTAACCTATCGGCTGACGATCTGCCAACTTCCTCGCTAACGACCACGTCATCTCTTCACGCCATCCGTCGTGAGTCCTCATGACCCCACCACGCCGGTACCTCCATCCAATTGATTCCAGGTAATGGCTCTAGGGATAGAGGGCTTTTGTCAACCCCCGTTCCGTCAACTGACAGCCTGGGATTTTCCTGGGACATTCTATCCTTACGGGATTTCTAACCTCTGAGGTTTGACCATTTCTTGAGTGATGTCACTCTGACATCGACCATGCCCCATGCCATCCTCAGAAGGTTTCACGTGTCATTCGTAAGTAGCTCGCTGGGGCACCCGAGATGCCTAACTACTAGCCATGTGTCCTCAAGACTTTGTTCCAATGTTGTCTCCACGCGAAGGGAAAAATCCTTTAGCAATTTGGATTCATAATGGGTCCCCATTTAGTGATCGGACCCTCGAACCCAGAACCTAATAAAGAGTCTTTTGCACAGCTTCTCGGGGTTCCAACTTTTTAGGCTTCCGAGGTGGCTCCTTTACGGCAACCTTCCCTCGCCTAACGATCCTGGTAACGGAAAAACTTTTGTCACCATCTTTTGACAGAACCCCTGCACTCTTCTGTCGCTAAGTCCCTGGCTCTTAATTTAAATCACCTTTCAACTTCCCACTATACGACCTTTTGCCTTGTCGTTCTGATCGATCTCGTGAAGGGAATCTCGCTCCACCAATCAGAAATACTCTTTGTCTAGGGTTTTGACCATTCTGAGGATAAGGTTAGCCCACTTCTTCTATAAGTTCAGGGCCTCCTTCCTTTGAGTCGCAACAAGACCTTCCTACTCTTTCCCTCCATGACTCAGTCGAAGGCTTCTGACTCTGCATTGAGAGATGCCTTAGATGGAGAACTTGACAACCCTCCCGGCTACAAGCTTTACCGTTGTTTAGACTTCTCCGAACTAGCCTTGTCGGCTATAGCTTTTCTTCAGGAGTCTGGTAGACCTCTAGATACACTTTACAAGCTCACGACGATACTCTTGGTTGCCTAGGGAAATTTACGATGTTATCCCTCTCAAGCTTGAGTGATTGGCTCTTCAGCGAGTTCCTGGCCCGCGAGTCTTCCCATTCCACGGGGAGGGAATGCCACCATGGGAGGCATGGGTGCTCCTGCTTGGATTACCTACAACAGACTTGGTGTAGACTCTGGGGAGGTTCCAACCTCGCCTGCCACGCACCAACAATGTCAGACCTTGTGTTGGGCCTATAAACATCTCTATGTTGATACGCAAAGCCATTAGGTGCCTCGCCCGTCGCTTTACAACGCCAACAATAGATATACAGCGTATTGAAATGCAAGGCTGGAGGACATTCAGGTAAATTTGGTGGCTTAATTGATACCAGGGAAAAACTCCCTTCGACGTTAAGGTCTTGCTCATCGAGCAACACAACAACTTGTAACGTGACCACGGATGACTCACAAGTGAATATAAACCCTGTTATGTAGAAGGTCTCTTATGTAATCTTATATGAATAAAAGGGTCTTAAAACCCACTATTCTTCAAGCGTTATTCCAAATTTTCATGGCTCGGTGCTATATTATGACTTGGTCTTAGTTATCATGCGATTATTGTGTTTTTATGTGGCAAATATTTCATGCATGTCGTTAGCAGTTGTTAGACATATTTCACTTTCAGCTTTCTTGCACGTTCATGCGTATATTCAGTTCATATACATACATGGATACAAATCGCTTAACACATTCCATAGGGAATGTAACACATATGCAAGTTTCATTAACACATTGCAGTCCCTAAGTTCAAACCATTATCTATAACACAATAACATCATTCATAATATATTAAACAGAATACACAACTACTTATCTTTGAATATGAAGGACAACTGAGTCTGGAACAAGGACTTTCCACCCAATTGTAGACAACTGCAGCCACAATAACTTGCAACCGTCACCCCCGAGCTAGATTCCACAATCTAAGGGGAGTGCTTGCTTCACGGACTAACACACCAATCTACCATTGATTTCGAAACTCCAGAGGACTTCCTTCCTCAATCCCACCAATTGGAAGCTTCTTACTTGGTCGACGCCAAGAGTCCATAGGTGCCCAACCTCACCCCCGAGTGCTCACACAATGATTCACCCCCTTCTAGGGAGTCCAGAATCCATTGTACCATCTGGGCGTTAACCAATGGTCTTCATTCTGGTCTTCCTTAACTTCTGCTTCAGGATGGCCTCTACCCAAGTTGTTATTGGGCTCTAGTGTTTGTTATCTCAACCCATAGACTCCAGGGGACCCAAGATGTTACAGGGCTCCAGAGATTATATCCCAACCCATAGCCTCCATGGGCCCAAGTTGTTACAGGGCTCCAAAGATCTTGGTCTCAACCCACAACCTTCAGGGACCCAAGTTGTTACAAGGCTCTAGGGATTCTATCTCAACCTGCAACCTCCAGGGGCCCCAAGCTATTACAGGGATCTAGAGACTAACATCTCAACCCACAACCTCTAGGGATCAAGAGCCAATCCCTTCTCTTCTTTTCTCTTCTCTTCTGTTCAGCGTTGCCTACAGAGAGATCGTGTTGCACTCTTGCCCTTGTTTCCCCTCTACTCTGTCTCTTCTTCTCCTCCTGCTCACCTCAATCCCGATCTCTCTTTTTTTTCTTCCCGTTTCTTTTCCGCACTTAACCTTTTTCTTGGTTTCTTCCTCGATCACCCTTTACTGTTGTGTCCTTCCTGGCTTGTAGTGCATCATCCCTTCATAAATTCTTGTCTTTTCTTTCTTGTGATTGCTTCCCAAGCGACATGGGCCTGCATACCTCTTTTTTCTGCTCATTTAATTTCAAGAGCTCTTTTCTTCAATTCCTGCACCAACCAATCTTTAATGGTTGTCATGTGTTTCAGGTTTCTCCCTTGCACAAGAAACCATGACGTCCCAAACAAGTGACTCCCTTCCCAGCTCTGGAATCTATGTCCCCTGACTCAGTCCCCATTTTGATTTCAATTCGTCGTACAATATTTACAATGTGTTTACGATGCCATTTGCATGAGAACTTCAGGTGGGGTTGTCACAATCAAATGCAAGGACTCCATACTCTTGGTCAAGAGGGAGCCGCTCTTTGCAAAATCAAGTACCAAGATCCCATATATCACGCCAGTAGAGGATGCTCTCTCAACTTAACCTACATGCTTGAAAGTGCAACATCTCTGCCACACACACCTCTTGCATATGCTAACTCTAGATTGATAGACAAGCTTGATCCCAACCTACTCAGCTACCCTCCCATTGCCATCGAACCAATCCTAACACAACACTCCAAGCTAACCAAAGAATCTTGAAGAGAAATGAAGCCGGGACTTGAAAAAGATATGAAAAAGATATGATGTCCCATAAGCCAAAACCCATTCAAATTTAGTTAATTTATTGTATTAAAAGTATTTAGTCTCCAAACAAAACCCGCTATGGGGCCTAACCTTCTAGACATCTCACCATCCACTTGGTTGCCATAATATTCGTGGAATTGTAACATCTACCAAAACCTTCTTCATTCTTGGTATAGTACAAACATCCCCCGACAACCAAAAAAAGACATCTATTCCCAACATACTTAAACTACAAGCATATCCTCAAACACTACAACACTATATTTAGATCACAAGTACATCTTCAAACACTCCACAAATTAATAAAAATAAACTTTATAATAAAAAAGCAATAAAATACATGAAAAATCTAAAAAACATCTTCAAACACTCCACAAATTAATAAAAATAAACTTTATAATAAAAAAGCAATAAAATACATGAAAAATCTAAAAAATACGGTTCACTAATCTTTTTAATTAATAAAAACATTTAATTTATTAAAACAATTATAAAATAAAATTTACCTATTTCCATATTCAATAAAATAATTTTTTATTATTATTTTCCAAATTAAAATACACAACAAGCCCCCACATATATATATATATAATTTTCCAAATTAAAATACACAAGCAGCCTCTATATATATATATATATATATATATATATAAATAAAATCACTGGTCTAGAAAACTCAACCGCAACCCAAAAAGGTGCCTATAATAAAGAACAATCCTGAAATACGACTCGTAGGTAATTACATGACATGTTTAACCTAAAAGCTAATTCAAATGGGAAATCACAAAAACATCGTAAAATATTTTCTGGGTAATTATATATTTTTTGGTTTTATAAAAAATAGGAGGTTTGCTTTTTTTTAATATAGTTCACATCCAATTGCAGAATGAAAAACATGGTTATACAATGCAAATCAAGAACCGGCTGGTCAACGTGGCAAGGGAAAGTAAGACAGGAAAACGCAGTGGCGGCCACAATAAAGTAAAGTTTCCACTTAAAAAAAATACTGTATTATAATTAGTTTGTTTTTTTAATTGGTTAAGATTTTGATAAAATTTGTTAAGAATTTTTGTAAATCTAAGTTGCAGTTGTTAAATTATTTTAGATGTTTTCGATGATGTTAAATTTATTTCTATCATTACAAATATAATTCAAATAATGCTAATAAAAATTTTTGAAATTATTTTAACCAAATTCCAACTACTTTTAACCGTCCAAACAATTTTTTCCATCTGATTAAACATGGCCTTAAAAATATTATCGCGAAAACGAAAAGAAAACAGCGCTGAATAGCCTTTTCGAAAAAAAAAAATATAATGCTGTCATGAACAAAACAGGTTAGGAAAGCAAAGTGATTGGACATCTAACAACTAGAAAGTTGCAGGAAATTGGAGGGTGACCCCGAGCAATAAGATTATCAAAAAGACAAACAAAAGCCATAAAGAATACACCGCTCGACAAGAATGTGAAGAAAGCTATAAAGGTGATATTCTGGTTACTTTTAGTGTGGTATCACTATTGACAGAAATTCCCATCGAAGAAGTTATAAAGATAATTAAAGAAATCATTTTTGCATGGCAACTTAATCCTCAATTAAAAAATTAGAAGATACATTATAAATATTTAAATTTAATATGAACAAATTAAGTTTATAATTATTTGTTTAAATAGTTTTTAATTTTTGATTAAAAACTTAGAAAATATACCATAAATATTTAAATTTAATATGATTAAATTAAATTTATAATTATGTGTTTAGATAGCTTCTTAATTCTTGATTAAAAAATTAGAAGATATATAATACATATTTAAATTTAATATGACTAAATTAAATATTACGTGTTTAAATAGTTTTGTTTTTATTTGCAATGTTTTTTTTTTTAATTAGTTTCTCATTATATTCTACATTGTAATAAATTTTATATTTTTGAAGAAATATGATTAAAAAATCTCTCTAATAATGAATGAACTAGTGAACCTTGCATAGCATTTATAATATGCTTAAATTTTAGCCAATACAAAATAGAGCTTGTATAATGTTCAACAAATTCTAAAATATTCTCCAAATTTTTGTGTGTTTACATTAAATATGGGGCTTACACTCTTATGTTGAAACTACATAATTAGAATCTAATGGTTCTAGCTTAAGCTAAGTTTTAGTCCCAACACTTATGTGTTTGTAAATATTTCTTACTTCATGTCATGTTTTTAGAAATGAATTGCAAATTTTCTATCAGATGTTTGACTCTAGCTGGCTGTTCTGTAAAGAAGGCTTGGTCTCATCACTCATCTTCTTAAAAAAAAGAGAGAATTGTTATATATTGGTCATTTATATCCATTTAAACCCAATGACAAGACTAAATAATGAATCTTTATTACAAATTTTCAATTGATGTTATAATCAATCTTACAATTTTCTTTCTTCAAAAAGAAAAACTAAAAAAAAAGGAGTAATCATAGATAACACACATCAACTATTGGTCAGCTTAGTATTACTTATCAGATAAAATTCGTATCCAATAGGCCAGCTACTTATACTCTGGATGACCTTGGATACCTAGTATATTATCACCCAAAGAAAAGGTCCCAATTTTTGTTTTGAGTGAAGAAGCCAATATCTCTACACCTAGTGGAAGTGCATATACTAGTTCAAATAGTTTTGTTTAGTGAGAATGCAAAATTGTTTCAATCAAACTCTTATAATTGCCATGATAACATTGTGTTTGAGAAATCATAAGAATTTTCTCATACATATTGCAAATGCAAAGAAAATTATGTGATGGCATTCAACAATACTAATCACAGAAGGGAGGTCCAAACCAGAATACTTGGCGCACAAGTTATCAAAAATTGTAATTTTCATTAAAGCAAATATCTCATCCAGTGGATTTTTTTACAATGTTCCTCCCAATGCTTGACATAAAACCTGCATGAAAGAGAGCAAGAAACACTTGAGTAATTAAGTATCATGTTGAAGACACTATAAATATGACATCATTAAATAGAGAAAAAGAAGGAAGAAATGGACTAGAGTACATGGTGACTGAAGTAGATACCAATGCCCATTGTATTTAGTGTCTGCAACAGATGTAAGAGCCTTAATTTCTTTTCCAAACTTCATTTACACTTGTAGCATTGAGCACAGTTCATAGGGAAAGAAGGGAATGGAAAGTCCAGAGGTGGAGCAGCTAGTGACTTTGATTTACATGATACCTACAATTGTAGTGGATCAACAGAAGAAGGAGATGTGGCACCTCAACCTTTCAGACGAGCTTTTTGATATTGCATGATTCGCATGCACAAAGGATAGTTAGCTTGATCGTTATGGGAGATGAGATGCAGGCTTCATGCCCATCACCTGTTGGCAAATATTAAGCATCATGCACTAAGCCAATGATTGGCTCAGTGCTTTTTCATCTTATCCGTTGGATATCATCTTTATTTTCATCCATTGAATAAGATGAAAAAACACTAAGTTAATCATTGGCTTAGTGCATGGTGCTTAATATATGCCACTTAACAAAGCACATACAAGTCTTAAAAGTTAGAAATTGAAATTAAATTGGGGCAGTGACATGTCAGGAGTAATAAGCGTTAACAAATTTTGAAAAAATATGGTGAAAATAGATCTTTAATTTTGAAAACATCATTAATGGTATGTATTAATTGTAATTGTTTCTAAAAAATCTCGCAAAAAATTAGTGAGACATGTATTAGTTGTAACTATTTCCAAAAATTATTGCAAAAAATTAGTGAAAAATGTATTAGTTGTAATCATTTTTAGAAATCATTGCAAAAAATTGTGAGATAGTTATTCACATGACATTGTATTGTGCAAAGGCTACAATAAGACCTTCAAGTCATGGTCCAATCACATGTTAGAAAATTAGTTTTCTTAATAATATTGAAAACTAAATATTTATTTTTCAATGTTAAACATTATAATTTGTATTAGTTAATGTTAAAGTAGTAATGGTCAAGAAAATCTTACTTTGACATGGACTAATAACTTTTGACATAAAATTGTACAATTGGTAAAAGTTCCATAATCTGGAGTATAGCATGGAAACATGAAAATAGGTGCAAATGAGAGCCTATTTCACAAGATTTTCGTAGAAGGGAAAGGACACACCCTTTTAAGTGCCACATATATCTATGCTCTTCTTCATTGTGAATTTATGTAGAGTAAATAGTGGTTTTTTACCCTCCCCTCATTACATGTGTTTTGTTTTGTTTTTTTCTTACAATTAATGTCATAAAAAATAAATGTTTTTAAAATTGTTAATGGAAAATATACAATTGACCAAAATCATTTTCAAAGCTTTTCATGGTTTGTTGCATTTTTTTTCTTTTGAAATATTAATATCTTGTTATTTGTTATGAGAATCAGGGATATTTATAGAGACAACTCAGCTGCAAGATTCACAGCGTGGAGGACTAAATGGATGATACTTGAGCTTTAGATTGGCTCAACACAAAACGGTAGAGCCAAAGATACAATCAAATCATTTGTTGATGACTGAGCATATTAACCCCAATAGCCAAGGATACCATTAAAACATCATAAGGGAATTGAGCATTTTCCATAATTAGAGCATAAAAAGGGACTAAAAAACTAGAACACAAGATCTTAATAAAACTAGATTCGAGAGGGATAAAATTAATCGGACCACAAAAATCTGAAAACTGAGCAGAAAAAAAACGAGAGATCTGAGCATATCAGAATAGCTAGTAAGTTCCAGCATGAATAGTTTCCCCAAAACAACTTTCTACCAAGGAGATGAAACCTAGTTGCATTTGAAGCCCAACTTTGGAGAGATAGTCAGCCTGCATGTTAAATTCCCTGTAGACATGGAAAAAGGAGATGGATTGAAAGATACTGCAGAGCTCCATTACTTTTGCCTTCCAATTAGAAATATTTAGAACTTGAAGGTTAGATTTCCCAAACAGACAGTCAATGATGATTTTAGAGTCCCCTCCAATAATTAAGCTGGAAACACCTAAAGAATTTGCAATTGTCATGGCTACCCAGGAAGCCAAGAGTTCAACTTTTGTGTTAGATCCTTGTCCAAAACCCACTTTTTCTTTGATGAAATGCTTCATGTCAATTAGGATGATGAATCTCCTGCACATAATCCTTGCTAAGTAACGCCATCAAAGGATATCACAAGATAATGAAGAGTAATTCCACGCCAAATGACCTTCCTTTTGCATTGATCTTTGGTCTTAAGAGGAAAATCCTTCCAAAAAGTGATGAATTTTGAAGAAGCCACTTGAATTTGGCGCAATATTCTAAAAAATCGGCTTGTTTCTAATACCCCAAATTTTCCGAGCAATGAAAATATGAATGGTGTGAGCAGTGCTTACATTGGTATAACATAAATGAAGAAAATTGGTTAGACTGATTAGACCAATTGATTTCAAGGCTATCTAGAATAGAGTTCCACAAGGTTGATGCCACCTCACATTTCAGGAAAATATGATTGATACTTTCTTCATCGTTTTTGCAAAGAACACTATAATTGAGACCTTGGAAGCCTCTTTTATGGAGATTGTCCCAAGTTAGAGCTTTATTCTACAAAACAAGCCATAAAAACGTTTTTAATTTCGAGGGGAGATTCCATTTCAAGATTAAGGAAAACCACCAATTGTCATTCGCCTAATAATGGGCTGAGGCACTAGCGGCATAAATTGATTTGACTGTAATATTTTATGACGAGTTCCCCGAGACCCACACAAGATTATCATTCTGGCTAGAAAGATTGATACCATTAAGCTGCAAATTTAAAACATAACAATACTATTTAGCATCTAAGTGTCCTTGCATGCATAGTTATGAAGAAGAGAGCCAATGCCCGCAAGAAATGTCAAAAGGAAAAGAGTTAAAAGTTTGCGCTAATAAAAAAATGTCATTCAAATTGAGGTGAGAGATTAGAGTTTCAGACAGGAAATAGAAATTGATTCCTCCAATAAAGGGATCTTTCCCAAGACATACCTGACAATTGTTGCCCACTTTCCACGAGATCCCTTTAAAGATCCACTGGAAAGTGCTCATGAGACTTTTCCACACTATAAACCCAGAGGATGCAGATGAGTCGGCTGAAGCCAATTTACAGACCCAATCATACACAACCTGAATTTTAAGGTACTTATCTCTAATCCTAAGATCTAGAGACTATTGCCTTCAATGACACCACATAGATTCTTGATAGTTAAGGTTTTCCCAAACCAAAATAGATTTTTGAGCCCCCATCCACCTACCTCGTTGGGTTTCGAAATGGACTCCAAACCAACGAAGTGAATCTTATCCTTCTCTGCCTTGTCAGACCACAAGAAATGGAACATTTTTTGCCTAATGATGTTGATTACAAAGGAGGGAATTTTGATCAAGCTCATCCAGAATACTGGAATGATCTCGAGCACTGATTTGACTAAAATCAACCGTCCTCCAAGTGATAGCCATCTATAACACCAACAATTGATTTTTTTCTTCTATATTCTTCACACGCCAAAACTAGTCTTCTTTTCGGTAATTATTAGGTTTGAGCTAGAATCCAAAATACTTTATTCTGTTATCCAGGGTCTCTATCTTGCATGACCATATGTTCAGAACACTTGACATAGTATGATCATCAATCCCATGGGACTGGAAACAAGATTTTTCCAAGTTGACCTCCATTCTAGAATCCTTACAAAAGACAGATATAATCCTTTTATAGACGATCCATTCATTAAAAGAGCCATCTCCAAAGATTAACACACCATCCACAAAAAGTAAGTGAGAGATGATAATATTGATTGAAACATTAACTCCTATAAGGGATCCCTCACTTCTTTCCTTTGAAATAAGTCTACTGGGCCCTTTTATAACCAAAAGAAAGAGAAGGGGGGCACGAGACATCCCTAACGAAGCCCTCTGGAACAAGGGAAAAAGGAGGAAGGAGAATTGTTAATTAGAACTGCAAATGAGGCCAAAGAGATACATGCAATAATCCAAATTTTCAAAGAATGGCCCAAGCCACTCTGAATGAGCAACAACCTAAGGAAATCCCAATTAACTTTATCGAAGGCTTTCTTGAGATCTAGCTTGAACAAGATGTAACAATCTGAAATTAAAATTTACAACTAATTACAACAATTTATTCAATTAAGAATCAACACACAATTATTCAATTAATTAGCATAGAATTTCAAAAAATATGAGCAGAGACAATTTACCTATAGCGATGATATTCCTTACTTGTGATTTCGGAGTTGAATGTTATTTGAATACTGCTAACCGTAACAAAGTTTTGGGGACAACTCTCCACCCAACTGTAGGATTAGCTGAACATAATCTTTGTACAGATAGCCACCCTTGAGCCCTCAGTCAGCGTACTACTATTAGGGAATCCTTTGTCTCACAACACTTCTCTGCCAAGAGAATGGATGAATCTTATCCTCTTCATCGTCCATTAAATAGACCAAAAAATAGAAATGGATTTGCACGCACACATTCTATGTGTCAACATGCAACTTTTATTTTTTTATTGTAAGTTTTATTTAATTTAATATTTCTCTCAATTTAACTCTTTTTTATTTTATTCATTTTTACTTTTTGTTAACTTTACTTATTCTTACTATTTTTATAATTTACTTTTATATATAGTTATTTTTCTTTAATAAAAAGTCAAATTTAAAGATGGTTGAGGTTTTAAAACTAAACACACTTCTAATCACTTTAAAAAACAATGATAGTACTAAATCAAATTAAAATATACTTTTAAAAACAATTATATTACTAAGTCAAATTTAAATATATTTTGTAATTCTCTTATTAAATATATTTATATATCAATCTAATCCCAAATAATTTAAACTTATCAATTTAAATACATTGGTCATGTACATGTAATCTCAACTCTCTAGGCCATTATATAACTATAATGATTTTTCAAAACTGTGGTACCCGGTGGGAATAATCTTATTCAAGAATATGCCATCGAAATTGTGTTATCCAACCATCGCAGTGGCCATAATGTCAATGTTATTAATCGAACCATCAAAAGCTTATAACGACCACTCTAACTTTTTAATCTAATTCATATTTTTGTCAAAACCATTATATAAAAAATAATAACTTAATAGAATAAATAAATCAATCAATAAAAGCGCAACAAACCCTCTCTCGAATGATAAGGATTGGTTTGGAAGTATGGATTTTGAGATTATACAATGAATTTGTTATAAGATAAAAAGTGTTACTCTCTAACTTGTATGGTAAAACCATAACACAAATCCAGAGTTATATAAGTCCTTGTATATGGAAAAGAAACTTGAAGTATACTTTAAAGTCTGAATAAGTTTTCAGAGAGAAAATCATCATGGATTATATTAAGGGAATATAAAGATCTGAATACATGATCAAAATACATGAGAGTCGGCAGAAACATAATCAAAACATAATTACAGCTGTATCAGATAGTATGACTGATGATCAGACATCATAAACACTATAACACTTCACGGAAAGGGAGTGAAGCCAACATCAGAATAGATTTAAAAGTGCTGGGACAGCAAGAGCCATATGTAATCCGCGAACAGAGAGAGCATATGGATCCAAACCATAACACAAATAACGCTTCATGAGAGTGAAGTGAAACCTCAAGAATAGATTAAAAAGAGCTGGATCAGCATGAGCCAAATGAAATCCGCGAACAGTGAGAGCATATGGACCAGAAAAAGCTCTTTAGGAGCAAAGCTGAAATTGAGATTAATCTGAAGGGGGCATGAAACCCGAAATTGAGACCAGGATAGAAGCAAGGGGCATCCTGGAATCCTGGAAAATGCGTTCATTTCTCCATTTCCATAAAAACCAGCAGGTGAGGATGAACAAAGAACGCCAGGTAGGATTCTGAACACTCCACCAATTGAAACCATCCTGTACAGATGAAAAAACTCGGTGAGAAAAGCCATAAATCAAAGACAAATCATACCAGATTGATGAAGATGAGGCACATTGGAAGAACATGTGTGAATTGGATTCAGCTTCAGAAAGGCACATTTGGCATCTTCCCGGACCCTGCCATCCCTTTCTTTGGAGAACCTCCCAGGTGAGATTCCTGTCCGAGAAGAGAAGCCATGAGAAAAGAATCATCTTGAGCGGACAGGAAGCTTTCCAAAATTTGAGTGGGAAAATGGGGGAGGAAGGCGGCTGGCCAGATGAGAAAGCAGCATATAGATCTCTGACGCAGATAGACTGAGAGGATTTCTCGAGTGACCAAATGAGTTCATCCATTGAACCCGATTGAGTGATGCCTTTGCTAGAAAAGCTGTTGATAGCCGATGACCATAAGGGGCGGAGAGAGTGGGGCAAGGATAATTCGACCCCGTCCTTCCAAACTGGATTCTGAGAGGACCATGTTTTAATTAGCTTATTCCATGTGAAGAGGCCCCTTGAGAAAAAGAAGGAGAGCAAGGCAGGGGGAATCATCGATTCCAGATTATGCACGGTTGTATCAATACCAATAAAAATGCTCGATCCTGTGAAGAATCTCCATCTTAAATTCTTCATGAAGAGAGACTGGATCTTTCTAAAACTTTGCCATATGGAGGAACCTCTTCTGATGCCCAATGATTGCCTTCTGTACCAGAATACCATGCTCCTTCCTTTGAGGTATTTTTGATTAATGATGATGCTCCACTGACTTTTGCCATATATTCCTCTGAGAAGAGATTTGCATAGAAGGGCTTTGCCAAAAGATCGCATATGCAGAAGGCCCCATCCACCCAACTTCTTCGGCCTTGAAATAGAATCCATCTTCACCAAATGGATCTTGGACTGATATGATCTACCGCCCCATAAAAAATTGGCTGCCAAAGAACCCATTTTGTTTGTAATGGATGCAGGGAGAAGGATGATCCAGGTGGATATTGGTGGCCACCTGCCAAGTCCACCTAGACCCCCACCATTGTCCCTCTTGACATTTTCAGTTTCCTTAATTATAGCACAATTTACTATTTTTAGCAGTTTTCGGGTCCTAAACTTCCGGAGCCGTTTTGAGGCCCTAAACGACGTTTTTTGGGAAATCCCGCTCCTGCGATTTTTTTGGTTAAAAAATTGTTGTTTGCGTTATAGTCCTCAGAAAGATCTTTTCAACGAGCTATCATGCGCGTAAAACGGAGATCGTATGCCAAAGTTACGACCCCGGGAAGTTGATGTACCAATTTACCCAAACGGGGCCCATAGTTTGGCGTTTTCATCTTCTAGGGTTAGGTTTTGGAATGTTAAGGGTTTTCCATTGTTTCTCAATAATAAATAGGCCTTCGAGCCTCATTGTAAAGACAGTTCGAAACAGTTCAGAGGCATGTAGCCGACACATCTCTTCTCAGAGATAAGCTACCATCGCCCTAGCTGGGTTATTTCTATTTGTAAGCATATTTCAGTATTCTCCATTAATTAAATGAAGTATTATTTCCGCGGCATCTCTGTTTTTATGGTTATCGCATATTATTATTTCTGTTGCATCTCTGTTTTTATGGTTATCGCATCTCTGTATTTATGGTTATCTCTGTAATCTATTGCGTTCCTGCTTAAATCCGGATCAGTGGTATCAGAGAGGTCTGCTTTTTCTCTGTTTTTCTTTGCATGTCCCCAACGAGGTCGGGATATAAGGAGTTAGGGCTTGAACTGGTCGAACCTTTGCAAGACCAGCCTCGCAAATCTCGACGTCCTCCCATGGCGGATGAGAAGAAAGACGAGGGGGCAGGAGATCCTATCAAAATCTTGCTCGAAGAAGCGCTCGAGCGGCAAAGGAACGCGATGATGGATAGCTTTGCGCAGATCCTTCAGCGGCTACCCAGAGGCGACGCATCGGCTTCCAACAGCTACTCTGGAAACGCCACACCGTTTAAAGTACAAGTTAATTTTGAAATCCCCATCTTCGAGGGTCAAATAGGCGCAGATGCCGTAGATAAATGGTTAAATCTGCTAGATGGGTATTTTTCTGTTCACGAATTTTCAAGTCGGGAGAAGATTGTTTTCGCTCTTCTCAAAGCAGCCCCCCACGTCAAGGACTGGTGGGAAACCTATTGCGAGCAGAAGGATGAAAGTACAGGCTCACTATTTTCAACCGCACCCACTTGGAATGACTTCCGGGATGCCATCAAGGAGCAGTACTACCCCGTCGGAAGCTATGAGGACAAATACATCAAATGGACCACACTGCGGCAGGGACGAGACCAAGATGTGCCAGAGTTCACAAACATTTTTCATACCCTTCGCACACAGTTGGGTATCAAAGATTCTGAGCTGCATCTGGTACTCAAATACCGCGGCTGCCTACACAGATACATCCAGGAAGAGATGGAGTTCTTGAACATCTCCTCACTCGGCACAGCATACCGATACGCTGTCAAAATCGAGCAAAAGTTCAAACAGAAGAAGCGAGACTTTGGATCTGCAAATCTAAAGCCCAAAGGACAAAGCCAAGGCGGGGTGACCCAAGACAACCCGTCGAAGCTGCAAGAAAAGAACAACACCACGAACCCGAAGAAGGACACAGGAAAGTGGTGTGAGTTCCACAAGAGTCCCACTCATAACACAAGTGAGTGTCGGACCAAGCAGTCGCTGGTGGCCGAGTTGAAGGCTTCCGAATCAGATGCATGTTCCGACTCTGAGTCAGAACCCGACAAGGGGAATGACAAAGGGAAGCAGATTATTGATGCGGATCCCAGCGCCACTGTTGCTACTGCCAAGATCCAGAAAAACGAGCCCGAAGATCCAGAGGAGGGGGAACGTCTTTTCCACTCACAGATGTGGGTGAAGGGTTTGCCGCTGCAATTCATTGTCGACGGTGGCAGCCAAAAGAACCTCATTTCAGCAGAGGTCGTGAAGTGGTTGGGCCTACCAACTACACCACACCCACAGCCGTACACTATCGGTTGGCTTCACAAAGGACGAGATCTCAAAGTTCGCCAGCAGTGCCGCCTTCCCTACAGCATCAAGCCCTTCACAGACGAGGTATTGTGTGATGTTACACCTCTGGATGTTTGTGATGTACTATTAGGCCAGCCATACTTGTGGAGGCGACATGCTGTGTATGAGTCAAGGCCTCGTGCTGTCATCATTTCTTTGGATAATTCATTATACAGGATACCAGAGGTAGCCCCACCTACCGCCACCTCTTTGATCACTGCTAAGAAAGGCAGCAAGCTCATCTCACAGACTAGGAAATTTATTTTCTGTCTGGTTCGTTCCCAAAGTAAGGGGAAGATCGTTGCTACATCCATGACCCCCGCGAAGGGTTCCTCCACACAGCAGCAGCAGAGGGATACAGTCATGACAGAACACAGGAACAACTTCTCGTTACCTGGAGGGGTACCACACAAGTTTCAGGTGGGTGACAAAGTCTGGTTGCATTTACAAAAGGAACGCCTTACTGGAGCCTATCGGAAACTGAGACCACTCCGATATGGTCCCTACACCATTACTAAGGCTGTGGGAGACAATGCATTTGAACTCAGCATTCCCCCATTCCTTGGCCTGCACCCAGTGTTCAATGTGGACCGCCTTCGGCCATACTTTCCACCATTGCTAGATACATCCGACATTGCAGAACAGCTCACCCCCACAGAATTAAATCCAGATTGCATGGAACAAGCTGCAACTGATCGAATCATGGACACACAGATGAAGAATACTCGCCGACAGAATATTCAACTGTATCGAGTTGTCAAAGCAGGCCAACTCCTTCACAATGGCAAGTGGCTCACCAGGGACCAAGTTCAGCAAAAGTTTCCCCATCTCATGGAGGAACTCAACGCAATGGGGACCATTGCTTCCTAAGGGGGGAGGAATGATCCAGGTGGATATTGGTGGCCACCTGCCAAGTCCACCTAGACCCCCACCATTGTCCCTCTTGACATTTTCAGTTTCCTTAATTATAGCACAATTTACTATTTTTAGCAGTTTTCGGGTCCTAAACTTCCGGAGCCGTTTTGAGGCCCTAAACGACGTTTTTTGGGAAATCCCGCTCCTGCGATTTTTTGGTTAAAAAATTGTTGTTTGCGTTATAGTCCTCAGAAAGATCTTTTCAACGGGCTATCATGCGCGTAAAACGGAGATCGTATGCCAAAGTTACGACCCCGGGAAGTTGATGTACCAATTTACCCAAACGGGGCCCATAGTTTGGCGTTTTCATCTTCTAGGGTTAGGTTTTGGAATGTTAAGGGTTTTCCATTGTTTCTCAATAATAAATAGGCCTTCGAGCCTCATTGTAAAGACAGTTCGAAACAGTTCAGAGGCATGTAGCCGACACATCTCTTCTCAGAGATAAGCTACCATCGCCCTAGCTGGGTTATTTCTATTTGTAAGCATATTTCAGTATTCTCCATTAATTAAATGAAGTATTATTTCCGCAGCATCTCTGTTTTTATGGTTATCGCATATTATTATTTCTGTTGCATCTCTGTTTTTATGGTTATCGCATCTCTGTATTTATGGTTATCTCTGTAATCTATTGCGTTCCTGCTTAAATCCGGATCAAAGGAAGAGGTGGGCCCAATAAACCGCCAGCTGAGATAGAACAGCCTGTACCAAGGTATATCTGCCCGCCAGGGATAAAAATCGCATCTCCCAACATGAGATTTTGCTATAAAAGCGATCAAGCAGCCACTGCCAGTCCCGAGAGCGATATCCCTTGGCTTTTAAGTGGAAACCTAGATATTTAAAACCGTCCTTTATCAGAGCATGATTTATGCCAAAACGCGCAGCAATCCATTGAGCTAAGTCCGGATTTGATTCGTTATGATACAGCATAGACTTGTCTTTGTTTATAATCAGACCAGATGCGGATTGAAATTTCTGGAAGATCACATTTAGGCAAATCCATGTTGATTTACATAGCATCGCGAATAGAAGAATATCATCTACAAAAAGGTTATGAGAGAGGGAGATATCCTTGCATATCTTGATCGGCCTGCATCTCCCTTCAGCAACGGCCAAATTGATCTGAGAGCTAAGAGAGTTCATCACGAGAATAAAAAGAAGAGGTGAAAGAGGGCAGCCTTGGCGAAGACCCCTCTCTGCTTGGAAGAAAGATGAAGGGATGCCATTTATGAGAACTGAATATTTGACGTTTTCAACACACGCCATTATCCATTTAATTCCTTGAGCTCTTAATCCAATTTTAGCAAGAAGGATTCTAAGGAAACCCCAGTCTACGCAGTCGTAAGCTTTTTTGAGGTCTATCTTTAGGACTGCGGCATCAATATTATTTGATGTGATTGAGAAGAGGCATTCCTGTGTCATAGCAACGGCATCCAGAATAAGTCTATCTTTTAAAAAAGCATGTTGTTCCTTTGATATAAAGGAATTTAGAACAACCTTCAACCTTTCCGCAATTATCTTGGAAATAATTTTAAATAGAGTATTGCATAAGGCGATCGGCCTGAAATCGAAAAATGATTCCGATTTGTCCTTCTTGGGAATAAGAGCTAAAAAAGTGGCAGTTAACGCATTGTTTATATTCCCGGATATGCGGGAGGCGTCCACCATGCGCAGCAAATCATCTTTGAATAAATCATAGAAATGAGAGAAAAACTCTATCGGCCAACCATCGGGCCCCGGACTTTTGTCCATTTTGAACTTTTTAATGGTGTCGTGAAGTTCCTCTTCCATAATAGGCTTAAAAAATTCATCATTTGCGCCCCCATCAAACATTACAGGCATCAGTTCCACAGCCCATAGGATATCATTTGATTCGCTTCTCTGCCTTTTATAATGATTTTGAAAGAATCTTGTGGCTTCTGCCGAAATATCCTGTTGAGTGTGGAGAAAGCCCCCTTTGCCATCTTCAATCTTCCAAATGGAGTTCTTCGCCCGTCGAGCGTTGGCGAAATTGTGAAAAAACTTTGTATTACGATCGCCTTCCCTGAGCCATGTCGCTCTGCTTTTAAGCCTCCACAAAGCTTCCTCCTTTTGCAGCAGCTCTTGTTTCTTTTTTTCCAAAGTTCTGATATGGATTTTTTGATCAAAAGATAGACCATTATAATGGACCGAGTTAGAAAGATAACATATTTCTTTTTTGATATCAAATAGCTCCTGATTGTCCTTCTTCCTCTTCTTTATCTGCCAGTCCTTTGCAGCATCTCTCAGCAATTGAATTTTTTCCCGGAATGTATATAAGAAAGCCCCTTCAGATTGATGAATATCCCTCCAAGTGTTTGAAATGAGTTCATTGAAAGATTTGTCCTCGAGATAGGTTCGATTAAATTTGAAAGGGTAGCCCATCCTACAATTCATATTCATCCATTCCAGGAAGATGGGCCTGTGATCCGAGGAGAACTCCGTTCCAGTTCTAGCGACAGGCATTCCCCACTTTTCAATTATGCTGGCATTTATAATAAAGCGATCAATTCTTTTAGCAATGTAGGTTGTACCCGTCCTGCCGTTATCCCAAGTTGGGACCATTTTTTCAGGAATTATGTCAACTAAATTTCTATTTAGAAGTTCCTGACGCATTTTATCAGCCATACGATCCTGCTTTCTACACCGACCCCAACATTCCGCAGAGTTAAGGGTCAAGTTTAGATCACCTGCTATTAATAAAGATTCAATGTCTAGAATTTCAGAATCAAACAACTTGTCTGAATAAGTTACAAATACTTAATGTTCCAATAATAAAAAGATATATTTGCACAAGAAGATCACCAAAAGAAAATGTCATGATCCCATTATCTTAATATTAAGACTTATTATAACACAATTGTGTCCACAATTGACACGAATTGGCTTATGTAATTAGCTATATTGTTGATAGCATTGTTTGTGATCTTTTATAACACTATTGTTCTAGGATAAAGATATGGGGCAGAGGAGTTTCGAATGCTCTGAACTTCCCGCTACCGCTGGCGATTTCAAGCTGCCTGCGCGCTTGACTGGTTCGTGGCCCTGCCTGGCAGGCTGCAGCCAGTCCCTGCCCCCTCCGTCTGCATCCTTCAGGCCTCTCATACTGCCTGCGCGCCTGTCTGGTCCGTGGCCCTGCCTGGCAGGCTGCAGCCAACCCCGGCCCCCTCCATTTGCTTCGCTTCCTCCATCAGGCCTCCCGCCCCTTTCCCGCTGGTCCCTTCCTTGGGCTCTTGAGCTGGCTTCTCAGACCTGAATGGCTGAGAACGCCCCCCCTCCCCCTGACCCTGAGAATCAAGCAGAACTTTTTGCCTCTCTGATCCCAGACAATGCAGCAGCAAAACCTCGTCCTTCTGTCTCTAAGTTCATCAAGAAGCTGGACGAAATCCCAGAAGTATCTCTTCCTCCATCTCTGCCAAGGAAATCAGCAATCACTCTCGCTGAAAGAGGTTTAGTTGGCCAGTTCACTGGCCTGTGGCCCTCCCCAAGAACGGTCCAAAAATGGGTGGAGCGAAACTGGATCACAATGACACAAGGGAAAATAGCCATCAGATTCTGTGGAAGGGGCTATTACACATTCATCTTTGAAACCAAGGAGGACAGGAATCTAATATTCAGAAACGGCCCCTATTTCATGGACCAAAGAGGCCTCTATCTGAACAGATGGACCCCAGACTTTGACCCAGAAATGGACATCCCAAGTGCAGTTCCAGTTTGGGTCCGTCTCCCTCATCTGCCGCTACACTGTTGGGGAGACGAATCAGTGAAGGCCATCGGGAACGCAGTAGGCAAGTTCATAGACAGATCTGAGCCAAGGGAAAACATGCATGCATGCGCAAGGATATGTGTAGAAGTAGACTTGGGGAAAGGCCTTCCAGAAGCCATAAAGATCAAAGTCGACCAATGGACGCACATCCAATAGCTGGACTACGAGCAGCTGCCCTTCAAATGCAAGGTATGTCACGAATATGGACACTTTGCAAATAGATGCAGTAAAAATAAATCAAATGAATCCACTGAAGATGAAGAATCACCAAATGACCAATGGGAACATGTACAAAGGAAAAAATCTTCTCACCCTCAAGGGACTAGCTCCAAGCCTCCTCTGAATAACCCCCCCTGTCAGGCGGAAAGAGTCGATAGTGCGGACACAAATCAACCTCCCTAGGAGCCTACGACTCTCTAGTGACAAACAAGACAAACAAGAGCAATCCTTCTCTAAACATGCATTTACTATATAAGAAATCAAGTGTTTAGATCCTACCTGTAGTCCAACGCTGTTGTAGCAGTCTAGCCTCGCTGATCCGGATGAGCTCCTCCTTCACTTTGAAACCTGCGTTCACTAACAATCAAACGATTAAATAGCACTTGATAATCTCATAGAATAAAACATATTTAACACATAGACCAAGGAGTACATGAAACAACTCATAAATAACAAGTTATTGAGAAGAATGGACTCATTTGCATTAATAGGAAACAAAAGGAACAATTACAACCTGAGCCTTGGTGTTGTGCAAGTCCCTCCCAGGGTCCATCAAGAGTTCTCCTTTACTTTGACAAAGCTCACCCACTTCCAAATAGAACAAGCAAAGATGACAATATCTCCTCACAAGCTTCTAAATGGGAGTCCTAATTCCTGCAGCATCTACCCTTAGAAATGTTTAGCTTTCAACCTCCCCTCCTTCTGGCCCAATGCCTGTATTTATAGTGCTCAAGAAGAAGTTAATCAGGTCCACCATCAATGGGATAATCCCCTCTTTGGATGGGATAGCTCCCTTATTGATGGGATAAGTTCCTCTTTGGTAGGGGTACATGAACCATCTGGAGGCGCTCAATACACGTCGAACAACCTTCTAGAATGCTCTAGAAATGACCACAAGTAACTTTTTAAAGATGAAACTTGCGCATTTTGACCTTTACAGGGGGACACACTTGCCCCTTTACATACAGAGCGTACAAGTACGCAGCTTTTGTGAACATTGGGTGCGTACCCGCAGGTAAGGTTGAGAGAACCTGCGTACCCAGAGATAAATACATTTATAAAGACTTTCTCTCTTTTTGGAGTTTGACATGGAGAGCAGAGGCTTAAGACTTGCCCAGGAGGATAGCATGACTGTTGATAGAGCCATACTAACTGTAAATAGTCATGGTGACATTTTTTAGTGTAACAGATTGCCCCCTAAAGTGCGAAGCCTGTAGTAGATTAGGGTTTTGTATTATCTAGGAAGGGTGAAGCGCTTTATCATTTCAAGGATTATCTCGTGGAGAGCCTGGTCAGAACCTGCAATTTTCAACACAAAATACATGTATAAGATTATATCATCACTGAGGTAGGCATTCCCATACTCAGATCAAAACTTTAACTAACAGACTAACTATTCTGATACAGGAATGTTCTTGCAGTACATCATAATCATAGACTTTTGTAGACACAGTATGGGCGCAGCCATCTGTTTATGATTAGTCTACTTAGATAATGAATACAAAACTCCTCGCAGCCTGGATGGTGGAAACTAGATCCAGGGTCTTCATTTCTACTTCCCGAATTGGTACGATTCTAGCCATGCGAATAAATGAGTTGATGTCGAACATGGTAGAAACCACTTGATTACCAATGGATGATGTAAACTGTTAACAAGTGTGTGAGAGGCCACCAGTAATGTCAATGGTTCTCAAAGTACCCAGTACAATCCATGAGATGTGAATGAATGAGTTGATGTCGAACATTTCACGGAATCCTTCGATCGAAAGTCAATGATGTAAATTGTCGTCAAAGGCGAGAAACCTGCCATTGATGCATGCAGACTTCAAGGTACTGACGATCTCTAAGTCATCTTTCTAGATAATGTGCTGATGTCGATAGAAAGCGACCCGTTGTAGGCAAGCCCACAACACGAAATCATTGTTCAAGTTGAAGAAATGTTGCTGTAAGGACTGACTCAGGGATGGTCAAATGGATGACAAGTATTTCGCAAATGAAAGTTTTGTTTGCAGACCTCTTGAACACATAACGACACAGCAGATGGCTTGGTGATAAACGACTCAAAGTTAATCCCCGGAACCCGGCTGAAGACTTTCAATGTGGTTTGATCAACTGTGAGGTAAAGGATTTCCCAACCCAGGTGAATGAAAAGTGTCGTGTTCAAGAGTGGTAATAAGGTTTCTTCTGAGACAAAGGATAACAAATAGGCTCATTCTTCTCTCTTTTCCCCCACCATTTCTGGCAAGTACCTCTTTATTTTTAACAAGCTTGAGGAGGATAACATATGCTTGATTATAAGCTCATCCTTCGGATGAGTCCAACCTAGTTTTGATTCGAACCCTAGGAAGGAGTGGTTCGTTCCTGTTTGTAATTGAACAGGTCCTTTACTGTGAAATTTTAACGAGCCCAGTATAGGAGAAACTCGGCGTTTTTCAATTTTAGAGAGTCTGAAAAACTTAAGAAGACTCCAAGTTGAACTTTTTCGTAAATTTGTGTCCCTCAAGCCCGAAAAAGTATAAAATAATACCTGGGGGAACCGCTTAATCTTGCGACCAAGGAGTACTTTCATATTAGTGTCGTCGACCTGAAAAGTAAAAAGCGATCAAGGACACGTCGTTTTATTTCCACTATCGAGTTTGAAACGACAAAAACCCGGCAACCTTTTCCTATTTTTACGGTCAGAAAAGGGCTATAAGGGGACCGTCTTTTAATTCCGTTTTAACGAGTGTAAAAGAAACGCTCGGCGATCTTTTCATATTTTAGGAGTCAGAAAAGGGCTTAAAAGATGACTCTGATGTTTTGGTTCGTGAAAAATGACAATTTTCCCTCTAAATCCCTTTGTCCTGCACAAAAACGACACATTACTCATACCTGTTTAAGATAGGCAAAAATACATTGAAAAATATCCTTCCATGGTGAAAAATAAACAAACCTAGCATTCATTCATCCAAAAAACCTATAAAAAGACTTTTTACCATGTCATTTTTACCATTTTACTGTTGAGGTTGAGAAAAGGGCTTTTGGCAAGAAACTTCCCGTGGTCATTGCGGAGAATCCGACCATCAGAATCGAACGCCGTCTCTTCCAGGTATTTTACAACATCCTCCTCTTCAATTTCATCCGATTAAAATTTTGTTTTAGGTTTTAGTTTTGGTTTTTGGGGGGTTTTAGGTTTTAAAAACCGCTCTGCGGGGTACGCAGGTGCCCCAAGGGTGACCTGTGTCCCCCGACCTTTTCCTACACAGGAAAAAGGTCGGGGTACGCAGCCCACCTTCAGGCCAGCTACGTCCCGACGCTCTGTGTCCTAAACGCGGGGTGCGTCCCCCGCGAAGGGCGGAATTTGAAACCCCAAACCCCAAAAATAACCATTTGAATTTTCCCAAATTAATTCTAATCTTCATTTCTTGGTGTGTAGGGTACTCACCATGTTGGATTGGAGAGAAAGAGAGCACGAGGACGTTGATTTAGCCGCAATCAATCATCAACCTTCCATTGATGCCCTAAAAGCATGCGGGCTATATAAATACTGGGCCATACCTGGCATGAGGGCTCAGGTGAGATTCTTGGAATGGCTGGTTGAGAGATGGAACATTCATGAGCAATGTTTTTACATCGGAGGGCACCAGCTCGAGATAGAGCCCTCTGACATATACTTTCTCACTGGCTTGCCAAATAGGGGCGAGCAACTCAATCTAGCCGGGACCAGGCCGGGTGGCCAATCCCTTGCTAGTCTCCGGGCAGATTGGTGCATACCCAATCAAAACCATGCGAAAGGCGTAGAAATCAAATACATCTCTCGGCGTGAACTCAAGGTTATAGCTTTCACGGTTACCAGAATTTGCGGTGCAGCCGCTTTACATATTGCCACCGGGTCCCAAATGCGGATGGCGATTGACTGTTTCCGAGGCACCATCTTCAACTGGTGCGATGCTGTGTCGGCCAATATGAAGGCCCAACTGACTAGGGCAAAGAACGGACAACTGAAGACCTTTGGATATGGGCCTCTAGTTGTGAGCTTTGCCTTAGAGAGAGTTCCGATGCTGATCCCTCAGCATCTTACTGTTGATATCTTGGGTCCTCGGGAGCCAAAGCTGATACGATGGGTTACGGTGATGGCCCGGCATCCTGACGAGGACGCGGCAGTTGTTCGATTCCCTGCTGGTTATTTTCACTGGTTAGAGGACCAGGTTTTTGCGATCCAGGACTTTCCGTATGCCGGAGTAGATTTTCGAGGTGACCCGGACATGGTTCTTCCACAGGGAGAACAATGGGATGACAGAGGTACTTTATTTTTCACAAGTTTTTAAGTTATCTATTTTTTTGTTTTTTATATATATCGTCTCAAAACTGACAGTGGAAAATTTTCAAAATGCAGATGTAGGTCCACGGCGTCCGGCCAATCTCCGGGCTTTTGAGAGAAGAGTACCAGCTGTACCAGCACCCGCCCCACAGGATGCGGCCGCAGAGGCCTTAGTCGAGCTGGAACGGGATCTAGAGCGTCTGACGGCGGATATACCAGAGACCACCATAGATGACATTCCTATTTGACTTCAGCGCTATGTGGTTGCAGTCCCAGGACCCATCAGAGGGTTCCTGTGTAGGGTAGCGCGGGCAGTGGTCTCGTATAGAGAGCACCACCAGTGATTGGCTAGTCACTTTGTAGACACATATGTCATTTTTGGTTTTTTGTACTTATCATTTTGCCGATCATAAGGTGTTTTTCAACCTATGATCGAAGACGATGTATATTTTTTGACACACTCCTATCTATATATATATATCATTATTACCGGCTTATCTTGTTTAACATATGTGATGAAATGTTTTTAAATTTACTTGTATGATTATCGCAAATGTCTGTCCAACATTCGAGAAGCAATTGCATCTGCTAATGTATT
This sequence comes from Pinus tabuliformis, assembly GCA_031772625.1. Classification (NCBI taxonomy): domain Eukaryota; kingdom Viridiplantae; phylum Streptophyta; class Pinopsida; order Pinales; family Pinaceae; genus Pinus; species Pinus tabuliformis. The sequence goes on from CM062816.1 coordinate 920,752,290, forward strand.
TAAAGACCTTGGAATATGCTGATATTCAATGTAATCAAATTCACGTTCCAAGAGACGCACTCTCAAAAACAACCTTAATAACACAGGATTTCTAATGGCATATACTCTATTAAGCTGTAATACAACGAGTTCAGAATCTAACCTCACTATCAAACGTCGAATTCCAAATGTAATAGATTCAGACAATAATTCAACCACCGCACTGTATTCTGCAATGTTGTTCGTCGTTTGACCGAGGCTTACCCCATGCATAGAAACTAACTCGTCAGAGGGCGAATAGATAATCCAAGCTGCGGAAGACATATTCCGTGTACTACGACAAGCACCATCAGCAAATCCAATGTATGTTTGGAGAGGCGTCGACATCTGCAATATCAAGAGTAAAACCAAGATAAGCCAGAATAACGACTAAAAACACACTCTCTAAACTAGGCACACTATCTAAACTAACAAACATACTAGCTAGAAAGAAAACCTAACCTAACTAAAAATTCTCCATACCCACCATTTAAGCATAATACCTCTTTAGGTAAAGTCCATTTCTGGGTTTACCCAAAGAGTCCCCATCAAAATCTACCAACTCATAGGCCCCTTTTGCTAGCTTTCGCTTTACAATGTAGGGTCCATGCCACATAGGAACGAATTTCCCAGCACCTAGTTTATCGTTAGCTTGATCATATAATAGCACTAGGTCTCCCTCCGAAAAACTCCGAGGGGACACATTTCTATCATATTGAGCTTTCATTCGCTTTGCGTGAGTCTCGATTGCCAATGTAGCGTTACGTCGAGTCTCATCTAACTGAGCTAAGTATAATAAACGTTTCTCCTCTTCGGAAGTGGCTGGGAGTAATTCGACAGCCATTTGAAGTGATGGGATTTCGCATTCAATGGGTAACAATGCTTCCAAGCCATAAACTAGCTGGAAATGAGTGAACCTTGTTGAAGTTTTCACTGAAGTTCGGTATGCCCATAGCGCTGAAAATAACATGTTGTGCCAATTCGACCGATGAATACCAATGATTCGTCGGATCATGATAACCAGAACTTTGTTGATAGACTCAACCAAACCGTTGGCTTGCGGATAATAAGGAGTAGAGTTATCGTGGCGCAAACCAAGCTGGCTTGTAAGCTCAGTCATCATGATGTTTCGAAAATGGCTCCCATGGTCAGTGATGATTGCTTGTGGGACACCAAACCTAGTTATAATATGATTGAATACGAAAACTGCAGCTGTTTTGCCGCTTGCGTCGAATGTAGGCATTGCCTCGGCCCATTTAGTAAAATAATCAACCGCGAGGATGATATACGCATGCCCCCCGGCCGAGTGAGGGTTACAAGTAATAAAATCAATACCCCATTTGGCGAATGGACCAACGGCAATTATAGGGTGGAGAGGAGCAGGTGGTGCGCGCATCTTGCGATCAAACACTTGACAGTTGTGGCATTTTCGGACCGCAATGATGCAATCTTTAAACATGGACGGCCAGAAATAGCCAGCGCGCAACACCTTCTGAGCTGTGGCATACCCAGACATATGACCGCCACATGCTCCAGAGTGACAATCATTCAAAACCCTCTCAGCCTCTTCGTGAGTTAAACAACGTCGAAAAACTAAGTCTGCCCCCCGACGATAAAGTGTATCTCCAATAATCTTGTATTGCTGGGATTGAAACCGAATTTTTCGACGTTCCGACTTTGAAGCTTCAGGCCGAAAGGTTTGGGTTTGGAGATAGATGATTATATCCCCGTACCACGGATCTAAAGTACTAATAAGAAACAAAGATTCGTCCACAATGGACTCCTCTGCCACAGTCTCTGTGTCAGCACACGGGAAATCACACATCAATTCCGCAAAAACTAAGGATTTCTTAGACTTGGATTTCTCAAACTCCAAGTCGAACTCTTGCAGGATAACGATCCATTTAGAGTACTTGCCCCCTAGCAGTTGTTTTGTCAAAATATAAATCATAGGGTTGCAATCCGAAATAACTGTAGTTTTACGAAGAAGAATGTAGTGACGAAAACGCTAGACAGCTTGAACGGCTGCCAGGGCCAATTTCTCCACATGCGAATATTTTAGCTCAGTGGGGTTTAACGTCCTACTAAGATAATATATCACATGCTCTGTTCCGAATTCATCTTCTTGGACTAACACCATTCCAATAGTGGAATGCGAAGCTGTGAGGTATAAGAAGTAGTCCTGGTTGTAGTTGGGAGGATGCAACAACGGTGCATGGGTCAACGCGTGTTTAAGTGCATCAAAAGATTGTTGGGCAATCTCATCCCAAAAGAATTGAGAGTTCTGTTTCAACAACCGTGTAAAACCCTTAGTGACCTCGGCGTAGTTTGGAATGAATCGGCGTAAAAAGTTTGCTTTCCCTATAGCTCCAATAGCCGACAAAAGTAATTTCCGTTGTGCTGGGCATGATTGCAGCACTTCTAAAGCTGACATTGCTGAGGGTGAAATAGCTAAGTCCTCAACAATGTTGTAATGCTGGGCCGCTCTCGCATGTGGATTGAAAGCAGACCTTCGAAGTACACCCTTAGCGGGCGGTTTGATTACTAAGTCCGGGTTAGGTTTTTCGATCTGTAATGGATCGGAACCAGGAGCTGAGGTTGATGGATTAGAATGAGAAGATTCTGCTTCCTTACCATCAACAAGATTCTTACTACCATAATCTTGCGACCGAGTCGCAATCCTCACATGAGACATCATCAAAATGGGTTCTTCACTGGCAGTCGAGGAAGAACCTATCATCTTACTCTCCTGCTTTGGAAATGGATCTTTCAACACAGCAGGAGTGGGAGAACCTTTGACTATTTTCACAACTTCGGCCCGATGAGGGCAGTCTCTTGTAAAATGATCCTCTTCACAAATAAGACAAGGATATCGAGGTTTGCGCTTTTCGTCATTGTTTTCTGACTTTTCTGTTTTCTCCTTCGGAGCCTTGTCTGCTTTAGCCTTCTTCTTCCCTTTCTTCTTTCCACCGTTTTTTGATTTGGCCGTAGATGACTCTACAGCGTGAATATCGGCGGAAAGCTCAGGAGAAGACTCTCCTATCGAGGAATCAGGCAAGGTGATTATAGGAGTAGTAGAACTCTTGGAAGACTTCTTCTTGCTCATTGTGTTCACCGTACCAATCATACCATCAGCGGCATGAGATCCCGAAGGAGCAGTAGCGATTTGATTCGATTTTGGAAAATCTGGGATCTTCTCGTGTAATGTACCTGACTGAGTATAAACTAAGTCAAGGTACTACGCCTGAGCAATGACTTGCTCCTCAGTAACTACTCCGGCCTTAGCTACATCTTCAGTAATCTTCGGTAATAATGATTTAACAAACCATTCAACTAAGATTTGGTCCGGAATAAAAACTTTCACTAACCTCCTTCGACGTCTCCACTCATGAATGTGATCAGAAATATACGTGGATGTCGATTGTTTTAGTGAAGTTAATAACTCCGTGCCGTTATCGTATCAGACCGGCAACTGAAAGTGAGTTAAGAACGAGGTGGCTAACTGGCTAAAATTGTAAAAAGAGGCCCGTGGCAACTCAATGTACCACTTGGCCGCGAGACCAATGAGTGTACGCTGGAAAAGATGTAAGTGGATCGAATCATCCGAGATAGAATTTGAAGCACACCAGAGGTGGTAAGTCATCACATGATTCGACGGGTCCTCTCCAGGCTTACCTTCGAACTTGGGTATCTCACTGCGCAACTTATTTGGCATTGGCGGCCAGAACTGAAGATATTGAATTGGATCATTCGTTAGGCGCGTCAAATCTGGTAAATCCAAAGTTGCGATAAACGGTAATTGCCGGTTAGGATCTCTAAAACTCTGGGTCACAAGACCAATCCCAGGAGGAGGATATCCAAGATAACTAGGAACAGGAATCGCATTAGGGATATTATATCCTCCTGGAAGACCAGGATTAACCGGACCGTACTGGGGTTGTTGAGGTTGTTGATAAGTGTACCTAGGATACGGTTGATACTGGTAAACCGGCTGTTGGACAGCTTGCCCTTGTTGGTACTGTCCCTGGTATGGTTGTTGAACAAATTGAGGTTGAGTAGTGACAACCGTACTTATACCAGGCTGACCTATAGGCATCTGGATCGTGGTTTGAATCGTAGATCCAGACAACGGTAAAGATGCCTGAGGAGTGGTTGCAGAGACAGTAGAAACCGGAGCTGTTGATACTCCAGAAGTAAGTGCGGCAGATGTAGCGGTAGTTGCAGCAGCCGTTTGAGATGGAGTACTAGGTGCAATTGGCGGCTGAGTAACTACCGAAGTTACAGAAGTTTGAACATTTGACTGGACAGGTTGCGGTTGCTGGGGTGAACCAGAAACTACAGGTTGTCCAGCTTGAGGTAACAACTGTATACTTGGCTACAACACCTGTTGACCTTGGGATGGATCCCACACTATCATTCCGGGGTATTGACCCGTAACAGGTTGAGGATACTGAGATCCGTAACCAGGTTGAGGGTAGGGTTGATAATTGAAAGGTACATTTCCTGGACCTTGAACATAAGACTGACCCTGAGGTGGTTGATAACCTTGACTCGAGTATTGACCTTGGGGTTGATAACCTTGGGGTAAATACTGATACTGGGGTTGACCTTGACCTTGAGGTTGATACACTTGAGGTTGATACCCTTGAGGTTGATATTGATACTGAGGTTGACCCTGGGGTACATATTGAGGCTGGGGTTGACCTTGAGGCATGTATTGTACCATAGGTACATACTGGCCTTGAGATTGCCCCCCAGACACAATTTGTGTACCTTGAGGTTGCCCCCCAGGCGTTAATTGAGGCTGCCCCCCAGGCGGTAATTGGCCACCTTGAAGTTGAGAAACGGGAACTGATCCTGACATCATGTAAATGTCCCCTACACCCAACGGTCTATTACCATTGTTTCCAGCTAATAACCCATGATCAACGGGTTGAGGAGATGCCCCTGCAAAGGTACCAGAAAATGACTGATACCCGGTGGGAACAGAAGGACCGCCATGTAAGAAAGATTCAGGAGTTTGAGTAAACACGGACGACTGACCAGACATATTTACAGGAGTATAAATACCTCCTGGTGGAAAAGGAGTACGAGGTGGAGAAAAACCTATCCTTGAGTTGTCTAAATAATTAGTTAACGAAAGGTACCAAGTAGTACTTCTAGGAGGACTGTAAAAGATAGATTCACGCTCCCTGAGCTCAATAGTAAGTTGATCTTCAAGGTTAGAGACGCCTATTTCTTCCTCTGGAGCAAGTTCTTCAATAGCAATCAAACCAGTAGGAAGATTTTCGGTGATAACTCGTTCTATTCTTGGTGAATCTGGAACACTAGAAGTCGGAGTAACAGGCTCAGATATTTCAAGTTCTTCGCCTATATCACTAGTAGACGAAAAACTACCAGCAAGCTCAGAAACTGTAACAGCTTCGGGATTATAACCTGTCTCTAGACTTTGGTAATCTGGATGGACTACCAAGGAAGATTCTCCTTCTTCAGGTGATCCTACTCTACTGCCACTAGGAGAAGTTACAAGGACCTTCAATCCTTCGTACTGCCCCGGGACGTCTTCAGGAGGTCCACCCCGCGATCTACGGAGTTTCCTCAACAAATCAGTTCCGGTAACAATCTCAGGTGACTTGCCCCGAAGTCTATGGGACTGTCTCGGTAATTCCGCCACAGCTAAAAACTTTTAACTACTACACACGAAAACAAAGTAAAATCTCAAATCAAACCACCTAAAGTCGCTAAAGAACCAAACAAATTTGAATCACACGCCTAAAGAATCTAGGGCGTCAAACCAAGCACAAACAGTAGCCTTCCAGACCGAAAACGCTAGTTGGAGATGAAACCCAACATCGCCGGATTCAGTACAGAAGTGGCGGGTGGAACAGTTACCCCGGCAACCTGCTTAATGAATAGACCGGCACAAGTTCCTCCACTTTAACCGTCTCGAGTGAAGTGAACCCCCCGGAAAATCCAAGTGAGTCTAGCCGACGTCTGCTCCAGGTACAGTGGGATCTTCCCTCCACCGTCACCTCGGTAGAATCCTAAAGATAATGGTCACTAAGGTTACCAACCGCAACAAATGCACCTGGGGGAACAATCTACACTCCGATAGCACGCAAGGGCAGAGTATCAAGCTCAATCCCCTTGCCGGTTCCTTGACAATAATCTAAGGTTTACCGACAAGTGACCCCTGGCTCCTCGACAATGGTTAATCCGAGGTTTACCGTTTGTAATACGTGCATGTCTGGCGTCGTTCCCAACGAGGGAGGATTGATCCCCTCACTGGTTCGGACACGAGCTCGTGCTTCTCCTTTAAGAGGAGCTTTCCCAGAGTACAAATGAGACAATTGGATTTATTCTATCACAAGATAAGCTACTTGTTTGGTTTTGTTGTCTTGGAGAGTTAGTTACTCTCCTACTCCAAGACACTAGCCTGATCTAAATTGGTGTTTCAGAGCCCTAGTAAATAAAAGTTACTACGTTGATTTTACTTTAAGCGTTAATTTTATGGTTTTTCTTAAAGACAAAAGGTAGCGGAAGTGAAACCAATGGTGTGTAGACTCGACTCAAACCACTACAAAAATGCACCTAGGATGATTTACGCTACTTTTCTCTTTCAATGAAATTCCTAACTAAGAGAGTTGAGAAATGCAAATTTTATAGAAAACAAATTTCTTAGTAAAGACAATCAAAGAAACAATTCTCTTTATCTTTCCAAGCATACAAACATGACCACTCCTTACGTTCACGAAAAATTCTTTTTCTCTCAAAATCACTCAAAGCTACTTGAAACAAAACTTTCAAAGGAGATATTTTTGTATTTTCTCTTATTTAATAAAGCATATAAATCTATTTTAATAAAAATCAATCTCAAAAGCTATAAAATCTATGAAAACTTGACTCACAAGCAAATCAAAAAGAAATTTACTCTAAGCAAACCTAACGAGGCAAAAGCCTACAAGGATGATTCTAGGTTGTTTTACTTGACCACAATCAAGTCAAGGACCAGCTAATGCAGAATCAAAAGACCAGTCAAAACAAAACTCAAATCTTTTTGTTCTTTTTGTAAAATGGAATTCAATACTCAATCAACAAGCACTTCGAAATTTGCCAAAGAGACCACTCAAAGGTAAGCTGCTTTCACAGGTAGACTTTATGACAGGTCCGAATTCTAAGAAAGGCTGACAAAACCAGAGAGATCTAAGGCTTTGACAACTTCTACCGCCGAAGTCACTACAAGACCTACTAAAAAATCAAACCCTAGGGCTTAAACTTCTATGAAATCCACTAAAACACTCAATGCTATCGAAACAAGTTCAGGTGAAGATCTTTGACAAGAGACTAATGGATCTGGGCAGTAAAACTAAGAAAAAGCAAAATCTAAAAGAAAAAATGCAAAAGATGGAAATTTCTTAATTTTTAGGAGGGGACGCAGGCAACCGGTTAAGCCAGGTGCGGACCCGCTCTGTGCACACAGCAACAGTGCGTACAGGTACGCACTGTGCAATACTCAGAGGGTGCGTCCTACTGAAAAAACCAAGAAAAACTAAATTCAATCTAACCCTAAGCTAACCCACCCAAAAACAAAGTCACAGAGCCAAAAACCAGAAAATAAATGACTTTTCTCAGATCAAAGTTGCATACAAAGGAAAAGACTTTCACATCAATGGATTCCCCAGTGGAGTCGCCATTTTGTCAGGCGGAAAGAGTCGATAGTGCGGACACAAATCAACCTCCCTAGGAGCCTAAGACTCTCTAGTGACAAACAAGACAAACAAGAGCAATCCTTCTCTAAACATGCATTTACTATATAAGAAATCAAGTGTTTAGATCCTACCTGTAGTCCAACGCTGTTGTAGCAGTCCAGCCTCGCTGATCCGGATGAGCTCCTCCTTCACTTTGAAACCTGCGTTCACTAACAATCAAACGATTAAATAGCACTTGATAATCTCATAGAATAAAACATATTTAACACATAGACCAAGGAGTACATGAAACAACTCATAAATAACAAGTTATTGAGAAGAATGGACTCATTTGCATTAATAGGAAACAAAAGGAACAATTACAACCTGAGCCTTGGTGTTGTGCAAGTCCCTCCCAGGGTCCATCAAGAGTTCTCCTTTACTTTGACAAAGCTCACCCACTTCCAAATAGAACAAGCAAAGATGACAATCTCTCCTCACAAGCTTCTAAATGGGAGTCCTAATTCCTGCAGCATCTACCCTTAGAAATGTTTAGCTTTCAACCTCCCCTCCTTCTGGCCCAATGCCTGTATTTATAGTGCTCAAGAGGAAGTTAATCAGGTCCACCATCAATGGGATAATCCCCTCTTTGGATGGGATAAGTTCCTCTTTGGTAGGGGTACATGAACCATCTGGAGGCGCTCAATACACGTCGAACAACCTTCTAGAATGCTCTAGAAATGACCACAAGTAACTTTTTAAAGATGAAACTTGCGCATTTTGACCTTTACAGGGGGACGCACCTGCCCCTTTACATACAGAGCGTACAAGTACGCAGCTTTTGTGAACATTGGGTGCGTACCCGTAGGTAAGGTTGAGAGAACCTGCGTACCCAGAGATAAATACATTTATAAAGACTTTCTCTCTTTTTGGAGTTTGACATGGAGAGCAGAGGCTTAAGACTTGCCCAGGAGGATAGCATGACTGTTGATAGAGCCATACTAACTGTAAATAGTCATGGTGACATTTTTTAGTGTAACACTCCCCCCTCCCCCTGCCCCCCTTGATAGCTCAGCTCCCTCCATCCCTTCCACCTCCAACCCTTTTGAATCCCTGGCATCGGAAGATCCTTCCTCTCCTCCCTCCTCCCCTCGCACCACCCTAGCAGTCATTTCATCTCAGATCCCTCAACCTTCTCCGCCCCCGACCATTGAAAGAATCCTCACTAGAAACAAACTGAAAGAGACCTCTCTTACCTCAGAACCTCCAAGAAAAGCAGGCCGAAAATCAAACAAGGAACTTCGAGACGAGGCAGCCGCAAAAGAGATGGCCACGGGAGCTCAACAACCAATGGACACCTTCCTAGACAGGCAAAAAGGAAGTGGGGAAAAAACCAAGGAGAGAGGTGGATCTCAACAAAAATCTGGTAAATGATGAATATGGTCTCTTGGAACTGTAGGGGAATGGGCTCCTCTCTAAAAATAAATGCAATCCGGGATTTAATTAATCAGGAGCAACCAGACTTTCTCCTTATCCAGGAGACCAAAACATCAGAACAAGATTTTCAAAAGCAAGTGAAAAGATTCAAAAACTTTGAAGGTTATTCAATAGGATCAGAAGGAGCCTCTGGAGGCATTGGAACCCTCTGGAACAGGAACAAATGGACTCATATCAATCTCAAAGCGTGCAACTGGTGGATCAAAACAGAGCTCAGACAAAAAGCCTCTCAAGAAATATTCAGCATATATAATATATACGCACCAAATCATTATCGGGATAAAGCAAGATGTTGGGAATCATTAACTATGGAACTACAGTCCATTAATGACAGCAAAATAATTTTGGGCGGAGATCTGAACCTTATAAGAAACGTGGAAGAAAAACTTGGGGGGAAATACTATGCAGATCCCTCCAGAGAGGCATTGGAGGAAATAATCCAGACTCACAACCTTGTAGACATCCCTCCCTCCAACGGGAAATTTACATGGAGTAATAAAAGAATAGGTAGCCATAACATTAAAGAAAGGCTTGACAGGTTTTTATTGCAGGAAGGAATCATAGCAAGCTTCTCCCTCATCAAAAGCAAAATCATCCAAGCCTCGGCCTCCGATCACAAGCCAATAGCGATCAGCATGGAAAGAGGGAGAAATTTGGGGCCCATCCCTTTCAAGTATAATAAAATCTGGGATCAAATTGAAGATTTTCGCTCCCTGGTTCAAGCGCAGTGGGCACTGGAAGTCTGGGGGTCGCCTCACTTTGTATGGGAAAACAAATTAAAGTCGCTTAGAACAGCTATCAAACAGTGGGCCAAGGTGCACGCTGCCACAGAAAAAAAGAAAAAAACTGATCTCCTCATGCAAATGGAGAAGTGGAATAAAGATAAGGAGAACATTCAACCCTCCAATGAAGATCTCAGCCATGAAAAGGAAATGTTTAGAGAGCTCTATAGACAAAATCGAATAGAAGAAGAGGAACAGAGACAAAAGTCAAGGTGCATATGGCTAAGGGCGGGCGACAAAAACACAGCCTTTTTTCACAACAACATAAAAATCAGACGTGCAAGGAACCAAATAGACAAAATTGAGGTGGATGGACAAGAGCTTAGTGACCAAGATGAAATAAAGGAGGCTGCCATTAGCCATTTTAAATCTCTCCTAACAGCAGGCCCTCAGCAACAGGACAGCTCCGCCTTCCTCAACGCTATAGAGAACAAAATTTCAGATCTTCAAAACAGAAACTTGGATCAGGAGGTCACAGACGAGGAGATCAGGGAGGCGGTTTTCAGCATGCAACAGGACAAGGCCCCGGGGCCTGATGGTTTCACGGTGGCTTTTTATAGAAATCACTGGGATACTATCAAAAAAGATTTTGTGCGGATGGTCAAAAATGTCTTCAGAAATCACAAGATGGGAGACAACACAAAATCCTCTCATCTGGCTCTCATCCCCAAGGACATCAACCCTCGCTCCTTTGATCGTTTTCGGCCAATCTCCCTCTGCAATGTGTCCTACAAGATTGTAACCAAAATACTGGCCAACAGGCTCAAAACGCTTCTTCCCCACTTAATATCAGCAAATCAAGGAGGATTTGTCCCCCACAGACAAATCACAGACAATGTAATCCTTATCCAAGAGGCAATCCACAGCAGCCTCAACAGGCAGGAGCGAGGAATGATCATCAAACTCGACATGGCAAATGCCTTCGACAGAGTCGACCACCATTTTCTAATTGAAGTTCTGAAAAAGTTTGGGATATCAAACAACTTTATAAGCACTATCTCGGGGTGCATCTCCAATCCTTGGACTGCTCCTTTGATAAATGGTCGCCCTAGCAGATATTTCAGAAGTACCAGGGGATTGAGGCAAGGCTGCCCTCTCTCCCCGTTTTTATTCATCATCATGGCTGAAACTCTAAGCATTCACTTAGAAAATCTTCGCAAACAAAAATTGATAACAGGTATCAGAATAGAAAGAGGGATCAAAGAGATCAACCACTCGCTTTTTGTGGACGACACCTTGCTCATCGGAGGAGCCTCAAGCACAATGGCAAAAAGGTTCAAGAAAGTTCTGGATGCCTTCCTAGCTGCCTCTGGAGGGAGGCTGAACAACATGAAATGCAAGATCTACACTTGGAATGTTCCTGAACAAATCCAACAAAGAATTTCCTTGATCCTGGATATACCAGTACAAAGGAACTGGAGCTTTTTTTCATATCTAGGCCTACCTCTTGCAAAAGAAACAGTGAAGACTGAAATATGGGTTAAACACATAGAGAAAATGAGAGGCCTCCTTCAAAGTTGGGGAGTCTCTTGGTTAAATCTGGCCGGCAGATCGATCCTCATAAAAGTTGTTCTCTCTGCTCTACCTATCTTCCAATATGCAACCACTCTGGCTCCTGCCAGCATCCACAAGCACATGGAGTTATTAATGAGAAGCTTCTTATGGAAGGGGGGTAAGCAAGACTCCAAGAAATTCAGCCTCGTCAAATGGGATCAAGTCATCCTCCCCTATGACAAAGGTGGGCTTGCTATCAAAATCCCGAGTTTTTCAAATCGGGCAATGGGATTCAAACTCATCTGGAGACTTCTAAATGACAAAGGATCCTGGTGGGTGGAAGTTCTGAAGAAGAAATACCTGAATGGCCCTTTTTTTAATCTACTTTCAGACCCAATAATTGAAAGATCTTGTACACCGGTTTGGAAGTTAATCAAAAAAGTCCTCCCCCAGTTTAGAGAAAACATTTCCAAAGTTCCTGGAAGCGGCAAGGAAGTTAATATATGGACTGATAAGATCATGGGAACAAGACCGAGAAGCCACACTCAAAATTTCAGGCCTCTGCAAAGCTGGATGGAAGCAAACCATCTAACATCTTTATTTCACATTTCAAGTTGGGATCAAAACAATTGGCAGGGATGGAAGGACATCCAAACCCCCAATGAACTCAAAGAGCTATGGCATAATCTCAAGGTCTCTCTTACAGGTGCAGCTCCCACTCATAGGGACAAGGAGGATAGGTACATATGGGATCCAAGCGGGAGGAAATACACTGTAAAGGAAGGTTACAACTTCCTTCAGGAATCCACTCAGGTAACTAAATGGAAACTTTCCACAGCTGTATGGAATTCTGAATGTATTCCCAAAGTCAAACACTTCAATTGGACCCTTCTCAAAGGAAAGGTGCTCACGGTAGAAAACTTAAGGAAGAGAGGGATTCTGGGGCCTTCAATCTGTTGCTTCTGTCGCGCTGAGGAGGAGAGCAGCCATCACATTTTCTTACTCTGCCCTCTTATTCAAAGTTGTTGGTCACAGATAGTCAAACCAATGAAAATTGAAGGGACCATTGATCAAATAACCAATCTCCAGGAACACTGGACAAGAAGTTATCCTTTTCCCAAAAAAGGCAAAAATATCATCATCCGCATATGGAAGTGTATCCCGGCCACCTTGAGCTGGCAAATCTGGTTGTCAAGAAACAATTGCACCTTTAATGAAAAGAAGCCCAACATCTCCAGCATTCTGGCTAAAACAACAGCGCTTATATCAGAAACAATAAGTGCTAACTTGGCAGCGCCTCTAGATCAATCAAACTGGAACAAAGAAGAGCTAGAATGGTTCAACAAATTCAACATCAACTACAGCAGCAACCTCCTAATCCACCCCACCTCCAGCTCGAAGAGAATCCTATGGAAGCTCAGGGGCACAAGGGAAGAAGTAAACAAATGGATCCAAGAACAACAACAACACTCCTTGCACTTCGATGGGGCAGCCAAAAACAATCCGGGCAGAGCCGGAGCAGGAGGCATCATAAAAGATACACAAGGCAAAATACTGGTAAGATATGAGTGGGGACTGGGCCAAATGACAAACAACCTTGCAGAGGCATACAGTTTATATCTAGGCACACTAATTTTGAACAGGCTGAGAATTAAAAACCCAATCATAGTGGGAGACTCAGCTATTGTAATAGCAGCAATGGCGGAGGGAACAAACTTTAAAAAAGAAAACCTCAACAATGTTAAGTTCAGGATAGAAGCGAATCTCAGAGAAATGGGAAGAACGACTTTCAAACATGTACTAAGGGACAATAACGCTGAAGCAGACTTCCATGCCAGCCAGGCAACCAATCAACACATAGGCCAAGTCAAGGAAAATGATTTCTGCTACGAAAAATCTATACCGTAACTGGTTCAGCTGCCATTTCAATTCTCGGGCAAGTCATTGGAGCATCCAAGAGAAGCCCCGGTTTATCAATTCTACCCCTCCTTCAGGCGATATCTGGCAAATTCCAGTCCTCTCTCACGCAGCATATCAGGCCTCGAAATCCGACCTATCACTCCAAGCGCACATCAGAAGCACGCTCATCTCTTGGCAAGCGTACAGAGGCACCATTCTTGGAGTTCAATTCAAGAAGCGCAGTTACAGACGAGATAATTTTTCACTCAACCCAAGTGGGAGACCGAACCTCTCAGTCCAAAGGGAAGACAGCAATCCCAAAGCGCGGACCATCGCACTCAGATCGGCTGTTCCTCAACCTCAAAACAGTTCGGTTATTTTCAGATTTTGGTTTTTCATTATCTCAGATTTATCTCTTCTGATTTTTGTTGTTTCCCACTCCGCTGATCAGGCCCCCTCCTCACTCAGATCAACGCCCTGCTTTTCATTATTTACTACCCGTCTTTCTGCTGGGAGTTCTCCCATCTTCAGCGCTATATCTCCCCTGCTAGCCTCGTCCCCTCCCTCTCTTGAGCAGATCCCCTCCACCCTCAGGCCTGTTACTCTTCATTCCCTTCATCCCTGTCCTTTTGCGCCTCTGAAATGGATGAGAACCAGGACCACAGCGCTCCTGCAGAACTCACAGAAATTCAAGAAACGCCGGAGAACCCTTTGGACAGAGTTATCACTAACAGCAACTGGAAAGAAAGAAGTTCAGTATGATGACTCAGTCAATCAGCACAAATAACCCCTTTAATGACCAGCCAAATTTGCCTTCTTGCAGGTCTGTTTGTTAGGCTTTACAGTCGCTATCTCTTCCAATCTATCCTTCTCAAGTTTATCCACAAGAAGTCAGGGCCTGCGTGCCTATTTTGGACTTCTCTAACGCTTCTCTTATACACCTATGTAAACAGTTTCAGCTTCAAGCTTTTTTATAATATATAAGTACCCGACCCTGTTAAAAAAAAAAAAAAAAAGATATGGGGCAGAGGACACATCAAAATAATTTATTTATTATAAAAAATTATAATAATTATTTAAGAAAATTCAGGAAATCTAGCAATATATATATATATATTAAAATGTTCATAAACTTTAAGGGTTTCATTTTAAGCTTTGATATTATATGTAAAAACTTGAAATTAAAATTTACAACCAAGTATATCAATTTATGCAATTAATAATCAACACACAATTATTTAACTAATTAGCATAGAATTTTGAAAAACATGAGCAAAGACGATGTACTTGTAACGATGATGACGATATTCCTTACTTGTTATTTCAAAGTTGAAAGTTATTTGAATCCCGCTAACCGCAACAAAGTTTTGGGGACAACTTTCCACCCAACCGTAAGCTAAACTGCACATAATCTTTTTACAACTGGCTACCCCCAAGCCCTCAATCAATGTAATTAATGTACCACTGCAAGAGAATCATTTTCTTTATTTTAAGTTTTACTTAATTTAATATTTCTTTTAATTTAACTTTTTGAACTTTCTCATTTTATTTCTTTTTATTTTTTTTGTTAACTTCACTTATTCTTACTATTTTTATAGTTTACTTTTATATATAGTTATTTAGAACTGTAGTTTTTATTTACTATTTTAACTATTTATTATTATTATATTCTCTTCTTATTTATTATTTATTTACTATTATTATCTTTTCTTTATTATTTACTATTTATTTATTATTATTATTTTTTCTTTATTATTTATTTACCTATATTTTAAGAATATACTATATTATTTATTTATTATTATTATTTTAACTATTATTAGGGGCATTACATAAGAGGGCATTAAGCTTCTTGTTTTTAATAGAGTAAAGGCATTCGGCTAGACCTATGCTTCATTGCATTACAAGAAATATTCTCTCGTCTATCATGTTTATAAGAGGTTTTTTTGCTACGTGAAAGGCTTGTGGGGTAATAATTTTACCTAATTTACTCGGTTATTGGAATGCATTTTGACATATGATATTATAATGTTTACTAAATAATTTAGAACGAGAGTATACTATTCTAGATAGATAAATGATAAATGGAGAGAAAGTAGTTGGGAAAATACTTTATTTCCATTTATATATAGCTAGGTTATTATTTTTTACAAGTTGATCTCCTTGTTGCAAAGATTTAGCGTAAAAATGCCTCCTTCTATTAGGTGCACTTGTAATTAGAGTATGAAATACCTATCATCAACAAGTTGATTTAGATGGTACAATCAAATTTTTTTTATTTCAAATATTGAGAACTTTGGAAAAGTAGATACATCCACTTCAATGCCATAAACTATAGTGCATTGTCCACCATTAATGTCATACATCATTTTGTATTAACAAATGATATCACAAATTGTTAAAATTTGTATAACAATAAATAATAAATTTGATTTTTTAAAATAATTATATATTTTATTAATTAGAAAAAAAAAATTCAGTGACATAATTTAATTCAAATTATATATTTATCAATGGATGGAAAATTGATTATCTTAAATTTAATAAATAAATTTTTTTTTTATAGAAAAAATCAAAATAAGATAGATACAAAATTTTAAATATAGATTATAAATTTATACATACAAAATTTGATTTTTCTATAAAAAAAAGTTATAATCCTCAATAAAAATAAAGATTAATAGATTATCACTCATTAACCACTGGCTCAAGATTCTCTTCTTTGAAAAGTGATAGTAGCTTTAAAAAAAACATTGGAGAGAAATAAATTGGGGCACAAACTTAACATTGAGTATCCCTATATAAATAAAAACAATTGATTAATTGAAATATCAAATTTTGGGAAGTGGATTGTACTAGTAGTGAGATGCTTTGCAACTTATTAGGGAGGAGATGTTTAGTGCAGAGGAGATGTGGTTAATAGTTAAATGTTATATTAAAGTAAAAAAAAAAAATTATATAATATTTTTTAATATTTGAAAATAATTATATATAAAATAATAAAGTATTTTATAATTTATTATAAAAAAAAAAAACTTGTAAAATAATGTGAAAGAGATATGATGACAAACTAAATATTATATTAAATAATTAAAAAAAATCAATTAATTAATTAAAAACCAGTAATAATAATTAAAAGAATAAATAAATAAAAAATAATTATATATATATATATATATATATATAACAATTTTTTTATAATTAAATCAATTTAGATTCATCATAAATTTATATCTATAAATTATAGAAAAAGATGAAACGTTTTGTGTAATTTTTTAAATTATTTATCATTAAAAAATTATATATATATATATAAAATAAATTTGATGTTTTCAATTATTTAATATCAAAAAATAATGTATGATATAAAATTCAATAATTAAAAAATACACTTTCTTTTAAGGTTTAAAATAAATAATTTGTAAATTAAATTAAAATAATTAATTAACAAATCTAAATTTTATCATTTTAAAAACAAAAATAAATCTAAATTAACGAATAAATCTAAATTCTAAGAGAAAAAAAATTCTAAGTGAGATATAATGAACCATTAATCCATATAGATCTTATAACTTTGAAAAAGAAAAAAAATATAAGTGAGATAATGACCCATTAATCCATAGTTATATTGTAATATGATTTTATTACGCCAAAGGCATTCTTTAAGGGATGCTACTTGAGAGCTCTTTTTCGTCTGTCCATAGCGTATGGAAAAAAGCCACGTGTCCACTAACATATGTCATCTTTGCTTTGGCAATGATCCACTTGTTACGTGGTTCTGTCTCTAGGCTTCATCATCCAATTTGGTGTGTTTGTTGCTCATACGATCCCTCAATTGTAGCCTGCGTTTTTTTCCTAACAAATAATGTGTGTTCCTCGTATTATTCGTCAATTGTAGATTGTGTTTGTAACATACCCCCTACTCTCCCTGACCCTAATCAAGGGTTGAAGGAGGTAGTTACTGTGATGACTCGACTTCTAATGTCTTGTTATGGAAATGGGGTCTAAATTTTTCTCTTTCTTTTACTCTTTTGAAACTCAAAACGAAGGATACCATTACATCTGTCTCATCAACACAAATATGACGATATATTGATTTTCCTCAATTAGGCTTCTAGATTGGAAATTATAGCCACTTAAAGATTGACCTATCAGTGAAGGCCACGTCATCCTAACCTGCCATGTGGTGCCCATGTGGCTATTCGAGTCATGGGCCTTATGGGAACTGCCAACCCACTCATACCCAGTCACAAACTAATCACAACTCTTATGGTCGAAACAGACGAACCATATATATATATATATATATATATATATATATATATGTTACAATTACATTGGGTATATACAGGTGTGGAACATATACGACCACATCACCCTACTGTAATAAACCCCGACGAGTCTCCACACTCCTCCTTAGCGAACTTCCGGGGATAACCTCCCAGGTTTACATGGGATTGCAATTCTACCTCATGGCGGAACTCCCCTTTAATTGAAAAGCGAGCTCGCCTGTGCCATGCGATGCTTGTCCTCACTAATAGGTCCCTCACGACAGGTCACCCTGGAACTTAAATCTCAGGCTTTCTACTATACCCTACATCTGAAATCTCCGGGGTCCGGGTGATGTCACCAACTCCAAAAGTTGGGCAATGTAATCCCTCGTTGCATCCTCGTGTCGAACTCCATGTAACCATGGATCCCATTGAGAGGTTTCATGTATTATTTGATCGGGGTTACCTTCATTGTTTTGGCGTTCAACAGGCCCCACTACCACATCATCTCAAAAATTTTGTCCTAAGAGTTTCTCTTGATGCTCCACTTAACCTCCAAGGTTCCAAATCTCTAGGGTCATCCAATGGCTATGGATTCTCATCCATTGACGACCCATATTTCCCATGCTTACGCACTTGGTTATGGCGCCTAGTTACTTGGCCTACCAGGCTTTGGTTCCCCGACCCTTCTAATCTCTAAACTGCTAGCCCCGTAACTTAAGTAAAAGGTGAATAACTTCGACCCTTCTACCCTCAAAACTCAATCACGGTGGTTCTATTGTCTATAATTCGTTGTGGTTTAGCGCCCGGGCACTATGAGTACAAGGGCTCAGCTCCCGCTCACTGATCCAATGATCAAAATTTAGCTCAAAAATGAAAGTGTATGAAATGTTTCAACTAGCGTCAATTCAAATTGTTCATCAGTCTGATTCCAACGACACGTGTTTCACCTCAATCCGATGTCATATGATAAAGTTATGATGTTCTGAAGTTTTCGGGCAACAACTAAAAATTAGCAGGTTTGCTGACTGGGCAGTCATACTGCTAACATCATCAGGTTGACTGGGTAGGTACAGACCAATGAGGGTCTGCCAAGTGGCAACCTCATACTAGGTGAGTTGGCTCCATCTGATTGGTTGAATTTTTATGTGGTGATCCAATGAGGGTATGCCACGTGGCCCAACCAGAGGCTGCCATGTGGCACGTTGTGGCTAGTTAAAATTTTGGTAAGGGTCGGAAAGCCTTAGTTAGATTCAAACACATGACCTACATCAATCAAGTCCAATGCCTTACCATTTCACCCTTAAAGTGGTTCTTAACACTATATGGCAATAACTCCATTTAAAGTTTAGCTAGGCACCTTTTTGGAGGAGGGCTCAAGCGGTCATCCCCAGCCCTCAGTCACGGACAGTTCATACGACCAGACCATGATGCAAAAGGAGTTTGGGGCTCGGGGACCAACTTGACCCCTGGTCACAAAGACTCCACAAGATCTCAAGTGGAGGCGAAGTGTAGCATCATCAGGAGAGGGGCTTGGGACTAGCCCTCACCCTCGGTCACAAGTACCCTCACGGGAACATACCACAGTGAAACTTGCAGAGGGAGTGGAGACAAGTCTCGGGTCCTAGGAATATGGAGTTCATAGAACTCTGCATGTGACAGAAGGTGCTCCAGCAGTGGGGCGGGTGGTTAGCCCCGACCCCCGGCCACATCACGCTGATATGACCAACAACTCGATGGTAAAGGAGCCTAGGCAGGCGGGAGTAGGCAGTTAACCCCGGCGCTCGGCCTTATGGGCCATGTGACCATAATTTTCCGCATAAGGGTTATTGGACGTTTTAACAGTCTAACAAATCACACCTTCGACAAGCAAATTTGTCACCTCTGCAGCGGAAAATAGGGCAAATTTATAGCTCTATTAGACAGTTTATCCAGTTTGTAGGACAGATAATAAAGGAGGATTTTTAGGAGCTTTTTAGAGCCATAACTTGTTGAGTTTTTGGCCATTTGGAGCTCAAGAAGAGTCCAGATAGGGGTTTTTGAGCATTATGGATCCAATGGTGACCTCTATTTTCTTATTGGAGCACATTTGAAGAAACTTTTTATAGGTTCAAGTCCATGGGTGTATGGATCAATCAGTGTTTTGGAGCAGTTCTTGAAGGTGTTTGAGCATAGAAAAGGCCTTGTATGGGTTTTATTACCTTCATAAGTTTACTACAACAACTGTGACTTGTAGGGTGCAACTCATTTTATCTTTTCTCACTATGTCTTGTTGAGGAAAGCTTTCTTTTTGTACCTCAATGTGGAATTGAAGTATTTATATGCTCATGTATGCTCATTTTCAGATGGAGTACTGGGTCTTTGTAGGAGACACCTTTTATTGTTGATGGTTTCATGACTGACTATAGGTTGTCATGTTGTTTATGTTGAGAGTTCTTTGCAGGAGAATGTTTCCTTGAAGGGGAAACTAGCCACTTGTTTTATCAGCAAACTGTATGTACTATTTTTCACTGAATATATGGAGTGGTCTAGCTATGTTGGCAGACCCAAAGATGTAGCCCAGGAGGGGTGAGCTCTGTCACCAAATTCTTTGTTGTTGCTCTTAATGAATGCTTGTATGAATTAAATGATGATATGTTGCTTATGTTTTAAGTTTACATAAAAAACTAACTCATAGTCCTTGAAGAGACCTTTGAAAACCTGTTTTGTCATAAGACCCATTTTTCCTTGCAAAGCATCAAAGAATGATCACTTTTTAGGAAGGAGAAGTTCTCCTCCAATTTCAGATCAATTGGTATCATAGCAAGGCTTGACCAAGTTGAAATAATGGGAAAGAAGAGTTTCCAAGATCTTGAGGAGATGAATTTGTCTCTTCGAATGGAGAACATTGAATTGGGAAGAAGGCTTGAAATGGCTGAAGAGGAGAAGAGTCATGCGCCTTCAGTTGCAGCATGTGCTTGAGGAACAAGTTGATGAAAGTTTCACTCCAGTGACAACAAAGGAAACCTCCAAAGTGAAGCCAATATGTGGGATGGTTCAAACAAAGGTTATGGATCTTATGAGAAAAATGATGCATGTGCATTTTGTAAGCATCTCATAGATTCTCATCATTATACCGGTTGGTAAGAGTGGGTGGCTAGAGTCATCTACAAAGTCATCGTCATCAGCTTAAGCAGAAAATGTGGATGGCAAGTTCAAGGAGGTAATAAGCATCTCAAGTTCAAATCCTTCTATTTATGTTCATAACACCTCTTTTGCAGTGTTTGAACAACATACTAGAGGCATTGGTATGAAGCAGTTATCTAAGAAGGGTTATGAAGGAGGAGTCTGCGACATCAATGGCCAAGGGATCACTAATCCAATCACGATAAAAGAGAGACCAAGATATCAAGGATTTGGATATGGTCAAAGAGAGTTTGGAGAATTCTATAAATGGTTTGAGGCAAATCAGTCATCAGAGGATGATATGTCACACCAAGATGGTGGTGACAATGTTCATTTATCTCCTAATAGAGATAAATGTTTCAAAGGACCTTGCATGTCATCATCAACCCCACATTGTCAAAGTTGCAGCCCAAGCGATATGTATAAATCTCATGGGTGTTTTCCAAATGTTGGTAATTTTGACTATTTGTGGGGCATGTATCCTTGCACTTTTTGTGATGTAGTTGACCATTGTGTGGTTGTTTGTGAGAAACAAATGGTAATGGTCAAAATAATGGATCATATTCTCGGCATCAAGCATGATGAATCTCCTTCACATTTGAGGACTTCCTTGTCGGCAAGCAAGATAATGTAATTTTGTATCCATTACAAGATGCATGGGCATGGGAATGAAGGATGTTGAAAACTACATTCAAAGCTTCGTCAAGAAGGATAAAAAGGTTATCCAAACCAATGCAAGGGAAGCAATAGGTGGCAAAGAGGACTCGTAGCGTTCCTAAGGGAACCATCAAAGCAAAGTAGATGCAAAAAGAGAACCCATAAACCTAGGAGAGGTAAATATTGGGTAGACTGTTTGTATAGTTTGTTGCTTTATAAATTATAAATACTTGTTGTTGTTTACTTGTTTTGGGTATTTTTGTTAAGTGGACAAGAATAATCACTATGTGCAACTAGTATGTTAATTTAATTGACATGTAATGTTGTTGGCTTGTTTATAAGTCCAAATGTTTAAGGACTTTTGGGATGTACAATGTTTGTCATCCAAGTTTGTCTACAGTTTGTCATGTACTCACCGATACAAGTGTTCAAGATGAAACTTCTTGTGAATAGAATCTTTGTTTAAGATTGTACAAGGAATGACTGTGTTTTCTTAGGCAAAGCCAATGGTGTCATTGAATTTTTACAACTAGAGTACTTTTGTGTACAGGCACAGTTTGAGGACAGTAAAGCAAAATTTGTTTCAATGCATGACAGACATTGTATTGCTTCTGATTTCCAAGATGGAAAGTCAAGTTTGTCTTCAACAAAGTAACTTCAAGATGAAGTTGTTTGAGCCGTGAAATATGGGGTTAAACAGAATGTTCAAATTCAACTCATCAGTGTTTTTGTTCCTGCATCAGCAGATATAATTTTGGTTCGATTCTTAACAGGACAATAGGTCTTCACGAAGAAGATAGGTGAAGTACCTTGATTGGAGCTTGAAGGGCATCAATTAAAAACATAGAATTATGGATTGATTTTTGGGAAGTTTTGAGTTTCAGCCTAATTTTATTTACTAGGAGAAGTAAACTTTTGGAGTCCAAAAGTTCCAAGCGGGAAGGTATGATCCAATGATCGAAATTTAGCTCAAAATTTAAAGTTCCCAAAATCCTTTGAAACTAGCGTCAAGTTGAATTGTTCATTGTTCTGATTCCAATGACACTTGTTTCACCTCAATCCGATGTCGTACGATAAAGTTATGATGTTCTAAAGTTTTCAGGCAACAACTAAAAGATTAGCAGGTTTGCTGATAGGGCAGTCGTACTGCTGACATCATCAGGTTGATTGGGAAGGTGCAAACCAATGAGGATCTTCCAAGTGGCAACCTCGTACTAGGCGAGTTGGCTGAATCTGATTGGTTGATTTTTTATGTGGTGGTTAAAATTTTGGTAAGGGTCAGAAAGCCTCAGTCGGGTTCGAACACATGATTTGGATTGACCAAGTCTAGTGCCTTACCATTGCGCCCTCATAATGGTTCTTAACCCTATATGGAAATGACTCCATTTAAAGTTTAGTTAGGCACCTTTTCGGAGGAGGGGTCGGGCGGTCAGCCCCGACCCCTGGTCACCTGCAATTCGTACAACCACACCACGATGCAAAAGGAGTTTGGGGCTCGGGGACCAGCCCGACCCTTGGTCATAAAGACTCCACAAGACCTCAAGAGGAGGCAGAGTGTAGCGCTGAAAGGAGAGGGGCTTGGGACCAGCCCTGGTCTCCAGTCACAGTCCTGCACGAGACCATGGCACAACGCAACCGACAGAGGGAGCGGAGATAAGCCCTAGGTCTTGGGCATATGGAGTTCATAGAACCCTGGCGCATGACGGAAGGTGCTCCGGTGATGGGGACATGCAGTTAGCCCCGCCCCTCGGCCACATCGCGTCGATATGACCAACAACTCGACGATAAAGGAGCCTAGGCCGATGGGAGCGGACGATTAAAGCCTCGACCCTCGACCTTATGGGCCACGTGACCATAATTTTCCACATAAGGGTTATTAGATGTTTTAACAATCCAACAAATCGCACCTTCGGCGGGCGAATTTTTTGCCTCTATAGCGGAAAACATGACAAATTTGTAGCTATGTTAGATAGTTTATCCAGTTTGTAGGACAGATAATAGAGGAGGAGTTTTCAGAGCTTGTTAGAGCCATAACTTAGTGAGTTTTTGGCCTTTTGGAGCTCAATAAGAGTCCAGATACAGGTTTTTGGATATTTTGGATCCAATGTTGACCTCTATTTGTTGATTGGAGCACATATGAAGAGACTTTTTGTAGGTTCAAGTCCATGGGTGTATGGATCAATCATCGTTTTGGAGCAGTTCTTAAAGGTGTTTGAGCATGGAGAAGGCCTTGTATGGGTTTTCTTACCTTCAAAAGTTTACTACAGCAGCTGCAACTTGTAGGGTGCATCTCATTTTGCCTTTTATCACTATGTCTTGTTGAGAAAAGCTTTCTTTTTGTACCTCAATGTGGAATTGAAGTACTTGTATACTCATGTATGCTCATTTTTAGATGGAGTACTAGGTCTTTGTAGGAGACACCTTTTATTGGTGATGGTTTCATGACTAACTATAGGTTGCCATGTTGTTTATAGTGAGAGTTCTTTGTAGGAGAACATTTCCTTGAAGGGGAAACTAGCCACTTGTTTTATCAGTGAACTTTATGTACTATTTTTCATTGAATATATGGAGCAGTCTAGCTACGTTGGCAGGCCTGAAAATGTAGCCTAGGAGTGGTGAACTTCGTCACCAAATTCTTTGTTGTTTCTCTTCATGAAATCTTGTATGAGTTGAATGATGAGATGTTGCTTATGTTTTAAGTTTACATGAAAAACTAAGTCATATTCCTTTAAGACACCTTTGAAAACATGTTTTGTTGTAAGACCCATTTTTCCTTGCAAAGCGTCAAAGAACGATCACTTTTTAGGAAGGAGAAGTTCTACTCCAATTTCATATCACTCACTCTATATGCATATGCTTGATTTTGGTGGTTTTCCAAGGGACTCCTCCCTTAGCGCTTGTCACATATATGTATAGTTTGGGACTTAGTCCAAGTCTTCGCTGTGGTGGTTCTGTTAAGAATTTAGGAGTTTGACTCCAGTTTGGATTGATTTACATATAATTTTATAAATCCCCTTGGCTTGCAACATGCAAAGCACATGTATATAAATGTGTCTTATCCCTCCTAAACTTTTAATAGGACTCGACCCAGCTAATTCAACACACACACACGTGCGCGCACAACACACACGCGCACACACACACACACATCATATAAATAACGTTATCCTTCTTGAGCTTACAAATAAACAACAACTAGATATAAAGGCTAGTTACGTAGGTCATTAAAAGCAGAGAGAGCATTTTAATAAAAAATATTTACTCATCCTTCATGCTCATCTAATTAGATTGAATTCAAGCTCATCGTAAACACATGAATTGAAACATTCCTTCAACAAAACGATATATATTACTAAGATCTACCCATCTCTCAATACACAGGCCATTTAGACCAATTTCCAAACTCAAATAATTACAGGAATTAAACCATTCCTAGAAAATATTCAAGGAACACTTCTACACAGGAATCATATTCCTTATTGTCAACATGTGCCAATCAATAACACAAAGACCAAATATTCCAACAGGTCTACACAAATAAATTATCCATTTATAGAGACTTCAATCTCTTTATATTTAGACATGCATAAGTTATTTCAAGATCAAAACATCTATAAGTAACGAACCATTTCATAGGAAGGAGAGACATTCCATAAGCTTGTACACACAACAATGACATTCTTGTTCATACAAGAAACAACACCCCCCCATCATTAACATAGTATCGTCTCAACGCAATTAACATAGACACCATAAGTACAAGCACAAAACATGGGTATATATATACTTATCTTATGAATCAAACAATTTGCCAACTGAGAGTGGGACTCTAACTGTCCGCCCAACCATAGATAAGCTATAGCCACAATTACCTGTAGCTATCACCATCGAGCTAGATCCTAGTGCTTGAGGTGAAGTGCTTCTAAGGAATTTCAACGAACATAACAATTGAAACATGATACCGCACGACCACATTTCCTTCATCCACTAACTACACACACTATCATTTAGTATTTTCAAACATAATCACATCCATGCAAGGATATCACAATGCAAAGAGTTTTTAGCTCACATTTAGGAGAATAGTTTCCACATCAAGGAGGATTCTTTAGTGGATAAGTTACTGTAGGAGCATAGAAGTCATTTTTACTCGATAATTCATCAGTGAGAGCTTGTACGAGTGTTGTAAACACCTTCTCATTCCTCATATCCCCAAGTATCTGGGTGCTTCTCTCATAGCCAATGGTCCATCAATCCATAAGCTTTTAGTGGTTCTCCAATCTTCAGGTAAGCAACTTCTCTCCACAATGCTTTTCACCCAGCAAGCCTCTTTGAAGGTTCGTCAACAGGTTCACCTTCTCCAGAGCTTGATCACTGTGTGTGTTGATCATTGCTCTATTAACTCCCTTACTTTGTGTATGCATGCGAGTGAGTTCTCTCCTCTCCAATGCGCAGACATGTTTCCATGCCTGCCCACAAACTATCCATTTCCGTGCATGAGAGTGTGAGAGCGTTTATTTGCCTTTGCCTATTTGTGTATGTTTGCTCGTGTTGGAATTCTTGCCCCTAAACAGACTAATTTTCTGTCCTCATGCTAGCTCCACGCTAGTCAACCCTCTAGGACAACATAACCCGTGTTGCCTTTAATATTTTGTCCTTTTCCTTACTTATGGTTGGAGCTAAAGGACACCTTCCTCTCCAATGCACAAACATGTTTTCATGCCTGCCCACAAACTATCCATTTTCGTGCATGAGAGTGTGAGAGCGTTTATTTGCCTTTGCCTATTTGTGTATGTTTGTTCGTGTTGGAATTCTTGCCCCTAAACAGACTAATTGTCTGTCCTCATCCTAGCTCCACGCTAGTCAAACCTCTAGGACAACACAACCCATGTTGCCTTTAATATTTTGTCCTTTTCCTTACTTATGGTTGGAGCTAAAGGACACCCAGGCTTGTCCTCATTTCTTTAGTTAAATTCATTGCAAAATCAACCCATTAAACTTCTCAGCCAAACAAGACTGTTATTTAAAACAACAATTCCCTCAAGCAACTGGAATCCGTGTCCCTTTCTCTCAGCCCTTTAATTAATTACAATTTTCTTGCAATGAAGGAATATTAACCAGGGGATGTCATAGTGTTTTCCCACACAAAATAATTGGTGGTCATCTTTGTAGGCCTGTGCATATCCTCATTCTTTTTATTTCTTTATATTAAAATTTATGCAATTTCAGTGCTCAGTTCAAAGTTTTAATTACACTGAAGGTGTCTTTTTGAATCAGTTGGCCACCGACCATCATCTACACTTTTGTTTTCTATTGTACAGTTATCGCTACTATTTTGATTTTCAACCATTGATTTGTCAAACAGCTGTCAAGCCACGCTGCGAAAACCTTGGCGAAACATCTATCCTTGAACGCGACACGACTATGCATGACAATAAGGAATCCGTCATGCCTCTGTAGGAAAGCTTAATGAGTCAGTGGGTCGCCGTGAGACCAACCATGAAACCAAAACAACAAACTAACCGACTTCTTTTCATCCCACTCTGACTCGCCATGAGACCAGCCATGAAACCAAAACAGCAAACTAACCGACTTCTTTTCATCCCACTCTGACTCACTGCCGCCGTTAAATTAAACGGATTCCGCCTGTGGAACTTACAATAATAGTCGTTGATATTCTATTTTTAAACCTGTGAGCGACCCACGTGGACGCTGAAGATCCGGCTTAGTCGGATGAATGATTATGTCTAATAATTAGCGGTCAGATAAATTAGTTTAGCTACATGACACATAATGTGAAAACAAAAATGCGCTAATTTGGCAGCAGCACACGACAAATTTGGCTGCCTTTAAATCTTTTAGAATGCAGATTCATTCATTACTTCTTATTTTTTTTAAATCTGATTAAAAGTCCTTAAATCTACACACTTTCATCCTTATCCATGGATTGTCAAATTTTTTTAATTCGATATTTTTTTTTAAGTAAACAAAAACCATTATAAATTAGCATACCTCA
This sequence comes from Pinus tabuliformis, assembly GCA_031772625.1. Lineage (NCBI taxonomy): Eukaryota > Viridiplantae > Streptophyta > Pinopsida > Pinales > Pinaceae > Pinus > Pinus tabuliformis. Next base: position 920,779,777 of record CM062816.1, read on the forward strand.
AAATGAAAAACGGAACGTCGAAATGAGAAAAGGGAAATAGAAAATGTGTAAAATGGGAAGGGAAATGTTATTTAATAGAAAATGTGTAAAATGGGAAGGGAAATGTTATTTAATAGTTAATTTGTAATAAATTAAATTTTTTATTTTCTATAAAATAAATAATAAATTAAAAAAATTAATTAATTACATCACTAAATACTATTACATATGGAATAATAGATAAGGGTAAAAAATTTATATATAGAATTACAATTACAACATAGAAAAATTTAGGATGTTGTGTCTACACATGGTAGAGGTGAGGTTGGGTATTGTAATTATGAGAGTGACAAAGCATGTAAACATGTTTTTTTTTTTCTTGAATTAGTTGAGTTATAGTTGGGGGATCGATTTGGGAACTTGTATATTCAATGCGTCATAAATGCTTACATTCTCACGACAGTTGGAGAATGCACTGACCTTTGCATACGTGAATATTAGGGTACCGGGGAGCATGGTCTATGTTGTGCGATTGGGTGTGGAGGTTAGTGGGTCATAGTTTGAAGTTATGCCAGAAATTTTATTATTATTTTCTTCTTCTTTATCTATATATATATATATATATATATATATATATATTTTTTTTTTTTTTAATTTTTAATTTTTAACTAAAATAAAATGGTTGGGTATGAATGAGGAAGAGAATGAAGGAATGAGAATTGAATTATTAAGGAGGTGAATTTTTTTTGTTATGTTTAGTGTTTGGCTTGCGCGCATCGTGCATGAATGGTTACAATGAAGGTGTCATTTTTTAATCAATTCACTGCAAACAATTGTCTGCACAGTTTTTTCTATAAGTTTTGAGAGAGCCTCCACGGTAATATTTGTGAAGAGATCATCTCGTGCATTGCTTGAAATATTGTTACAAATTTTCTTAAAATCATTGCTTTCATTATAATAGTTGGAAAAATTATGATTGTTGTAACGTAAGACACACAAGTCTGCTTGAATGAACCCAAAGGTGACGAAATTAATTCTCCTCAGCACAACAAAATCTGGACTCCACGTCCCTCAAAACTTTCCAAGATGGTAAGAGATTTCCTCGTTTCCAAGAACTCTCTTCAAGCCATAAATTTTACCCAACAGATGCTTCCATCGCCCTTCAAATCCCCAAGGAAAATCAAGCAGTCTCAAGGCATGACGAAAACCTTGAATCACAAGCCCTAAGCAGTGAAGAAGGAGAAGATACTTTGCACCAGTTTAACAAAATTGACGAAATCCCAACAAAAAAAAATGGAAGTTAGTGGATGTTGTAAGGGAAATATGGCAAGCTGCACAACATCCCTAACTCCCCTAAAGTCATCCTGGCTTCACTGCTTGACCCTTTTTTAATTAGTTCACTACATACAATCGTCTGCATAATTTTTTCTATAAGTTTTGACAGAGCCTCCACGATAATATTTGTGAAGAGGTCATTTGGTGCATTGCTTGCAATATTGTTACAAAAAAATTTAAAATCACGGTTCTCATTATAATAGTTGGAAAAATTTTGATTGTTGTAATGTAAGATGCACAAGTATGCTTGAATGAACCCAAAAGTGAGGAAATTAAATCTCCTCTACACTGGACAAACCCATAAGAAATTTCAACAATCCAGTTGCACCATAGACAATGGAGCTCTGTATCACTGGAATGGCAAAAAAATATGGACTCCATGTCCCTCAAAACCTTCCAAGATGGTAAGAGATTTCCTCTTTTCCAAGAAATTTGTTCAAGCCATAAATTTTACCCAACGGATGCATCCACCACCCTTCGAATCCCTGAGGAAAATCACGTAGTCTCAAAGCAGGACAAAAAACCTGAATCAAAAGCCCTAAGCAATGAAGAAGGAAATATGGACGTCGTAAGGGAAATATGGCAAGTTGCACAACATCCCTAACTCCCGTAAATTCATCATGGCTTCACTTCTTGACCTTGTACCTTGTCTTTGTCTTCCTCCTTGGAAGAGGAAGTTTCATGGTGGTCGCCTGAGACATTACCATCACAAACTTGTTGGATGCCTCAATCAATATCAACATCAATTTTTAGATGCCTCAATCAATATCAGCATCAGTTTTTAGATGCCTCAATCAATATCAGTATTCACTTTCTATTTTGTAGGTTTTTCTTCGTCTACCTCCCATCCATTCAATGAATGAATATATAGAGGAAAACAATTTGTCTATCTGTTTAAAAAAAAAAAATCCTGCTCTGCCTTGAGAAATTTTTTTCCCACTCCATTTGATATAGGAAAAAATAGTTCAGGTTTTTTTTCCCTAAATTTTCAATTCCTTCTGTGTATCTTTGCACCTTTAGGGGCAATTGCTAGTTTACTATTATGCTCTAATAGTTACCTTAATCTATTTTATAACCTTGCCTAAATGTACAATCTTGCTTAGATATTCTGTACATTCATCATCCTCATTGCTTTTGTTGATACATTCTGCAAATGCAAGTTGATAGGGTTATGGCAATCATCCTCGCTGCTTCTAGGGACACATTCTGCAATTGCAGGCCAATAAGGTCATGGATAAAGGGATTGCTTCTTTACATGGTCTCTCATGTCTGACTTTCTATTTGTGCTGCAAGACAAAGGCCCAATACTTGTTCTTTGATTTTGTAATATCATGCTCATATTTAAGCATACAATTTGTACTTCTATATTCTCCATGGATTTTATTATTGATCATCTTAATCTATGTTATGTATAAATCCATTTTAATCTACGTTATGTCTGGAATGGTTGATTCATTATTGTGGTGCTAAAGGTGATGACATTGGTGGTAATTTCTAATGCCACAACAACAAGTGCAGTCACACATGTTGGAAATAGGGTAACTACCACAATGGTTGGGTTGCAATTTGTGACCATTTCAACAAATTTTGTGATCATGTAGTTTGGCTTGCTTCATTTTTTTGAAACTCTTATATTTATGTTTTTCATGCAAACTCTCAATGACATGTAGTTGTGGAGATTACATAATTATATAAGAATGATCAATACAAATTATCAATGTAATTTCCTCTGATTTGTATATTCATTCCATATTATAAAATAATACCTATTGGTATGTTTACCTAAATTTGAAATCCAAAACATATGAACAAATCCTATCAGTGGGACTTTCAATTGACTTTCTCAGAGTGATTACCTCTTAGAAATAGTGATAAAGGATAGCTTCGTGGATTGAGAGTCATGGGATGATCTTAACATTAAATGATTGGTGTTAGAAATAAAGTTGTTATTATTGATGGCCAACAATGTACATGTTATCATGCTCATAATCATAATCCCAAAAAACTAAGCTCACATGGGAGCCCACCCTATCCCAATAAAGAAGTCTGTTAACATAATCAATATAAATACATAAGATGCCGAGAAAAAGTTTCATATATATATCTGCCAAGAAGTGTAACTCTGTCATGAACTGTCAAAGTAGCTAGAAATACTGACCAAAATGTATGCAAAAAATCTTATACATTGACTTGTATCAATCTACCAAAAAGGACTAATGGATATAATCCCGTACATCACCATCTAGATGCTACGTGACCTTTCAATAACCCAAATCCTTCCTAGCATCTCCCTTAGAGAGAGTTTGCATTAACATATCTTTCCCTGTAGATGTGAAAACATGAAATAGAATCAAAAGTCTGTTCCAAATCCTTCCTAGCATCTCCCTTAGAGAGAGTTTGCATTAGCATATCTTTCCCTATAGATGTGAAAACATGAAATAGAATCAAAAGTCTATTTTAATTGCAAATTGAACAAATATTTCAATAATATTGTTTTATTATTTAACATAGTATTAATATTAGTGTTTAATTATTAAATTGAATTATAATATATTTAGTTCATATTTAAAATTTATACTATATTTATATTTAAAAAAAAATTCTACGTAATTATTATCTTTAATATCATTTAATTGAAAACAAATATTTTGGATATGATTTAAGCAAAAATAAATGTGAATATTGAAATAAAATTTAATGGAATTAGGACTAATTCCATATTATAATTATTCTTATCACATATATAGAATATACATTTATATAAATTTGGTGCACAACTTATTCTCTTTAACAATTGACATTTTTGACATGACAATATGTCACTTGCAAATGTTAGAATTCACTAATTTGAATTCAATGCATCTCTTTTCATATAACATCATAAATTGACAAGGTAATCAAGAGAGCAGGTGATTTGAACTAAATGCATCTCTTTTCATATAGTATCATAAATTGACAAGGTAATCAAGAGAGCACATGATTATAATTTCTACTATGATCAAGCCTTGAGGGTTAGCTCAATTGGTTGAGTTCTTGTTGCTAAAGCACATTGCTAATGGGAGGTTATGGGGTCAATCCTCCTCGACACCCTCAAGGTTAGGGTTTGCTAATAAGTTGATGAGATGTGACCCCTTCGAGTGGATTCACCTAGATATTTCCTCGGAGAGAATTTTTTTCTAGTGTGATCAATTTTTTTTTCCTAGTATGATCACTTTAAACTCCACTAACAATGTGAGCATCCATATATTTCTACTCAAAAACACACTTTGTATAAATAAGATTGGTTTTCATGTACTATTCTATTTTCTTCTTCATTTCACAATCTATATAATTCTTAAAAAAGAAAATGCCCCCTAAAGTACAACCCCCCTCAAATACAACCCCTCTCACTATTAGATAATTTGATCTATTAATATATTAAAATTTGGAAGTCCCATCCCACATCAATTTCATTATATTATTATAATAATTTAATTAAGTATATTTAACCATATTTCTTATAATTCATGCTACACTATTAATTTAACATAAATATCTTTCTTATTATCTTTAACCAACTTTATAATTTCCATGAAACACATTCACACACTCTTTTTCTTTTATATTATATCCACCTCCTATTGACTTAGGCGTTTCCTTGCGTGCACTTTACTTTTTCATTTACATTATATCCACCTCCTATCAAGGTAGGCTTTTCCTGGCCTGCTTCAGGCGTATGCTAGTTTACTTTGTAGTGCACCGACATGAATTCAAAGGGATGGAAAATTGAAGCGTCCTAAATTCTTTGGAAGTATAAGATTAGACCACACTGAACCCTAAGCGCAGATGCAAACTCTTCCGCTTGGACGCTTGCGCTCTTGTCAACACAGCCACAAGGCTCCATTACAGCTATTGCGAAGTTTTCTCTCGCTACAATCAACCAGGCAGGCATGGGGTCCAAGTTCGAACCCAATGCACCCCCACTTCCTCCGGGCGCAGAAATCGATCCCAATTGGATAGGATCGGATCAGCCACCTGAAAATCAACCTCTGATTCAAGGACAAGGTCACGGATATTACGCAGTATCCGGACCATCCAGTATCCCTGTGCCCTATGGGCAGACTGAATCTTATCAGCAATACATACCCCAATCTCCTGCCTATGGAGTGCCCATTTGGCAGCAGCAGCAGCAACAGGAGAGCAGGCCTCAATGGAGTACAGGGCTCTGTCACTGCGGAGCAGACATGACGACCTGCCTCCTTGGGTGTTTTTGTCCATGCTTTCTGTTTGGAAAAATTGCAGAGAAGTTGGACAGTCCTGCGACTCACTGCCTCACAGCTGCAGTCGTTTGGTATATTCTGCAGCAATTTACGTCTTGTGGGTGCATTTATTCATGTGGGTATAGGAGGAAGCTGCGTGCAATTTACAATCTTCCAGAGAGGCCCTTGCCTGATTGCCTTGTGCATTACTTGTGCTGGCACTGTGCATTCTGTCAAGAATACAGAGAATTGCAAATTCGAAGGATCAGAGAAGAGGCTTGGGCTTCTATAACAGTCATGGCTCCTCCTCTGCAGCAATCAATGAACTATTGAAAGTAAGGGATAAATCATTGCATGATTGCATTTCATATATTTGAAGAAGATAATTGAATGTATTCACCATGTTACTGAATTATTGTGCGAATAAGGTATCCTGTTTGTGTAGTTTTGATGACAGTTTTGTTGAAGTTGCTGTACAGCCTGCAAACATTTATATTCAAAGATTTGTTACTTTATGTATAATTTGTACTGAATTTCTTATAGTTCTCATAATAATGGAAACGTTATTGGAAGTGAGTAATAGTTGGCCTGTAAGACCTTTAACAGTAAATGCCCTATATTTCATTAATAAGAGGCCTTTCTTTGAGATTAAGTGATGACATCAGTTTTGATGGTTACTGCTTGGGTTTCTGATCTGCTTAGGAGGTATAAGTTTGCTTTTGTTCATTTACAACTAGAGTTAGAACATATTTCCCATATGAGTAGACGTAACTTTTGCATATTAGTTCCTGAATGGTTGTTGAATTTGACATGATGCAAGAGTAAATTAACATTCATTTATTCTGTCTTTTCCAATTTTTTCCTTTCACTTGGACAGCAATGAACGATATCATAAGTGGCTAGACCGTGACGCTTGAAAATTCATCAGCTGCTGGTGCAGCGTTCCCAAGTAATGGTGAGGGCATAACTGCATAATAAGTATAGAGTTATGTTTGAGCCTTGAGCTTTGTTAGAAAATTGGAAATTGTATTGAGAATGAGAATATTGAAACATTACAAAGCGGTCTTGTGTTCGTGAACGTACCTCGTACAGTCTTCTGCAGAAGCTGATCTAGGCAACTGTTCAGCAGCAATGAATTGTATCTTATAGAAGCTAGTGAGGGCGCATCACATTTCTGGAGGGTGTGCATCACTTTTGATATATAGAGTTAGAGTCATGTACCACCCGTAAAAGATAGACTAGGAGTCAAAATAAAAGTGAAATTCACCTTGATTTTATTTTTAGTACATTTTATTTATGAGTTTGACTTAGGATAAAGCAAATGCAAACCTATTCTTGTAAAACCCTAGCATGTCCTTCTCGGATCTATAAGAGAGGGCAGAGGTATGGATTTATTCATTGAGTCTCGAGTCTTGGGACTAGCAGTTTAGGGGTATATTTCTGTAGCAATTTTTATTATTATTTTTTTATTTTCAGATTTTATAAAAGCAATGACAGGGTTTTCGGTCATCTATTGAATTCCCTTCATTGTTTTCTACAGCATGTGTTTATAGATTTTAGCACTAATTACAGAGCTGTTTTGATGGGTGTTCCCATGTCTGCTGTTTGTCAAGTTTCCTGTAGAAATTGTAGGACAGTTTAGAATCTGTTTACCATCCGTTAGAAAATTTCAACATGGTATTAGAGTGGTTTGCTGTAACCTTCTAGGAATCCTTGAATGGATAGTAGAGCTTCTATTTGCGGGAGAGAGCTGTTGGGATTTTTCAGGTGGTTGTTTTTGTTTGTTAATTTGCTGGTTTAGTTTTTTGGAAGTATATTCCTGTGTAGCAGTGTGAATTCATATAGTCTGAGATTTGAAGATAGTCCAGAAGTGTTACAACACAATTTGGCACACAAAAAGTGTATAGTCCCTGTTACCCACCATTTTGTGGGTAATATCCCTAGGAGATTTTTTTTCTCCAAGATGGTCCTCAGCCGGCAGCCAACAGCGCCTTGCAGCCACTGGCTAGCTCATTGTGCCATTTCTTCGCCACCTGAGCCAGCCATGTGGTCCCTCGCTCATTTGCCCTGATCGTATGTTTGAAAGTAGGCGTCCCGAATCTAAAGGTATGCCTTGTCATTTGGAAATTGAGTATTGTAGTTTGCTTATCATGGACACTTTTGGGCATGAATTAATGGGGGGATTCAGTGGAAAGAATGGGCTAGGTCTGAGCTTTTGTCCCTTAGACCCCGTTTAGGAATTAACCTTGGATTCTAGTCTCGTGAGATCTCTTTTATTGACCATTTGGTTCCAGGGATGGAATTTCACAGGAAACCCCGATTTTGGTTGCGTGGTCCCGCTCCTTTATTTGCTTATATTACCCCCCTTTTCATTCATTATTACTCTATTCATCATTTCTCTTGCCCGGGTCCACATTCCTCCATTGGGTCCACATAGGGTTAGCTTGCCCCTTCCCCTTGCCCACAACTTGGGTCATGGCCTGGTATGAACCCCGAAGGTTGATGCAGCTGAAAAAAAAGATAAAGCATATATGGCCACATTCAACAGGAAAATGTACCACAAAATGCAAAAGATGGCCGAGACATACATTTAGCACGTGGGCAAAAGCCAATACATGAGCTCTACTCCATCATCATGGCCATCACCCTAGTTCTTATAGGTTCTGTGAACCTCCTTCAACATATAGGAACCCATGATTCTCCCAACCCTTGGTTGGAAATGAACCGCCCCACTTTAAAAGGGGGAATTCACTGCTATATTTTATACATCATGCTCTTACCCCTTGAGCCTCGAGCAGTTAATCAAAGAAAATCAGGAAATGGCAAAATGCATGTAAAAAAGGGTCGAAAAATCAAGGCTGGGGCATCTCATGTACCACGATTGTTCCCTCCTATACATTATAAACCCAAGTGTGGGCTTTCCTCTTATTAGCTACCCTTGTACCCCAACATGAGACTCAGGGATGCCCCTTTTCATTCCTTACTTTATTCACCTATCTGCGACATGCCACCACCTTTTGAAGGATGTACCTTGACTATATTATTCCCTTTAGAAGTAGAAACCACCTAATATGATTATTGGTTAACCCCATTTGGAGTTTAGGAGACATTGGCACTTCTTGAAGCCCATTACGGAAGGTTAGGCCATTATGAAGTCCCCACCTGTGGTACATGATTAGGTAAGCTCATTTACTTGATTTCTCTAATGACGCATTGTATCTTATTCAGGATTGCAGATGGTTTCCATCTTGGGTTTGGTCTCCCTATATGGTGTCCTAATCCTCCAGAGGGCTACATTGGTACATGTAGGGTGAGCGTTGAGAACCATGGGCCTCCACATCAGCATATTGCACTCCATAGATCCCCATAACCATTCAGAGATTGATCGTGGTTCACTTATTGGACGAGGAGGATGCACCCGATCCATCATGCCCAGCTGGCCCCAGACTTACACTATACACTTGGCAGATGATTCATGACTTGCACGATGGTGTGGAATCATCTACGCCATCATCCTAGCCTTTGCAGACGATCTACAAACATCTTTGATTTGTTTGGAGACCCATGAGGATACTTGTGCCCCCACTTGTCATTTGAAGCACCATAGATTATTACAAGGGTCCAACCCCTTTTCCACTGCTTTTGAGGGTCTTATTCTTCATTGTGGCACCCATGGACCTCATTAGGCCTCTTAGAGGGACCTATGACATGCATAGATTATTATTTGACCTCTTAAGAAGCTTACTTTTTCATTTATGAGCTAGTTTGGTGGGCTTGTCACCAAAAGTTGAATTATTAGAACATTATTTTATTTTTGGGACTTATGTAGGCCAAAGAGGCTAATTCGCACTCCTAAGTTGTGTATAAATACTAGTGAGATGAGCTCATTTGCTCATCATCAATTGGTTGGACTTGTATCTCTTTAGAGAACTTCGCTATCCTTCTTGGTGGACGAAATTTTGGAGCATGGAATGAATTTTGATGTTTGGATCATTTTCTCTTGTCTTGGAGCTTCTTGTTTGGCAAATTTTTTATGGTTGGATATACTCTAATACATGTAAGTGCAATTTTAATGCTATTCTTTGTTCTATTTTTGTCACATAAATTGTTGTTGGGATTTTTCTATTCTAGGGCTAATTCGCTGCATCTATTATTGCGAAGTTGTGGAAATTTTGTTTCTAGATAGCAATGCTTCATGTATGGGCCATGTATGATGAGTGAATGTTCTGAGGGATACTTCATGGTTGAAATTTATTTTGATAAGCCATCTATTTTGCAAAACGAAGTATAAGTTTTTGATGCTGCTCTCCTTTGCCCTAGTGCTAAGTGAAGTTGTCTTTAAGGCCTCCTTGACCAAGAAAATCAAATCCGAGTTTATAATCATTCTTGACCCCAATCTCCCCAAAGGATTAGGGACTGGTCTACCATAGTTGATCACCCTAAAACTTATTTTTCTTCACCTTCTCCTCTTTTTCTTAGGTTAGTGTTGAAAATGGCAACTAGGGCCAAACTCCACCTTAGACAGCTCATATGATGGAGATAATATTTTTATTGGATTCCTCTTTCCTAGAGGTGCAAGATTGATCTAAGATCATTTCATTCTGACAAGTAAAAATGGAATTATGAATTTATTTTTTTCATGGACAAATTGTCAAGATCGACCAAAAGTCTAATGTAGGTTCATGAAGACTAACAAACATGTCTTTTCATCCTCAGCGTTGTGTATAAATAGAAGAGGCATTTTCCTCATTTGGACACACCATCAACACATCTTTCTCTCTCTTCTTCTCATTGGTTCGTACAACAAACAGGAGCATCTTCTTCTTCATGCGTTGACTAAAATTACAGGGACTTTGACCAAAGTTGACCAAGGGTCAAACCTCCTCCTTTGACTGCGTTTTTCAAGTAGGAAATTCGATTTCTTTAGGCCGCATCTCTTGGCACAAAAATCAAGGAATTTGTAGCTGTATGACCAATGTTGACCGCAGGGCCTTTGATCGCAGCGTTGACTAGGTTTGATCGAGAATTTTAGGACTATTTTGGGTTGATTCAGATTGTCTTTGGAGGCTGAGTTGACTGGGGTTGACCGAGCTTATTTGGAGGAAACTTTTTGTTGGTTTGACCAACGTTGACTTTTTGGTTAAGGCATCCTGTTGATTGCAGTTTGACTGGATTGTTTTGCTAGTGTTTGGGCAAATAAATTTTGTATGATGTACTCTCTCTCTATTGAACTTTTGAAGAATAATAAGAAGATTTGATCAAAGGGTTTTCCCCACATTGGGGTTTTTCCTTGACATCCATCAAATATTGTATCCTCTTGTCTTGGCTTGTCTTATGCTTATTTTTATGTTCTATTTGCATTTAATATCAATGTTAATGTGATTGCTAATCTGGAAATTGATAATGGGCTAATAAGAAAAATTGAAGTAAATTGCTCTAAAGCATAGAACATACCATTGTTATCTAAAATTAACATGGTATTAGAGGTGAGGTAAAGACAAAGCCCAAGCAAGAGTGAGAAGAACAATCACTGAGATTTGTTGGACAAGGACAAGCTCAATGATAAGTTTGATTATCATCCATGGAAGATGTCTCTTGATTTGACTTTGGAAGAGCATGATGCTATGGAGTATGTGCAGGGAAAGATTGTTGAACCTCCTTCAAATGCATTGGCTGTAGCTATAAGACAAAGTACAAGAAAGGTGAAGTCAAAGCTAAGAAGATTATTAGGGATTCTATTCATAAGAATTTAGTTGCTTACATCTCCGATTTGGGCACATCTAAGGAGATGTATTACAAGTTGGTTAGCATGTTTAAAGCTATCAATGCAAACCAAGTTCTCTTTCTCAAGAACAAGTTGAAGGACATAAAGAAGGGAAGAGGAGAAGATATTCAATCCTACTTCACGAGGATCATTGAAATAATAAATGATCTTCTATCAATTAGAGAAGTTATTGCTGATAGGGAGCTCACTCTCATTGCCCTTGGAGGTCTCCCTCGTGAATGGGATGTGTTCAACACTACTATTCTCAACAATGACCAGATTCCTGGTTTTGGTGAATTATTGACTAGATGTACTCAAGAAGAAACAAGGATGATAGAGAGAGACATGCCTTCAAATAGGAATGATCCTACCGCATTCTTTGCTCATGCTAAAAGGAAGAACAATGCAGGTTCAAAGAAGCAATGCCAAGGAAGACAAAGATTCAAAGATGGAAGAAAGGTTAGATGCTTCATTTGTAATAGGTTTGGCCACTATGCTAGGGAGTGTCCTAATAAAAGGGATACACCTCGGGATAATGACAACAACAACCGAAACAATTTCAGGGGCAACAATAATCAAAGGAATGGCAGGTTCAACAACTAAGGAAATATGAATGCTTCTGCTACTCAACATGGAAATGGTCGACCTCCCAAAAGATCGAGAAACTCCAAGTATGATGAATCTAATGTTGTAGATAACAAGAAAAAATAATTTTATCTTATATCTTCCCTCTCTATTGCCTCTCCTCTGGATACCTTGGGAAATTGGTTGATTGATAGTGGTGCCTCAAGGCACTTCACTGGGTACAAGGAAGCCCTTTCAAATCTGATAGAAAAGGATACAAATCTGGAAATCATTCTTAGAGACACTCCCACCTATCTCGTGAAAGGAGTTGGGAATGTTACTCTTCAATTGAATCAAGGTAACACCATTCATCTACAAGAAGTACTATATGTACCCGATTTAAAGAAGAACCTGGTATCTATCTCGGCGATGGAGGACAAAGGATTCAAGGTGGCATTCATTGATGGAAAGGTACGTGTTTGGAAAAGAAATTTCAAAAAAGCATTTACTCTTGGATTTAGGGTTGACAACCTATATCAAGTTCGGCGATGGAGGACAAAGGATTCAAGGTGGCATTCATTGATGGAAAGGTATGTGTTTGGAAAAGAAATTTCAAAAAAGCATTCACTCTTGGATTTAGGGTTGACAGCCTATATCAAGTTGGAGGAAGTCCATTGGGAGCTATGTCTTGCAACACATCTCTTCAATCCGAATTATGGCACTGAAGATTTGCTCATCTCCATTATAAAGCCCTACCTGATGCAAGGAAGATGGTGACAGGTATGCTTGAATTTAAAGTAGAACACGAAGGTGTTTGTCATGGATATGCAGAAGGAAAACATATGTAGAAGGAAAACATACAAGGGGACCATTCCCATCAAGTGATAGCAAGACTACCGACATTTTGCAATTGGTTCATTTTGATCTATCTGGTATGTTGCCCATGACATCTTTGGGAGGATATTTATATTATGCTATCTTTGTGGATGACTTCTCTCGCAAAACTTGGATTTATTTCTTGAAGAAAAAGGACGAAGTGTTCACATGGTTTTGCTCTTTCAAAGCCTTGGTCGAAAATCAAACAAGGAAGAAGATCAAAATATTGAGGACCGATAATGGAACCAAATATGAATCAAATGAGTTCAATGACTATTGTAGAGAAGCTGGCATTAAGAGGGAGACTACTATCGCATATACTCCTGAGCAAAATGGTGTTGCTGAAAGGAAGAATCATTCTATTATAGAAGCCACTCGTGCCATGCTTCATGATCAAGGCCTTCCGAAGTTCCTATGGGGAGACGCTGCCAACACTGCCGTGTATGTTCAAAATAGATGCCCTCATCAAGCATTGGACTCCAAAACTCCCGAAGAAGTTTTCACCGGTAAGAAACCTGATGTTTCTCATTTTAGAATTTTTGGTAGCCCCGTGTATTTTCATGTGTTGAAAGAAAAGAGAAGCAAATTAGATGCATCTGGGAAGAAAGGAACATTTTTGGGGTACAGTGAAACTTCAAAGGCATATAGAATCTATGTGCCTGGTTAAAGAGAAGTGGAAATAAGTCATGATGTCACCTTCGATGAAGACGCTGCTTATGGGAAGATTAGGAACCTTCCTATTCCAAGGAAGGACAAAGAAGAAGATACAGGAAAGCAGGGAGAATCGCAGGATGAGTTGATGCCCAATGCTGAAGGACGATGGATCCCATTAATCCACCTCCCCATGAGTCCTCCTCAAAAAGGAGACCCTCATGGCTTAGGGACACTCTCGAAGACGCTGAGAGACATATTGCACCAAGGGGGACATTTCGTGAAAGTAAGAAGCCGAATAGGTACTAAGTGTACTTAGCTGACATGAGCACCATTGTTCAATTTGAGCCTTGCACATTCAAAGAAGTTGTGAAGCACCAAGTTTGGAAGGATGCTATGAACGAAGAGTATGAGTCGATTATGAAGAATGATATCTGGATGTGGTCACTAGACCCAAGGACAAATCTGTTGTCACCTCGAAATGGCTCTACAAGATCAAGCATGGAGTTGATGGAAGTGCTGAAAAGTTCAAGGCCAAGTTTGTTGCACAAGGCTTCTCTCAAAAGGAAGGTGTGGACTATGATGAGATATTTGCACTAGTTGCCTGATATACCACCATTCGGTCGATCATTGCCCTTGCTGCCTCTCAACGATGGAGTTTACATCAAATGGATGTCAAAACCGCTTTCTTGCATGGTTCACTTAAGAAGGAAGTCTATGTAGAACAACCCGAGGGGTTCGAAGTTCTAGATCGAAAGACACATGTATGCAGGTTGAAGAAAGCCCTCTATGGGTTGAAGCAAGCTCCCCAGGCTTGGTATGAGAGGATCAACAACTATCTGATGAAGCTGGGTTTTACAAGAAGTGAAGCTGATCCGAACCTTTACTTCAAGGTTGAAAATGATAGACCTCTCATCTTGGTACTTTATGTGGACGATCTCTTTTTGACAGGTGTAGACCCTCTTATTTATCAATGCAAGAGGGAGTTGGCTTCCGAATTCGAGATGAAGGACCTAGGATTGATGCACTACTTCCTAGGCTTGGAGGTCTGGCAAAAGCCAGGTGAGATTTTCCTTTCCCAAGGAAAATACATTGTGAAGTTACTTGAAAGATTTGGGATGGTGGATTGTAAGTTCGTGACTACTCTGATGGAACTTAACTTCAAGAAGTTATGCAGAAGTGCTGCTGGGCCCGATTTGGGAAATCCTTCCGAGTATCATCAACTCGTTGGGGCCCTTATGTTCTTGGTGAACTCCCGTCTGGACATATTATTTGCAGTGAATACATTGAGTCAATTTATGGTCGAGCCTCATCACATACATTGGATTGCTGCCAAGAATCTCTTGAGATGTCTCCGGGGCACAATCACCTATGGATTGAGATACACTGCCAGGAATTTAAGGCTCCATGGTTATTCTGATGTTGACTGGGCTGGCAGTGTGGTGGATCGTAAGAGCACATTGGGATGTTGCTTCTCACTAGGTTTTGCTTCGATATCTTGGATGAGAAAGAAGCAGAAATCGGTTGCTTTCAGCACCATCGAGGACGAATATATTGCTACTAGTATGGCCTCCTGTGAAGCTTGTTTGGTTGAGGAAGCTCTTTAGTGAGCTGTTTGGGCATGTGATGGATACCACCGTGATTTACTGCGACAACCAAAGTGGGATTCGTCTTTATGAGAATCTCGTGTTTCATGACTGCTTCAAGCATATTGATATCGGGTACCACTTTATCCGAGATATGGTACAACGAGGAGCAATAAGATTCCATCACATTGGAATTGATGAACAGGTTGCAGATATTCTTATGAAGCCCTTGGGGAAGGTCAAATTTTTAACCTTCTGTGAATGACTTGGAGTCGTGTAAGGACCCTCTTATGAGGGTCCTATTTGAGTTGGATATTGAGCTTTGGGAGCTCCGAGGGGCTTGGGGTACTTCTTGGAGTTTTGAGCGACCATAGGGTGAGTGGTTCACCTTCCCCTAGTGGTGCGCTGTGTACAGGGTGAGTGGTTCACCTTCCCGTGTGATACCCCGTGATGGTTCATATATGCATAGGATTTGTGGTTCACCTTCTCCTATGGCATATGAACAGGATTCGTGGTTCACCTTCTCCTATGGCATATGAGTAGGATGCATGGTTCAGCTTCTCCTGCCGATACATCCTACCCATGTAGTCTGGGACTTATGGGAAGTACCTCTCATCTGGCCAATGAGTTGGGAAATGAGGATAGGGACCATAGTACTAACGATGGACGCATCGTGTACTACCGTACTGCCTATGCTAGGATGTTTGATATTGATCTGAGATCAAAGGAGACTGACTTCGGGTCAGTGGAGAGTGGTATGATACACCGATCATTTTTTCTTCATTATTTCTTCATGGTTCAGCAGAGCAGAGTAGAGCATAGCAGGGATGTCAGAGATGGTACAGATTGACAGATGGTTTGGCAGGTGGATTTTCCCTAGTTGAGAGGGAGTGTTAAAATTGGCAACTAGGGCCAAACTCCATCTTGGACAACTCATATGAAGGAGATAATATTTTTGTTGGATTCCTCTTTCCGAGAGGTGCAAGATTGATCTAAAGATCATCTCATTCTTACAAGTAGAAATGGAATTATGAATTTATTTCTTCTATGGACAAATTGTCAAGGTCAGCCATAAGTCTAATGTAGGCTCATGAAGCCCAACATACATGTCTCTTCATCCTCAACGTTGTGTATAAATAGAAGAGGCATTTTCCTCATTTGGACACACCATCAACACATCTTTCTCTCTCTTCTTCGCATTGGTTCATACAACAAACATGAGCATCTTCTTCTTCATGCATTGACTTGGGTTGACTAAAATTACAGGCCGAAAATTTCAGATATGTTTTGGGCAAATTACAGGGACGTTGACCAAGGGTCAAACCTCCTCCTTTGATTGCGTTTTTCAGGCAGGAAATTTGATTTCTTTAGGCTGCAGCTCTCGGCGCAGAAATCAAGGAATTTACAGCTGTTTGACTAGTGTTGACCACGAGGCCTTTGGCTGCAGTGTTGACTCTGCTTTGACCAAGTTTGACCAAGAATTTCAGGACTGTTTTGGGCTGATTCAGACTATCTCTGGAGGCCAAGTTTATTGGGTTTGATCGAGCTTATTTGGAGGAAATTTTTGCTGGTTTGACTAGCATTGACTTTCTAGTTAGGGCATCTTGTTCGCTGCAGTTTGATTGGACTGCTTTGACAATGTTTGGGCAAGTAAATTTTGTATGATGTACTCTCTTTGTGCTGAACTTTTGAAGAATAATAAGAAGATTTGATCAAAGGGTTTTTCCCACATTGGGGTTACCTGGCATCCGCCAAATATTGTGTCCTCTTGTCTTGGCTTGTTTTCTGCTTATTGTTTATGTTCTATCTGCATTTACTATCAATGTTAATGTGATTGCTAATTTGGAAATTGATATTGGGCTAATAAGAAAAATTGAAGTAAATTGCTTTAAATCATAGAACATACCATTGTTATCTAAAATGAACATCTAGCCCAATAGGTCACGTAGGGCATCGAATATCTTACAATCCAGCCATCCAAATACTTCGATTTTTGGTCCACAATTGTGCTGGTGTGTCCTCAAGAAGCCCCCCAAATTTCATGAGATTCCGATGGGGTGGGATCTTGAGATATTGTAAGCCCTAGCTCAAAGACCAATTCTTGCCCTTGGTTTTCCTTAAGCTATTTACCTCATAGGGATCATTGTGCCACCTTTCATTGAATTTTTTTCTTTGATCCCCTTCTCTTCCCTGATTAGGTAAAACTCATCATTGGTTGCTAAACCCTTCCCCCTTGACCTAACCTGGGGTCCATTTGGTCCTGTGTGGTATTGTTTCCTATCAAAGCTAACTATTCAAGGATCACTTAGGAATCCAAGTTCCATAAGGGATTTTGAGGAATAGGAAGCTCCATTGCATGACATACTCCCTAAACCTAACCCTCGGATCCTCAACATCCTTTCCTAGAAAAGCCCTACACCTTGTGTACAAAGCAAACAAGCCCTAATTTTGAGTTTCTCCTTGTAAATGGTGATTGGAATCACTTCTTATCCGTTGCATTGATATATTCTTTGTAAGTGAGTCCTCATATCGGGTCTCCTCCCATCAGTGAAAGTCCGTTAAGAGTAGGGAGCCTTAGTTGAGGTGACAATGGACTAAGTCTCCATTGTTGCCCTTATCCTAGTAGTTGCCCCTTTAGGATTCCATTTAGGACCCTTGTTAGTTTGAGTGGTAACATTTTTGGCGCCGTTGCAGGGGACATGAAACATGTGTTTTGTTCCCCATATGACATATTGACATATCGTTATTGGCGACTCTATTGGAAGAACGAAGCCGTAGTTCTTCATTGAACTTTAAGGTCGATGCTTGTAGGGTGAATCAAGCATTTTTTTAGGCATCTTTAATTTCTCTCTGGCGATTCCTACATATGTTTCATGTATACCTCAAATAAGTTGTCAGTCTTTCGTAAATTTCCAGCTTTGGACATTGCTAGCATCCCTGGACATCCTAATCATGTCGCGGGAAGGATGGTACATGGGGTGCTCATGTTTGATAATGATCGACTCTCCACAATTGACCACGTAGAAAGATTTAATGCACATGCTTCAAGAGAGAAGGTTGTCCACCAAGATGTTCTTATGTTATTGTTCATGGGATCTCTCGGTGGTCATAACTCATGGCTACATGATCGTGAACCTAGGAGCATCTCATCTATTGAAGAGTTCATTTAGGGTTTTCTTAGACATTTTCAAGTACACCCTGCATTAAGCATCCAAGAGGAACCTTTCATCGAGCACCATCAAGAAATTAAGAATCTAGGTAATGAATAAGAATATGAGTCCTCCTTGGCTCCACATGATGAAAATGATAATTTTGAGGATACATGTGCTGGGAAGGATGAATTTATGGAAAATGAAATTGAGAACAACCCTACCTTTCTCAAGGATATTACTCCTGATGAATCCTCTTTTAAAAACCTTGAGAGAGATGATCCCATTAGCCCCTTGAAAGATGACATTGAAGATTATTTCCACATTGAAAAGGAGAAATGGGAAATTATTGGTCCTCGATTTGATTGCGCTCCCATTTACGACACTGACAAGGAGGATGAGGATGATATTGGTCTTCCCTTCCCCTCAGGCACTATTTATGATGACATACCCATTGATACCCCTGGGAAGTAATCAATTTTCCTTTTAGGAGAGACCCGATCTTTGATACTAAGGAAATTGATAAGGCTCCCACTTCTTCTGAGTATGATTCTATGTTCAAATCACTTGAGCCTTTAGATTATGATTCAAGTAAAGCACAATTCGTTGAATGCAATATTTCTTTCTCCCTTTTTCCTATTAGTCATCATTTTGAGTCTTCGTAAAGTGATTCCGTCACCCTTGGTCATATGATGTTAAGTAATTGTGAGCCCTTGCCCCCGCTCGAGGATAGTGTCAAGGAAAAGCCCTTCATCGATTATACTTATCCTCCTTGTACGCACCCTCAGGGTTTTGATCACTCCATAGTCTCCCCTCTCTAGTGTAATCATCATGTGCAACCTACTTGTGTTTCTCCATCTCATCGGCTTCCTAACCATAACCCAATGAAGGCCATAAGCCATGACATAAATAATAAGGACAATGGTGGAAGTGATATGCCAGAGGTTGCCATCCATCAAAATTTTATGAGCTTGGTTGTCTCTATATTTTGGTTGCAAGAGAAGATCTCACGGACTAGATTACATCCTTTTCTTACCCCCTCTCACATAATCATCCATGTGTGGGCATCATATCTTCCCACATCCCGCCCACAATGTTCTCCATGTGTTTGGGTTTGCATTCGCTTTGGGATTTGCTGCATGAGTAATCGTATAGGCAAGCATATTTATATTGACTTGATGATATGTTGGTTGCACTGGCTTTATGATTACACTTAATAATAACATCGTCATATGCATGTTAGGGTAGGATGCATTGCATGCTCATTTTTGCATTAGGAATAACATCATATGATATTTCTCGTGATAGAAAGATGCATATTAGCATATTTTGTTTCTGTTGATTTGATGGCCTAACATTTTAGCATGTGCGATCATGAAACGTCGCGAAAGCATGCTGCTATGTGTTTTTCCATCTATTATATGTGCAGGTGACAGGTTTATGGTAACCAAGAGATTGCTGGAGTTCTCGTGGCCTCCTGTTCGAGTAGCTACGCCCACTTCTTCAAGAGATCATGTCCTAGTTGGAGCCAGATGTTACCCACCATTTTGTAAGTGATATCCCTAGGAGATTTTTTTTTCTCCAAGATGGTCCTCAACTAGCAACCAACAACCCCTTGCAACCATTAGCGAGCTCATTGTGCCATTTCTCCTTCACTGAGCCAGCCATGTGGTCCCTCGCCCATCTTCGATGATTGTATGTTTGAAGGTGGGCCTAGTGTTGCAGGAACCGTCCCCCCCAAGGATATGGAAACAAAATTGTGTCCCTTACGGATCTGCCACCGATCCTTTGGCGGAAGCGCGGATCCAAAAATCGAATCTGCAGTTTTGCCTTTTTTTGGCAATTCCTGGAAAATTGGATCCGTGGGGGCCCGATCCACAGATCTGGAAAGCATCAGGTGCGGATCTGTGGAGGTTCGGGCGTGTATCCACAATAGATCGCGAGCGGATCCGAGAGAAGGTGGACGGTTCACACGGTTCCGCAGGCCTTTATTTGTTTTTTGTTTTTGGAAATTTCGATCTGTTATGTGAGGAACTAAACTTTCCAAATACTCCCAAGGTGTCCCTTGATGCTCCCTAGACGCTTGTTAGATGCCCCCTAATGGTAATGTTAAATTCTTGAAGTAAAAGTGACTTCTCCTTTATCTTTCATGTCCATCCTTTAACTTAAATTTTTAACATTACCTTGAAATGACTCGGGATGTTTGAGAGTGGTTCCAACCTTGTCAGATTTCATATGGAGAAAATAGAATTTCATATCCCATTCAAAATTCAGTAGACTTAACAGTTTTCAGGATCAATGGGATTGTGGCATTTCATTGGATTGTATCATGTATGAGGGCATGTGATTGGCATTTAATCAAGAGCACCAAGCCCTATATGTACCCCAGTGTTGGTGTTGTTCATTGTTGAACTCCTTTGTCATGGCCTTAACACTTGTGTACCCTTCATTCAAGTTAAAATCATTGATCATGCATGTTAAGCCTTCTCTACCATATTATAAGGCTTGGACTAAGCTGTTTGATCAAAATTAGGCAATGTTGACTAATATCCCTATAGAATTGAAGTAGAGGCAAAGGCTAGACAAGAGAAGAGGAATCTAGACTCTAGATGGTTGATGCTGGAATAATTAATCATTGATGTACAATGGATGCCATATCTATCTTGATTTATGTAAAAAATGCATGTTTTCATGTCTTCTACAACTAATTTGGTATTTTGGATGTTTTTTTAATATAAATGCAAAAAAATATAATATATATAGTAGACGTTTCCGGGACGCTTCGCTTCCTAGTTTTTGGGGAAATGACGCTTCTGTGACCCCGCTTCCAAAAAAACGTCCCCGCTTCGTGCAACGTTGGGTGGGCCTCTTGAATCTAAAGGTATGCCTTGTCATTTGGAAATTGAGTATTGTAGTTTGCTTATCATGGACACTTCTGGGCATGGATTAATGGGGGGATTTGATAGAAAGAATGGGCTAAGTCTGTGCTTTTGTCCCCTACACCCCGTTTAGGAATTAACCTTGGATTCTAGTCCCATGGAATCTCTTTTATTGACCATTTGGTTCTAGGGATGGTATTTCACGGAAAACCCTGATTTTGTTTGCATGGTCACGCTCCCTTATCTTCTTATATTACCCCCCCTTTTCATTCATTATTACCCCATTCATCATTTCTCTTGCCTGGGTCCACATAGGGTTAGCTTGCCCCTTCCCCTTGCCAACAACTTGGGTCATGGCCTGGAATGAACTCCGAAGGTTGATGCAGTTGAAAAAAAAAGATAAAGCATATATGGCTACATTCAACAGGAAAATTTACCACAAAATGCAAAAGATGGCCAAGACAAATACATTTAGCATGTCGGCAAAAGCCAATACATGAGCTCTACTCCATCATCATGGCCATCACCCTGGTTCTTATAGGTTCTATGAACCTCCTTCAACATATAGGAACCCATGATTCTCCCAACCCTTGGTGGGAAATGAACCGCCCCACCTTAAAAGGGGGTATTCACTGCTATATCTTATACATCATGCTCTTACCCCTTGAGCCCCGAGCAGTGAATCAAAGAAAATCATGAAATGGCAAAATGCATGTAAAGAAGGGTCGAAAAATCAAGGCCGGGGCACCTCATTTACCACGATTGCTACCTCCTATGCATTATAAACCCAAGTGTGGGCTTCCCGCTTATTAGCTACCCTTGTACCCTAGCATGTGACCCGTGGATGCCCCTTCTCATTCCCTACTTCATTCACCTATCTGCCACATGCCACCACTTTTTGAAGGATGTACCTTGACTATATTATCCCCTTTAGAAGTAGAAACCACCTAATAATATTATTGGTTAACCCCATTTGGAGTTTAGGAGTCACTGACACATCCCGAAGCCCATTATGGAAGGGTAGGCCATTATGAAGTCCCCACCTATGGTCCATGATTAGGTAAGCTCATTTACTCGATTTCTCTAATGACTTGTTGTACTGGAAGGCTAGGGGACACATTGGATCTTCAGATGGTTTCCATCTTGGGTTTGGTCTCCCTATATAGGGTCCTAATTCTCCATAAGGTTACATTGGCACATGTAGGGTGAGCGTTGAGAGCCATGGGTCTCCACAACAGCGGATTGCACTCCATGGATCCCCACAACCATTCAGAGATTGCTCGTGGTTCACTTATTGGATGAGGAGGATGCACTTGATCCATCATGCCTAGCTAGCCTCAGACTTACAACATACACTTGGTAGATGATCCAGGATTTGCACGATGATGTGGCATCACCTACACCATCATCCTAGCCCTTGCAGGCGATCTACAAGCATCTTTGATTTGTTTGGAGACCCATGAGGATACTTGTGTGCCCCCACATGTCATTTGGAGCACCACAGGTTATTATAAGGGTCCAACCCCTTGTCCACTGCTTTTGAGGGTCCTATTCTTCATTGTGTGGCACCCATGGACTTTATTAGGACTCTTAGAGGGCTCTACGACATGCATAGATTATTATTTGATCTCTTGAGAGGCTTACTTTTTCATTTATGAACTAGTTTGGTGGGTATGTCACCAAAAGTTGAATTATTAGAACATTATTTTATTTTTGGGGCTTATGTAGGCCAAGGAGGCTAATTTGAACTCCTAAGTTGTGTATAATACAAGTGAGATGATCTCATTTACTCATCATCACTTTGTTGGACTTGTATCTCTTTAGAGAACTTCACTATCCTTGGTGGACGAAATTTTGGAGCATGGAATGAATTTTTATGTTTGGATCATTTTCTCTTGTCTTGGAGCTTCTTGTTTGGCAAATTTTTGATGGTTGGATATACTCTAATACATGTAAGTGCAATTTTAATGCTATTCTTTGCTCTATTTTTGTCACATACATTGTTGTTGGGATTTCGCTATTCTAGGGCTAATTTGCTGCATATATTATTGCGAAGTTGTGGAAATTTTGTTGCTAGATAGTGATGCTTTATGTATGGGCCATGTATGATGAATGAATGTTCCTAGGGATATTTCATGGTTGAAATTTATCTTGATAAGCCATCTATTTTGCAAAACGAAGTATAAAGTCTTTGAAGCTGCTCTCCTTTGCCCTAGTGCTAAGTGAAGTTGTCTTTAAGGCCTCCTTGACCAAGAAAATCAAATCCAAATTCATAATCATTCTTGGCCCCAATCTCCCCAAAGGATTAGGCACTAGTCTACCATAGGAGATCACCCTAAAACTTATTTTTCTTCACCTTCTCCTCTTCTTTCTAGGTCTAGCCCCATACGTCACCTAGGGCATTGAATATCTCACAATCTAGCCATCCAAATACTTCGATTTTTGGTCCACAATTGCGCTGGTGTGTCTTTAAGAAGCCCTCCAAATTTCATCATATTCAACGGTGGGATCTTAAGATATCACAAGCCCTAGCTCGAAGACCAGTTCCAGCCCTTGGTTTTCATTAAGCTAGTTACCTCATAGGGATCATTGTGCCACCTTTCATTGAATTTTTTTTGTTTGATCCCCTTCTCTTCCCTGATTAGGTCAAGCTCATCATTGGTTGCTAAGTCCTCCCCCCTTGACGGACCTAACTTGGGGTCCATTTGGTCCCGTTTCCTATCAAAGCTAACTTTTCAAGGATAAGTTAGGAATCCAAGTTCCATAAGGATTTTGAGGAATAGGAAGCTCCATTGCATGACACACTCCCTAAACCTAACCCTCAAATCCTCAACAACCTTTCCTAGAAAAACCCTACATCTTGCGTACAAAGCAAACAAGCCCTAATTTTGAGTTTCTCCTTGGAAATGGTGATTGGAATCACTTCTTATCCATTGCATTGATATATTCTTTGTAAGTGAGTCCTCATACCGGGTCTCCTCCCATCGGTGAAAGTTCGTAAAGAGTAGGGAGCCTTAGTTGAGGTGACAGTGGGCTAAGTCTCCATTGTTGCCCTTGTCCTAGCAGTTGCCCCTTTAGGATTCCCTTTAGGACCCCTGCTAGTTTGAGCGGTAACATTCCCAATCACCAAGTTGTTAGTATCGTCACTGGTGCAAATTAGGAAGGATACCCATTATTACATTGGCAATTCTTCTTCTGTCTTTAGGTTGGCTCTCCTCCACGTCAAGGGGTATCCCTAAATAAGAGTGCTAAGGCTATGGAGTGGGTGTCTTCGGTGATGTAGGAAGAGTAAGCTTTAACAAAATGTATGGTTGTTGTAGTATATGAGATGGGATGAAAATAGAAATGGGATAAGGACTAGATACGAAAATGAAGAAAAAGAACAAGGAATGAAAAGATATGAAGGGCAACTAATGCCTATCAATCATGGGCTAATAGTGATCTGAATTGGATCCTTAAACATTTCCATGACTGTTTCAAATTATGTCAGGCTTCAAAATCTTATGAATAACGAGCTTATCAGAAATGACCTCTGGACAATGGCAATTTGTGGCTAGCACGGAACAACGAGGACCCTCGGTCAAAGCGTGCTGACCGTTGGCCCATGGAGACCATGCATGGACGCAAATTGGCAATCGGAAGCCCAAATCCAAAAACAAAGGCAGTTTCTGATACGTGATTAGCGCTAATCGCGTATCGCAGGGCAAAACTCTCAGTAAAGGAAAGCCCCGAGCGCTCGGTCACGAGGAAAACAGGAAACCGTGCGGAAACCGTTAGAAGGCGGGTCCCGCGCCCAAAACCAGCAGGATATTGCGTGCACTTCGAGCGGTAAGCGGGTTTGGCCGAGTTTAGCGCGATGCCACACACTGGGTGACACGCGTCCAGTGGATGAGAGAGAAAACCACTTACATCGCGTGAGTAATGGTCGAGCAACTTACTCGCACGATATAGACGGAGACCGTAGGATCTGGAGGCTCCAGATCAACGGCGGAGAATCAACCCGATGGAAGACCAGATTTGACGGGGAAATAGACTGAGGTACATGAGATTTGAGGTCCGACATGACCGATGAGTTGGCAGAGGAATCAGTTTCATGGGCGATCTTGGAGCAACGGAAATAACAACTGTTCAAAGAGAACTGACACTCAGTTCGTGAGGAAACAGGTGGCCACCTCTCTGTGAAGCGTTACACAACGATGATGACGCAGAGCAGGGGAATTCCAGCAGACAGAGGTAGGCGATCCAGAGAGCCGGGAAGCGGAAACGAACAGTCAGGGAGCAGATTGGCTTTAAGCCACGAACAGACAAAGAGCAGAGGGAACAGAAGTAGAGAAAGAAGTGAATTGCAGAGAACAGAGAAGTCGAGCTGACCTGCAGAGCAAAGGCAGCATCGAGCAGACAGAACAGAGAGAGTCCGAGAGTCTGTGAACTCCAGAGAAGGCTTGAGAGGTTCAAGCAACTCCTCTGTGTATACCTGTCAGGTATTGAGTACCAAATTGGACTCATACCACTGAGACCAGTTGAGGTCAAGATTCGGTAAGGGGGAGTCTGTGTACTCTAGAGGCTTGGGGAATCCAAGTACCACCCTACTGATCATCATCTGTTAAGTGAGACTCAAATTGAGCTCCTTATTGTAAAACTCTGCTTTAAGACACAATAGAAAAGGCCACCACTGAAGGCTGGACCAGGAGACGTAGCCCCCAATCCTCCTTATTAAATTTGTTGTGTTTTTGTATTTGCTTATTGTGTTTCTCTCACTGTTTCAAGTGCTTGTGTATTTCGCAATCTTATTGATCCGTTGCTTAAAATAACATAGGCACACCCCCAGAACATGGGTTTGTAATACCTTCATTAATTAATTGAGATCATTCAAGAGTGATTTTTAGATCAAATAGAGTCATAAAGTATTGCACACATGGAAGGACTTGATCGGTAATACTCACAACTATATCAATGAGGGCCACTAGTGATGAATGGGTTGTTTTCCACCTTCAACCACCTAATGGTGAAAAATTATTTGATACATTCACCTTTTAAATTATATAAACAAAAGGAAAACTGGTGCTTGTTGCATTTACCCTAGAGTGCTAGCTGGATATACGAAATCAATCTTGGATGGGGCCTAAAAGATACCCTATCAACAAAATATACAAGTGTTGTATTATTTCTGAATAAATATTTCAAATCTGCAATTAATTTATTAGAAGAATGGCAATAAACAAAAAATAAAACAACAATAAAATCAAGAGGGGAAAACCTCCTCACATTGGTTTACTCCTAAATAATACTTAGATTTTATATTAAATTGAAAAACAATTTTTTTTTGTACAACTGTTAAAGCATTAAACATTACACGAAAATTGAAAACCATACCTAATGTCTTCATTAGTCATCAATTTTGATAGTACAAGCGGGTTCTATCATTCTTCAATTCCTAAACTCCATTACTTTGTCACGTCTCTAACTCTTAATTCTCCAAAAGCCAATTCGCCAAAATGAAGATAAACTTCTCTTTATATATAGGGAAATTCATCTCTCTAGCAATAAAATACAAGATTTGCTAACTCACATTTTTTGTTTTGTTTTGTTTTTTTTTCTATATAATTTTACAGCAGTGAAAACATTAAACATTACACAAAAATTGAAAACCATACCTAATGTCTTCATTAGTCATCAATTTTGATAGTACAAGCGGGTTCTATCATTCTTCAATTCCTAAACTCCAATACTTTGTCACTTCTCTAACTCTTAATTCTCCGAAAGCCAATTCGCCAAAATGAAGATAAACTTCTCTTTATATATGGGCAAATTCATCTCTCTGGCAATAAAATACAAGATTTGCTAATTCACTCCATTGCAAGTCAAACAATAATAAAAAATGGAGTAGCTAAGCAACATCCTCTAAAAATAGCACAAGAAGGTGGGGTGCCTCCTCTAAATGAGTGGTTGACCATGTCAAGTGATCCATTAAATAGTAAAATAATGCCTCAATAGTACACCACCCAAAATAAAAACATCATCAATATCCTCAAGCAAAGAGGATGTGGGTTGCTCCAATATGGAAATGTCTTCAACTAAGCATGAGGATGAAGTATGAGGTGAAATTTTAGATCTGAAATAAATTTCTGCTCGCAATTGGATGTCTGTAAATGTTGTCATAATATGTACACTGAATATCTCACTGTTCCATACAATTTCCAACGCTAAAAACATGAATTTTCACTGGAAAATCACATACACTTTCACAAAAACTTGAAGAAGAAATTGGCTGGAATTTTCTAGCACTTTCACAGCCATTAACATACTCAATAAAGTGAAAATTTTCTGAATTAGATGTGGGCAAACATAGTTGTAAATCACCATAATGAATTTTTACACATGCACCTACTAAACACTTCTCTCCCTAGAAATATTTCTATCAATTTCATAGATGTGATCCCCAAAGCATGTTCAATAATCCATCCTGGAACTATGGATATCAAACTGAAAATTTTTCCTTACTAACTTCAATAACTTGGTTGCCCTCATTCCTCTCACAAGAAGAATTACATACATCTAACATTTTATCATCCTACAAGGACTTCTCTTCAAAAGCTATATTCTCCAAATTAACCATTACATCATTAAAATTTAAATTTTGAAAAGAATTACCAGTTGCATTATTCTTGTCTTCATGTGAAAATGAGGTGGAAACTTCTGACCAATGTTGTCTACATTTGGTGTTGCTATATGTTCTTCAGCAAATACATCACCTATTGCTGCAAGTTATCCATAAGATGTACAGATTTCCTTTTAATATATTTTACCATGTAAGCACAAGCATCATATCTCATTTTAATGTCAATCAAAAGAGAACTTGAAAGATTCCTCTTACTGACAATCATCAACAAACAACCTTCTCTTCTATTTTAGCACAGATGTCTCAACAAGCTACCAGAGTTCAGAGTCAAGCAACATGATGTGTGTTAAGGGCCGCGTATCGGGAAAGTATGCCAAGACCACCTTTTCGAGCAGCGATACTAGGGCCAAGGGCATTTTGGCCCTCACTTAGATGTGTTTTGGTCCATGTTAGCAATATCCGTAAGTGGATACCATTATTATTTGACCTTCATAGATGACTTCTCTAGTGTGACTTGGATATACTTCATGAAGAATAAGGATGAGGTTTTCTGTCAGTTTAAGGAGTTCAAAGCCCTTATAGAAAACCAGATAGGGAGAAAGATCAAGACACTCGGGCTTGACAATGGAGGCGAGTACACCTTGAATGCCTTTAAGGACCTCTATGCGCGTGAGGGTATTAAAAAAGAGCTGAATGGGATTGTGGAGCGAAAGAATAGGGCTATTATTGGAGCAACAAGGCTATGTTACATGACTAGGAGCTGTCTATGTTTTTTATGGACAGTAGCTTGCAACACTGTTATTTACTTGCAAAATCGGAGTCCACATAAGCTGTTGGGAAGATTGACACCCATGGAAGCTTTCATAGGAAAGAAACTAGATTTGGCACACATCCGCATCTTTGGGTGTTTGGTATACTGCCATGTTCCATCAGAAAAGAAAACAAAGTTAGAACGTAATGCAGAGAAGGGGATTCTTGTGGGGTATAGCGAGACCTCAAAATCCTATAGGGTTTACATTCCCACACTTAGGAAAACAATGATACACATGGATGTGAGCAATGTTGCACAACTCATACTCGTATAAGACTCGTCTGGCTATTGACTTGACGACTTGTATAAGACTCGGGAACGACTTGTATAAGACTCGGCAAAATACATAAAAAACTTAAAAAAATATGATCTCCAAAAAAAATATTTAAAAAATATGAATTTTGAGTGGGTCCACAGGTCCTATTCGGGTCACATGTGGGTCTTCACTGGTTCAATACGAGTAGACGAGTTCTATGTGGGTTTGGACGAGTATGGGTAGAGACTGGGGGTACTATGCAAGTGACCCGTCTCGCTATAGAACTCATCAAGACCCGTGGGTACTCGTGGGTCTTATAAGAGTCATGCTACGCTGGATGTGAGATTTCAGGAGGAGAGAGCTCTTAGGAGGTCTTTGCAACATAGGTTCTGTTGACCACTGGAGTGACACCTGATGATTATATGAAGACTCCATGCCCAAGGATGATCCAGAGGACACTTGTACCATCATATATCATCAGTCAACAGAGTTTTTTAATTCTACTTCTATTTTCTCATCATCTTTCTTGTATCCAGATTCCACACCCCACGGGGAATTGTAATAAGTGATACTAGTAATGATGAGTTTTGAGTATGTAATAGGCCTAGGATGTTGGGACTCGATCAACAAATGAGTACACCTTGGAATTTTTTTTTTATCTGGTTAATTATCCTTTCTTTTTCAGAGGCGGATAATTTTTTGGGTTTTTTCACTCACTTTTTACCTCAAATCTGGGGTGGCGGTTTGAAGGTTGAGCCCCTAACACATCTTAGTGTCTAGAGTCGATGTATATTACCATACTAGATCACACAAAAAATTTCGTGGAATTTGGTTAGGTCTAAGTAGTCATTTTTTAATTTTTTAGATTTCCCACAGGTAAAAAACAGTGTTGCACACATCGCGATCGGGATTTAATCGGCGCCGGGAAAAAAGCGGAAAAAATCGTTAAAATCGGGAAAAAATCGGAAAAAAGCGGGAAAAAATCGTTTGGCACAAATTGAAAAAAAATTGAAAAAAAATGAATATTTTTGTGCCAAACGATTTTTTCCCGCTTTTTTCCGATTTTTTCCCGATTTTTCCGATTTTTTCCCGATTTTTCCGATTTTTTCCCGATTTTTTCAAAAAATCGCGATTTTTTCGATAAAAATCGCTATAAAAAAAGGGCGATTTTTTCGATAAAAATCGCGCTTTGAATCGGCAAAATTAAAAAATCGCGATTTTACGATTTTATCGCGATTTTATCGCGATGTGTGCAACACTGGTAAAAAATTGCAAATAAAATTGTACTTGTAATGTAATAAGTGATGTCTAGAGAAGTTATATGGAGTATGAGTAATGAAATTTACACCTGTCACCCTCAACTTTCTACTATGACACACTTTGATGGGTTAAACATGTGTTTTGAACTCTCAAAACCCACTTTCCCTAAGTTTAGTGGGAAATCTGGCAATTAATTAAGTGAGAAATTAAATAAATGGAGAAAAATAAATATCCACTCATGCTAAATGTTGTGGAAATGAGGTGGAAAATTATGGGAGAGTTAAAGTGAAGTCCCAAGGTGATGTGGACTCCTAAAATCAAGGAAATGACACGTGCTCAAATAAAACCGAATTTCTGGCATTAAAGAAGAAAGTTGCTCACATGGAAATTCGAATTTGTGAAGTTAATGCACATTTGGGAGGATTTGGGAGAATATTTGGTGGAGATTTTTGTGGGAAATTGTCCCCACATGGGTTACCACCCATATACACTTCTATCATAAAATTCGAATTTGGCACATAAGGGAAGAAGAAAATGATGTCCACTTGTCAGAATTCGATTTTTACACTTGGCATTGGAGCTGCATTCAACAAATTCGAATTTCTTTTTGGGATTGTCACCTCGTGCCACTTGTTTAATCACTTCTACATTGGGATTGACTCCAATGCCATTTGTCATTGTCATTCTTCATTAGGATTTGCTCCAAACTCTCTATATAATAGAGCCATGGGCTCTCACATTGTATCATGTAATACGAGCTATTGTGCTTGAGGAGACTCTATGGGGTTGTATTTACTATTTGCAATATAATACAATAGTCTTTGGGGTAAAGTGTGATGGTGTTCTTTTCCTTGCATGTGTGGTAAATTCTTGACTTGTTGTTATGCTTCTATTTATTTCTTCATATCATTATTTCTTTCATGCTTGTTTCAAGTTATGTTAGTATGCAATTATCTCATATTAGCATAAGAATTAATTATTTGCTTTAGGAAAAGAAATCTTCTAGTGGATAATAGATGTATCTCTAGGAATTCTTTCCACTGCACTTATTTAATTTCATGTCGATTTAATGATTTGTGGTGAAGTTTTGTAGATGAATCATTATTTGGTCAAGCTTTTCAAGCATGAGGGGAAATTCTTGGAGGAATCAACCCATTCTTGAAAAATATTCAAGGAGAACCCGCATGTTTTGAATTCCAAAGTCTCATCTATATCTTATTTGTGTCTTGCAGGGATTCTTTCAAGTTTCTTAAAGCTTTTATTTCTTGCATCAAAATATCAAACTTGGAAAAATTTATTTTTTACGTATTGTACTTCATTTATCAATATCTGGCTATTTCAAAGAGCTAAGTCATGGCTAGTCAAAGAGGAGAGTTTGCTCATACTCTTTGGCCTAGCCTCTTGTAGATTATTTTTGTAACATACTTTGTTGTCATCTTGGTCTAACATTTGAGTTATTTTTGTATCCTTTTGAGCAAGATAGTTTCCATGCTTTGATTTGTAGACTTATTCATCTTGAAAGCATTTATAATATCTTGTGCTAACAATTTAGTGTTTCACTTTTTAGGGTTATTTTGGATTTCCATTTGAAAGCATTTCACTTCATTTTAAGCAAAATACATTTTCATTTCTTAAAGAGCAAATACTTGGAAGGCACTGGTTGTTTATGTATTTCATGCTTATCTTATGATGGTTATTGCTCATATCAATTTTTTGCTTATAAATCTTGAAGAGATAATCTATTTAACTCTAACAATTCTCCTAGAAACTCACATCCTTTTTTAAATTAACTTTTCATTAGGGACCACCCCTCTTAGCTAACCTCAGAGATAGCTCAAACAGAGAGAGTCGGGATTAGTGTGACAACCCCTTCTCTGAGTTCCCTGCCACGAACCACACCTTGTGGGGTTGAAGGCTTTTCTCATTGATTTGCAGGTAGGTGTAGGCGGCAGGGTCAACAGGTCCTTCCATAGAAGAGGTTTAGGAGCAGGAGACATCGAAGATAAAGCAGCGCAAAGTGCAGACACCTCAAGATACTGTAACATAGAGTGGTGAGCAAAATGATCAGTCTAAGCAGGAGGAATAGGATGAGGGGTAGAGTGCTCTTCTCATAAAGGGAAAGTACATAGTTGAGATCCTAAAGTGATTTAGAATGCAGGACTGCAAGCCCATGTCAACACCACTAGTGACTATTTGGAGGAAGATTGATGCTTCCATATTAGAAGCAGTGGACCCTACATTATATAGATAACTGATTGGCTTTCTCATGTATATGGTCAACAGTAGGCCAACTATTTGTTTTGCAGTTAATACACTTAGTCAACTCATGGTAGAGCCAAAACAAGTTAATTGAGTGACTGCAAAGCATGTGTTGAGATACCTTCGAGGGACCATTGAGTATGGATGGAGATATACTCAAGTGGATGGAGTGAAGTTAGAGGGGTACAACGAAGCTGATTGGGTAGGCAATATAGCTGATAGGAAAAACACTTTTGGGTGTTGTTTCAACTTGGGATTGGGAGTAGTTTCCTAGTTCAATAGGAAGCACCCATTATTTGCTTTGAGTTCTGCTGAGGCTGAGTACATCGCTGCCAGCTTGGTAACTTGTGAGGCAATCTAGCTTCAGAAGCTTCTCGTGGGGCTATTTGATCGGGAAATGGAGCTGACTATGATTCACTGTGACAATCAAAGCTATATCAAGCTCTCGGAGAATCCGATGTTTCATGACAAGTTGAAACACATTCAGATAAGATACCACTTCATTCGAGTTTGTGTGTAGAAGGGGACAATAAAACTATAGTATGTATCGATGGATGTGCAGGTAGTAGACATCCTGACCAAGGGTTTGATGAAGGGAAAATTTGTATTCTTTAGAGATAAGTTGGGGGTGGTGCAGAACACCTTCCTCGCTAAGTGGGAATGTTGAAAATGTAGCTTGGAAGTTGATTTTGCATTGGTCAAGTCCCATGACATGCAAAAAAATAAACAAAAATTCTCTCACAATAATTATTTAATTATTTCCTAAGTTTGGACCTTTAGGCATAAAGTTATTAATTAAATTTTTGACTTTATTGGTCAATTTTTATAAAGTTAAAAGGTCAACGAAAGATTACATCTTGACCGTAGATCTCAAGTGTGGAGATGCAATCTTAGCCCTCCATCACTCTAGAGATTAGGTCAAAAATTATAAAGGGGAATGGGTTGTTGGAGACGCTGTTTGATTGGCACTAAAGATTGGTCATTCAACTGAAGAATAGGAGGAAGAACTGACATAAAGGGAGTATGAACGAATAGGAAGGCAATAGGTCGATTTCAAGGCAGCAAGAAGGATGTGAAGACTAGGCTGTACAAGCCGTAGGGTGTTGGGCTGTACAGGTCGAAATTTGGTAGGTCACACATGTTGTGTTTGTTGGGTCGTACAGGCTGCATAGGCCAAAATGTAATAGCGTAAAGGCTGAGAAATTGCTGCTATAATTTTTTGGGTGAATACTCTTGCTGTAATCAAGATTTTCTAAAGCTGAATAAGGTCCAAAGTTTGCTCGTTTTCCACACACTGGGATTTCGAGGGTAAAACTGTGTCAAACAATTTATGTGCTTAGTTTTATGATTGATTTACTTCTATTGTGCATGCTAAGTTAGGTACCCAGAGTATTTGTGTTATAAATTTTTGATTTGAAAGTACTTTTTTTAAGGTTTCGAGTATATATTTTATTGAACATAAAATTTGACGTGGGTTTAAGAAAACTAATAAGGAAAAGGCATTCAGGAAGTCTCATGAACCCCTTCCAGCAGAGACAAAAGACAAGGAGTAGTATAGGCTTTGAAGATTGAAACGAGTTCATTGCCACCCATAGTTAGGACTCAGTCTTCAGGTCAGAGGAGGAGTTAGAGGCTCCTTCTGGTTCTGTTAAGAGGAGGCCTCGATGGCTAGAGAAGACACTAAGAGATGCTTAGGAGAATGTGGAGGCTCCTAGGAGCACATTCAGGGAGAGTAGACTGGCAAGAGAATTTCCTAGTTATATGGCTCTCATGAGTAGTATCATTAATTTTGAGCCTACTAGTTTTGAGGAGGCAACAAACTAGTAGGTTTGGAGGGATGCCATGATGGAGGAATATCATTCCATTACGAAGAATGATATGTGCGACATAGTTTCGAGATCAAAGGGGAAATCGATGGTGAGCTCCAGGTGGATATTTAAGATCAAGCATCTTGCGAATGACAACATAGAGAAGTACGAGGCAATGTTTATGGGGAGAGGGTTCTCCCAAAAAGAGGGATTGGATTATGAGTAGAGTTTTGCTCCAGTCACTAGTTATACTTCCATTTGGGCTATCATATCTATTGCCTTAGTAATTCGGTGGAAGATACATCAAATGGATGTGAAGATGACAATCCTTAATGGAGTTACTGAGGAGGAGGTGTACGTTAAGCAGCCTTAGGGATTTAAGATTCATGGAAGGGATTCTCATGTCTGTAGGCTTAGCAAAAGCATTGTACAGACTATAGAAGGCACCGAGGGCATTGTACTTGAGGATTGATGGGTACTTGTTGAGCATGGGCTTCACCAAGAGTGAGGTGGATCCTGACTTGTAATTGTTGGAGATGATACACTCATATTAGTGTTGTATGTTGATTACTTGTTTCTTTCGGGAATGGAGAAGCTCATTCCTATGTGCAAACACAATTTTTCTTTGGAGTTTGAGATGAAGGATATTGGCTTGATACATTACTTCTTGGGCTTGGAGGTGTGGCAACAACCAGGGGAGAACTTCCTTGGACAAGGGAAGTATGAAGTTGATATTATGCGAAGGCTTGGAACTGGTGGATTGTAGATCTATGGCTACACCTATGATCACCAACCTAAAGAAGTTGAGTGTTTTAGATTCAGAGTTGGTGGGTCCCATGTTGTATAGGCAACTACATTTTTCTTTGATGTATTTGGTCAACACTAGGGTGTATATATACTTTGTTGTAAATACCTTGAGCTAGCTCATGGTAGAAGTGAGGTGGGTGCATTGGATTGCAACAAAGCATGTGCTCAAGTACTTACGTGGTATAATGGAGTATGAATTGAGATATGTTAGGAGTGATGGAGTGAAGTTGAAAGGGTATACATCTTCAAATTGGGCAAGGAGTGGAGTGGGGATAAGAAAAGCAGCTCAGGGAGCGTCCTCAACTTAAGATCACTAGTGATTTCATGGTTCAGTAGGAAGCAAGCTTTCATAGCACTTACTTCAACAAAGGTAGAGTATATGGCAACGAGTTTAGTGAGTTGTGAGGCTATTTGGCTTCACAAGTTGCTCATAAGTTTATTGGTCAAGAGTTGGAGCCTAATGTGATACACTGGGATAATCAGAGTTGCATAAAACTCTTGGAAAATCCAGTGTTCCATGACAAGTCCAAGCATATTGAGATCATATCACTTCATTAGATATAGGGTCCAGAAAGGAGCAATGAAGCTTCAATATATCTCCACAAACAGGTTGCAGTGGAAGGTTCAATATATATCCAAACCCTTGGTGAAGGGGAAGTTTGTCTTATATAGAGATAAGCTACGAGTGATGCAAAATACCTTCCTTGCTGTGAGGTAGTGTTAACGTTCATAGCAACGAATAGGTATTTCTACATAGGCTAGGTGTCAAGTATGCAGGAATTGTCCAAAGATTCCTTAGGAAACTTGCTCAATTTATTAAGTTGTTTTTATGATTTAGCCTAAGTCTAACTTAGGAAAAACACATTAATTAAGTTAATTAATTAATGTTGGCTATTGAGTTAGGAAAATTAAAGAAATGTAATTTTAGCTACATTAGTGAATTTGTTTTAATCTCAACCATTGATCTCAAGTTGGATTAGGATTTAATCTTACCCACCCATCACTTTGGAGATTAGGGTTAGGGATTTAGCTCAATGAGAAATTATAAAAGCAACCCTAAGGAGAGGAGAAAGACACAACAATTGACAGAGATTTGAGAGTGATTTTCTGAAGGGCTGAAGAGAAAAATAAGTGTCTAGTAGCGAGAGGAAAAAATTCTGAGGAGATCGAGTGGAGGCTTTTCAACAAGGAGGTTGTACCAAATTTTGAGCAAAATTTGTAGGAATTGTAGCTCACACATGCCATGTAGGTAGATCAGATGGGTCGCATGTGTCTCGAGGGTGCTTCAACAGGGCCACACGTCTGGAAGGAAGGCTTTGTGTGGGCCTTATAGCGCATGGGGTGCATATTAGATTTCTCAAGGGAAGATTTTCCATGTTTATTTGTTGTAATATCTTTTGTAATTTTCTTTGTGGGCCAATTTCCCAATAAGGGAGCCTCACTATTTAGATGTTTAAAAGTGAAGATCATTTGGAGGAAAATTTTCTCTGTGTTTGATTTCCTATTTCCTATATTTCGCTTCTGCTATTTGAATTTTCTTACTTAAAAATTCCAATGTATTTTGTATTCCATAATTGCAAAAGTATTTCCTGGTTATACAAATTAATAGGAATTAAAATTAGATATGGAATTTATAAATTAAAAAAATCATATGTAGTACTCCTCTATAACTCAAACTTAGGAAATAGTAGATCAATGAAGGTATTGACATCATTAAATACATTTCCCCTAGGTGATGTCTAGCAAATGTTACACCATAAAATTAAATCACTTAGGAAAACCCCACAAAGGCAACATGAATCATCTTGCCATAGAAACACCATAAGAGAAGGGGACATAAAGAAGTGCCAACCCATCTAATCATCAAGTATGTTCCCCATCACACATAACACATGAGGATTGTGACCACAAAATCTAGCAGGCCCTATGGAAGGAAAGCTATGGGACAAAGAGCTAGACTAAGTGCTAACAATGGGACAATGGCTCACTGTCACCACAACCAAAGTCCCTTGCTCTTTATGGGATTTCACTGATGGGAGGAGTCTTGGTATGATTTTGATCACCTAGAATAGATATGCAAGGTATAGGGCACAAAGTGATCAAGCTAGAGCTCATTCGAAAGAGAGACTCAATAAAGCTACAAAGCTTCAAAGAAGCAAATCCCTAGAAAAGAAGGCACAAGACCTAGGATTTTGAGGTTTTTCGATGGTAATAGGTATTCACAAGGTCAAGGCCCGAGAGAAAAGGCTTCTTGTGTTTTACTCGAACAAGTACTAAGCTCATACATCCTTCAAGGATGTCCTCAAGTTGAAGGAGAAGAACTTAGGGATTCCCTATTGGAGTAGCACCTAGGGCAAGAGATTTTATGGATTAAACTGGAGTGGATGCCCACCAAACTTGGAGCATAGGTAGCCTAGACACTAAGCTTGATGTTTAGGTTCTCGAATTCCAAAAAAAGCTCTTCTCTAAAGTTTCGCTTCAAGCCCTAGATTTTCGCCATAGCCTTAAAGGACTGAGTTTTAAGATGAAAAATTATGGAGAAAGTGGAGGTTTGACCACGTAGGACTTGGACTAGTGCCTTGTCCTTTGGGCATATGGAGTCTTGGGATGTTCAAGATGAGATAAAACATCCCTAAGGAGGCTCAAAATTGATGCCCCAGATACCAATTTTGAACATTTACCTACTTCAAGAAATAATGGAGTTTGATGGAAAATTCAACGATATTCTTCCACTAGGAACATTCATTACATGTCTTACATTGGATAACATATTCAATACTCTACTAGAAAGCTTTCCAAAATCAATCTTTGACAATTAGGGCACAAATTTAGCATATTCTAGAGCAGCAATTCCATACATTAAACAAATTCAAGAGAAAATTTTCATTAACATTAGACAATTACAAGAAGGCATGCAATATATCAATCCATTACTCAAGAAAATAGCTCCAAAGAAGAAGTGCGAATCATCTCCATACATCAAAATGCATCCAAAGAGCCTTCAATAGCCAAAGAAACAAGTGTGAGTTCTTTACAAGAGAACTTTTCCAAGTGTGATGATGATCTAATACAAATGAAGTTATGTTCTATTTATATGAGTCCTACTAGGTTGAATTATTAGCCTAAGCCCCTCAACCTCATAAAAAATGGGCAAGATACATCCGTTGGTTAGAAGTCAGAAGCCGAATTGATGACGTCATGCTGATGTAGGGCCAAAATGTGTGAGAGGGCTCCATAAATCATGAACTAGGGGATGGCCTATAACTCTCCATGCAAGTCATCGTGTGGGGCCTCGAAGTGAGTTTGGGGCACAAAAAATTGGTCTCATGCCTATAATGCTTCAATACTAAGGGTTGTGACGATGGTGCTTGCCCTCCCATCTCTCAAGGGTTGAGACAAACCTCCTCTGGGCCTTGGATTAGTTGCCAAACCATGTGATCACTGCTAAGATAGCCGGGGCACACTAGTCCAAGTGCATTATCTCGTGAATAAAGTGGGGCAATGAGCAGAGTGCTGAAGGTGTTGATGGTTCCCATGGTGTGAAATGATGCTTTGCACATGATGGGAGTCCCATGGCTCTCAACGCTTCACCTGGGGTTGTCAATATGATCCTCTGGTAGACATGGGTCCCAATTAAGTTTCCTAGCCCATGATGAAAGCACTTGCTAGTTACATATAATGCCTAGTGCTGCATCATCACCATCAGGTACAATAATTCATTAATGCATCTAAATGAACCAAGCTTGTTAATCAAGGGCACATTGAGACTTCATATTGGGGTTCCCTTTCAAATTTGGGGCTTTAATCTCATAATAGTGTTACCTTCCCAAGGTAGGAGTGGTTAATAAACAACCCTATTAGGTGTTCCCAGCCCCTAAAGGGAAAGACAGGTCCCTGGTACACCTTGCAATTGATAGGTGGCAAATGATTGATGATGAAATGGATTGGGTCATAGGGGTCTCCAGGCCAAATGCCATGGGTACAAGGATAGCAATAATGAGGGATGTCCACATATTGGGTGTATAGATGTAGGAGGGAGCAATTGTGGATACATGAGTTACCTTGACCTTTGTTTTATCCACCCCTTATTTGCCTCTTGCCTTTTCTTAATTTTTCTTTTTATTACTGCTTGGGGCTTTGGGGAAATTAGAGCATGTTGTGTATCACATGAAGCAGTTATTAACCCCTTAAGGTGGGGTAGTTCATCGCCCGCCAGGGGTTGGGACATGCATGGATTCTTTACTGATGTGGGGGCACTCATGGGCCCTAGGAACCAGGGTGATGGCTATGATAAAGGGGTAGAGCTCATGTTTGGATTTTGCCCATGTGCTTTATTAAATGTCTCTGCCATCTTTTGCACTTTATAGTATTCTTTTCTTTTGTTTTTTGCTTGTGGCCATGATATGCTTTTAACGTTCGTTTAGTTGCTTCAACCTCCGGGGCAACATTTCCAGGCCTGACTCAAACATGTGGACAAGGGGAGGGGGTGTGCCAGTGCCTTGTGGACCCAGTGGTCATGTGGACCTGGAGAAGGAAAATGATGGAATAGAGATTGGAATGTGCGGAGGGGAGTGAAAAATGTGGAACGGGAAAACAGGACCACACAACTAAGATCGGGGTTTAAAAAATAATGCCCTTCCTAAAACCAAAGGCCAATAGGGGAGATCCCACAAGACTAGGATTGAGGATTAACCCCCCATTTAAGGTAAGGGAACAAAACCATGGTCAAAGCCCTTCCTTCTTCTGAGTCACCAAATAATTCATGCCCAAGATGCCTAAGAAAAACAAGCATAAACACCTGATTGCATAATGAAAAACGTACCTTTCAGGTTGGATTGCCCACCTTCTAACATATGTTCTTGACAGATGGACGTGGGGACATATGACTGATGCAAGGAGCAGAGATCAAATGGCACAATAATAGGATATATCGGCCACTGCTAAGGGTTGCTGATTGTCGACTAAAGTGATAACTAGGAGACACTGTCTCCTATGGGGTCACCAACTTTTCGTGGGTAACAAGGACCATGTAGAACAATATCCCATCCTAGTGACACCATCATCATACACCAACGGTCCAACCCACCAAGTCACGAGGAAATATCAACAATAATGTCATGAAACATCTATCTCCTACCACTATCTTCACTTACCCCCTGCAGGGTTAAAACCATCATTCATGCCCAAGATAAACATTTATATGAAACTGCCATAATGAGAGAATATGCTCCACATTCATTAAAAGTGCAACCTAGGGGTGATCAATAAGGCAAGAACATGTGCGAAGGCCACCTAGTAGAAAGCACAATCATCCAACCAGGGAGAAGTGAGACTACCCCAAACAAAGGCCTCCATCAAATGATATGATGCCATGAAGATGAATTACCCCATGTCAATTTAATAGCTCCAAGGAACCAACAACAAATTTTATTAATGTGATAAAAATCACATAGTGTAACTTCATACAATGTAAGTTGTAACAGGAAGGTCTCTCTAACTTTGTTCCGTGGATGTGTCAAGTAAAGATGTTGTTGGAGGAGCACGATTTGTGAGATGGTGTTGAGAAACTAGTTGTAGAACTCACTGATTTTGTGTTGTTAACATATTATAAAAAATGTTCAAGGTCAATCAAGTCATCCTAGATTTTGTGAAGGATCAATTGATCCCTCATATTGTTTAGAAGCCACCTAAAATGACATGTTTGATGCTCATCATTCTCTATCAGTGAGAATGTCAATTGGAAGATGTTGTTGAAGAATAAGCTTAGAGCCAAGTAGATGAGTAAGTCGTAGTTACCTACTTGATGAAGATTACTGTACTCCATGGTCAACTTGTAGTAGGTGGAGAGGAGGTCAAGGGTGAAGAACTAGTACCCATCATATCAAATGGGGTTCTCTTCTTCTTGGCAACCTTTTTTCTATGGGGTACGTGCCCAAAAAAAGCTTCCCACTTTTGAGAGGCTATGGGTTGACTTCATCTAGGAGAAGACGAGTTTGGACACTATTTCAAGTATGGAATAATAGTAGAATCTTGCCTTCGGTAGCAAGATGAAGATGAGCAACAAGAAAGGAGGATTGAGGAAGGGTTAGAAAGGGACAAAGAGGATTTAGGTTCCTGTAACCATGGAAAGGCGGACCTGAGCCACATCAAGTGCTTCAAATGTCAAAAGTTTGGGCACTTTGCTTCTCTATGTCATTAGAAGAGAGGGAGGGGAAAGTAGTAGTAGCAAAAACATTTTGCAAGGAGTGCATACGCATCAGCTAAGTGGATGAGCTTTCATCCAAGCTTGAGACACACTTCTCTATGGTTTGATGCCTATCATCTAACACCATGTTTGTTATTGATTGGTATGTGGACAATGGAGCCTCCAAATATATGACCTAACAAGAGGGTCTTCAACAAAGTTTAGGAGTGAGAGGCAAGCATACAAGGGGAACTTCATGATGATGCCACTTATCTAGTTGTAGGAGTGGGATCCATCATATTCTAGACGCCATCAGGTGGTATCCTAGAGATTACTGATGTTTTTATGTACTTGACTTAACTAAAATTCTCCTTTCAGTTTTAGTGATTATAGATCTTATATACGTGTCTGAGTTTGATGATCAACAAGTCCTCATGCAAAACAGATCCTGGGATCTTGGTTGTGTGTTGGTCGGAGGTGCTTATGAGGGTGGTCTATAGAGATTGCAAGGGGGGTTTTGTGAGAGCTCTAGTGCATGACAATGATAACTTGTGTGATCTTTGGCACAAGAGACTAGGTCACTTACACTATGGAGTGTTTCCAATCTTGAAGAACATGGTGTAGGGATTGCCAGACTTCAAGATTGAGAAGAAAAGCTTGTGCAAAGGTTGTGCACTTGGAAAGCATGCAAATGTTGTTTTCCTGGTAGCTTCCTTATTAGGTAATATTTACTGTGCATATTTTATTGATGATTCTTGTAAGAAGTCCGGGATTTACTTCATGAAGACCAAGGATGAAGTTATGGGGAAGTTGCAAGAGTTTAAAGTTCTTGTAGAAAATCAGTCAAGTAAAATGGTTAAGGTATTAAGGTATGACAATGGAGGGGAGTATACCTCGAAGGAGTTTGATACCTTTTGTAGGGAAGCAGGAATCTAGAAGCAGATTGCAGTTTCTTACAACTCTCAACATAATGGGGTTGCGGAGAGGAATGATAGATATATCATAGAAACAACCAAATCCATGATTCATGATTCAGATCTGTTCAAGTGTCTCTAGGAAGAAGCATGTCCTACAATTGTCTATATTCTAAATAATTGTCATCAGAGGTTTGAAGGACAAGACACTAGAGGAGACATTCATAGGTAAGAAGCCTTAGGTATCACATCTTCATGTTTTCAGTTGTCTTGTCTACATTCATATTCCTTATGAGAAAAGGACCAAGTTGGAACCTTTTAGTTTGAAGGGCATCTTTGTAGGTTATAGTGAGGCCCCAAAAGTTTACAATGTGTATATTCCTTCTCAATGGAAGGTAGTTGTGAGAAGAGATGTCAAGTTTGACAAGGATGCATGGTTCTCTATGTCTTAGGAACCTCCAGTAGTGACCATGGAGGTAGAAGAGCTTGCTGTCCCAAAGAATAGATTTACCAAAATCAGAAGAATTAGAAAAAAACAGATCCAAATCAGCAAGCTTTTGGAGGTGTAGGGGTGCCTCTTTATCCTACAGTTCAACGAGAAAGCATAGATGGTTCACTTAGACACTGCAGGAGGCAATAGAGCAAGTTGTCAGTTGGTGCTCCATCTACATTCTTTGAGTAAGCCATCTTCCTAAAAAAATCCGTAGTTATGTTGCATTGGTGTCTTCCATTATTGATACAAAACCTTGCAGTTATGAGGAGGAAATAGGGAAGCAAGTATGGAAAAATGGCATGATGGAGTAGTACAACTCATCATGAAGAATGATGTGTGAAAAATACTGCCTAAACCAGAGGGGAAGTAAGTGATTGACTCTAGGTAGTTGTACAAGGTTAACCATGCAACAGAAGGCAGCATAGATAAATACAAAGCTCACATTGCGCTAGAGGGTTCTCCTAAAAATAGGGAGTTGACTATGAGGGACTTTTGTTTCTGCTGCCAGGTATACCTCTGTCAGATTTACTATGTCTTTAGCAAGAGTCTTTGGTAGGGGTTCATATCAAATGGATGTAAAGACAACAATTCTTAATTGGTTGATTCTTGAGGAAGCATACATAAACCAATTAAGAGGCTGAGGTGCATGTGCATGAGACTCATATTTGCAAGTTGAACAAGAGCGTTTATGGGCTGAAACAGGTACCATATGCATGGTACTCCATGATTGATGAGTATCTTTCAGGTTTGGGTTTCGCTAAGACAGATGCAGATTTTAATCTTTACCATCTGGTTGATCATTCCAGTCTGCTTGTTTGAGCCCTATATGTAGATGATTTTATATGTATAGGAAGTTCAAAGAAACTAATAGAATGGTACAAGGTAGAGTTGGCAAGAGAATTCAACATGAAAGACATTGGCTGGATGCACTACTTTCTGGGATAGAGGCGTGGAAAGTCCAGGTGAAGTTTTCCTTGGACAGGGTAAGTATGCAGTCAAGATTCTGAAAAGATTTTAGAGAATGGATTGCAAGCCCATGTCTACTCCTATGATAGCAAATTTGAATTCCTTTGTTGATTCAGATTTAGATTTGGTTGATCCATCTATGTATACGCAATTGATAGGTTCCCTTATGTACTTAGTAAACATGAGGCCTGACATTTGTTTTGTAGTCAGCATACAGCTCAGGCAGGTTCATTGGGTTGTTGCAAAACATGTGCTCCAGTACTTGTCACTTGAAGGGCACAACATTTTTAACTAAGATATGTTGGTGTAATATTCCTAATTAGCCATGGCT
Source organism: Pinus tabuliformis (assembly GCA_031772625.1). Lineage (NCBI taxonomy): Eukaryota > Viridiplantae > Streptophyta > Pinopsida > Pinales > Pinaceae > Pinus > Pinus tabuliformis. The sequence continues at coordinate 920,823,506 of CM062816.1, forward strand.
AATTGGAATATTCGATTTTGCTCAATTTTGCCTTCTATAGCTATTTATAAATAAAGAGGTGAGGAGAAGGGGACATAATCACTTCATGAATAAAGACAATCCCTAGTAGCACAACATTGTAACTTAAAAGGTGAGCCAAAGGGGGCCAAAGAATCACGTAGAGGGGGGGGGCCCACGTAGAGACTTGGAGTGACTACGCAAGTGGTGAGAAACACGTGGCAAGAGGAAAGCTACGTTGGAGGAGGTGAGCCTTCGGATTGAGAGAGGCCAACGCTATAAAGGAGAGAGGAGCCTCCTCATTTTGGCATTCGATTATGTGCATTTGAGCTAGTCACTTCGACTTAGAGCATGCTGGCTGTTTAGCTAGTCTGCAGCACTATTTAGTGCATTGAGTGTCTCCGTTCGGAGATCTCACCCTTAGCCCCGGGGGACTTCGAGTGCCTGCTCGGGCAAGGTATTTCCATCAGTATTTTTGCAGTAGTTTCATCAGCATTTTGGCAGGAGGATTGAGCATCTTGGATGACTGCGCAGTCTTGAGAGGGATGACGCAGTTCTTTTTGGCAGGAGTTTTGGATTGAGGTTTTGGAGGGGGATTTGTGCTGGGAGGTTGAGCAGGGGATCAGCCCTTGCATATTGGAGAATTTTGGTTGAGTTTCAGGCAGAGTTGTGGTGGGTTCATTTTAGCAGCAGCGCAGAGCCTTGAGGGATTGCGTGGGTCCTCAAGGGGGCGATTTCCGGGGGTCGGCCATTTCAGAAAAGCTTTTTGGGTTTTCCCAGGTTTTCTGAGTAGAATCCGATTCTAGAGTTTCAGCATTTTCTGAGGAGGGGAACAACCCCAAATCCTCATTTGATTTCTAGCAGCAGTAGCAACACGTCAGTTCTCCAGCGGCTTGGATGCAGTTCAGAGGGGCCATTCCTTTGCTATTCTGAGTGTATTTCTTCACTTGCCTTGTGCAAGTTGAGGTGCCATCTTTCTGATCACCTCCTGTACTCATTCTATTACTCAGTATAATAAAATGGCTTAGCATTTTTCTCTGCATTTCTTGAGTATCTGCTTATGGTTATATTGTTATATGTTGCACCATTGTTATTTTTATCTCTTTGAGCTTCCTAGCTACTATACCACTTGTGTGTTTTCTCCTATACTCTTAGACAGAGTCTAGAAAGGGCCAGGTAGCCTCCAGATCTCGTTCTCTTTTCAGAGGCGACATATCTGGTAAATGCCCTCCCAGTTCATCTCTGGTTGGAGTTTGCTTGTGTTTGAGGAATATTCTTGATAAGGGATATTACAGTTGGTGATGGAGAGGTGGTGCTGCAAGGTTTTTCAAATTCTGATTGGGCAGGTTGTGCTGCAAGGTTCTTCAGATTCTATTTGGGCAGATGGTACTCGTGACAGGTTGAGCACTATAGGGTGTTGTTTCAGTTTAGGATTGGGTATGGTTTCCTGGTTCTGCATGAAATAAACTTTTGTAGCACTTAGTGCAGTAGAGACAGAATATATGGCGGGCTGTTCCTCTAGTTGTGAAGTCATCTGGCTTCACAAGTTACTACAAGAGGTGTCATATCAAACTTTGGACACTACTGTGATAATCAGACTTGTATCGAAATCTACAAAATTATGATATTTCATGATCAATCCAAGCATATTGAGATCAGGTACCACTTCAGGAGAGAGTGTTCAGAAGTGACCTGTGCTTTTGTAATACATTCCAAGTTTCACCCGATGCAATGAGTGCTAAGTGGACTATTCAAAAATCATGAGAAAATAGTCAGTTATGACTACCTCTCATGGAAATGGTCATAGATGAATGACTTACTTAACGCAGTTGAATCCCAAAAAATGATATCTAATATAATGCACTGTGAAAACCCTTCAATACTTACATTCCAACTTTCCAACAAATCAACAATTCACTAATATCTTGACTAAGCCACTTGTAAAAGGAAAATTTGAGATGTTTGGAGAGAAACTTGATGTATTGGGGAACTCTTTCCATGGGAAGAGGGAGTGTTAGTGAATGTACCTTGGACAGCCTTCCAGAACACTAGATCTGTGCACCTGTTCACTGAATTGTGTCCTGTAAAGGCTACTGAGGGTAGATCAAAATTCTCGAGGATGCACATTACTCTTGAGTTATAGAGAGAGAGGATGCTCGCATGCATGTGCCTGCCAGCTAGCCTTAGATAAGGCATGCACCACCAGTTAAAGATAGACTAGGAGTCAAAATAAAAATAAAATTCAGTCTGGCTTTGTTTTTAGCAAATTCTATTTATGAGTTTGACTTAGGGTAAAGAAAATTTTATTTCTGAGTTTGAGCCACCTGCAAACCTCTTTTTGTAAACCCTTGTGCACCTTTCTGAGATCTATAAGAGAGAGGACAGAGGTACGGGTTCATTCATTGAGTCTTGAGTAACAGTTAGCAGTTTAAGGGTATTTTCCTGTAGCAGATTTTTTTTCATTTTCAGAATTACTATAAAAGAAAGCAGTGACAGGTTTTGACAGTCATTTATTGAATTCTGTGCATTGCTTTCTATAGCATGTGTATATAAATTCTAGTGTTTATTACAGAGCTGTTTTGATAGGTTCTTAGTTTTGCTTTTTTAATTTTCTGTAGGAATTGTGGTACAGTGCAGAATCTGTTTACCATGAGTTAGAAGATTTCTATATCTTGAAGGGAATCTATTTTCTATCAGAGTTATAATGATGTAAAAGTCACAGGTGGTTGTATGCTTATTCAAAATTTTGAAATGGCTTTCTCACAAATGTTTCAGAAAAGTAAAGCTTTGCCAAGAGCATGTCTGCATAGTACAATGGCATAAGATCTGCTGGAGGAAACACTCCATTATGTCTTGAGTCTTTGATAAAGTTTACCAAAAAGTTATTGCTTTTGAGATTGGGGCTTGAAGCCTTGAACAATTTTTTCAGTCTCTGAACTCTGAAATTGAAGATTCTTTTGACATGTTTTGGAGCAACTCATATAATGTCCTTGCAGAAAATAATTTTCTTATATGTGTACAAAGACAACCTTTTTCACCACGTTCAAATAATTGCCAAGAAAAGCTTACGAATAATTGTTACACAACTTAGAGTCAGCATTCATCGAAATCTGACTATTGTAATCCAACCATTAGTGGATATTGGTCAGGAGCTAAGTCACATGACACGAGGACACGAGACACGGAGGACACGTAAATACGAGGTATTCAATACAAAACGCAGCGACCTGGAAACAGGACACGGGGGACACGTTTTATATATTTTTAATAAATATATATATATATATATATATATATATATATATATATACAGAAATATAGTTTTTTATCCATATTAAATTGCAGGTTGCAGCTTATCTAATCAAATTAAAATATAATTACTTCTCAAAGTTCATAGTTCACTTTAAAAAAATAAATAGAATCAAAATTTACAACTTACAAGCACATAAGAAACTAGTCATGATAAAAAATCATTATTAAAACCAAGAGAAACTTGACATGAATTTGATAAATAATTAACAAGTATGTCGTGCTTATCTATTTGAACTCATAATTTAACTTGATAGCAATTAGATTTTCAACTAGTTATTTCAAGATTGATTTGGTTGAGTGAAATTTGAGATATGCCTCTCCGAAGTTGAGGTGCCAAAAATACAGAATTGTAGTAAAATGCATGCCTAGGCTAAAATTCAAAAAATTTGATTAAAAAATTATATATATATATATATATAGATAGATAGATATAGATATAATTAACTAACTACAAGTTAATAAATTAAATTATGTAAAAAATTAAATTATATATAAAAGAAATTAATTAGATTTTAATTAAATTGAATTAAAACAAATATTAAACAAATCATATTAAAATAAATAAATTATATATATAATTATTTTATTAAAATTTAATTAAATGTAATTTATTAAAAATGATTTAATATTAAAAGAAAATTCTATTTAATTCATTCAATATAAAATACAAAAAATATAATACCAAACCTTTTATAACAATGAATAGAATATCGTATATACAATAATGTTGATATTACACCAACGAATAAAAAATTAAACCATCTTAGATATTAAACATCGAGCCGTTGAAGGGATTAGAAATCGTATTTTTTATGAAAAAGGTTCCAAGGTCAACGAAATCCCAAGGTAGATCAAGCATCGAGGTTAAGTGATATCGGAGGTTCAATTAAAAAGAGCTCCGAAATTATATGGTTCTTAGCTCCGATTTATGCGACCTACACATCACCTTATATAACAATATGTCAAAACTTATGACCAAATCCATCGAACGAACACTCCCGCAGCTCCACACGACAACTCCAGACAACCGAAAATAACTCGGGGGCCGGAATAGACCAACGCTTACGCTATAAACCATGTTTTTTTTTTCAATACGTATTCAAAACATCGAAATACGTTAGGGCAACGTATGCTATGTACAAAATATGCGTATTCAAAATTTATGACACGAATGGAAAACGTCGAATACGTATTCGATTTTTATGACATGTTAAAAATCGTATTGGACACGTATTAGGGCCGTTTTCGTGTCCAATACGTAAAATACGGGACTCTAGGGGACGTGTCTTGTGACTTAGGTCAGGAGTCACTTTTACACAGCGAGCTAGAAATTATAGTGGTAGTAATATAGTGTAAGATTATTTTCAAAAATCTCTTTTTAATAATGATTGAAAAATATGTATAATGTGGAGACACTATCACTCTGGGTCCCGTTGTTTCCTGCTGACTTCTAAACTCAATCTGTGGCTGAGAACCCTTTGTTGGACCATCATGTTGAACACCCTGAGGCTTCCTGCCTTGGGAAAGTGAAAATGACACGAAGTTCTCAAGGGTGATATATCTTTCGTCTTATTAGTTGGAGTTGACAATAATTGATCCAAAATGGATCGCTATATAATTTCTCAGTGATTTTGTTATTTTTTGAGTGGAAAATGGGTGCCATGGGCTTGTAGAACCATTTTAAGGGTGGATCCTATTTTGGTGATTTGGGGTCTCGAAACATTAGGAGCCCATTCCAAGTATTAGACAACCATTTTTCAGGTCAAAAGTGAGTGAATAGATTCCTAGATTCTACTTGCTGAGAGCTTTCCAACAGTCCAGAGATCACCTCAATTGGAGTCCATATGAGGAAGTTATGACTCCCATAAGTTGACCTATGCTTTGACCATGACAGCACCAAGTGGATTCTGCACCATCTCCCATTACTCTTGAGTCTCACGTGGATGTCACAAGCAGAATTTCAAGAAGATTTTGGAGGGTCCAAAACCCTAACTCTAATTGGGAGTTGAGGCATGCAAAATCCCTAGCCCTAACCCTAGATGGCTACTAGGGCATGTTAGTATTGAGTTTCAAGCAGTGGAAGGTTTTCCTTTTCCTATTGATTTATGGTTCTTTAGATGAGCAGAGAAAAGGATTGAAATATTTTACGCAGAACAGAAGTAGAAGACCTTGTAGCAGCCACTTAGGCCATAGTATCTGTTATAATTCCATAGTGAGTCCATTCTTTTTTACCTTGCATTTTGTTTGACAAGAAAAGGGTTTATGTCCATTTTATTTTATCTTGCATAGTTCTCACGTTCTTGCTTGGGTTTTATGGGGTACATTTTGTGTTAATTGTGAAATGTATTCATAGTGTGGTCATTTTATTGTGATAGTTTCTCTTTTTATATTCTCAGTTTATTTCAGTATTTTGATTTCTATTCTTATAATATTAATTTTTTAATCATAAATAAACACTGCATAACAGAGGACAACCTTGAAGCAATTTTTGCGGTAACTTTTAAGATCTGTTGTACCAACTTTTCAGTGGAGTGTCCATGGCAGTTTACAGATCAATTAGTCCAACAGCTTGGCTTTAAACATAGTTGTATAAAATCATCTCTGTAAAGTAAAGTGCACAGTTGTTATATAATTTTTCCCTGAAAGAAATTATGCTCATTACTAATACATTGGCACTAAATATGGCTAATGATGGTTGACAGCCAAAAATTGTACTTTCCAGTACCATTTCTTTGCTGGACTTTCTCTATGTTTTCTATTGCTGACTTTTGTGGACAGTTTCTGCTTATTGTAGGAACATAATAGAATCTGATCGGGATCTTCAGACTTTCTAATTTATTTAGTTGAGCAGCAATGCCCTAGATGTTCATGAAGGCATAAACAGTTTCTTCACCTATCATCTGAGAATGGATAGAATTGAAAGAATTGATGGAGCTGATGCTTTAAGAGGAGTGATGGTCATTCTGGTCATAAGCTTAGGTTGATATTCTATTAAGCTGGTTTTATGTAAGTATTGAGTTTTGTAATTCATATCTATAGGGAGATTGTGCAATGTTAGGATGAGAGCTATTTGATATCTACATTTGCTACTATTACATGGTTCTATTGCTTAAAGGATTTGTGTTTAATAATTAATTTGTGAATGTTACATGAATTGATTAAAGCTTTATGATGATACCTTGTCCTTGATACATTACTGTATTTTGTTCTAATTTTTGGCAAAACATAAGATTAATCTCAGATAAGCTTTAACTCCAAATACATATTTGACAGTCACTATAATAGAGCTCCATTTACAAAATTTATGTTCTTTTGCTACCTCTGACCTCAAGACAGTTGAGCTTTCATATTCGTTCAAACTTCTGACTAAAACTTTGCAATATTATTGCCTTGTATTTTTAAGATCAGCTAAGTATGAACACTGTTCTATTGGATTTATGATAGAGATTAATACTCTTTCTTTTTAAGAGGGTGGTTAATTTTTCTAGCTTTTCTTTTGATCCTTCCATTTATTGTCTTTTAGAAAAAGGGTTAAACTTTGCCCTTGCTTTGAGAAAAATTCTGGTTGAAGAAATTATTTGTGATGTTGAATATGGTTTTAGGGACTTGCCTGATAAGATAAAAGACATCATTAGGCAAGATTGTGTGGTTATTCTTATGAAAGCTAAGCCTCCTAAGAGCAACATCAACGAGTGTGAATTCAAAGCCCTAAAGGCCTTGAACAATAACCATGACATTGTTGTTCTCAAAGCCGACAAAGTTGGGGCTGTGGTTATCTTAGATAGGGATGATTACCACAGAAAAATGTTGGATCAGCTTTGTAACAATGTAATTACAAGACACTGAGTATGAATCCTATAAAGAAAATTTTGAATGTTGTGGCTGTAACTATAAAATCTAGTAGCACAGTGAGCTCCATAAGCCATAAGCTTATTGAGAGCAGCCTTCTTACTACTAGGATCTATGGGCTTCCCAAGATCCTTAAACCCATTGTCAATACAATAGGTGGGCCAACCTATCTAGCGAAATATTTAGCCCTTAAACTCAAGCCACTTGTTGGCCTTATAGAATCCTTTGTTATGGACTCCTCATTTTTTGTCAATGAGTTAAAGGGTATTAAGCTTGAGCCTGATGATATTCTTGTTAGCTTTGACGTGGTTTTCCTTTACACCAATATCCCTTTCAATGAAGTGATGGAGGTGATCCATCACATCATTGATCCAGATACAGCTAGGTTGGTTGAGATTTGCCTTACCTCAACCTTCTTTAGCGTTGAAGGTGAATCCTATGAACATACTTAAAGAGATTTCCATGGGTTCTCCCCTTTCCCCTGTTGTAGCTAACCTCTTCATGGAGGATTTGAATCCAAGGCATTAGTGTCAGCTCAATTCCGGCCTAAACTCTGGGAGAGGTTTGTTGATGATACCTTCATCGTTTGGCGTCATGGTCATGAAAAGTTAGATCTGTTCTTTAGCACCTTAACAACCTTTCCAACTCCATCCCATTCACAGTGGAGTCAAAAGTCAATGGTAGTTTGTCATTCCTTGATGTTCTTGTTTCTAAGAAAGATGATGATTATTTCTCTCACCAAGCCTTCCGTAAGAAGACTCACACTTAGCAATATCATTATGACAGTTCTCATCATTACTTAGAGTTCTCAATACCTTAGCTACTTGTGCTTTAAGGGTTTCGGATGAGAGTCACTTGGATAAGGAGAAATCCCATCTTTAGAAGGTGTTAAAAAATAATGGCTATAATAAACATCAAGGTCTCAAGGCTTTCTCAAAGGTGAGCAAATGTCCGAGGATAAGGAAAGAACCCAGTGATTTGGTCACTAGTGTTCAACTTCCCTTTATCCAAGGGACCACCGATAAGATTGCTCAGATTCTTAAGTGTTGATTTGTGTAGCTTGGGAGGTACTTCAAGCCCTAGGGTTCAGGGTTTGGAGAGCAAAGAACCACAAGGGTCACTTGTGGGCTTAGAACCCAAAGTAGGGGTTTTGCACCCATTATGATTTGGGCCAAAACCATGAAGAATTTGAGCATGAGAAAATTTGAGGTGATAGAGCTTGGCGTGCCAATTCCAACGCTCCAAAAATCACTCAAATCAGAGCTCTAGAAACAAAGTTATGAATTTTTGAAGTTGACAATTAATTATGGACAGTCAAGTCATGTAGGCTTGGTCCAAGAGACATGTCTCTTCAAATGAATTCGTGGAGCCCTCTTTATGTGTATATATAGAGGTGAAGTGGAGGACTAATTCCTCATCCATTTTGTGCAACACACACAAGAGAGAAGCTTGTAGAAGAGAGGCGAATATCTCTGTTTTGGGCCACAATTAGGAGAGGCAGGACAACGAAGGAGGAGAGGGCCAATTCAGGGCTAGTTCAGGAATCCGAGAGCTGGAAGGAGGGCCGAAGTTTCAAGGGTCTGTTTACAGGCTGTTTGTGGGCAAAAAGAGGTACAAGATTATTGTTTTGGAGAGTTGTTAGGGTGTCGTAGGCCTAGCCACTCCAAAATAGGGCTGCGTGGAGGCTTGAGGGGTTGCCATATGCCTAGAACAACAACACATAGAGGCAACACTTTACCTTAACTAGGTCACAATTATTTGGAGGCTGTTGTGTGGGTTTATGAAAGGCTTTCGCAACATGCACTTGCTCTAACTAGGGACAACAATATTGCAACAACATTGAATGTGTGTTGGATCTGCGTTTTTGGGTCAGTTTTGGATCATTTATTGGAGCAGTCTGTTGGTGCCATGTGGAGGACCTTCCGTGGTGGTGAAGAGTCCATCCTAGGAGTAGAACCTACAGTGTAGTATTGGGCGTCATTGGTTTGGTGGAGGGCAACGTGTTGATAGCCCAAAGCGAGCTATCTTGAAGTGATGAAGAGGAGTTGAAGGTTGGGTGAAAATTGGTGCCAAAGTGCAACACCTTGATGGACAAAGGTGACTACTAGCCTGAGAGTTTGGAGCTCGGGAATTGGCCAACCCAGAGAGCAGATTGGATTAGCCCGTGTACATGCTACAAAAGTGACGTGCAATAGTGTTAGGTGGTAGCCCTCTTGGAGTCTCGATGTGTTGTCCTTCGAAGGACTAAGGGGCAGCGAGTGAGCCGTACGGAAGCGAAGGACTGGTAGGACAAGATACGACATAAACGCTGCAACAAAGTTTGTCATTGTATCTTGTATACCATAGACTGTCGTATTATTCAGATTTGGTTTATTATATCGAAGATTGGGTTGTACATTATTGTACAATATTTGTTAAAAATTGTGTATAGTTGTGTACATGTGATTTATTGCTTTATATTTCCATTGTGCAAAGTAGTTTATGGTTGATATTCTTGGTTTGGTAGCGTCAATGATTTTAAGACTCTAACCTAGACCCAAGGTCATGGAAATTCAACATGGTTTCAGAGTGTGTTTTAGCTACTTTGGAAGTTAGTGAATCAAAATTGTGCACAACGAAGTACACCGTGAGAGGGAGTTGGTCACATTGTAAGGGAAGGGTTCACTACAATGTTGAATTTGCAGACAGGTCTCCGGTATGAGGACAAGTTGGAGGGGTTGTCCAACTATAGTCCTTGGAAGGAAGGGATCAAGTTGGTCTTGCAGGTCAACAAGATCTGGGAGTGAGAAAGAGATCAAGAAGCCAACCGACCTTAAGGAGCTGGAAATATATGAAGATTTGGATGCGAGGGCAAGATTGATCATCCTAGATGGTGTGAAGGATGCCCTAATACCTCATTTGTCCGGAAGAACAATGCACATGAGATGTGGATGGCTCTTCAAAATTTGTTCCAGAATAAGAACGAGAACCAAGTATTGGTATTGGAGGATAAGTTGAAGTCCACCAAGATGATAAAGGGTGAAAGTGTGACCTTGTATCTGACAAGATTGACTCAGGGCAAAGATGAGCTTGTTGCCATCGGTGTGGCTATCTCAGATGGAGATATGGTAAGGATTGACTTGAAAGGGTTCATCGAGGAATGGAAGCCCTTCATCAAAGGGATCATTGCTTGAGAGAAGTTGCCATACTCGGATAGGCTGTGGGATGACTTCATTCAGGAAGAGTTGAGAGACAAGGATCTTCATCCAAAGAAGAAGTCTTTCGATGATGATGTGGCACTTGCAACTCAAATGAAGGGTAAGCAGAAGGAGGACTTGAGTAAGGTCAAGTGTTTCAATTGTGGCGAGATGGGTCATTATTCGTCAAGATGCCCAATGAAGAAGAAGGGAGATGACAAGAAGAGGAAAGGAAAGCAAGTCGTCGGTGTTGCCACTTCAGCTGAGATAAATGATTTCACCAGAAGATTGGAAGAGGAGGACTTTGCTATGATCTCTAATTTCTCGCAAGGTACTGTCAATGAAGATGGATGGTATGTGGACAATGGTGCGACAAAGCATATGATAGGGTCACATGAGGTTTTTGACACTGTCGCTGGATGGGACTTGAAGCTGCACATGGTGTTGGGCGACAAGAGTCAGTTGGAGATCCGAGGATCAGGTACTGTGACATTCAGGATGGAGATAGGACGTGTGATGCGGGTCCCAAGATGTATAGTTTGTACTAAGACTCAGATATAGCATGATTTACATCTCGATGATTGAGAGGAAAGGGTTTGAGGTCTTGGTCCAGGATGGGAAGGCAAGACTTAGGCCCAAAGGCTCTAAGTTCGAAGGGATTGTACTTGGAGTTAGAGAGCACGATCTCTACAAGTTGATGGGAAAGCCTCTGGATCATGGAAAGAAGCAAGTGGAGCAGGTGTAGGTGCAGTTGTAGGCTTCAGAGGAGTAGGTACAGGTTCCCGAGAAGAAGGTACACTTTCCAGAGAAGAAAGTCCAGGTTCTAGAGACTCAGAGGGAGTCGAGTTCGAGAGGGAGACTCTGTAGTTCAAGAAGAAAGGGGGACTCCGTAGGTTCAGAGGGAGACTTTGCAGTCCAAGAAAAGTGCGTGGTCAATGGGGAGCAAGGGTGCTCCTACAATTACCAAGAAGGAATCATGGAGAGAGTGGAAGACGTTACAAGATAAGAAGAAGAAGCAAGGTGCTTACAATAGTGATAGTGACACTTCCCAGAAGGGCATAGTTCACTGTACAGGGATTGTTGCGATTATGAGTGCTAGGAGTTGGGCAAGTGTTGCGAGCAATGATGATGATGATGAGTTACTTCCTAGTCTTGGAAGTACCTCTCTCGCTAAGAGGGAGTGTTGATTTGTGTAGCTTGGGAGGTACTCCAAGCCCTAGGGTTTGGCGTTTGGAGGGAAAAGCACCACAAGGGTCACTTGTGGGCGGGTTTTGAACCCAAGGTAGGGGTTTTTCACCCATCATGATTTGGGCCAAAATCATGAAGAATTTGAGCATGAAAAAATTTGAGGTGATAGAGCTTGGCGTGCCGATTCTAATGCTCCAAAGATCATTCAAATCAGAGCTCTAGAAACGAAGTTATGAATTGTTGAAGTTGACAATTAATTATGGACAGACAAGTCATGTAAGCTTGGTCTAAGAGACGTGTCTCTTCAAATGAATTCGTGGAGCCCTATTTATGTGTATATATAGAGGTGAAGTGGGGGATTTTTTCCTCATCCATTTTGTGCAACACACACAAGAGAGAAGCTCATAGAAGAGAGGTGAATATCTCTGTTTTGGGCCGCAATTAGGAGAGGCATGACAACGAAGGAGGAGAGGGCCAATTCAAGCCTAGTTCATGAATCCGAGAGCTAGAAGGAGGGTCGAGTTACCCTTGCTGGAGGGACGAAGCTTCAAGGGTCTTCTTGCGGACTGTTTGTGGGCAGAAAGAGGTAAAGGATCAATGTTTTGGAGCGCTGTTAGGGTGCTGCAGATACCTGTGGTAGGCCGCAGGCCTAGGCACTCCAAAATAGGGTTGTGTGGAGGCTTGAGGGGCTGCCATATGCCCAAAACAACAACACATAGAGACAACACTTTACCTTGACTGGGCTGTGGTTATTTGGAGGCTGTTGTGTGGGTTTATGAAGGGTTGTTGCAACACGCACTTACCCTAACCAGGGACAACTGTACAACATTATTGCAACAACATTGAATGTGTGTTGGATCTGCGTTTTTGGGTCAGTTTTGGATCATTTATTGGAGCAGCTTGTTGGTGCCATGTGGAGGACCTTTTGTGGTGGTGAAGAGTCCATCCTAGGGGCAGAACCTACAATGTAGTATTGGGCATCATTGGTCTGGTGGAGGGCAGTGTGTCGATAGTCCAAAGTAGCCCTAGACGAGCTATCTTGAAGTGACAAAGAGGAGTTGAAGGTTGGGTGAAGATTGGTGCCGAAGTGCAGCACGTTGATGGACAAAGGTGACTGCTAGGTTGGTAGTTTGGGGCTCGAGAATTTGCCAAACCAGAGAGTAGAGTGGATTAACTCGTGTACATGCTACAGAAGTGATGTGCAACAATATTTGATGGCAACCCTCCTGGAGTCTTGATGTGTTGTCCTTTGAAGGACTAAGGGGCAGCTAGTGAGCAGTACAAAAGCAAAGTACCAACAGGACAAGATACGACATAAAAGTTGCAACGAAGTTTGTCATTGTATCTTGTATACCATAGACTGTTGTATTATTCAGATTTTGTTTAATATAACGAAGATTAGGTTGTACATTATTGGACAATATTTGTTAAAATTGTATATACTTGTGTACATGTGATTTACTACTTTATATTTCCGCTATGTAAAGTAGTTTATGGTTGATATTCTTGGTTTGGTAGCGTCGGTGATTTTAAGACTCTAACCTAGACCCAAGGTCGTAGAAATTCAACATTAAGAAGCGCACGGTCTCTTCCACCTTCAGGGCTTTTAACACCATCCAAAGCTCCCTAAGATCAGTGAAGGACCCTGTTTTGAGCATGCTGAGAAGACAAAACACCATATATGTATAGAAGAGTCTCAGGTCTTTGCCAAGATCGACCATTTCCATCACCATAAATTTAGGGAGGCCATCGAAATTGAGAGGTGGTCTTATACATTGAATAGACACAATGGTTGGAATATTAACAATTGTTGGATTTGTTATCGCTCAAACTAGCAGGGGACCTAATAGGGACTCCTAAAGGGACAACCGCTAGATAAAGGGAAACGATGGAGACTTGGCCCACTGTCACCTGAGCTAAGACTCCCTACTCTTTACAGACCTTCACCGAGGGAGGAGACTCGATATATAGAAAGTCACTTGTGAAGAATGAATCAACAAATGGATGTGAAGTGATGATCCTTTTCTTAGAAGGAGGTTAAGAATGGAGCTTGCTTGCTCTTCAAGCAAGGTTCAAAGCTCTCTAGGAGAAGGATGTGAGGATATAAGGGCTAGGTTAAGGGAATATGATTTGTAAAGGATTTTCCCAATCCCTAAAATCCTTGCAAAACTTGGATTCCCGAGTTGTCTTGGATGAATTGTCTTTGGTGATAAATGGGACCACACGAGCCAAGTGGACCCACCCTAGGTTAAGGGGAGGGAGTTTAGCAATCAATGATGATCTTAACCTAAACAAGGAAGGGGAAATGATCAAAACAAAATTTTTCACTTAGAGGTGCCAAATTGATCCTATGAGGTACTAGCTTAGGGAACACCAAGGCAAAGTTTGGTCTCAGGGTTAGGGCTTGCGATATTTCGCAATCCCTCTGTCGAAATATCTTCAAATTTGGAGGAGACCTTCAAGACACACCAACGTAGTAGAGCCCAGGAGATCGAACTTTTTTTATGGCTGCTTTGTCGGGAAAATGATGCCCTAGGTGGCCCAACGTGGCTAGACATGAAAGAGAAGAAAGGTGAAGAAAAGAGGTCTTAAGGTGATCAACTTATGGTGGATCTGTGGCTAATTCCTTTGGTGATAAGGAGTCAAGAAGAATAGTGAGAATGTATCTCATTTCTAGTTTAAGGAGGCTTTAAGGGCAACTTCGTTTATCGTTAGGGAAATGAAAGAGAGTAACCTTAAAGCGTTTATACTTTATTTGCAAATCGAGATGGATTATCAAGATAACTTTGCTCTCTATGAAAATTTGTTCAACAAACATGGTCCATACATAGAGATATGCTATATAGAAAAGTAATTCCACAATGAAGCAGTAAATGCATGCAACAATTACCCCTAAAATAACGAAAATCCCATGATCAATGTATGTGACAAAGTAAAAGAAAATGACATCAAAGTTGTACTTACATGTAAGAGAATATATCCAACCATCAATATATTTTCCAATTAAGAAGCTCCAAGATAAGAAAATGCAATCTAAACATCAAAATTCATCCCTCCTTCAATTTCGTACACCAAGAAGGAAATGAGGAATTCTCAAGAGAGAGAAAGATCCAATCCAAGTGATGATACAAAATGAATTCATGTCTATCCTATTTATATATTCATCAGGAGTTCAAATTACCTAATTTGAACCTACATTAGCCCATCAACTAAAATAATGTGCAAATAACTATCTTTTGGTGACAAGCCCAACAAACTAGCTCATAAACAAAATAACAAGCCTCCCAAGAGGTTGAATAATCAATCTGTTGATGAAGTGGAAACCCCACAAGCTGTCAAAGCACTTCAACCCGAGCTGATGGTTATGTCATGTCCTCGCTGTCTTGAGGTTAGTTCCACTCCTAATCAGAAATCTGTTGAAACACCCAAGGCTCCTCATCACTCTCCTGTTTACATTGAAGATCAGTTTAATTCATAGAATAATCTATCTGTTGATGAAGTGGAAACCCCACAAGCTGTCAAAGCACTTCAACCCGAGCTGATGGTTATGTCATGTCCTCGCTGTCTTGAGGTTAGTTCCACTCCTAATCAGAAATCTGTTGAAACACCCAAGGCTCCTCATCACTCTCCTGTTTACATTGAAGATCAGTTTAATTCATAGAATTCACATCCTCCAGTTGAATCACATGATCCTATTGCTCATGCATTGAAGGAATCATACACAATGAGAACTCTTGCCAAACGTGAGTTGTATTTCTTTCTTATGTTTTCTTGTTTGTCATAGTCAAAAGAGTGTACGTGTAGCTTATTCTCTGCGCGTAGTGTGTTGCATAACCATAATAGGTCACAAAATGTTTATCTTGCACTTTTACTCTTTTCTTTTCCGTGGACGCTTTTAAACTCAGAGCGTGTTGGTCTTCACTGTTATATTTTTCTTGTTTACTGTTTTACACACTTACCTTTCTCGTAAACCCCATCTTCACCAACATGGGTCAACCAATGCACCAATGGCTGCATTGGAAATATCACTTTACATGAGCAGGCCCATGCACTATTTAGTTTAGGAGTAGGAGTAGTGTTTGCTTTCTTTTTTTTATTTGTTTGCATGCTTGCTTTGTTTACTTTGTTTGCGTTGCTTGTTTGTTTTATTTTCTTTCTTGATTTGCTTTCATTTACTTCTGTCCCTTTCTTTCTTGTTGTTCATTTTTTTTACACCCATAGGTTTAGTTTTGCATGAAATTGTGTGTGGCTCTTGAGACAATTTAGGTAAAGTATGAGAAGACTTGTACATATATCAACACCTGGTTATCTGTTGTCCTCTTTCTTTTTGAAGAGCTTGTTGTTTTCATTCGATGATACCTTGATGGAAAATATGTTCTGTTCAAAGTGAATCTTGGTGAAACTATTGTTGTGAAGGCAAATTCCCTCTGCGAACAGAGGTGATCCCTCTAGCTCAATGAGTGGGTCTAGTAACAAACCAAACAATATAATACTCACTTTCCTAGCCTATGCTTGACAAATGCAATACAAAAGAGGAACCTACCTCGTTCTGATGCTAATCGCTCGTTCTTCAGAGATGACTTTGAATCTTTTGCTCCAGGCCTCACTCTTAAGTCGTTCTTCACGTCTAGAAACCTGAAAGGAAGATCAAAGTACTATACAAGACACAAGAGCATATATAACATGTATCAAGAATTAACTACTCAACATATCAAGGAACATTAAGATAATCACATAAATATTTATACAATTATGGAAAGTGAACATTAGATGTATATATTAAGAAACTAAAAAGGAAGCATAAAACCTATTCCTTAATGTTGAGGCGTTCCTTTGGGTGGATGTCCAAGTCCAAGCAAAGACTCTTCAAGCACTCCTTATCCAAGCTAGAATGGGAAGCATGTAAGCATAATCTCGGCATAGGGATGCGGTAATCAATGACCAACCATTTAGGAATGGAAGGGGGTGAATTTATAGGATGTGAGAGGGAGTTGGGGATCAACAGAAGAGGGAGGAAGGTCCACATATCAAGGGGAAATCCCATGATGATAAGATCAAGAGGCCCAAATGAGAGATCTCGACCATATCAAAACAACCAATATCCATCTCACTGTTCTCAAAGGTTCTAGTGGGCGAAGCTTCTCCTCCAGTTTGGGAAAGCCTTCCAGAAAGAGTTCTACATGGGTTTTCCTATGAAAACCCATGCTGGCAACATGACTGTCTAGCTGAGCAACCTTCCATCAGCATGGGCAGGCAGTGGAGCAAAATGTGCTAATGCCAAAAATTAGGTTTTATGGCAACTTTCTCTAGAATGATTTTAGGGCAGCTTTCCTTTGATTCTTCAGGGAGGTTTTGGCACCTCGGGATATGGCACGGGAAGTGAACACGAGACATGACAAAATACTATGTAACAGATGCCCCCTAAAGCATGAAGACAAAATAGGGAGTGATGGTTGAGATGTTTTACAAATCAGTGAAAGGACGATAACAACACCATCAGGAGACCTGCAAATCAAGCATATACATATACATATATGAAATATCTGATGCTCATGCCTAACAATACAGGAATAAGCATCTAACAATACATGAATCTGCGGTATGGACACAACAATCCGAATAGGAGGGATCATGTGCAAAGATCCTCTATATGGCCGCAACCATCTGAATGAAAAGGATCATGAATATGGACCCACAGTATGGTTGCAGCCATCCATCAAGAGGAAACATGTATACAATCATGAATGACTCATAACTCCACGCAACCTGGATTCTATGAGACAAAATTTAGGGTTTTGCGTTCCGTCTCGACCCGATCAATGTATGAATTCTAGCATGTGAATAGATGTGTTGAAGTCGAACATGATAGGAAACCACCTGATTACTAGTCAATGATGTAAACCATTAACAGGCACGAGAGAAACCACCAGTAATGACAATGGCTCTCAAGGTACAATCAATACAATCCATGAATGTGAATAATAGAACTGAAGTCGAACACTTGTGAAGTCATCCGATCGAAGGTTAATGATGTAAAATTGTCGTCGAATGCGAAGAACATGCCATTGAGGCATGCAAGCTCTAAGGTACTATAAGGGAGTTTCTAGATCATCTTCTCGAATAATGAGCTGAAGTCGACAGGAAGTGATTCGTCGAAGGAGGGCCATAATGAATCCCACATCATCGACATGAAACAAAGGATTTAGTAGAGTGAACAAGTATGATTCAAGACTGTGGCAGAAAGTCAGACATTGTACAGGCAGAAAAGAACTGCAGATAAGACTTCTCTTGAACATATCGGGGACACGACTCCGAATTTTGGTAGCATTGAAATCAACATAGTATCATAGGTCATGATGACAGAGTGGTATGATTGGATGAGAGACAAAATGGATTTCCCAAACCTAGGAAGGCAAGTGATGAAGTGAGGATATCCCAAACCCGACACAGATAACATATGAGTGTCATGATCAAGAACGACATGCTACCTTTACAAGATACAAAAGATGGACACTTTCACTTTTCCCCCACCATTTCTGGCGAGTACCCCATATATTTTTATCGCAAGCTTGAAGGGGATAGCATATGCTTGCCATATAAGTTCACCCTTCGGATGAATCCATCCTAGTAAGTTTTACGAGCCCTAGGAAGGAGGAACTTGGTCTCATCATGGTGACAAGTCTTGCGTCGTTTAATTTTTATGAGTCCGACGATGGTGAAACTTAACATCTTTTTCATGTTTAGAGAGTTTGAAAAAGAAGAGGAAAAGAAAACTCAAAAGGTCCCTTTTCGTAAATCGTCTCTTCAACCTGAAAAGGTAGAAAACAATATTCAAGAGAACCTCCTAGCCATGTTCGACTACAGTGTTCTTTTTTTGTACAATAGTCTATCTTAGTCTAGAAAAATGGTTAAACTTATACTAAGTAGACATCATTTCATTTACTTTTACGAGTTCGAAATGACAAGTACTCGACAATATTTCCATTTTTTGAGAGTTAGAAAAGAGCTTAGAGATGACTCCAGGGGGTCGCTTTTTTGTTTATTTTTGATGAGTCCGAAAAAGTGATAAAATAAAAATCGTTGAATCAGTCAAAGTAAACCATCGTTATCAAGAAGATATGACATGTTGCTACACAAGGAAACACACATTATCAATTTCGAGGAAAAATATTAAAAAATGAGTGAAATATGCCCTTAATTTGGTAAAAATATTATTTAAAAACTATAAATAAGGCAAAAAGTAAGTCATTCCTACCATTTTACCAATTTGCAACTGTGGGAGCGTTTTTACCTCATTTTAACACGATTTTCAGGCAAGGAGCACGAGAAATCCGAGACACCATTTGTCGAGCCACTTGTTACAGGTAATAGATCTGTCATTCCTCTTCAGTTTAGTAGTCATTTAAAGCATTTTCATCCATAGGGTAGGAATATTTTTCAAAAAATTACATCGTGGGTGACCAGCGCAGGTTTCACCCATCGGGGTCGTGCTGCTCACCCTGAGGCCAGTTAGGTACTTGTGTTGGCAAAACAGATGTGCTGTCGTCGAGGTAAAAAAATTGAAGTGAAATCTTCCATGAAAAATAGTTAATCTTGATTTTTCTCTCCATGTATGCTGATAAAATGTTGGTTTGTTTTGCAGAAAAACCAGTCCAAAATGGTGATCAAATGGAAGGAGAGGGGTCATGAAGCCAAAGACCATCAAGCAATGCAGGATGAAGACTATATTGATTCCCTTCGAGCATGTGGACTGCTCAAATTATTCATGATTTCCAGGATCAGAGAAAAACTCGAATTATTGCAGCATTTAATTAGCTGGTGGATGTAGATCACAAACTGTTGATGTTTGGGGATAAAAAGCTTGAAATAGAGGTCACTGACATCTACTTCATTACTGGGTTGTCCAAAAAGGGATAATAGTGCAGTTATCCAGATCACATTCTAGAGGAGAGAGCACAGACATGCTCATTGCGAGGCATTGTCCGGGAACCAAAAAGGGTAATAGTGGGAAGATTGACATAAAAACAATCACCAATATTACACTGTGAACCATACTAGACGCTATGGCCCGAATAATAGGGGTGCAAGAATTGCATGAGGCGTCAAAGTCTCACTTCCAATACGTGATTGAATGCCTAAATCCCATGGTATTCAACTAGTGTGAAGGTTTATTGGCACGCATGAAGCACCAATTAACCAACTGCAAAAGGGGAAATCTGAAACAATTTGGTTTCTAATCTATTCTAGGGATGTTCATCTTGGAATGTGTGTCATTATTTCGTTATTAGTCCCTAGAAGTGGATCCGGAAACACCCAGAGATCCATGTTTGCTCATATGGGGAGAGTTGATGCCACGACATGGAGGCAGTCAACATATGCCATTCCCTCCAGCATTCTTCAAATGGCTGCATCAACAACTAATCATGGTCGATGATTTGGAATATGCAGGGATGGATTTCCAAGGAGATACAGATCTTCCACTTCCTCTAGGGGAAGAGTGGACTGATTTAGTGAAAAACTATTTTTGAAGTTTTTTGAAGTTTATATTTTTTTTTTATGTGTGTTGAGATTCGATTTATAATGCTGTACATATATGGGACTAGAGAGACCACCAGGGGTTTCTCCAATAGCTAGATGAGTGGCATTCCAAATCAAGGATGCTCTCCTATATGTAGAGGCAGCAGATCCCATCGTCGAGGTAGAGTGAAACCTAGAAAGCTTAACCAAGGGGATTCTAGAGTATGCCTCAATCAATGAGGTGCCATTGCACTATCAGAGGCACACAGTAGGAGTATCCTCCAGATTGCATTGACTACTGGGCTGAGTGATTAGGGTTGTCTCGTGCTATCATGAGCACCATTTGGGCGAATAGCCAACTTCTAGTTTACTTTCTTCACTATGTAGGCTTGTAAAGCCATGTGTCTCAGAACACAAATTTTGTTATTTTGATGTAGCAAACTCTTTTGCAAACACTCGCTATATATATATATATATATATACATGTTTTCTTGTTTACCATATTTGATGTATGATGTTTTATGATTTACAAGTTTCACAAATGTCTATCTAACACATAGTTAGCCAATGCATCTGTTAATGTGTTCCAATAAACGAACTCACAAATACATTCTCAAAATTTGAGGGTTTCTAACTGAATATTGTCCATTAAGATGTAGTACAATGAGTTGTGAATCAAGTTTTACGATTAACTCTCTAATGCCAAGAGTGATGGCTTCTAACAAAAGTTTGATGACTGCACTATATTTGGAAATGTTATTAGTTGTCCGACCTAAACATATACCTTACAAATTCACTAACTCACCATTAGGGTCATAGATTGCCCATGCAGCGGAAGATAGATTCCATGTACTACGAAAAGCACGATCAACAAAACCGACGTAATAGTTGGATGAAATCTGCAAACCAAGTAGAACATGAGGTAAGCAGAGGAAAAGGTTTGAAAAAGAAAACTAACACACCAAAATCACACTGCACACTAATGAAAACACACACTAATGTACATAAGTATTTACACGGATAATCACGCATAATACTTCTTTAGGTAAAGCTTGTTTTGGGGCTCAACCAAAGAATTTCCTTCATAATCCACTAACTCGTATGCACATTTTTGTAGAACTCGCTTGACAATGTAAGGCCCATGCCACATTGGTTTGAATTTCCCAACTCCCAATTTGTCATTGGCTTGATCATAAAGTAAGACCAAGTCACCTTCAGCAAAAACACAAGGAGAAACGGTTTTATCGTATTGAGCCTTAAGTCATTTTTTCTGGGCTTCAATTACTAATGTTGCGAAGTGGTGGGTTTCATCGAGCCTTTCGAGGTAAGGTAAACATTCCTCTTCAGTTGAGGTATCCGAGAGTAATTCGACTACTAGTTTCAATGAAGGAATTTCACACTCAATTGGAAGAGATGCCTCCAGATCATGCACTAACTGAAAGGGTGTGAATCTAATGGAAATCTTAGCTAGAGTTTGGTAATCCCAAAGAGCTGAAAATAAAATAAGATTCCAATTCGATTTATGCATCCCAATGGTGCATTGAAGCATAATAACCAGGAATTTGTTGACTTCCTCAACATGGCCATTGGCCTGTGGATAATAAGGGGTTGAGTTGTCTTGACGCAAACCTAACCGAGCAGTAAGCTCTGCCATCATGTGGTTTCAAAAATGAGATCCATGATCAGTAACATTGGCTTGAGGGACACCCAATCGAGCTATGACATGGTTAAAAAGAAATTGAGCAGTAGTTTTACCGTCAGCGTCACGTGTGGGAATTACCTTGGCCCATTTAGTAAAATAGTCAACAACGATGATGATATAACCATGCCCCTCGGCCGAGCGAGGGGTACATGTCATGAAATCAATCCCCCATTTAGAAAAGGGGCTGACGATAATAGTTGGGTAGAGGGGTGTGGGTGGGGCGCGCTGTTTACGATTGTAAATCTGGCAAACGTGACATTTTTGTACTGCTAAGATGCAATCTTTAAATATGAATGACCAGAAATAACCAACACGAAGGATTTTATGAGAAATAACATAAGTGGACATATGACCACCACAAGCCCTAGAGTGGCTATCATTGAGAACTGTCTCAGCTTCTTCGAGTGTCAAACATAGATGAAGCATAGAATCGACACCAACAGGGTACATAATATCGCCTATGATTCAATAGGGTTGGGAATGATGTCGAATGTGAAGACGGTCAGAATTAGATAGATCTGATCGAAAAATTTGGGTCTGGAGATAGACGATAATATCCCCGTACCATGGGTCAAGAGTGCTGATGAGAAAGAGAGTCTCGTCAGGAATGTACTCATCAAATCAGTAGACATGGTTGCAGAGGGAAGGTCACAAATCAATTAAGTGAAAACCAACGATTTCTTTGATTTGGCTATAACAAACTCCAAATCAAAATCTTGAAGGATAAAGATCCACCTAGAGTATTTTCCCCCCAGCAACTGACGAGTCAGAATGTAGGTCATAGGGTTGCAATCAGAAATCACAATGGCTTTTCGTAAAATAATATAGTGGTGAAAGCGCTGAACAACGTGAATGAAAGCTAAAGAAAGCTTCTCAACATGGGCATATCAAGTCTCGGTATCAATCAGATTTTGGCTTAAGTAGTAGATCACGTGTTCATTTCCATCATTATCGTCTTGCACTAGTACCATGGCAATAGTACTATCGGTTGCGGCCAAGTACAAGAAGTAATCACGGTGATAGTCGGGGGGATGCAACAAAGGAGCACTAATGAGAGTGTTTAATGCATCAAAGGATTTTTGATTAATTTCATCCCAAATAAATGGGATCCCCTTTTTTAATAAACTATTAAATCCCTTGGCAAACTTAGCGTAATTAGGTACAAAACGACGAAGGAAATTAGCTTTCCCTTGCAAACTTTGCAACTAATGCAAAGATGACGGAGGGGGTAAGTTTACAATGGCCTCAACTTTGAGGGGATCAATTCAGATTCCTTCCTTTGATACTACAAACCCTAGGAGATGACTACATTCAACGCAAAATACACACTTATGCGGATTTAAATTTATATTGTAATGTCTGCAACGAAGAAAAATCACTCGTAGGTGGTCAGGATGATCTTGATGCTTAGCAGAATGAGTTAGAAAGTCATCAAGATATGGTTGAATGATGTGTTTGATGTCATGAAAAGCATAAGACATCACTCGTTGGAAGGTAGCACCAACGTTTTTAAGACCGAAAGGGAGTTTTTTAAAGGCAAAGGTCCCCCATGGACAAATAAAGGCAGTTTTATGTTGATCAACGAGAAGAATTTTAATTTGGTTTTAGCCAGAAAAATCGTCCATAAACGAAAAGATCTCACTCCCAACACATTCATCAATGATTTGATCGATAAAAGGAGTTGGATAATTGTATTTGGGACACGCCCGATTGATATCACAGTAATCAACACAAACGCAGACAGTCCCTTGTTTTTTAGTCACTGAGACAATGTTTGAAACCTAATCTGTCAATGGAATGGGGTAGATGAAACCAGACTTAAGAAGTTTTTCAACCTCTCCCTTAATAACGACTGACTTTCTAGGGTGCACTGGATGAAGTCATTGACGAACATGCTCCACATCTGGATAAATAGGAATTTTGTGTACAACTATACTCTGATCAATGTCAGGAATTTCTTCATATGAATAGGAAAAGACATCATGAAATTCCTTAAAAAGGGCAGTGTAAATCTTGATCTCATCAGGAGAACAAGAAACCCCGACATGAATGTTCTCGACAATTCCTTGCTTAACAAAAATGTTGATAGGCATGGTAGCAGTGCTGTTTCCCATGTTTCCCTCAGACAAAAGTTCATGCACCAAGATGGGAGTTTGAAGTGGATGGGTAAGTGTGCAGGAAACAAAGGTATCCAGATACGATGAAATCTCACCAAGACTTGGAAGAAACGAGGAACGATGATGTGCATCATTCCAATGCGTTTCCTCATGAGAGATAACTTCGATGATACTCTTGTCAGTAGGAAATGTCTCGTTCAAAGGATTTGAGCAATCCCAAGAACCAAGCCAAGGAGACTGTGAATACACATCTAGATGCATACTAAGAGTAGTATGACTTTCATAAGTGGAAGCCAAAACAACATCTTGGTAAGCTTGTTCTATAGGGCTGAGAGGCATAACATTGCCAAAAGAATCAACCTGATCGGGAGATGGAACAATCCAAGGATCATAAGTAGTAGATATCATGTTGATAGAAGTGATATGAGGAGGTGGGATGGAAAAAGTTCCTATAAGAGTAGAATATTTAAAAATACCCACCTCGACGCTCTCATAAGGAATGTCAGTATTTCCCACATATGGTACGTTTCCATTCAAAGAATCGGAAGAGAAAAAGGCCAATTGATCAACAATAACTATTTTCCCTTCATGAGGAAAACAAAGCATGCAGAATAAAGAAGAAACCACACAAAACATAGCATGAGTCCACTTCGTCCAAGCACAAGGTTATAATTCAAATTCACATCCAGGACTTCTACTTCCAATTCCACAGTTTTCCCTCACAACGTGATGGACAAACTCGTGAGAATACCATAAGGACGAGATCCTCTGCCGTCAAAGGCTTCTAAGGTGTTTGGAGATTGGTTGAGGGGCGGAGAGATGATGGATTTCCTACATGAAACAAACATGATGCAAGTGGAGACACCCTCATCAATCACAATCCGATGAATCATCTTTCCTTTAATAATGACTTGGATTAAAAACACAATTTGATGGGGAAGACAAGGAACATGATTTTCCAGGTCAAAAGTGATAAAATTCGAATCTATAGGGTCAATCCCTCCTATAGTAGATAGTATTGCTTTCCGCTGGATTGGACAAGTTTGAATAACTTCCAAGGCAGACATCACCGAAGATTCTTGAGCCAAGTCTTCAACAATATTGTAATACTGGGCAGCTCGCGTATTCGGATTGTAAGATGATTTTTGAAGAACACCTTTGGGAAGTGGTTGGATAACAAAGTTATAACTGAGTTTCTCAAATTTATGAAGAGGACTAGAACTGGGTGGAGTAGAAGTAGAAGGTGTATTAGTAGATTCTTTCTCCACTGTCTTCTTTTGAGGAGTTTCATAATATTTTGATTCGGTGGCAACAAAAATAAGTACTGTTCCACTCATGTAAACCTGAGAACTTGAAGATGCAGAAGATTGTGGTCGTTCTACCATTTGAGTCTACTATGATAAGGCGATTCCGATGTCTGCATTCATGGATGTGATCGGAGATATGGGTAGCAGTATTATGTTTCAGAGACGTAAGCAGATGGGTAACAGTTTCATAATGAACCAGTGACTGGAAGTAAGTAAGACTGTTACTAAAGAATTGAAATCTTGATAGGAACCTCGAGGTAACTCGATGTACCATTTCATGGTAGCACCTATCAAGGTTCACTGAAAAAGACGTAGATGAACAAAGTCTTCAACCCAGGAATTAGATGAACACCACAAGTGGTAAGTCATAACATGGGCCCGGGGGTCTTCTCCAGAATTTCTTTCGAACTTCGGACGATTGCCAAGAATCTTAGTGGGAACTGGAGGCCAATAAGGTGAATGAAGTATGGGATCATTAGTGAGCCTTGACACATCCAAAAGTTCCAACATTTCTAGAAACGAAAATTGCGGGTTGAAAGGCATGGAAGGTCTTTGATAAGGCCCAACTTGCATATTCCATCTTTGTTGGTATGGGTTTTTCCCCCAAAGTGGTGGATTTTGACCATAAGGAGCTTTATATTGCCCCCATTGAGAGGAATTCTGACCATAAAAACGGTCGGATACATCTCCGATGAACTTCCTTCCTGCGGTAAAGGAACGGGTAGATTTCCCCCATGTTCATCGGAGTCTGTGTTTA
The DNA here is from genome assembly GCA_031772625.1 of Pinus tabuliformis. Taxonomy (NCBI): domain Eukaryota; kingdom Viridiplantae; phylum Streptophyta; class Pinopsida; order Pinales; family Pinaceae; genus Pinus; species Pinus tabuliformis. The sequence goes on from CM062816.1 coordinate 920,849,428, forward strand.
CGAAAATAATTTGAATGGTGTCGTTCTCATTCTCTTTGGTGACTGTATCATTTGAAGGTAAACCTTCTGAAGACAACACTGAGTCAACTACTGTCTCGACCTATTGACTTTGGTCCGGTGTGGACTCAGAGGTTTTTCTTCAGTGATAGATGCTTTGACCGACCACAAAGGTGTGTCAGTCGGATTTTCAACTAGTGACGGACTCGGCAAGAGTTTCTTGTATCCAAGAGGAAGCCGTAGCAGTGAAGCACGACGGTTATCCAAGACTCTTTTAGCTTCGTCTAGGAAGGGACAACGGTGGATGGCATGATCGCCTTCACACAGTCTACAAGGAAATTTATATCTTCCTTTCTGTCCATTGACTTCGTTTTCACTAGTTGACGGTGTACTCTCAACATGATCGTCAGAGGTTGACAACACCGGATTGTGCAAACGAGGAGACCAGTCCCTTAAGATCCGTGGGATGCAAGGACAATCTCGATGATAGTGGTCCCCTTTGCAGATGACACATGGAGATTTAGGTTTGGATGGTGCAGTGTGTGGATTTTCGCTAGACGATGTATGGTTGCCCCTTTTTGCTGTTGGCTCCTTCTTCTTCTTCTCCTTCCCTTTCTTCTTCTTCTCAATTACTTGGTTTTTAGTTTTACTAGCTTCACCAAGCGAAGAGGAAGAAGGAGAGGGAGAAACAAATGAAGTAGAAGGTTGGGGGGTAACTTTAGTATCATCTAGTTGCTGATTTGATTGCTCAGGAATCATGATGCTTTGAACGACAGAGGTCGAGAAGAGCCACACTGGCAGGCCAATTGTCAGTCCTTGAAGTAACAATGTGGCCATATGAGGTGCACCAACTTCTCCCCAAGAGGAGAAAGGACTAGGATTTCCCCCAAGGGGAAATCCTTGGTTGGTGGACTCCATTTTCTCTACCTATGATCAACGAGGGAACAGTGACGTTATTTCGATTAAAATAAATTTTATGACGCTTTGACACAACTTGCTTTTTCAATTTTTAAGAGTCGAGAAAAAGCTAAAGATGACTCTAGTCGCCTTCGATTTTTAATGAGCCTGAAGTGAAAAGTTCTCAGATGGACCTTTTGTTTTAAGGAGTCTGAAAAATAACGAAAGAGACTACTCTGGAAATCTAGACAGAGGGATTACCAAACCAATCGCAAAACTACATAATACTTTTTATGGTACGATAGTCAATCTTCCCGAATGCTGTGTTTAGTGCATTGCGATCGATAGGGCGGCAGACATGGCTTCCTAAGGATAAAGGATATAGCCTATTGTGGTCTCCCAATATATACTCGATGGTATGTGGGAGCACAAGTCTGTTATGGCACTTGTCGTCTCAAAGAGGAGGAATCACCCAACCTACGATGAAAATGATAGTTACCAGGCTTTACGACGCTGGAATACGTCTCTATCCTAGACTTCTAAATGTTGTGCGTTAGGTTCCAAAGTGTTTTTATGTTCATTGAATTTATTTTACAATTGATCTTTATTAAGAAGTTTGCCTTTAAAGTTCACCGCGTGATGTAGATATACAATTCCTAAATATGCAATCTAAGATGATAAACAGTCGTTTACTCTTCTTTTGGCAATGAAAATCCTAGCTACTAAGGAAAGAGAAGCTAAATTCTTTCAACATAGAGTAGAGAGAACACACTAGATGCACTATCCTAAATCACAATCAACAAGCAGTCTAAAAGAAAATGCACATGCATGTATTTGTTTTCCGCTTTCTTAATGTGTGAGTGAAAAAAAGAATGCTAAGTACAAATCTAAACTATCTTTTCTCTAAAAGCGACAGTACTAACAGTTTTCTCTTCAAAAGATGAAAGGAAGACAAAACGACACTTTGTGATTTCAAATTCAAAAAATGAAAGGAAGACTAAGACAACACTTTGCGATTTCGAATTCAAAAAATGAAAGAAAGACTACTTTGCGATTTCGAATTCAAAAAACAAAAGGAAGGCTAAGACGACTCTTTGCGATTTCGAATTTAAAAACCGAAAGGAAGGCTAAGAGCGACACTTTCAACTTAAATTTGAAAATTTCTTTCGACACTTGAAATACTATTAATTCAAATCAAATACAAGAGTAACAGTGTAATCGACCATAAAAAAGAGTAGGATTCTTTTCTTTGACTGAAAACGACACTTGCGACACTTTCAAATCAAAAGAAGACAGTTCGATTAAGCTACTTTTTTGTAAAGGAGAATTGTAAATGGTGAAAAATACATAAAAAAATTCCCAATTCTTTGTACAATGGAGGCTGAATAATGCAAAGGAAGGGAGTTTCAATAGTGGTATACTGATCACAGACAACAAAACTCCTGAAGAAAGCTGAAGACAATGAAGAAAAAAACCAAAATCTGGAGGCAAAAACAGTGTTATCTAATCATCGCACCTGTAACATAGGGAAACAGGGATGCATCCCACCTACTGCACACGGGAGGTGCGATGCATCCAGAATGTCAAAAGGAGACAGTGCGATGATCCAGGGACAAGACTTTCACTTGGTCTTTGGTCACAGTTTGCAGCTTAGTTCAGGGATTTAGGCTGAGCTAATGATAGGCAGTAAACACAAAGTATAGGGGCTGATCTAATGAGGTTACTTGAGCTACCACCAGGGCACTTAGGATGTTTGCAAGTCAGTTGTTTAGTTTATAAACAAAACCTGGAGATGGACTGAAGCAGCATTGATCTACTTTGCACTTGCATAGCAAATGCAGTTCGAAGGCTAGCTGGCTTAACTTCAGGCTCCATCTATAGTTTATAAAGCAAACAAATATAAACAAGCAATCAAACTATTTGCTCCCCAGCGGAGTCGCCATTTTGTTATCGGGAAAACTAGTGTCCATTCAGAGCTATTAGTCCCACTAAGACGGGTAGCTATCTTAGAAACAAACAAACTAAAGTCACTTATGTTTTCCTTTATGAGAGATAGATGAGAAAGAAGCAGAGAGTACCAACCTCAGTCTTTCGCTTGGCTCCTTGCTTGTTTCCTTTCCCTTTGACAGAACTTCGCCATTCCTTCCTTATTTGTCCTGCTTCAAAGAGCACCTGTAAAGTCAAAGCAGCATAATACCATCAAATCATAGAGATCTATAACCATAAACAATATAGGATCAGATGTATATTAACCATACAAATGCATATATCAATACAAGATTCAGAGATATAGAAGAATATGGAGGAAAACTCAAATAGCTTTATTGATAGATGTAGTAGAAGAGAGGATTACAACCCATTGGTCTAACCCAGTGCCATCCTCCCAGCATGAAAGCCCTCTTCACCTCATGAAAATCTTAGATCACCCAACAATACAATGTTGCACAGAGAAACCAACAGCACTTCTGTAGAGCCTCTAACTTGCAGCTAATTATCCATCATTACCTACAGCTTTTCCTCACTTATCCCTCTCTTTTGCCCTATTTTCCTCATAAACCTACCCAGATTATTACATTTGATGTCTTTAAGCATGATTGGTTAACTTTGCTAATGTTTGGCGGTTTGCCTAGATTTTTGACATATGCACATAGATTCCGCAGCTGTCTGGCAATTCCGCAGCCATTCAGCAATTCCGCAGCTATCTGGTCATTCCGCAGCCTTTTCATTGATCTCTATGTTCCACGTGTCATTTTGCAAAACGAATCACATGGGCACGTGGGAATGAAGGTGTTAAAGGTCCCTATGCTATTGGTTCGGTCAGCAACGCCACGCATACCTCCGGTCAACGTGGATCAAACTTCGGTCAACAGAGCCAGCTCAAACGGTGCTGCGTAAGCTGAAAGGTCACGTCACTCCAGATGGCGATTCCTCCACGCTACGCAGGTTATGGGAGACAGGATCCAACCTTGGATTCAACCTCCATGACGACCGTACCCTCCAGAACGCACACGGACCTGTTTACGTGTTGCTGAACCATTTAATCAGCATGACTGTTAGTTAATTTCTCGTTTCATGTTTTACGCAGTAGGCAGTTGTTCATACGCCTATAAATCCAGCGTTTGCGTACGCTTAAGGATTAGTCTTTTTAGTTACTTTGTTTATGTAATTGCTGCAATTTTAGCGTATCCAGAAACTCTGTTTTGAAGCTGCTGTTTCAGCACTTTTTACTGTAATTTCTGCATATGAGTTAATAGAAGACTGTGCTGTTTTGACTTCAAGTAGCTGATCTTTCCTTGGGTTTTGTGGATGGAGGGCCCCCATTCATAATAGCCTTTGTACAGTAACTCTATCTTCATGTTCTTGCCATTTCCTTCTTTCGAATTCAGCAATTTTCCTTTTCTTTAAAACATGTACAGTTTTGACTTATTTTCGCTGTCATTTCATTTCCAGCATTTACTTTGACTGATAAGGATTGTTTTCTGCAGGTGTTAGCCCAGGATTGTGTGTCTTTGTGTATTTGCTTTATCTCTGATGGTATTTTCAGTTGTCATATTCATAGTTGCTGCCTTTACTCTGTTTTTCTAGCTTAATTTCTAGTTTAGTTTCTCAAGCTGTATGCTAACATATTGATGGTCTCCTTATCATAAGTTGTTCATCTTTAAGAGATCAGAATACTAATAAATTACAGCTTGCTTTGAGTAGTTTTGACTTATATCACTAACTCTTTCTTCACTTGTTACACATAACAATGTATGTTGGAAGCAGAATGCTGGAGAAAGGCACAGTGGTGTTATAATTTGTCATTTAGAGCTTTATCACTTTTTAGACTTATCTCTAACTACTTCTTAATCGTGTTTTACATAGTACTATATGTTGGAAGCAGAGTGTTAGGAATAGATGAACATTATCATTGGTCTTTAAAGTGGTTTTTCTTACCTTTTTATTTGCAGCAGCATGAGTAGTGACTAGTGCCATTAGAAAGTGGTTCTTTGCTTTCAGTTTCATTTCAAGTTTATTTCTTTCAATCTCTTTCTTTGCAAAGTTTAGAAGGTAGTTAGAAAACACCAGTTGCACACACTCACTCATTTAGAAATCACTTTACACACACTATCACTCATCTGTTTATAAAATCATCACTCCATCTTAGGAAGTTAAATTGACCACAAACAACACCCCCAAACGACAAAAAGATCTAAGAGGTTGCTTAAGTACATATAGTACACCTTCACTTCATCAGCTTACGAGACCCTGGTTGACAATTTATGATAGCAATTTAGACAACACTAAATTGACTAAACATTTTGGCGCCGTTGCCGGGGAAGTGAAATTAAGTAGCCATATTCTTAGAGAAAAAAAAACATAAAATTTCAAGGAAAGAAGTTGATAACCTATTAAAGTATGCTCTCCTCTTGCACTTCAAAGTGATCTGGAGGATCAAAAAAGAGAAAGTTATTGATTTAGTAGTTTCTTGAGTATGCTCTCTTCTTGCACCTAGAGTGACCTGGAAGATCAGAAAAAGAACTATTAACTTGACTTGAAGAAAAAAAAAAAAAATGACATGCATAGAGCTAGAGATTCTAGGGGAAGGTTTTTAGCTAGAGCTCGAAGTTCAATTTTTACAAGTCCATCTGCTTCAAGAGATAGACAAGAGACACCTCCCTTATCTCCAACCGACACTCCTAGCCCTAGAATTCCTGGAATTCAAGAGCCAAGAATTGACTCTCCCACACCTTCTATTGAATTTGAACCAGGAAGAGACTCTTCTCTTTCTCCTACAGAAAGACCAATTGTAATTGAGGAAGTAGAATCACCTGAAGAAGGAGAAATCTCTTCTCATTCACCCTTTGTAGAGGAACAAGAAGATTTTGAAATCCATAGGAGAACCATCATGGCAGAGGAAGAAGGAGGTGGTAGAGGTAGAGGTAGAGGAGGAGGAGGAAACAACAACAATAATGGAGGAGGTAGAGGTCCCCTTGGAGGAGGAAATAGAGATGGGGATAATTCATTTGGGTTTCCCATTGTTAATGAGGATTCCCGAGCCACTATGAAAAACATATCGCCATCTGTCCTCCCAAATTTCCATGGGTTAAGGATTGAGGACCCTGAAACATTTTTATTTGAGTTTGAAGTTGTGTGTCGAACTTATGACTATCTGGATGACTCTCAGAAACTCAAATTGTTCCCTTCAACACTGAAAGATCAAGCTTTGAAATGGTTCATGGGGTTACTCACTCAATCCATTAGGTCTTGGGATGAAATGAAACAAACATTTTTGGATAGGTATTTGGACTATTGTATGCCTACTAATCACAAGGACGAGGTATTTAAAATGATACAAAGAGAAGATGAGAGCTTAGAAGATTTACTTGAAAGATTTCAATATAACTTGAAACGAGCAAAAATGAGTAATTTGGATGAAGAGACCTTAAAAGCCCTCCTATTAAAAGCCATTAGGGATGAATGGATAGATATCTTGAATATGATGGGGAAAGGGGATATATCTCAACTTTCACTCAATGATATAGCAGAACTATGTATCCATCTCTCAAGGGGCAAATCAAAAACTCAAAAAGGGCCTAGAGATCCTTCTCTCCTTAGAGCAAATAAATCTGCAACAGGATCAGTAAGTAGGGCTGAAATCGGCAATATGCTTGATGAATTCAAAACTGACATCTTAGGGAGTCTTAGTGAACAATTAGATACCCTTAAGATTCACAATAAACAAAAAGCAGAAGCTGAGGCTTTGGCCATTTTTTGCCCGAAATGTAGAAAGAAACATGCTTTAAGGGAATGTCCCTTGGATGCACACGTTGTAGAAACATGCGTAATTTGCTCAGAAACTCATGAGACTAAGGATTGTCCTTCAATACCTGGCCTCAAAGCAGTCTTTCAAGAGGATCCAAATACACTTGAATCTCTCTGTTTTGTTGCAAGGAGACCTTGGCAAGGGCAACAGAATCAAGGGTTTAACAACTCTATGAATTTTCAATCCCAACCAAATTGGAATCCTTGGCAACAACCTTGGCCTCAACCTCAAAATGCTTTTCAAGCATGGATGCAAAGCATGCAAAATCCTTCTGGGAGATTTGCTCAATTCTATCAATATCCTCCATCTTTTCAGAATCAGCAAGCTCCACAACTTCCAAATCAAGGTCAACAATTATCATTGCCATACCCTCAACAACAACAACCTCCTCCACAAAATCAAAATTCTCAACTCTTGCTTCAATCCCAACAGAAGTCAAATCAACTTCCCTCTCAGCCATTACCAAATCCAAATAATAAGAACCCTCAAAATGCTTACATGATGGAAGGTCAACCATTCCCTACCTATATGGTTGTTCCTCTCAATGAAGTACAACTCAGATCAGGTAGAATCCTAGATCAACCTTCTACAAGTGTTCAACAACCAAGCATTTCTGAGGAAGAATCTCTCAAAGTCAATAAGGGTTCTGAAGTATCACTTCAAAACCAAAATATCCAAAAAGAAAAAGAAAAAGAATCAACCCCCACAACTCCCATAGTTGAGCAACCTACATCTTTAGCTACACCTCCTTTTCCTGAAAGATTACAAATTGACAAAGGAGTGGAAAAGCAAATTTGGGTGCCTGACTATAGTTTTCTAGATGAATTGAAGAATGTCTGTATCAAGATCCCCTTGTTACAAGCCATTAAGGAAATTCCCATTCTAGCAAAGACAATAAAGGAGTTGAGTTTGAAGAAAACAGGAAAGAGAACCAGAGATACCAAAAGGATACATCTAGTTGGAAAAATTGCAGACATTATGATGGGTAAGATTACCATGCAAAAGTATGTGGATCCCGGTAGCCCTATTGTCAAAACTCATATTAATGGGGTTGAAATCCCAAATACTTTGATTGACTTAGGGGCCGCTATCAACATCATGAGTAGACAGACCATGGATCAGTTAAAGCTTCCTAACCTTCTCTTTACACCTACTTTATTGCAACTTGCAGATCGATCAATCATCAAACCTGATGGTGTATTGGAAGACATTCCAGTCTCCCTAGACTCTTGGGAATATCCAGTTGATTTTATGATTTTAACTCCCAAGAATAATCTAGGAGGACATCCTCTTATCTTAGGAAGACCTTGGCTAGCAACAGCTGATGCTTTTATCAGTTGTAGGTCTGGAGACATGTATATATCAGATAGTAATTCCACCAAGAAATTCAACTTGTATCCTCCAGCAAAGGCAATAACAGAAATAGGAGAAGATGAGTGGGTCGATGATGAGGATACTATACAACCTGTTCTAACCATCTCTGAGATCAGTGAAGACAGTCAAATTCTAAATACATTAGAAAATTTTGAAATACCTTTAGAATATGACTCTACACAGTTTCAGTTAGATGCAGACATTGAATATCTCTCCTCTAGACAGATGTCTCTCTTCTCAATGGAAGAGTTTGGTAGTTCTACAGTTGAAATCCTTCCAGGAAAAACATTGAACATTAACAGAAACTTGGAAAGACCACAACAAGAAGAATTAATCAAACTTTTGCAAAAACATTCCACTGCATTTGCATGGGAATACACTGACATGAAAGGAATCGATCCTAAGACTTGTATTCATCACATCTATATTGAAGAAAACAGCAGACCTATTAGGCAACCACAGAGAAGGATGAATCCAAACCTTAGGGAAATCGTGAAAGAAGAACTCCAGAAATTACTCAAGGTAAACTTCATTTACCCCATTTCAGATAGCCAATGGGTTTCTCCCTTGGTTATAGTACCCAAAAAGAATGGTAAATGGAGAGTTTGCATTGATTATCGAGAATTGAACAAGGCAACCTTAAAGGATCATTTCCCTCTACCTTTTATTGATCAGGTACTAGACACTTTAGCAGGTAAAAAGTATTTCTCATTCTTGGATGGTTTTAGTGGGTATAATCAAATTCAGGTAGCACCTGAAGATCAAGATAAGACCACATTCACCTGTCCATGGGGAACTTTTGCCTACCGAGTACTCCCTTTTGGATTATGCAATGCACTGCTACTTTCCAAAGGGCTGTATTAGGTATCTTTTCAGATCTAATCCATGATTGTGTAGAGGTCTATATGGATGATTTTACAGTTTACGGTAATACATTTGAAGAAGCTTTGGAAAATTTGGAAAAAGTACTGATAAGATGTAAGGAAACAAATCTTTCTTTAAGTCATGAAAAGTGTTTTATGATGTTTACTGAAGGGATTGTTTTAGGACATCATATTTCAGGAGATGGGATTAAGGTTGATAGATCCAAAGTTGAAGTCATCTCTAAGTTACCTGTTCCAAATTGCCAGAAAGATGTTAGAAGTTTTCTTGGGTTTACTGGATATTACAGAAGGTTTATTGAAAACTTCACTAAGATAGCATCTCCTCTTTTCAAATTGCTTACCAAAGACTGTGAGTTCAAGTGGGATCCTGAATGTCAATCTGCCTTTGAAGCTTTAAAGACTAGAATATCTGAAGCACCCATCTTAAGGGGACCAAATTGGAAACTCCCTTTCCACATTTCTACTGATGCTTCAGATACAGCTCTAGGAGCTGTTTTAGGACAAAAGGATTTGATCCCTTACGCCATTTATTATACCAGTAAAAATTTGACTCCCATTGAGTTAAATTATACTGTTACAGAAAAAGAGTTCTTAGCTGTAGTACATGCGATCAACAAGTTTAGACACTACATAACCGGCTATGAAACCTTTGTCCATACTGATCACTCTGCCATAAGATATTTAATGAACAAACCTGTTACTAATGGCAGAGTTACAAGATGGCTTTTACTTTTACAAGAATTCAACATTACTGTGTTAGATAGACCTGGAAAACAAAACACAGTAGCTGATTTCTTGTCTAGAATCCAAAACACTAATGAAGATTCTCCAGTAGAAGATAAGTTTCCAGATGAATACTTGTTTGCAGTAACTACCAAGACTCCTTGGTATGCAGATATGGCTAATTATCTAGTTACGGGGAAGCTACCTCTACACTTATTTCCTAATGAGAAAAGGAAAATCATTCAGGAGAGTTCACATTATTCTTGGATTTCTAATGAATTGTTCAAAACAGGGCCAGATTGTATAATCAGAAGGTGTGTTCGGGAAGATGAAATGCCTGACATCCTTAAGGCATGTCATGATGAACCATGCGGCGGGCACTTTGCTGACAAGAGGACAGCCTATAAAATCCTTTCTCTAGGATATTATTGGCCTTCTCTCTTTAAAGATGCAAAGCAGTATGTTAGAAGGTGTGACAGCTGCCAAAGAGTTGGGAGACCAACTCCTTCAAATGAAATGCCACTATAGCCTCAGGTATGCATCGAACCCTTTGAGAAATGGGCTCTAGATTTCGTTGGACCAATTAATCCACCATCAAAGCAAAAGAAGTATATACTGGTTTGTACTGATTATGTTACTAAGTGGGTAGAAGCCAAATCTTTGCCTTCTGCCACCGAAAATTCAGTTGTTCAATTTCTTTTTGAGGATATTTTTACTCGTTTTGGTGTCCCAAGGGAAATTGTGATATATCAGGGAAGCCAATTTACATCTAAATTGATGGAGAAGCTGATGGAGGAATATAAGATCAAGCACAGAACATCTACTCCATACCATCCGCAATCAAATGGCCAAGTGGAATCTACCAATAAAGTTCTTGAAGGCATTATCACCAAGACTGTTCATCTTCATAGAAGAGATTGGGCGGAAAGGCTTCCTGAAGCCTTATGGGCCTATAGAACTACATGGAGGAACACAACAGGACATTCTCCCTATGAACTTGTTTATGGGAAGGAAGTCCTGCTCCCCATTGAGTTCCAAATCAAGACCTTCAAGATGGCAGTCCAATTGGGGATGAGCCTCTCGGAAGCCCAAAAACACAGAATGGACCAGCTAAATGAGCTAGATGAAATAAGACAAGATGCAATTCTAAGGACCGATCTAGTTCAGCACCAAAGAACTAAATGGCATGATCGTCACATCAAAGAAAGAAAGTTTCAGAAAGGAGATTGGGCTCTATTGTTTGATTCAAAGTTTAAAGACTTCAAAGGAAAATTTCAAACTCATTGGCTTGGGCCATATGAGGTTGATGAAGTCTTTAGTAATGGAGCAGTTCGAGTGAAAACTATTGATGAATTTCATACTCCTCTTATTGTAAATGGCCATTGCTTGAAGATCTACCAGAAGCCACTCTCAAAAGAGGAATTTGTCAAGTTGTTTAAAGAAGATTCTGCAATCAGGTTGGTGGAGAAGGATTCTTCTCCTCCATCAGCCTAATCTTTGGTTTTTGAAAAAAAAAAAAAAAAAAAGAAAAAAAAAGAGAAAAAAAATAAATAAAAGTATAGGCCTGAAAACCAGTCTCTGATTGGCAGTCCTATGCAGAAAATCTGAGGTGAAAATCTGGGTCACCTGACACCTCACATTTTCCAAAAAAAAAAAAATCCCTCTTTTCCTTGTTCCATCTCATTTCATTATTTCATCCATTTCATTCACCATCTCATTCATCCAATCATTCTCACTCCACCTCATTTCTTTCCATCCATCCATCCATTACATTCCATCTCACCAATAAAGTCATTGTCATATTTATTTCACACAGCTAAAGTTGTTTTGTGCAGACAGAAGGGTATCACTGCAGTTTCCGCAGCTGAGGAGCAATTCCGCAGCCAACATCCCAATTCCGCAGCTGATACACTTTCTGCACCTGTATAAAAAAAAACACAGTCTGTTTAGGAAGGAATCTGCAGTCCAAAAGTCATCAGCAAAAATTGAAAAAAGGTCATGTAGCAGCAATAAGCAATGAAAGGTTAGCACAGATGAGCAAAAGGAATCAAAGCGCGGATACATGAGGTATGAGCTAATTTCTAAACTTACGGTTATAACATTTTGCATGGTTTACGGATTGTGTTTTCAGCCATTTAATGTAATGATTACCAGTCCTTTCCATTACTCGACCGGAAATCCACGTATCCCTCAACCTTGATAGTCCCTATTCATCACGATTTTTAAAACTCAAGCACGACTGCTCTTCCATTTAAATTCTTGTACCTGAGTGACGTAGACAATTGTACTACGGCTCTCTGCGTTATGATTCCGCAGCCAAATGTACACTCATGACCGATGTCTAAGGGACTTAACCGTTTCTTCCCATTATTCATAACCCTCCTACGCATAGTCTCATTCACGCTGTTGATTCACTTCCGCATTTCCCTTGTTTTCCACTGCTCTGCCTTATTCACTACTCTGCCACCGTAACCAAACTCTGTTTTCCCCTCTGCTAAACTTTGACCACTGTTGTGAGTGCATTACGGCTGTTGTGTTGAAGCCGTAAATCTATTGTGTTGAAGCCACTATTGAAGCCGTATAACCCTTTTTCCAAAAGAATTAAAACAGAGCTGTGAGAGAGCTGATGGGTAAACTTTTGAGGGCAGAGCCAGAGGGCTCTAAATTTCTGGAAGGATATCCCCAAGTCAAAGACGCTTTGCAGAAGGAAAATTGGCTCCAGTGCATCCAAAAATTCAAGGGTTATCATAGAGAGGTCACGAAGGCTTTTGCACGTTCTTTTAGAGACAAAGACAACCAAGTGGAGATAGGAGATCTGAAATTTACAGTCACTGAAAGCAGTTTGGCACAGGCCACTTCACTACCACAAACTGGGGAGAGATGGTTCAAAAACCGATCAGTACAAGACCAGCAATGGAAGCAAATTCTGAAAAATCCAGGTATGGACACTAGCATTTTTACAAAGGGAATCCCTGTTAGTCTTGTCAAAGAAGAATGGACAACTTTGCTTCTGTTAATACAAAAATTCTTTACATGTGAAGGAAGATTTGGAGTTTTGTATGTCTATCATGCCAAAGTTATGATGCATTTCTTAGGAGAGCATGACATTAACCTTCCATACTTTTTACTCTCAAGCCTTAGAAAAATGTGCTCAATAGTCCAAAGAAACCCAAGAAACATTGAGCCACATTTGTACCATCATGGGCTTGTCAAGATACTGGTTGAAGAACAATTGAAAGCAAAAAGAGACACATGGGAAAGGTTTCTTGTAAGGAATCATTTCCAAGAGATAGGGGAAGCCTCTGGTAGTTCACCTCAAGTGCCTAAAAAGAGTAGAAGGAAAAGAACAGAGGAAATTATCCCAGAAACTGTTGTCCAAGAAGAAACTGTCCAAGACTTTGTTGAAGAAGAAATTGCTGCACATCATTCTGAAGAAGAAAATGACCCTGAGCCTGCTGTAGACATTGACCAAACAGCCCAAGAAATCATTACAGAAACCCTGCAAGAAATTGTCCAAGAGGCTGCTCAAAAGAAAGAGGAGAGTAGGAAGAGACAAAAGAAAGATAAAGGAAAAGCTATAGCCCAAGAAACCTACCTTACTCCTGAAAATTTCAGTGAAGAGGACACTCAGCCATTGGCACATAGATTGGCCCAACTTCATGAGGCTGCCCTTTCCAAGAAGATGCAAAAACAAAAGCAAAAGCAACAAAAGGAAAAACAGAGCATCACCACCGTGAGGAGGAGCAGCAGGATACAAAACAAAGTGGGGGCCACAAAGGATAAAGAGTCACTCATTATTGACTTGAGCACACCTGAAAAGGTTGCTACAAGACTTGACTTTGAGAAAAGCCCTCCACATGTTGAGCATGTTGAGACTAGTCCTCCACGTGAGGAAAGTCCGTTTGAGCATGAACCTGAATTTGAGCATGAGCCTAGTCCAAAGAGGTCACCAGAGATTGACCCAGATCAGCAAAAAGTTTATAACTACCTGGAGACGTTAGAACAAGCTGCTGCTGGTCCAAGCACTGTTCTACCTCTTGAGCAGCAAGTTCACTCACTCAAACAAGAAATTTTTGAGCTTGAAGTTTTAAATCGCCACATCATACAAGAGAATGAAAAATTGAAGGAGCAAACTAAAGTGGACAAGATGATCCACGATAATACCATGCTTCATCTAGGCCTTTGGCAAAGGAAAAACAGAAAGCTAAAGAAGAAATGCAGGAAGCTAAGCGGAGCTTTGGTCAATCTAAAATTCAGATGCTTGGTGAGGAAACCAAGAGTCAATGTGGCTACACAGAGGAAGAGGAGAAGACTAGATGTCTTAGCAGAGGCATCTCAGCAGGTAGATTAAACAATGTTTTCGTTGCATGAGGACATGCAACACCCTCGTAGTGGGGGTATGTAGAGCCTCTAACTTGCAGCTAATTATCCATCATTACCTACAGCTTTTCCTCACTTATCCCTCTCTTTTGCCCTATTTTCCTCATAAACCTACCCAGATCATTACATTTGATGTCTTTAAGCATGATTGGTTAACTTTGCTAATGTTTGGCTGTTTGTCTAGATTTTTGACATATGCACAGAGATTCCGCAGCTGTCTGGCAATTCCGCAGCCATTCAGCAATTCCGCAGCTATCTGGTCATTCCGCAGCCTTTTCATTGATCTCTATGTTCCACGTGTCATTTTGCAAAACGAATCACATGGGCACGTGGGAATGAAGGTGTTAAAGGTCCCTATGCTATTGGTTCAGTCAGCAACGCCACGCATACCTCCGGTCAACGTGGATCAAACTTCGGTCAACAGAGCCAGCTCAAACGGTGCTGCGTAAGCTGAAAGGTCACGTCATTCCAGATGGCGATTCCTCCACGCTACGCAGGTTATGGGAGACAGGATCCAACCTTGGATTCAACCTCCATGACGACCGTACCCTCCAGAACGCACACGGACCTGTTTACGTGTTGCCGAACCATTTAATCAGCATGACTGTTAGTTAATTTCTCGTTTCATGTTTTACGCAGTAGGCAGTTGTTCATACGCCTATAAATCCAGCATCTGCGTACGCTTAAGGATTAGTCTTTTTAGTTACTTTGTTTATGTAATTGCTGCAATTTTAGCGTATCCAGAAACTCTGTTTTGAAGCTGCTGTTTCAGCACTTTTTACTGTAATTTCTGCATATGAGTTAATAGAAGACTGTGCTGTTTTGACTTCAAGTAGCTGATCTTTCCTTGGGTTTTGTGGATGGAGGGCCCCCATTCATAACAGCATTTGTACAGTAACTCTATCTTCATGTTCTTGCCATTTCCTTCTTTCGAATTCAACAATTTTCCTTTTCTTTAAAACATGTACAGTTTTGACTTATTTTCGCTGTCATTTCATTTCCAGCATTTACTTTGACTGATCAGGATTGTTTTCT
Organism: Pinus tabuliformis; assembly: GCA_031772625.1. NCBI lineage: Eukaryota > Viridiplantae > Streptophyta > Pinopsida > Pinales > Pinaceae > Pinus > Pinus tabuliformis. The sequence goes on from CM062816.1 coordinate 920,864,524, forward strand.
GCAGGTGTTAGCTCGGGATTGTGTGTCTTTGTGTATTTGCTTTATCTCTGATGGTATTTTCAGTTGTCATATTCATAGTTGCTGCCTTTACTCTGTTTTTCTAGCTTAATTTCTAGTTTAGTTTCTCAAGCTGTATGCTAACATATTGATGGTCTCCTTATCATAAGTTGTTCATCTTTAAGAGATCAGAATACTAATAAATTACAGCTTGCTTTGAGTAGTTTTGACTTATATCACTAACTCTTTCTTCACTTGTTACACATAACAATGTATGTTGGAAGAAGAATGCTGGAGAAAGGCACAGTGGTGTTATAATTTGTCATTTAGAGCTTTATCACTTTTTAAACTTATCTCTAACTACTTCTTAATCGTGTTTTACATAGTACTATATGTTGGAAGCAGAGTGTTAGGAAGAGATGAACATTATCATTGGTCTTTAAAGTGGTTTTTCTTACCTTTTTATTTGCAGCAGCATGAGTAGTGACTAGTGCCATTAGAAAGTGGTTCTTTGCTTTCAGTTTCATTTCAAGTTTATTTCTTTCAATCTCTTTCTTTGCAAAGTTTAGAAGGTAGTTAGAAAACACCAGTTGCACACACTCACTCATTTAGAAATCACCTTACACACACTATCACTCATCTGTTTATAAAATCATCATTCCATCTTAGGAAGTTAAATTGACCACAAACAACACCCCCAAACGACAAAAAGATCTAAGAGGTTGCTTAAGGAAATATAGTACACCTTCACTTCATCAGCTTACGAGCCCCTGGTTGACAATTTATGATAGCAATTTAGACAACACTAAATTGACTAAACAACTTCCTTACAAAATACAAGATTCCAACCTTTGGATCTCTAGGATGAGGGATCCATATATAGATGTTTGCGGGGGGGTGAGTCAGCTTCTGGGATTTTTATTAGTGTCATCTCTTTGATAGTTCTTGGTTCCACTTGGAGATTTCATGATCTCTTACTCATCCCTGGGCGAATTCAGAGAGGCAAGTGTCGAATGAGCAGCGTCTAGAAGATTCTCTGGGTTTCCACCTAGCAAACTGCTTCTGTCATTTGTCTGCTCTCGCTCATCGCACCCTACAGAAGGGCTTTCCAGTATTCATTGCACTTTTTGCATGTGGTAGGTGAGATGCATCGCACCCTTAGCACTGAGCAGTCTGTATGGTCTAGTTTTGACCAGTTCTGAGTAGTTTTTCATGGAGAACTTCTGGGAGATGATGTAATCAGCTGACCTTGCTCCTTTAGGGTATGAAACAACACGTTTAGGGACTTGGAAGCCCTTGGTTTTATGGACATATGTGTTTGGGGTTGTAGTGCCCAAATATTTCTATAACAGTGAGTAGCTGAGACTTATGGAGGACCTTGAGAAGAGGCTGGAAACTCACCTTCTGAAGCCATGAGTGGAAACAATTGGCGAGGAGGAATCCAAGATGGTCGTGGAGATAACTCCAAAGGAACATCAGGATTTTTGTATGGACTATAAGGTTGTTGAGGAGATATAACCAACATATCAAAAAGCAGATTTAGAGGAAATAAAACAAACCTCTGTGGACTCTTAGGAGTTTCTGGATCAGATTCCTGAGATGATGATGAGTCTCAAGGTGGAGGACGAGAAGCAAGGGGTTGGATGCTTGGGATAATTCCAAGTTCATGACCTTGGGCTTCAATTGACTGTGAGAACTCAACTTAGGCTGAACTCCTTGTGATGACCCTTCAGTGTTAGATGATGAGGGGGAAATGTAAGGTGAACCCAGTGGTTCAACCACGATGACCTTTTTTGAAAAACAATAAAAGGGGTGGTTGATTTGAGCCTACAATTTAAAATTTACTATTAATTAGGCAATATGAGGCCAAGGATAACTGCATGGGTAAGTCATGTTATCGTGGGTAGTTAAATTTTAGAACTTAAAACAAGAAATAAATTAAAAAATGTCTATTAGGAAAGAGGGTTTACCAAGTATCCTTGAATCATTATATACACCTTAGCCGAAACCAAGGACTTAACGTATGATGATCGATCTCCCCGAATGCTGTGTTCGGTGTATCACATTTACAAGGCATCTGACTTGATTCCCTGTGGCTAAAGGATAACAACCTAATGGGGTCTCCCAATATATACTCGACGGTACAGGGAGCACAAGTTTGTGTTAGCAATGTCTAATGCATAACAGTTCAGTGAGAGCATTCCCATATACTTTCCATACTAGAGTGCCTCCGATATACCATAGAGTATCGGAGAACCTCCGATATACTTCCGTACTGGAATGAGATTTCACCCCCGAGATACAATGTAGGTAGTTAATGACAACTACTAGGTTTATAGACGCTGGAACACATCTCTAGCCGAGACTTCTAAATATTTGCATTAAGTTCCAAATTCTATTTAGCTTAATACAGTAAATTTTGAAGTTTTTATTGAATTAGGTTTCAATTTTGGGCTCAAACGATGTCACCTAAATCCTAGTATGCAACTATATGACAAAAAGGAAACCTTTTATTTCAATGAATTCTATGCTAGTGAGGGAAGAGAGTACGAGAAATTAATGCATCAAACAAGATAATGCACAAAAAAATATGCCTCCACTAACTTTCCAAATGCAAAATGCAATAGCGAAACTAAACTTCACTTTCACTAATGAAAATGCAATCTATTGAAAGAAAAAATGATATGCATTTCACTAAGATGCACTTTTACTTATATGATGCTCTTTGATTTTCAGATGTCTATATGCAACTAAGTTTCAACTAAAGCAAAAATGAAGATTTTATTCCAAAATGCTTCTAAATGCAATACGGCATCAATCAAAATAACATCAAACTCAAAGCACTTCAAAAAAAATTGTTGGAAATAATACTGAGAGGGGGGGGTGAATCAGTATTATCAGATCAGTAAAAACTTTCCAATTTCATACTCAGAAACATATACGCTACTTCAGTTAAGTGAACCCGCGTGTACACGCTACTGTGTCTAAAGCAACTAGCGTATATCCAGAGATCTTATGATTTAGTTAGCTTATCTTCAGTAAATGCATCAGAACATTATTAACCATATTAACAGTAAACAGGTGCAGTATAACAGAACAGATCATCACACAAAAGCCACACACATGAACACCAAGATATAAGGTGGAAACCCAATGTGGGTGAAAACCACCTGCTGCAAGTCATCTCAATCTTCTTCTTAATAAGAAAATCATTTTACAATATTTGTACTGGTGCAGTCTTATACCAGTACGGGAGCTACAACCCTCTTTGCTCTTGTACTAGCCGATCCATTTACTAGTACACAGGCTGCTACCTGCTACAATGCTCCAAAGATCTCCTTTAGCTTTTGTACTAGCTTAGATACTAGTACGTAGGTGCTTGCCTACAATCTTCTCTCCTCCAGGTACCACGTTTCATCAATTTTCAGACTGGATACACTGAAGCACAACACATAATCTGAAAGGCCACTTTTCATCCAATTTTCATACTGGACCCATAACTATCATTGAAGCTCAAAACAATCATCAAACTCTGAATCACTGAAACCCTGTTAACAACACCGTTACCAGAACACAGAGCAGACACAGAACTCTGTAATAACCATCAGACCCATCTGCAACTTCAAATATCAAGCTTTACAATGTATACGCTACTTCGATGAATCAAACCCGCGTGTATACGCGCTTTTGCCAAAGACAACCCGCGTACAGATCTAAAAATAATTTCTCATAACTTGCAGCTGTACCAGACATCAGTCATACTCATAACACTTATAGAACAATACATGCGTCAGTATGTAGATCTAGAATGAGCATCATAAAGATAGTTCATTTCAAACCATTTGATCCCGATCTCTCCTTAGATCTTATTCTCAATCAGCCGGTGAGATCCCTCCTTAGCTCAAATCAAGCAATGCATCATCAACCCATAACCTGCATACTGGATCTCATACTTCTTCAGATATTCAAGAGATTTCAGATACAATTGCCTAATGATTTCCTTCTCCTTATATAGCCTTAGGCCTTGTTCAATACCAAGGGCCAAAACCATAGAAATCCAATACCATCATCTTCAAAACTAGGGATCAACACGTCCGTCGAGACACCAAGGTCCAAAACCATAGGCACAACTTCCAAGGAATAACCGCCATGGACCAAAGATAAGTTTTCCACATACACGCGCTTTTACTGAAGCCAACCAGCGTGTACACGCAACTTGGTATATAGCGAACCTGCGTATACGCGACTTGGTATATAGTGAACCTGCTTGTATACACGACTTGGTATATAGTGAACCAGCGTGTATATTTTTCTTCATACTTGTAGACTGATCATCAATTCCTTGCTGCTATCCTTCTGCACTATGATTTGTCATCAGTGTGATTTGCCATCAAGGACAACACTTGTTTCATAATGCCAACAATCTCCCCCTTTGGACTTGATGGCAAAGCTAACTTGTCACACTTAGAACTTGGTCTTCTTGTTCCTTTGAGCTGTCCTACATCCCATGCATTTAGTCACATCTGTAGATTGATCTAGTTGTATGTAAGTGAGATGTTCTTTTATGAGTGGGTTGCCATCAAGTACAACATATGCATCATAATGCCAACAATCTCCCCCTTTGGACTTGATGGCAACAACACCAAATCACTCTCCCCCTTTGACATCAAGGACAAAGGGTGGACCAAGATATTCTCTTCCTTTGCTGAAACATTCCACTGTCCATACTCCCCCTGAGTACCTGCTGAAATCTCTGAATAATCTCCCCCTTTGTATATGCCAAGGTGTACCAATCTGTCCATGCTCCCTCTGAGTACATGCTGAATCTCTGTACTGCTGAAGTGTGCTTTTCATGCTCTTCCTGACTGTAGGCAAGATCTGCAAAAGATGTTCTTCAAGAAGAACATGACTCTATACATCATAAAAGACCTTCCTATCACCAAAGACTCATACATACATCCATTTCCCAACCATGTGGGGACATACTAGTATTGACTCATCCACCCAACCAAGTGGGGATACATCAAAAGTTTACACATGATAAGGCAAGAGCATTACATTTTCATCCCAGGCATAGTGGGAAAACCAACATAGGCCGTTACATGACCTTGACACCATAAAAGAGATAAAAGAGATACATGACATAGAGACAACAAATCTAGACCAAGACTTATGAAAGTCACCAATAACATCCGATAATCACCATTCAGATCAGCAACCAAGAGATCCTTCTGTTCTCTTTTCGCCTTTGTTCCACTTGAAACCAACAACAAATGTGAACTAGAACCAAAAGCTTTAAGATAATGCCAACAATGCATCATTGGAAGATTATCTGCTCCCCTTGAACTTGTGCCAGATGATCTCTGTCGGACCCATATCAAACTTTCTGCAACAAACATCTGTCCCTGCTGATTTCCTTCAAAAACTCCATATACGCGTCTGCATCCACATAAACAAGCGTATATACGCGGATAGGTCTTATGAAACTCGCGTATAACCATTTTCATATCAGCGACCTGTAAATGTCTTGCAGCAAGGTATGTCTGAACATAGATGTCAACTCCTCCTTTTAAACATCATCATGAAATCATTCACATTACATGTGAAACCACCATAGCCATTACATCAACGTCAAGATCTACATGATCCAAGTATCATTACTTGGGAACATCTGCATCAATCAACATATGTAAGTATCAACCTATCATCATATAGATAAGAACTCATCACCATGTCTCCAACAAAGCAACTTTGAGCAGTCATCCATGTATCAGTACTTGAGCTCAAAGCAACAATCCTTATCCACAAGAGTGCCCTTATGAAGATCACCATGTAAGCATCATCAAAGGATCAACCATAAATCTGATCTGAACATCTACTATGTAACTTCAAGAATCATATGAGAGTTTATCATAGACAACTCACAACATCATAGCAAGATATATCATTTAGCCATATAAGAATCATCACCAAGGATTATTGACCATAATGCCAACAATGAATTACTAAAGGCATATGCTCCCCCTCAACCAGTGCCATCTATAAGATCTGATCATGCATATATCAGCAATAAGCATCAAAACATCATCATCCTCAAGTTAAGATCAAAACACTTCTAGACATCATACAAGTAACAAAACATTTCCACACATCCTCAGCAGACTGTAACCAATAGAGCAAATAATAGACTGAATCATATCAGATCCTTTTTGTGATCCTGTCCCCACTGCTTTTCCTCAGACTGACATATACGCGACTTTGCAGTGTCTAACTCGCGTATGTACGCGACTTCCCTTTAAGAAACTTGCGTATGAGATTCAGAACGCTGAAGTTTTACACTTTCAGCTCCCCCTGAGTCTGATATCTCTGTGCTGTGCTGTTTCTCAGTACATTGTGCTGACTGTACTTCCTTCTTCCTCCATATCTTCAAGTGTGATGAGGTTTTCTCCTTTTGGTGTGATGTCCATCCTTTGTTCCTGCATTCCTTTGCTATATGTCCAAGCTTGTTACATGCATAACATCTTACATGTTTCATATTCCTCCTGTAGCAATCAGCAGCTTTGTGACCAAACATATTGCAAGCAAAGCAATATCCATTAAAGTACCTTGAGTGTGATGATCTTTCTGCATGATGGTCTTGAACCCTTCTTCTTCTACATCTAGCTGCAACATGTCCAAGATTATGACATACATAACATTCAACATTATTCATAGGAGGAGTAAAAGATCTTCTTTGAGGAGTCTCTTTCCTTGATTGTTGATGGGGTTGACCTTTCATCTCCTTGTTGATCATTTTAGATTTCTCTTTAGAGTTCCTTGCCTCACCTTGTGAACTAGATTCACCTTCAACAGATTCATGAAAACCAAGACCAGTCTTGATAGCAGGAGACCTTTGACTACTAAGAATATCATCCAAGGCTTTAGTACTATCTTGAAATCTCAAAAGTTTATCCTTTTCTTCTAATTTACCTTTCAAGATATTTACCTCAACTTGAAGTTGTTCCTCCTTTTCTAGACATTGCTTCTTCATGTCTTCTCCATCTTTCCTTCCTTCTTCCATTTGTTCCCTTAGTTTGAGAATCTCCTTTTCTTGTTCTTCATTCAGATCCTGCTGCATTTGACGAACTCGGAAGGCACATTCCAGCTGGGATTTTAAGCTGATGACTTCATTTTCTTGTTTTTCAATTGCTTGATGTAGATCTTCATTCTGCTTCTTTAAATCTTCAAGTTCTTCCTTTAGTGAGAGGATTGTGGCTTCAAGACTTTCATAATAACTGGATCGATCTCTGAGCTCCTTGATTGTTGTATTCTTTTCAATGACTTCATTTCTTAGAGATGTTGCTTCATCCTGCAACTTTTGATACCTTTCCTTGCATAACTTGAGGGCACCACTCTTTACGTCAAAACGTTTTTCTTGTTCAATAATTTTGTTTGTCAGCTTGTTAAATTCTGCCTCTATTTGACATCTTTCTTGCTCACCCATAAGAGCAAGTTCAGTAGTCTCACTATCACTTTCATCTCTTTCACAAGGAAATATAGCTGGAACATCAGAGGATAACACATTCATACCTGATAATGATTCTGAATCTGAAGAGCTTCTTATACCTAATCCCCAATCGACTCTCCCACTGTCATAGATCTTCTGAGATGTCTTCTTCTTCTTATGAGCTTTCTTCTTAAGCTTCTTTCTCATTGTTCCACGGATCTCCTTCAAGCGATCAAGCTTCTACCAAAGGACCTGCTCTGATACCAATTGTTGGAAATAACACTGAGAGGGGGGGGGGGTGAATCAGTATTATCAGATCAGTAAAAACTTTCCAATTTCATACTCAGAAACATATACGCTACTTCAGTTAAGTGAACCCGCTACTGTGTCTAAAGCAACTAGCGTATATCTAGAGATCTTATGATTTAGTTAGCTTATCTTCAGTAAATGCATCAGAACATTATTAACCATATTAACAGTAAATAGGTGCAGTATAACAGAACAGATCATCACACAAAAGCCACACACATGAACACCAAGATATAAGGTGGAAACCCAATGTGGGTGAAAACCACCTGCTGCAAGTCATCTCAATCTTCTTCTTAATAAGAAAATCCTTTTACAATATTTGTACTGGTGCAGTCTTATACCAATACGGGAGCTACAACCCCCTTTGCTCTTGTACTAGCCGATCCATTTACTAGTACACAGGCTGCTACCTGCTACAATGCTCCAAAGATCTCCCTTAGCTTTTGTACTAGCTTAGATACTAGTACGTAGGTGCTTGCCTACAATCTTCTCTCCTCCAGGTACCACGTTTCATCAATTTTCAGACTGGATACACTGAAGCACAACACATAATCTGAAAGGCCACTTTTCATCCAATTTTCATACTGGACCCATAACTATCATTGAAGCTCAAAACAATCATCAAACTCTGAATCACTGAAACCCTGTTAACAACACCGTTACCAGAACACAGAGCAGACACAGAACTCTGTAATAACCATCAGACCCATCTGCAACTTCAAATATCAAGCTTTACAATGTATACGCTACTTCGATGAATCAAACCCGCGTGTATACGCGCTTTTGCCAAAGACAACCCGCGTACAGATCTAAAAATAATTTCTCATAACTTGCAGCTGTACCAGACATCAGTCATACTCATAACACTTATAGAACAATACATGCGTCAGTATGTAGATCTAGAATGAGCATCATAAAGATAGTTCATTTCAAACCATTTGATCCCGATCTCTCCTTAGATCTTGTTCTCAATCAGCCGGTGAGATCCCTCCTTAGCTCAAATCAAGCAATGCATCATCAACCCATAACCTGCATACTGGATCTCATACTTCTTCAGATATTCAAGAGATTTCAGATACAATTGCCTAATGATTTCCTTCTCCTTATATAGCCTTAGGCCTTGTTCAATACCAAGGGCCAAAACCATAGAAATCCAATACCATCATTTTCAAAACTAGGGATCAACACGTCCGTCGAGACACCAAGGTCCAAAACCATAGGCACAACTTCCAAGGAATAACCGCCATGGACCAAAGATAAGTTTTCCACATACACGCGCTTTTACTGAAGCCAACCAGTGTGTACATGCGACTTGGTATATAGCGAACCTGCGTATACGCGACTTGGTATATAGTGAACCTGCTTGTATACACGACTTGGTATATAGTGAACCAGCGTGTATATTTTTCTTCATACTTGTAGACTGATCATCAATTCCTTGCTGCTATCCTTCTGCACTATGATTTGTCATCAGTGTGATTTGCCATCAAGGACAACACTTGTCTCATAATGCCAACAATCTCCCCCTTTGGACTTGATGGCAAAGCTAACTTGTCACACTTAGAACTTGGTCTTCTTGTTCCTTTGAGCTGTCCTACATCCCATGCATTTAGTCACATCTGTAGATTGATCTAGTTGTATGTAAGTGAGATGTTCTTCTATGAGTGGGTTGCCATCAAGTACAACATATGCATCATAATGCCAACAATCTCCCCCTTTGGACTTGATGGCAACAACACCAAATCACTCTCCCCCTTTGACATCAAGGACAAAGGGTGGACCAAGATATTCTCTTCCTTTGCTGAAACATTCCACTGTCCATACTCCCCCTGAGTACCTGCTGAAATCTCTGAATAATCTCCCCCTTTGTATATGCCAAGGTGTACCAATCTGTCCATGCTCCCTCTGAGTACATGCTGAATCTCTGTACTGCTGAAGTGTGCTTTTCATGCTCTTCCTGACTGTAGGCAAGATCTGCAAAAGATGTTCTTCAAGAAGAACATGACTCTATACATCATAAAAGACCTTCCTATCACCAAAGACTCATACATACATCCATTTCCCAACCATGTGGGGACATACTAGTATTGACTCATCCACCCAACCAAGTGGGGATACATCAAAAGTTTACACATGATAAGGCAAGAGCATTACATTTTCATCCCAGGCATAGTGGGAAACCAACATAGGACGTTACATGACCTTGACACCATAAAAGAGATAAAAGAGATACATGACATAGAGACAACAAATCTAGACCAAGACTTATGAAAGTCACCAATAACATCTGATAATCACCATTCAGATTAGCAACCAAGAGATCCTTCTGTTCTCCTTTCGCCTTTGTTCCACTTGAAACCAACAACAAATGTGAACTAGAACCAAAAGCTTTAAGATAATGCCAACAATGCATCATTGGAAGATTATCTGCTCCCCCTGAACCTGTGCCAGATGATCTCTGTCGGACCCATATCAGACTTTCTGCAACAAACATCTGTCCCTACTGATTTCCTTCAAAAACTCCATATACGCGTCTGCATCCACATAAACAAGCGTATATACGCGGATAGGTCTTATGAAACTCGCGTATAACCATTTTCATATCAGCAACCTGTAAATGTCTTACAGCAAGGTATGTCTGAACATAGATGTCAACTCCTCCTTTTAAACATCATCATGAAATCATTCACATTACATGTGAAACCACCATAGCCATTACATCAATGTCAAGATCTACATGATCCAAGTATCATTACTTGGGAACATCTGCATCAATCAACATATGTAAGTATCAACCTATCATCATATAGATAAGAACTCATCACCATGTCTCCAACAAAGCAACTTTGAGCAGTTATCCATGTATCAGCACTCGAGCTCAAAGCAACAATCCTTATCCACAAGAGTGCCCTTATGAAGATCACCATGTAAGCATCATCAAAGGATCAACCATAAATTTGATCTGAACATCTACTATGTAACTTCAAGAATCATATGAGAGTTTATCTTAGACAACTCACAACATCATAGCAAGATATATCATTTAGCCATATAAGAATCATCACCAAGGATTATTGACCATAATGCCAACAATGAATTACTAAAGGCATATGCTCCCCCTCAACCAGTGCCATCTGTTAGATCTGATCATGCATATATCAGCAATAAGCATCAAAACATCATCATCCTCAAGTTAGGATCAAAACACTTCTAGACATCATACAAGTAACAAAACATTTCCACACATCCTCAGCAGACTGTAACCAATAGAGCAAATAATAGACTGAATCATATCAGATCCTTTTTCTGATCCTGTCCCCACTGCTTTTCCTCAGACTGACATATACGCGACTTTGCAGTGTCTAACTCGCGTATGTACGCGACTTCCCTTTAAGAAACTTGCGTATGAGATTCAGAACGCTGAAGTTTTACACTTTCAGCTCCCCCTGAGTCTGATATGTCTGTGCTGTGCTGTTTCTCAGTACATTGTGCTGACTGTACTTCCTTCTTCCTCCATATCTTCAAGTGTGATGAGGTTTTCTCCTTTTGGTGTGATGTCCATCCTTTGTTCCTGCATTCCTTTGCTATATGTCCAAGCTTGTTACATGCATAACATCTTACATGTTTCATATTCCTCCTGTAGCAATTAGCAGCTTTGTGACCAAACATATTGCAAGCAAAGCAATATCCATTAAAGTACCTTGAGTGTGATGATCTTTCTGCATGATGGTCTTGAACCCTTCTTCTTCTACATCTAGCTGCAACATGTCCAAGATTATGACATACATAACATTCAACATTATTCATAGGAGGAGTAAAAGATCTTCTTTGAGGAGTCTCTTTCCTTGATTGTTGATGGGGTTGACCTTTCATCTCCTTGTTGATCATTTTAGATTTCTCTTTAGAGTTCCTTGCCTCACCTTGTGAACTAGATTCACCTTCAACAGATTCATGAAAACCAAGACCAGTCTTGATAGCAGGAGACCTTTGACTACTAAGAATATCATCCAAGGCTTTAGTACTATCTTGAAATCTCAAAAGTTTATCCTTTTCTTCTAATTTACCTTTCAAGATATTTACCTCAACTTGAAGTTGTTCCTCCTTTTCTAGACATTGCTTCTTCATGTCTTCTCCATCTTTCCTTCCTTCTTCCATTTGTTCCCTTAGTTTGAGAATCTCCTTTTCTTGTTCTTCATTCAGATCCTGCTGCATTTGACGAACTCGGAAGGCACATTCCAGCTGGGATTTTAAGCTGATGACTTCATTTTCTTGTTTTTCAATTGCTTGATGTAGATCTTCATTCTGCTTCTTTGATTCTTCAAGTTCTTCCTTTAGTGAGAGGATTGTGGCTTCAAGACTTTCATAATAACTGGATCGATCTCTGAGCTCCTTGATTGTTGTATTCTTTTCAATGACTTCATTTCTTAGAGATGTTGCTTCATCCTGCAACTTTTGATACCTTTCCTTGCATAACTTGAGGGCACCACTCTTTACGTCAAAACGTTTTTCTTGTTCAATAATTTTGTTTGTCAGCTTGTTAAATTCTGCCTCTATTTGACATCTTTCTTGCTCACCCATAAGAGCAAGTTCAGTAGTCTCACTATCACTTTCATCTCTTTCACAAGGAAATATAGCTGGAACATCAGAGGATAACACATTCATACCTAATAATGATTCTGAATCTGATTCTGAATCTGAAGAGCTTCTTATACCTAATCCCCAATCGACTCTCCCACTGTCATAGATCTTCTGAGATGTCTTCTTCTTCTTATGAGCTTTCTTCTTAAGCTTCTTTCCCATTGTTCCACGGATCTCCTTCAAGCGATCAAGCTTCTACCAAAGGACCTGCTCTGATACCAATTGTTGGAAATAATACTGAGAGGGGGGGGGTGAATCAGTATTATCAGATCAGTAAAAACTTTCCAATTTCATACTCAGAAACATATACGCTACTTCAGTTAAGTGAACCCGCGTGTACACGCTACTGTGTCTAAAGCAACTAGCGTATATCTAGAGATCTTATGATTTAGTTAGCTTATCTTCAGTAAATGCATCAGAACATTATTAACCATATTAACAGTAAACAGGTGCAGTATAACAGAACAGATCATCACACAAAAGCCACACACATGAACACCAAGATATAAGGTGGAAACCCAATGTGGGCGAAAACCACCTGCTGCAAGTCATCTCAATCTTCTTCTTAATAAGAAAATCCTTTTACAATATTTGTACTGGTGCAGTCTTATACCAGTATGGGAGCTACAACCCCCTTTGCTCTTGTACTAGCCGATCCATTTACTAGTACACAGGCTGCTACCTGCTACAATGCTCCAAAGATCTCCCTTAGCTTTTGTACTAGCTTAGATACTAGTACGTAGGTGCTTGCCTACAATCTTCTCTCCTCCAGGTACCACGTTTCATCAATTTTCAGACTGGATACACTGAAGCACAACACATAATCTGAAAGGCCACTTTTCATCCAATTTTCATACTGGACCCATAACTATCATTGAAGCTCAAAACAATCATCAAACTCTGAATCACTGAAACCCTGTTAACAACACCGTTACCAGAACACAGAGCAGACACAGAACTCTGTAATAACCATCAGACCCATCTGCAACTTCAAATATCAAGCTTTACAATGTATACGCTACTTCGATGAATCAAACCCGCGTGTATACGCGCTTTTGCCAAAGACAACCCGCGTACAGATCTAAAAATAATTTCTCATAACTTGCAGCTGTACCAGACATCAGTCATACTCATAACACTTATAAAACAATACATGCGTCAGTATGTAGATCTAGAATGAGCATCATAAAGATAGTTCATTTCAAACCATTTGATCCCGATCTCTCCTTAGATCTTGTTCTCAATCAGCCGGTGAGATCCCTCCTTAGCTCAAATCAAGCAATGCATCATCAACCCATAACCTGCATACTGGATCTCATACTTCTTCAGATATTCAAGACATTTCAGATACAATTCCCTAATGATTTCCTTCTCCTTATATAGCCTTAGGCCTTGTTCAATACCAAGGGCCAAAACCATAGAAATCCAATACCATCATCTTCAAAACTAGGGATCAACACGTCCGTCGAGACACCAAGGTCCAAAACCATAGACACAACTTCCAAGGAATAACCGCCATGGACGAAAGATAAGTTTTCCACATACACGCGCTTTTACTGAAGCCAACCAGCGTGTACATGCGACTTGGTATATAGCGAACCTGCGTATACGCGACTTGGTATATAGTGAACCTGCTTGTATACACGACTTGGTATATAGTGAATCAGCGTGTATATTTTTCTTCATACTTGTAGACTGATCATCAATTCCTTGCTGCTATCCTTCTGCACTATGATTTGTCATCAGTGTGATTTGCCATCAAGGACAACACTTGTCTCATAATGCCAACAATCTCCCCCTTTGGACTTGATGGCAAAGCTAACTTGTCACACTTAGAACTTGGTCTTCTTGTTCCTTTGAGCTGTCCTACATCCCATGCATTTAGTCACATCTGTAGATTGATCTAGTTGTATGTAAGTGAGATGTTCTTCTATGAGTGGGTTGCCATCAAGTACAACATATGCATCATAATGCCAACAATCTCCCCCTTTGGACTTGATGGCAACAACACCAAATCACTCTCCCCCTTTGACATCAAGGACAAAGGGTGGACCAAGATATTCTCTTCCTTTGCTGAAACATTCCACTGTCCATACTCCCCCTGAGTACCTGCTGAAATCTCTGAATAATCTCCCCCTTTGTATATGCCAAGGTGTACCAATCTGTCCATGCTCCCTCTGAGTACATGCTGAATCTCTGTACTGCTGAAGTGTGCTGTTCATGCTCTTCCTGACTGTAGGCAAGATCTGCAAAAGATGTTCTTCAAGAAGAACATGACTCTATACATCATAAAAGACCTTCCTATCACCAAAGACTCATACATACATCCATTTCCCAACCATGTGGGGACATACTAGAATTGACTCATCCACCCAACCAAGTGGGGATACATCAAAAGTTTACACATGATAAGGCAAGAGCATTACATTTTCATCCCAGGCATAGTGGGAAAACCAACATAGGCCGTTACATGACCTTGACACCATAAAAGAGATAAAAGAGATACATGACATAGAGACAACAAATCTAGACCAAGACTTATGAAAGTCACCAATAACATCCGATAATCACCATTCAGATCAGCAACCAAGAGATCCTTCTGTTCTCCTTTCGCCTTTTTTCCACTTGAAACCAACAACAAATGTGAACTAGAACCAAAAGCTTTAAGATAATGCCAACAATGCATCATTGGAAGATTATCTGCTCCCCCTGAACCTGTGCCAGATGATCTCTGTCGGACCCATATCAGACTTTCTGCAACAAACATCTGTCCCTGCTGATTTCCTTCAAAAACTCCATATACGCGTCTGCATCCACATAAACAAGCGTATATACGCGGATAGGTCTTATGAAACTCGCGTATAACCATTTTCATATCAGCAACCTGTAAATGTCTTGCAGCAAGGTATGTCTGAACATAGATGTCAACTACTCCTTTTAAACATCATCATGAAATCATTCACATTACATGTGAAACCACCATAGCCATTACATCAACGTCAAGATCTACATGATCCAAGTATCATTACTTGGGAACATCTGCATCAATCAACATATGTAAGTATCAACCTATCATCATATAGATAAGAACTCATCACCATGTCTCCAACAAAGCAACTTTGAGCAGTCATCCATGTATCAGCACTTGAGCTCAAACCAACAATCCTTATCCACAAGAGTGCCCTTATGAAGATCACCATGTAAGCATCATCAAAGGATCAACCATAAATCTGATCTGAACATCTACTATGTAACTTCAAGAATCATATGAGAGTTTATCATAGACAACTCACAACATCATAGCAAGATATATCATTTAGCCATATAAGAATCATCACCAAGGATTATTGACCATAATGCCAACAATGAATTACTAAAGGCATATGCTCCCCCTCAACCAGTGCCATCTGTTAGATCTGATCATGCATATATCAGCAATAAGCATCAAAACATCATCATCCTCAAGTTAGGATCAAAACACTTCTAGACATCATACAAGTAACAAAACATTTCCACACATCCTCAGCAGACTGTAACCAATAGAGCAAATAATAGACTGAATCATATCAGATCCTTTTTCTGATCCTATCCCCACTGCTTTTCCTCAGACTGACATATACACGACTGTGTAGTGTCTAACTCGCGTATGTACGCGACTTCCCTTTAAGAAACTTGCGTATGAGATTCAGAACGCTGAAGTTTTACACTTTCAGCTTCCCCTGAGTCTGATATGTCTGTGCTGTGCTGTTTCTCAGTACATTGTGCTGACTGTACTTCCTTCTTCCTCCATATCTTCAAGTGTGATGAGGTTTTCTCCTTTTGGTGTGATGTCCATCATTTGTTCCTGCATTCCTTTGCTATATGTCCAAGCTTGTTACATGCACAACATCTTACATGTTTCATATTCCTCCTGTAGCAATCAACAGCTTTGTGACCAAACATATTGCAAGCAAAGCAATATCCATTAAAGTACCTTGAGTGTGATGATCTTTCTGCATGATGGTCTTGAACCCTTCTTCTTCTACATCTAGCTGCAACATGTCCAAGATTATGACATACATAACATTCAACATTATTCATAGGAGGAGTAAAAGATCTTCTTTGAGGAGTCTCTTTCCTTGATTGTTGATGGGGTTGACCTTTCATCTCCTTGTTGATCATTTTAGATTTCTCTTTAGAGTTCCTTGCCTCACCTTGTGAACTAGATTCACCTTCAACAGATTCATGAAAACCAAGACCAGTCTTGATAGCAGGAGACCTTTGACTACTAAGAATATCATCCAAGGCTTTAGTACTATCTTGAAATCTCAAAAGTTTATCCTTTTCTTCTAATTTACCTTTCAAGATATTTACCTCAACTTGAAATTGTTCCTCCTTTTCTAGACATTGCTTCTTCATGTCTTCTCCATCTTTCCTTCCTTCTTCCATTTGTTCCCTTAGTTTGAGAATCTCCTTTTCTTGTTCTTCATTCAGATCCTGCTGCATTTGACGAACTCGGAAGGCGCATTCCAGCTGGGATTTTAAGCTGATGACTTCATTTTCTTGTTTTTCAATTGCTTGATGTAGATCTTCATTCTGCTTCTTTGATTCTTCAAGTTCTTCCTTTAGTGAGAGGATTGTGGCTTCAAGACTTTCATAATAACTGGATCGATCTCTGAGCTCCTTGATTGTTGTATTCTTTTCAATGACTTCATTTCTTAGAGATGTTGCTTCATCCTGCAACTTTTGATACCTTTCCTTGCATAACTTGAGGGCACCACTCTTTACGTCAAAACGTTTTTCTTGTTCAATAATTTTGTTTGTCAGCTTGTTAAATTCTGCCTCTATTTGACATCTTTCTTGCTCACCCATAAGAGCAAGTTCAGTAGTCTCACTATCACTTTCATCTCTTTCACAAGGAAATATAGCTGGAACATCAGAGGATAACACATTCATACCTGATAATGATTCTGAATCTGATTCTGAATCTGAAGAGCTTTTTATACCTAATCCCCAATCGACTCTCCCACTGTCATAGATCTTCTGAGATGTCTTCTTCTTCTTATGAGCTTTCTTCTTAAGCTTCTTTCCCATTGTTCCACGGATCTCCTTCAAGCGATCAAGCTTCTACCAAAGGACCTGCGCTGATACCAATTATTGGAAATAACACTGAGAGGGGGGGGTGAATCAGTATTATTAGATCAGTAAAAACTTTCCAATTTCATACTCAGAAACATATATGCTACTTCAGTTAAGTGAACCCGCGTGTACACGCTACTGTGTCTAAAGCAACTAGCGTATATCCAGAGATCTTATGATTTAGTTAGCTTATCTTTAGTAAATGCATCAGAACATTATTAACCATATTAACAGTAAACAGGTGCAGTATAACAGAACAGATCATCACACAAAAGCCACACACATGAACACCAAGATATAAGGTGGAAACCCAATGTGGGTGAAAACCACCTGCTGCAAGTCATCTCAATCTTCTTCTTAATAAGAAAATCCTTTTACAATATTTGTATTGATGCAGTCTTATACCAGTCGGGAGCTACAACCCCTTTTGTTCTTGTACTAGCCGATCCATTTACTAGTACACAGGCTGCTACCTGCTACAATGCTCCAAAGATCTCCCTTAGCTTTTGTACTAGCTTAGATACTAATACATAGGTGCTTGCCTACAATCTTCTCTCCTCCAGGTACCACGTTTCATCAATTTTCAGACTGGATACACTGAAGCACAACACATAATCTGAAAGGCCACTTTTCATCCAATTTTCATACTGGACCCATAACTATCATTGAAGCTCAAAACAATCATCAAACTCTGAATCACTGAAACCCTGTTAACAACACCGTTACCAGAACACAGAGCAGACACAGAACTCTGTAATAACCATCAGACCCATCTGCAACTTCAAATATCAAGCTTTACAATGTATACGCTACTTCGATGAATCAAACCCGCGTGTATACGCGCTTTTGCCAAAGACAACCCGCGTACAGATCTAAAAATAATTTCTCATAACTTTCAGCTGTACCAGACATCAGTCATACTCATAACACTTATAGAACAATACATGCGTCAGTATGTAGATCTAGAATGAGCATCATAAAGATAGTTCATTTCAAACCATTTGATCCCGATCTCTCCTTAGATCTTGTTCTCAATCAGCCGATGAGATCCCTCCTTAGCTCAAATCAAGCAATGCATCATCAACCCATAACCTGCATACTGGATCTCATACTTCTTCAGATATTCAAGACATTTCAGATACAATTGCCTAATGATTTCCTTCTCCTTATATAGCCTTAGGCCTTGTTCAATACCAAGGGCCAAAACCATAGAAATCCAATACCATCATCTTCAAAACTAGGGATCAACACGTCCGTCGAGACACCAAGGTCCAAAACCATAGGCACAACTTCCAAGGAATAACCGCCATGGACCAACGATAAGTTTTCCACATACACGCGCTTTTACTGAAGCCAACCAGTGTGTACACGCGACTTGGTATATAGCGAACCTGCGTATACGCGACTTGGTATATAGTGAACCTGCTTGTATACACGACTTGGTATATAGTGAACCAGCGTGTATGTTTTTCTTCATACTTGTAGACTGATCATCAATTCCTTGCTGCTATGCTTCTGCACTATGATTTGTCATCAGTGTGATTTGCCATCAAGGACAACACTTGTCTCATAATGCCAACAAAAATGTCTTTCACTTTTTTTTTTCAAATAGATAATCAAATATGTTCATTCCAATTTGTAAACCAAACAATGTAATATATGCTTGATAAGCAACAAATATGGATTTCAAATACAAGATGACCTAATACACATGAAAAACAAGTTTGCACAAGACAAACCGAAATCAATGCAAGTCAATGTTTCAAGCGATTTTACCAAATGAACAGACTTAATCATCAGCAAATTAGAGACCCAAAAACCCTTACAAGTGACAAGAGGCAACCAATCGACCTACAAACCCTAAAATCAATCAAATTGCACTCATATACTTGAAATTCCAAAGTAGTAAGGATTTGCTAATAAAACAAGGTAATCAACTAAAACATCAAGAAACAACAGTCACATAGGAACGAATAAGATCTCAGGGGCTCAGACACACTAGGGGTTGACAGAGAAACCCTAAAATTTTCCAATCTTAGGGATCAACGCGACTTTCAAGGCCAAACAGGCGCTAAATAGGGGATACACGCAACTGTTTTAAAAAAAGCGCACTGGTCAAGGAAACAAGCAAAAAATAAAAATAATTTCACAAACGTTTCTAGACTGAGCACTCCAAGACATTAAATAGTGGTTGTGCAGACCTATATCAACCCAAACTAACTAAGAACACAATGGTCGGTCAAACTTACCAAGAGATCAGTTGAGAAAGGAGGATGAACATGCTATAGCTTCCCCGACGGAGTCACCATTTTGTTGTGAAGGAAAATCCCCTCTGTGGACATATGTGATCCCTCTAGCCCAATGAGACGGTCTATCAACAAACCAAACAATCTAATACTCACTTTCCTAGATTATGCTTGAAAAATTCACCTCATTCTGATGCTAATTTCTCGTTCTTCAGAGATGGATTTGAATCTTTTTCTCCAGGCCTCGCTCCTAATTCTTTCTTCACATCCGGAAACCTTCAAGGAAGATCAAAGTACTATACAAGACATGAGAGAATATATAACATGTATCAAGCATTAACTACTCAACAGATCAAGGAACATTAAGCTAATGACATAAATATTTATACAATTATGGAAAGTGAACATCAAATGTATATACGAAGAAACTAAAAGGGAAGCATACAACCTATGGCTTGATGTTGAGGCCTTCCTTTGGGTGGATGTCCAAGTCCAAGAAAAAACTCTTTAAGCACTCCTCCAAGCTAGAATGGGAAGCATGTAAGCATAATCTCAGCATAGGGATGCAACAATCAATGACCAACCATTTGGGAATGGAAGGGGGTGAATCTATAGGAAGGGAGAGGGAGTTAGGGATCCACAGAAGAGGGAGGAAGGTCGACATCTAAAGGGGAAAGCCCATGATGATAAGATCAAGAGGCCCAAATGAGAGAGCTCGACCATATCAACAACAACCAATATCCATGTCATTGTTCTTGACAGTTCTAGCGAGTGAAGCTTCTCCAGTTTGGGAAAGCTTGCCATAAGGAGTTCAGCACAAGTTTTCCTATGAAAATCTGCACTGGTAGCGCGAGTGTCTAACTAAGTAACCTTCCATCAGCATGGGCATGTAGTGGAGCAAAACGCGATGATGCCAAAAATTAGGTTTTAAGGTAACTTTCTCTAGAATGGTTTCAGGGCAGGTTTCCTTTGATTCTTCAGGGAGGTTTTGGTCTTTATATCATGATGGATATTGTTCATAGTAGTCAATGTTTTGGCACTCTGAGGTATGGCAAGGGAAGTGAACAAGAGACATGATAAAATACTATGTAACAAACACAACGCTTGCACTTTAATTAGTACTGCCTACTCTATTCGGTTCTTTTGGGTTAACCCTTGTGAGCTCAGTCAAGTAGAGTAAGGTGAGGGGGAAAGCCTTAACAAGTATTGTCATAGGTATATATAACATACTTCTCTTAAGGGACAACCTCTTCTGCTCTCAATAAGTCAGGATCCCTCTTTTGCCTCTAAAATAAATAAGTGCCTATGCATAGTTCTTTGAAAAATGAAAAAATTGAAAAAAATGAAAAAATTGAAAAATGAAAAACTAAATAAGGTGAAAGAAGAGAAAGGTTTCCTATGCAGAGAGATGATGCAAGTAAATCCGCTAGGCTACTGACTAGGCTCATTGGTAACGAAGTGATGCTTATGTTCTTATGTGACTCCGCCAAGGTACTGTCTAGGCTTGCTGACAGCAGAGCAACACCAGAGATGAAACTAAGACTCTAACATCTATATTACTTGTGCACAAATATACCCCTCATCCCCCAATTGAAAAAACTCAGTTGACTTGGCTTGGTATGTGTGCTCATCGATCAAGAGAATGGTAGGGTCTATATCTTTAACTCAAGCTTAGTGTTAAATCCATGACGATCAAAGAATTAGATAATACTTCTGGAGGAGTTAGACTCGCTTTTCATGAACAAGGTCCATATAGAGAGTTGGAGTTCTATCAGTGTGTCGCCAACATTGTAGCGGTTACAACCACCTTCCAAAATTTTGCCTTCGCTTCATTTTGGAGTCTCTCTCCTGTTAGGATGTTCTGACACATAGGAAATAGTTAAGTATAACTTGGTCTAGTGTAGAGTTAGGTAAAGTGTGTTTCTTTACTATGTACTTTTGTAACTTACAATCCGACGGTCACGATATGTAGTGATCCGACAGTTCATTCTCTCCTCGGTATTACCGACACTTGATCCGTGGCTTAACACCTGATTGGTCCATGATCTCTATTTAAAGAGCATGGAGGGTCATTTGTAGGGTAACCGTTCATGAGAGAAGCTTATGTAAATTTTCATTCTTTTATTAATAAATTGTCTGAAGTGGCCGCGTTGGCTCAGGCCATGGACTGTTTCCCTCTTTGAGGGTTTTAACCACGTCAAGAATACTGGTGTATTGATCTATGATCTATTTGTGAGCGGTGTCCTTTGGTGTTCTATCTGAGGAACTTACCCTGTAAATTCCTACATGGTATTAGAGCCAAGTTGAGGGCTGCATCCGTTGGTGATCCAAATCTGAAGCCGGTAGAATTGCATCCGACTATCATTTCCTAGATCTACTGTTTTTGACTACTTTCGGGCTGAGAGGACTACTCTGTTGTGTTAGGAGCATCTGTTCCAATGAGGAACCCCTTTCGTTTCACGTGAAAAGGTTTCCGGTAGCCCTAGCTACATCATTTTTAAGATCTGGAGGTATACAATGTTTATTTGCAGTTTCTAGTTATTTTCTCTCTGTTTATTTCAGTTTATTTATCTCTTTGTTTTTTATTACCGGATCTACACCTTTCATTTCTGTGTATGCTCTTTGCCCCACGACTCTGTGCGATCTGGTCAAATCAGAAATAGAAAGGAAGTTCTTTTTCTCACGTGTATGCTCTTTTCCACCACGCCTTAGTGTGATCTCGGAAAATCAGAAACATTGACGAAAATTGTTGGTTTCCGGGTAAAGCTAACTTCAAACCATAACATTTGTTTTTTTTTGTATGTCCATTTTGGGTTTTGTGGTTTTTGTTTTGTAGGAAAAAAAGAGCTTTCTCAAGTAAGCACGCACCCCAAAGCTTCGGTGACCAAAAAAAAAAAACCCAAACAAACAAACCCCTTCCTCTTTTCAAAAAATTATTAACCTTTTAAGCTAGCTCACTTGGTCCAAAGTTATTTTATGAGAATAGATGTCTTGAGTTCAAGTCTTTCTTTTTATTGAGTTACTTTTTCAAAAAGAACATGTAATTTATGTTTTAAAGTTACTTTATGTAAAAGTGTTCTCACCCATTATAAAAAGTTAGTCACTTATAATTCTAAAGTCTCTTTATCTTTTATTTAAGTTACAATTTAGTGGGTAGCTCATAAAGTACCATTGTAAAAGTGACTTTCACTTATTTATAAAAGTGACTCTCACTTATTTATAAAAGTGAGTCATATAATTTTTTTTTAAAAGTGAGATAATTAGATTAAGTTTGGAAAGGGGGCAGATTTTTTTTTTTTTCAACTATAACATAATCATTCATTTCCACACATTCCTGCACTTCGTCGGCATCTTCAACAACTTTTCTTCAAAAAGCCATAACTTCTTTATCCGGAAGCCATTTTTTTTGAATCAGCCTAATTTTTTGAGATCTTTCCATTGTAACACTTAGTTTCAGCATCTATAGCTTTAGTTTCTGTTAAAATGGAAAGTCCATGCCAAGTTATTCTTGACAACACCAACTACTTCCAATGGTGGTCCTACATTGTGGATTTACTTAGAAGTAAAGGTCTTTACAGAATAGCCTCAGGCCAAAAAACCAAACCGAAAGATGAAGATAAGGCATCCAAATGGGAAAATAGGCAAGATCAAGCATGTGGGTTGATAGGGATGTCTATTTCTCTAGACCTTAGATTCCATATCGTAGAACTTGATACTCCTAATGAAGCAATGAAATAGATCACTAAAGTTTTTGGAATTAAAAATGAACTTAGATCCCATCAACTCAAAAATGAGTTGCTTACATTAGACCCCAATAATTTTTCTTCCATTGAAGATTTTTTGTCCAAGTTCAAGACCCTTAGACTTCTCTTGGAAGTTGTTAAGGTTAAGAAAGAAGATGGTAACCTTATTTATTCCATTCTTACTAAGTTGGGACCAACCTACTCTGTGTTCGTTTCCACCTTCCATTCTATAAGAGAAGCCTTCATTTCTCAAGGAAAAGACTACAAGTCCCCTTCCTTTGATGCCTTTTGTGATTCTTTAATAAGAGAATAAGAAAAACTCTTACACCTTGGTCTTCTTAATATTGGAAACTCTTCTAAGAAAGCCTTAGCCACCCAGCAACAACCAAATTCAAAGAATCCTAAGAAGCCGTATCCTAAAAAGAATGGTCCTAAACCAAACAAGGGTCCTAAGCAATTTCAATCTCAAAATGAAAAATCATTTCAACAAAATGATAAGGCAAATAAAAACAAAGGGAAGAATACTGATCGAAATTGCCACTTTTGTAATTGAGATGGCCACTTAGAATCCAAATGCATTAAGAATATGGAAGCCTTGGAAGCAACAATGAAGAAGCATAACATCCATTTGGAGCACTCTTCAACTTCAACTTCATCTTCAGGAATAGCACTTTCTGCATGTGGTTGTCAAACATCTCGGTCTGGATATGCACTAAATGTATCTTCTTCTTCTAATTCTCATGAGTGGCTCATTGATTCTGGAGCTTTTTATCACATGGCAAAAAACAAAGCCATGTTTTCTTCTTTAAATGATTGTAACACCAAAAATATATATGTTGGTGATGATAGATCTCTTAGTGTTGTAGGGACTGGAACTATTCATATCGACAATGGTCAATTTAATGATGCATTATGTGTTCCAACCTTATCCCGCAACCTTCTATCTGTATATCAAACAACTCATTTAGGTGAAGGTAAAATCGTTGAATTTTCACCTCACGATATTGTAATTAAGGACCTAAGAGATCCTAGACAGATTTTAGCTATTGGCATTGCTGATAATTCTACAAGGTTGTATAAGTTTAACAACTTTGGGTCATCAAATCTTCCCTCGGTATTTGTTGCTCATAATGATGAAATGAGAAAAATTTGGCATGAGCGATTTGGTCACTTAAACTATCGCTCCCTTCAGATTCTATGTAAAGAAAATATGGTGACAGGTCTTCCAATGGTATCTTGCAGAGATGGTGTTTGTTCTGGATGTGTACTCGGAAAAAATCATTGGGATAGTTTTGAAAAACGTGCCTGTTGGCACGCCTCAGCCCCTTTATAGCTTGTGCATAGTGATTTATGTGGTCCACTCCCAGTTGTTTCATTCTCTGGCTACAAGTATTTCTTAACTTTCATTGATGATTTCTCCAGATGCACTTGGGTATACTTCTTAAAACTCAAGATTGAAGTATTTAACATGTTCTTGGCCTTTAAGGCCTTTGTTGAAAAAAAATCTGGACATCAAATTCTTAAGCTAAGATCCAATAATGGCGGAGAATATGTTAACAACAAATTCATCAACTTTTGCACTGAGAATGGAATTCAAATGCAACATACTATTCCATATACTCCACAACAAAATGGTGTAGCTGAAAGGAAGAATCACACCTTAAAGGAAATGGCTAATTGTATGCTTTAATCTAAATGACTTAGTCTTAATTTTTGGGTAGAAGCAATTAACTGTGCAAATTACATAATAAATCGCACTCCTACTAAGGTTTTAAAGAATATCACTCCAGAAGAAGCATGGAGCTCAATTAAACCAGATGTAAGTCACTTTCATGTTTTTGGAAGTGAAGCATGGGCCCATATTCTAGATGAGAAACATAAAGCTTTAGAACCTAAGAGTGAAAAATGTATTTGTGTTGGATATTCTGAAGATGTCAAAGGATACAGACTTATTCCACTTAAGTCCAAAAATGTTATCATTAGAAGAGATGTAAAGTTTTCTAAAAATATATTGGCCTACAAGCCTAGTTCAGAGGATATGCCACCTCTCTCTATCCCTTCTACTTCTAAAAATATTTCTTCTTTAGATGATGACAGCGAGGATGACAATCCTCCCCCACCTTCTCAGGATCCTCCTTCATCTCCTCAGCTTCTAAAATGGGCCCATGCTACTCGGGATGCAGCAGGCACTTTTGCCAGTGATCCTACAGATCAGTGACGTACACGTTCTCAGTTTGATAGAGCCTCTTCTTTACTAGCTCAAGCTTCAGCTAATTATGATCCTGACACCTTTGTAGAAGCTTCAAGCCATCCAGATTGGGATGCAACTATGAATGAAGAATATCATTAATTATTGGCAAATGATACATGGGATCTTGTTCCCCTTCCAAAGGGATGAAAACTTGTTAGATACAAATGGGTTTACAGAACCAAGTATGGACCAGATGTAAAAGTTGATAAACATAAAGCTCGTCTTGTTGCTAAGGTCTTTTTCACAAGTTGAAGGCATTGACTATTCTGAAACCTTCTCCCATGTTGCCAAAATTAACTCTATCCACCTTGTTCTTTCCCTTGCTGCCTCTTTCAAATGGGAAGTCCATCAGATGGATGTTAAATCTGCCTTCTTGCATGGGGACTTGCATGAAGAAATCTATATGGATCAAGATACTGGCTTTATACAAACAGACTCCAACCTTGTATGTCGGCTTAAGAAATCCTTTTATGGTCTCAAGCAAGCCCCTTAGGCTTGGTATGCCAAAATGGATAGCTTTCTTTTAGAAACTGGATTTTCTAGGTGTCATTCTGACAATACTGTCTACACCAAGAAAGTGGGCAAGTGTCTTATCATTCTTGTTCTTTATGTTGATGATCTTATCCTTACTGGTAGTGATCCCAACCTTATAAACCATGTGAAGTCCAACCTTAAAAAGAAGTTTGAAATGATAGACTTAGGACACTTGCATTATTTTCTTGGTCTTCAAGTCTTGCAATCCAAGGAAGGTATTTCCCTTTCCCAATATGCATGTGATCTTCTATGCCATTTTCACATGGAAGACTGTAAGCTAGCCCCTTCTCCCTTTCAGTTTGCAACCAAACTTTCAGTCACTTGTACTTCCCCTGAGGTTGATGCTACCTTATACCGTCAACTTGTAGGAAAACTTTTGTATCTGACCCATACTCGTCTTAACCTTTCCTTTGCTGTTGGCCTTATTGCTCGGTTTATGCAAAACCCACATGAAAGTCATTGGAAAGTAGCTAAAAGAATACTTCGTTATGTTTGAGGTACAGTTCAATTTGGGATTCATTACAGTGTAGAAGCATCTCCTCTATTGGTTGGTTTCACTGATTTTGATTTGGTTGGTGACCCTGATGATCGGAAGTCCACTGTAGGTTATGTGTTCACTCTTGGTTCAGGACCTATCACATGGGCTTGCAAGAAACAAAGTGCCATTTCACTTTCTTCAGTAGAAGTAGAGTATCGTGGTGCTGTAGAAGCTAGTAAGGAAGCCCTATGGCTTCGTCAGATCCTGTCAGAGTTTGGCTTTCAGCAGCAGCATCCGACTACACTTTGGTGTGATAATCAAAGTGCCATTCAACTATGCAAAGATCCAGTCCAACATTAGGGCAGAAAACACATTGAACTGCACATGCACTTCATTAGAAAGCTCATTCACAACCATGTTCTTGAAGTGCAATATTGTTCAACAGATGATCAAGTTGCAAACATCTTTACAAAGGCTCTCACAGAGGCGAAGTTTACTAAACTTCGATTTATGGTTGGAGTTCAGGAAGTTGTCACTAAGGGGGGATAGGCTCTAATGCCTCCTTCCTTCTCTTATTGTGTCATATTTGTACATCCTTCAATCCTATCCCAAGTTTTTCTTAAGGGGGGATGTTAGGATATTCCGACACATAGGAAATAGTTAAGTATAACTTGGTCTAGTGTATAGTTAGGTAAAGTGTGTTTCTTTACTATGTACTTTTGTAACTTACAATCCGATGGTCATGATATGTAGTGATCCGACGATTCATTCTCTCGGTATTACCAACACTTGATCTGTGGCTTAACACCCAATTGGTCCATGATCTCTATTTAAAGAGCATGGAGGGCCATTTGTAGGGTAACCGTTCATGAGAGAAGCTTATGTAAATTTTCATTCTTTTATTAATAAATTGCTTGAAGTGGCCGCATTAGCTTAGACCGTGGACTGTTTCCCTCTTCGAGGGTTTTAACCACATCAAGAATACTGGTGTATTGATCTGTGATCTGTTTGTGAGTGGTGTCCTTTGGTGTTCTGTCTAGGGAACTTACCCTGTAAATTCCTACACCTTCCTAAAATCATAGCAACTATCCTGCACTGATTAGGTACTTGTGTTTATTTGATTTTATCTGTCCCTTAACATCTTGCATCCACTTACTTGACCCATCGACTAACCACAAGCTAATCTAGCACTCGATTCACATAAGGTCATTGGGATATCAGACAAAATTACGCAATCCTGGAGGGCAGTCTGTCTTCCCCTCAAGAATTGTGTTGAGCAGCCTAGCAGCTACCCTGCACTCAGAAATTGTGCAAAGCAGGCCAGCCAGCCTTGCTGTGGAAAATTCCACAGAGCAGGCTAGCCGACACTGGTCTCTAGAAATATGTAGAGCAGGCTAGTCGGTACTACTCTCTGGAAATGAACAAAGCATGCTAGCAACATTGCTTTGGAAA
Organism: Pinus tabuliformis; assembly: GCA_031772625.1. Lineage (NCBI taxonomy): Eukaryota > Viridiplantae > Streptophyta > Pinopsida > Pinales > Pinaceae > Pinus > Pinus tabuliformis. Next base: position 920,892,776 of record CM062816.1, read on the forward strand.
TTTATGCAGAGATGTCCATCCAGCCAAGGCTATTCAATCCAGAAACAACGCAAAAGATTTTTCCACAGTGAATGTCCATTGCATGTGCCGGTAGGTTGCCTGGTTCCCTCCAGAACAACACAATCCTTCCTTACATTCCAGACAACTTTTCCTGAAAAAAGTGAAAAGCAAAAAGCAAAAAATCATCCCTAGATTTTATGGATCTATTTTTAGCAGAGGGAGTTACAGGCAAAGTCGAATTTAGAAACTTCTCGCCAAGTGTCGCTTTTTCATAAATTTGTGGCATGCACATCATAAGCCCTAAGTTCACTAAATCTATTTAAACGATGCCTCATAGCTCATTCTTCACATTCGATCTCAGAGCTCTGGTATTCCTGAGGCATCTACGAACCATCGACACAGTCGGCATAACTTTTCCGGGTAAGTTTTGCTTTTCATGTCTTGTTCTGCTTTTTCTGTTGCTTTTTATTTCTTAGCTTGTATGAGTGATGTTTTCCTTATTTTATTGAACAATCACTAATAGTTTAATGTGTTTTTGCAGAATTTTTGTTTTGAGTGTTTCATTGCATTCCCTTAGTGTTGCACACATAATACTGTTTCTGCACTGATGGTCATTGTTGCGACGACTCTCTTCATGAGATTGATTTCTGCGCTTACCTTAACTGCATGCATGTCTATTCACTCAGATATGTACCAGATTTGCACACACATTCAGTCCTTCACATTTTCAGGTTGCCCTTGGGCAGATCTAGGCTGCCTTGGCTCAGATTTTGCTTCTCCCAGCATGCATTGCGCATTCCTGGTAGTCAAGGCTCTTCCTTGCCTCTAGGAATTACGAAGAGGCTGCCCAGACTCGCTCCTAGTTGTGCTCTACACAATCCTGGGAGGAAGTTCCCCAGTCCTTCCACTGGAATTGTGCAATACGCAGTTCCAGCCAGTAACCTAGCCTAACTGATTTGTGCATTGCACAGTTTTGGTTAGCAGTCAGCCTCTCTGGACTGTGTAGTTTCAGTCAGCAGTTAGCCTCTCTGGACTGCGCATTGCACAGTTCCAGTCAGCAGTGAGCCTTAATGGCAACTGAGACTAAGTAATGTGCAGTTCCAGTTGACAGTCTCCTAGCCTCCCAGAGTCAATGTTGCACAATCTTTCCCAACAGTCACCATTTTGTTGCTCAATTGATTCTCGAGTTGCTTTATGTTTTTTAGATGACATTGTATTTCCGTGAATATATTCTCTGTCTCTAGGTACCACAGGTTTTTGAGCAGCTTCTTAGCAGTACATGTATCATGGCTTCCAAGAGAGATGGATCAAAAGACACAGTTGAAAACGTTACTGGAGGTGTGGTTGAGCAGGGGTCTACGAGCTTGCCCATGTACACAGACACACACCTGTTCATTAAGAAAGACATCAAGATCACATGGCAAGACATCAACACTATTTTCATAGGCAACTTTGATGAGAATCTGGAGGATTGACAAGTCTATGTAAATATTCATAAATCAAGATTATTAAATGTTGCATACAGACATCCCACCTTCCAATGTGCGAATGTGATCCACTGGATTGTCTCACACACTGATCCTGAGACGATGATACTGAGCAGTGTAAGTTGAGTAGAGATTTATTCCTTCAGGACAAAATATTATTAGCAAATGTACCATTTGCCACAACTGGTGAACATGATGGATGCACCATTATACACTCCGAACAACAATGTGAACGCAAGAGACATCTTGAAACATTGGGTATGGGGGCCATCAAAGTTTAGGATGACACCCAACCAGATATACAAGACGAAGAAACTCAAGAAGACTTACCAATTCTTGGTCATCTTTGCATGTTTCTTTTATGGCCAAGGTAGTATAGAGACCTTCCCACGGAGTTGGGTTGTTTTGTTGGATCAGCTGAAAAGTGAAGGAAAACCCTTCAATTGGTCCGACATGTTGGCTCTCCAGCTGAAAGTGCATATATCCAATGCTTGGAGTCTACCCAACGATCAATAAGCAAGATTATTCATGTCTGCCTATCTGCTTGATGCAATCTGTGCTCGTCAACAGTTCCTAGCATGGATTAGGCATGGATACCTTTAGAGAATATTGTGAACGCATATTGCAAGTCACTCTCAGAATGCATCTATCGAGGGGTCATGGCTAGACTATCTGAACACTTCATTTCCCCTCTGTACACGATGATCTTTTAACAAGATCCGCCTTTCATGTCCCAGGCAGTAATGGAGGCGTTGCTGAACATTGAAAATTGGTACGCCTCACCAGATGGCACCTTCATCAGGATGTACAATGCGAAGAAGGATCCACATGTGTTTCTGAGGTTTTCCACGGATAAGATGGTCATGCAGGAGGTTGCATACCACATCTCGACAGGGTTATTAGCTAGATTTCATAGGAAGAAGAAGGTACCATGGCCTATGCTTCCTTTGCGAATTGGATTGTACGTGATCTAGAGTTTGAAAGAAGTGGATGCCAAGGTCAAGGACTTCAAGAAGTTTAATTTCGGCACCAAGAGTTTCAATCTGTATGATCCACATGGATTTTGCAGGGACCATTGAGTGAGAGTGTACTATTCTTTGATCCACGGGGCGTGTCATTGGCTAGAGGAAGAGCCATGGAGATATTTCTATAATTCCTCCAGGCTCAATGAACCGATCAACATATCAGTAAAGTGGCTAGCAGCACTCAAGGTAGTAGCACCACAAGGAGTAACAACAACAACAACAACAAGCAACAAACCTACACAAGACAAAGGCAAGAGGAAGATTGCCGAAAGCACTAAGACGGAGCAAAGATACAAGTTCAAGGAAGATCCACTTGTCGAGAGGGTAGCATTGGAGATAGAAGCAAAGAGGTGACATTCTGACAGGAGATGAGCACAAAAAATGAGAGATAAGAAAAGGCTAGAAGAGATGGAGAGGAAGTTGAAGGAAGTAGAGCAAAGGCTCAAAGAAGAATAAGAGCTACGCAGAAGAGAGAAGGAAGTGCAACATGAACAAGAACAGGGGGAAGTGTAAGGCGCATAGACAACACAAACTACACCGATACAAGTTGAAGACTCATAACCAACAATAGATGAGGAACGGGGTGAGAATCTGTAGGAAAAGAAACTTGCTTAGTAGGATGAACTGATAGTAGAACAGATGGACACAAACGTGGAGCAGTCAGAATAGGATCAGGACAACGATCTAGTGGCAAAAGAAACTGATGTCACCCCACATGCTTCACCATCTCCATCAACAGATCAAGTCCCAAGTGAGCAGGGGGATACTGTTATCCTTGAGGATAATCCGGGAACAAATGTGTACAACATATCCTTTGATGAGTCACAGCACAGAGTTGTACAAGCATGTAGAGCGCACTCTCGGGATGAGCATGCATCATCTACGCACTTTGAAGAACGGGTGATTGTGTCAGATGTGTGAAGAAATCCAACTGTGTTGGATGATGCTACAAAGGCTTATGTCGAAGCCACGAGCTCGAGTGTTAAGTTATTGATAGCAGAAAACAAGCGCATGGCTAAGGAATTGCAGGTAGCCAAGAAGAGAGAGGAAAAATCAAACGGATTCACCAGAGCATAGATGAAGAAAGCAATACTGGCTGAAGTATCATCTCTTGAGACAGTCATGTGGAGACTGTATGATAGGTTCGTCACCATGCACAAGGTGGTTGTCCATCTACATGGTCATTAGCAGCGCTGCACCAAGATAGCACGAACACTCACAGATATACATGTCACTGTTGATTATGTACATACATGGACAATGAGGTACAAAGGAGCCTTGCTTTACTTGCACAAGATGATGACACTGTAGGTAGAGTTGGACAAAGCATGCATCCGAAGCCTAATCCAGAATTATGAGGAACTCCCACTGCTCATCACCAATATTGAGGCTTCGTATCCATGGTTGTACAAGAGTTTGGATGTCGTGGTGAGAAAGTATATCACCCTATCAATTGGAATGATCACTGAGGCCAAAGAGAAGAACCAAGTCTGACTGGAGCTCGATGCGTACTTTGATCAGTTGATGCTCATGGCCACAAATGCATATTTGCAAGTCAGCGCAAATAGCATGCGGATTTATATCACTAGTCCAACCTTGTTCAGGACTAAGCTGCGCATGTTACATGATGAGTTGGACATAGGTTCCAAATCAGTATACCCGGAAGCAATGGAGGCAAGAGTTCGTTCCCAAGAAAACATCATCAAAGATTATGTAGACACCATTGCACACTACCAAGCATGGCATTAGTTTGTCATCGAGGATCACAGAGAGGATGTTGATGAGCTGGTATTTTCATAGTTTTCCAAGTCTTAGTGTTGTATTGTCTAGCTGACTCAAGCCTATTTTTGTCCCACATGGGTATATGTGGAAAATTTATTTTGTAAACATGATGTAAAGTGAAATTCCAAGTGTCATTAGTGAAATCCAAACAATCGTATATAATGTAACGGGTTATGTAATGAAGTTGAAGAGTTGTAGTCCAAGAGTCACAATGGGGAATGTCAAGGGTCACCCCACCCTTTGTTATAAATAGAACCTCATAACTCATAGAACATGATTTTGGGAGCCAAGCTTTTGCTAGGCATTGCTCAGAGAGGGCTTGGAGAGTATTGTGATGAGCCTTGGATTCTCCGAAATGTAGAGCAAGTACATCTCTTTGGAGGAGAAAGAGGTGTTGATTGTAACATTCCACTATTGGGGCTAGTAGTTGTCATGGTTGTATGTATGGATGGGACTTTCACTTTATATAATATAATAGAGTCGAAACATTTTCATGCATATGTTTTATTGTATTTGGAATATTCTGGTTGCTTTAACAATGTATGTTATTTAACTTACACATTCATGTATGAACTACTTTGTATATGATTGTATGTATCTTGTTGGAATCATGTTTTTGGTTTACCTTGTCACCTTGGATTGTGGACTATTCCTCTCCCATTGCCTGATGTAATTCTGCTCGTGTGTTCCTTTCAGGCTATGTACTATTACATGCTTCTAAGGGACACACTTCCTTTTCCCCTTCGTGTGTCATAACCTCCCCATGCATCTCTCTTGACTCGTTGCAAGGTCACACATTTTCTTTCGACAAAGATATCACGCTTACCTCTGCACGCTATCGCAGTCAAGGAATATCTTTACTACCCATTGTTGGGACTCCTACTCCAAACGGTCTGAGGTCTAGTTGGGGCTTCTTATTAGGTAGATCCCCTGACATGTTAAACCATCAACAGAGTTATAATGTCATGTATTTTTCAAAAGAAAGAAAAAGAAATTTTATTGTAAAATAAATTGACTTATTAAAGCATGGGTTTCATGTTTGGGTCAATGATTTTTAGGTCAAATACTCCATTGTAGGCTTCTAGGGTTTGTGTCAAGAGTCCTTGTCCTTGCTATAATGTAAAATACCCTTCTTGGTCTTTATCTATTAAAGAAGAAATTTATTTTGATGTAAACTAGGTCTTTTAGGTCTCCTCCACCAAGTTGGCCTCAACTTGGACAAATCAGCCTAATTAAGAGGCATAATACACCATATAAAGGCAACAACTTGACCTCATTTGGAGCACAACAAAAGCAAGTTCGATTTGCAGTTGCTGGTGAACGAAAAATGGTGCAAAATTCAAGGAAGAAGGAGAAAACCCTAGTGAAAAAGAAGAAATCCTAGCAAAGAAGTTTGGAGACCTTTTTATCTCTCTTTGTCTCACACATGTGAAATTATGAAGCTGCTAGGAAGGTTGAAATTTCAAATCTGTAGTAGGGCCAAAATTCCGAAAGCTGGGGCCTGAAAATTCTATGTTATTGCTGGGTTGAAGCTGGGAGGCAAGAGGAGACCACTGAAGTTTGTAGAATCATCTTGGAAATTAGATTTGGTGGACGAAGGTCCTTTGGTTTGGTCTAAGGTCTTGGTTGGTCTCAATTTGATTTGAATCTATCAGTGGAAGAGTTTGACTGGGTTTTCCCCTATAGAGGGGTTTTAGCCCTGGCTGAGTGCCTATATCTGGTGTCGTTGATCTTCATGTTTGATTTGATGATTGATTGATGAAAATAAGATAAATGAAAAACCTAAAGAAAGTTAATAAGACTACAAGAATATCACAAGTAATTATCAGTACAAGAGAATCTTTCTGCCTTTCTGATTTTCTAACAGTTACATGATCAAGATCTTCCCAAATTCTCATGGCGAGAAGTCTCTATGACTGCAGTCTAAATTCAAAATAGAAGCCCTCACATAATTCTTGGCAACATAAATTTGGAAGAAGCCTTTACTGGAAAGAAGCCTAATGTTGATCATATCAGAATCTTTGGATGTTCAATCTACTTTCATATTCCCAAGGACAAGAGAAAGAAGTTGGATCCTGTAGGTATTTGAAGAATTTTCGTTGGCTATAACAACTCATCCAAAGCATATAGAATCTACATCAAAGAAAAATGATGTATTGAAGTAAGTAGAGATGTCACCTTTAATGAAGGTGTTGCATACAAGAAGTCCAAAGATATCTCCATTAACTCTGATGAAGAAAAAGGACTTGTCTTTCCTAATGAAGATAGTCCAAGACAAACCCTTTCCCCAAAACCCGAAGTTGATCATCATGAAGAACCAGTAGGAGCAGTCAAACCTATAGAACATGTCATCATTCCATAAAACAAAAAGAGACATGCTTGAGTTAGAACAACTTAAGAAGAAGCTAAAGGACATGCAACCACAAGAGGAGAATTCAGAGAGTGCAAGAGATCCAAAAGATATTACGGTTATGTAACATATATGACCAAATTCATTGAAGAAAAATCTTATACTTACGAAAAATTAGTTGGACATCAAGTATGGAAGAATGCAATGATGGAAAAATACCAATCAATAATGAAGAATAATGTTTTGGATATCGTTCCTAGACCAAAGGATAAATATGTTGTGACTTCCAAATGGGTGTATAAGATCAAGCATGCAACTGATGAGAGCATCAACAAATATAAGGCAAGATTTGTGGCGAGAGGATTTTCTCAACAAGAAGGAATTGATTATGATGAAACTTTTTCTCCTACAACCAGGTACACAACAATTAGAACCCTCATTTCTATTGCGGCTGTAACTATGGGATGGAATATACATCAAATGGATATGAAGACAAATTTTCTTAATGGCACAATTGATGAAGAAGTTTACATTGAACAACCTTAAGGCTTTGAAGTCCATGGGAAGGAAACCCATGTTTGCAGGTTAACAAACACTCTATATGGCTTAAAACAAGCCCTTAGAGCATGGTATGCCCGAATGGATGCTTATTTAATAAGGCTTGGTTTCATCGAAAGTATTGCAGATTTGAACCTCTACATCAAGGTAGTAAAGAACGATCCCATGATCATATTGATATTTGTTTATGAATTATTGATAAAAAGTGTCGAGCATCTTATTTGTCAATGCAAGAATGAACTAGCAGCTAAATTTGATATGAAGGATCTTGGTCTAATGCACTATTACCTAGGACATGAAGTTTGGCAGAAATTTGGTGAAATTTTTCTTGGTTAAGGAAAATATGTGATCAAGATTCTACAAAAATTTGGGATGATGGATAGTAAACACATGTCAGCACCAATGATAACCAATTTGAAGAAGTGTAGAAGTTCAGATTTGAATTTCGGTGATTCATCATTATACATGCAACTGATTGTTTCTTTGATGTATCTAGTGAACACCTCACCAAATATATGATTTTCTACGAATACTCTAAGCCAGTTTCAAATGGAGCCTAGACATGATCATTAGATAGCAACAAAACACATCTTGAGATATCTTCTTGGAACCATATATCATTGTTTAAGATATGTTGTAGGAAATGAGATTCAATTATTAGGCTGTATAGAATCTGATTGGGCAAGCAATACTGATGATGGGAAAAGTGCTAATGGTGGTTGTTTTTGTTTGGGATCTACTATGGTTTCTTAGATGAGAAGAAAACAAGATTCAATTGCACTAAGTACTGCTGAAGTTGAATATATGGCAGCCAATAAAGTTAGTCGTGAAGTATTTTGGCTTCGTAAATTTCTTAGTGATCTGCTTGAAGGATTATTGGATTCGACCATAATATTTTGTGATAATAAAAGCTGCATAAAGTAGAGAACCCAGTATTTCATGTAAGGTCAAAGAACATCATGAATAAGTGTCGCTACATTCAAATATTGGTGCAGGATGGAGCCGTGAAGCTACAATATATATCCACTGATGAACAAGTGTCTGGTGTATTGACAAAGTCACTTCCTAATAGGAAGCATAAGTATTTTCAAGATAAGATTGGGATTGTGGATATCTCCTGCCAAATTGAGAGGGAGTGATAATGGACAACATGTTCTCCATATGTCATGTACTATGGCCAAGACTAACAACCACAACTCTAATACATGAACATGAATATGGAGAATGGTGGATTAAATAAGCATCATGGACATACATTCTTGAGTCATGTACTATGATTGAGATTAAGAACTGTAAGTCAAGTACAAGGACTTGGTTAAAGAATGGTCCAGTGGACAAAATTTTCCTTGGGATTAAGAGGAAATGGTTCTGGGAAGACATACCTTAGTGAACCTCGGTGGGGTATGTGCCTCAAGAGGCGGTGGTTTCCTATTAAATGCCTCCTAGCATTGTGCTCTGATCTAGTGGAGAGATAGAGATTACTTGTCAAGGCCTTGGTATTTTGACAATGTTGGTTATGATGATGCTATCATCATTGATGCTTATCAATCTAGATTCTTTCTTATATGAATATTTCAACTTGATATTATCATGTTGAGTCATTATGAATACCTCCCTAGTTAAGAGGGAGTGTTGAAGTTGCAACTAAATTCAGTCTTCATAATATACATTTATCATTGATGTATTTATCATATTTATATTTATTATATTTTTGTCAAAGCATGTTCTTCATGATTAGAGTGTAAAAAATAGTAAAAAGAAATTTATTATGAGTCAAAAGAAAATTTATTTGAGTCATGTCGCATTTGGACTTTTGTAAGAAAAAGGATTTGAATTTTATTCTTGAGCCATAAACCCACAAGAAGGCCAAGTCGACCCTCCTTGGACAAGTCTTCCTAGTGGCACCTATCCAACCCTCCTAGACAACTATATATAAGAGACAATTCGACCTCATGGAGAACCAACAAATTCATCACATCACCTATCATTTTCTGCACTTAGACAAGAAGAAGAAAGGCCAATGTCAAAGGTGAGAGAAGGAAGTCAAAGGATAAGAGGAAATCAAAGTTTTCCATCCTATTTTAGCTTGCACGTGTAAAATTTCTGAGGCATTTTTGAGGTAATTGTAGGGCTGAAATTTGACCTTTACTGTGAGGCTGAAATTCTAAGTTTGACCAAATTTGAAGGAATTTGACCAATGTTGACTTTGAATTGGTGGAGGAGACTTGGAGGAGGGTTTGACTTGGACTCTTTGTGGTAGTTTGGTCTAGATCTTGGTCTTGGATATCTCTCATTTTGATTTTATTCTATAAGAGAAGGATTGTTGCGTTTTGCCTTGGCCTTTGGCCTAATTTCTGATGTCCTTTGTCTCATTGTGATCTTTATGTTTTGAGCATTTGTATAATTCTTGATGAAGAAGACATAAAAAATAATAAGAAGACACTTTACATTCACAAGTAATTATCAAGAAGATAAATCAAGCACTACACTTGATTTATCAACACTGGGTTCTTGTCCTTATAGAAGTCATGAAGGGTTCTCAACAACTCCTCTTTCTCCACCTGTGACATGAGCTATTGATTATCTTCTTGATCAACTAATATGGAAAAATAATTGAAAATTCTAAGTATGACATTGATTGTGGCTCTATTTTCTTCTTTGATAAGGTTATGGAAGTGGGAGACCCATTTAAAGCAACATCCCTAAGATTTTTGGTCCATGACCCATCTCCTCTATGTATTTTCCCAACATAGTTGGAAAATTTCCTACAATTTTCATATCTATGAATGAATTTCATGTTTTCATCCCTGAATTCTAGCCATAACACTTTTCTTTTTAAGGCACCATTCCTTTTCTTTGTCTATCAATAACTTCCTTATTTTATTTTCTATCTAGCAAAGTTCCTCCTTCTATGCATATGAAAGAAATCCAAATCCTTCTAAAGAGACTAGAACTGCTGGAATCCTCTTCTCTTCGAGGAAGCCTTTCATATTTTTCCCATTTATCTTTAGACTATTTAATAGCCAATTGTTTATCTTTTCATAGGTTTTCTTAGAATTAAGTGGCTGCAGATTCCTGAAGTGAATATTTGTACAAGATCTATGCATTCTTGAGAATTTGGATAAAATCCTAATTTTTGAGCCATTCAAGGTTTAAATTAAAAGGACTAGGGGTTCTACCATTAACAGGGACCAATTCTAGCAGAATTGGGTTGTGGTTAGAGTCCCCTCTTGTTGAAACCCATTGCTTGATTCTGGGTGAGTCATCTAGAACATCTTCCAATACTAGGAATTTGTCAATTCGTTTGGCTATTTGAGCCTTCCTTGTCCTTTGGTCAGTCCAAGTGGGGGTGAGTTTGGCTGATTCACTTTATGGCAGTCCAATATGCTCTAACTTTTGAAAGAGAATTTTGATGGGCCATTGGCCTCCAAATCCTAGAGAAGCCAAGTGTAAAATTCAAATATCCTCCCATTATTATCACTCCTTTCCTGGAACCAAGACTTTGAGAAGAGGTGTTCCCAATACTTTTGTCAGTTTGCATAAGGCCCTGTTACCCACCAAAAGTGGGTGACCCCATAGGAGAATTTTTCTCTTGGATATCTCTTCAACTAACAGCCAGGAACCAACGATGTAGCCTATATATTGTGCTATTTGATCTCCACTCCCTACATCAGTTATATGTCCCCTCGCCCACCTGTCGAGAGCATATGCTAGAAGGTGGGAAATCAACCCAAAAGTAATTCTTTTCATTGTGTAATCAGGTGCTTATGATTTCTTTTCTTAGACATCTTGGGCATGGATTATTGGGTGACTTAGAAGAAGGAAGGGTTTTAACTGTGGTTTTGTTCCGTCACCTTAAATTGGGGGCTAATCCTCAATCCTAGTCCTGTGGGATCTCTCCTATTGGCCTATGGATTTAGGAAGGGTACTACTTAGGAAACCTCAATTTTGGTAGCCCCATTCCACATTTTTCACTCCCCTTCGCACATTACATGCCCTATTTCATCATTTTCCTTCTAGGTCCACAAGGCACTAGCACACCCCATCCCCTTGTCCATATATTTGGGTTGGGCCTGGAAACATTGCCTTGGAGGTTGATGCAAGTAAAAGAAAGTTAAAAGCATATCATGGACATAAGCAAGAAACAAAGAAAAATAATATTATAAAATGCAAAAGATGGTCAAGACATTTAATATAGCACGTGGGAAAAAGCCAAACATGAGCTCTACCCCTTATCATTATGGTTGTCACCTTGGTTCCTAGGGCCCATGAGTGCCCCCACATAATTAAGGAACCCATGCACATACCAACCCCTGGTGGGCAATGAACTGCCTCACCTTAAGGGGGTAATAACTACTTTACATCATACACAACATACTCTCATTTCCTGGAGCCACGAGCAGTAATACAAAAAAAATATCAAGAAAAAGAAAAATGAAAATAAAGAAGGGTATAAAAACAAAGGTCGGAGTAACTCATGTATCCATGATTACTACGCCCTACATCTATACACCCTATACGTGGACATTCCTTATGCAATGACCCATTTCAATTTATAGGAAAAATGATATTATATGATGTATGTATATGATAACTACATATGCATACATCGCATGCCTTGCACTAGCATATTTTATTAAATAATTATGAAAGATGTTTAAGTACCTATTAAATAATTATGAAATTTGGTCTAATTTCTATCGAGCAAATCTTAAGGAGAAAGATTGAAGTTTGAAGGGTTTCTTTGATTTATTATTTCGTTCTTTTGGTTAAAGTTTTTTTTGGCTACTCTAGAGAGGCAATATATATAAAAAAAACCTTGAGCTTTCGCCTACCTTACTAAATGTTCATTTTATCTGCCAAAGATTATGTGTCAAATCTGGATGACGATTTTAAATTTATTGAATTGAGGCTTCTGTGATCCATATCAGGTTTACGAGAGATTTTTCGGCGTAAATCACAAGATCTATCATTTGTTGACGCGTTTCGAACCAACTAGTGTGGTTCATCTTCAGGACAAGTTGAAGAATCAGATCCAACTTTGCATGTTAAATAGTTTGAGCAGAGCCTCCAATGGCTAACTAGACCAACGGCTAAATTTGACTAGAGACCAGGGTCAAAAAAACTAGTTATTTAATAATTAAAAGGAAGTTAATTAAAATAAGGGACCTTACCTCTAAATAAATAAATAAATTATATGTATAAATTTTTTTAATTTAATTGGTTGTTAATTTAATAGTTAGTTAAAAGGTATTAAATATCAATACATAGAAAATATAAATATTAGAATAAATCGTATAACTAACTAATTATAAATATATATAAAATTATATGTATATATAAATATAAAGAATTATAAAATAATATTAAAAATAAAAATAAAAATAGATAAATAAATAAATAAATTTTATTTATCCAGATTTAAATCAAATGTATAAATGAATATACCTGCCTTATAAAATCAAATATATATATATATATATATATATAATATAAGCTAGATATAAGGGCATTAATAGTAAAAATATTAAAAACCAAGGGGGACAGAATAAAATATTTTAACTAATCAGATAAAATAATTGTAAATATTAACTTATTATTATAATCATTTAACAGATCAAAAAAAAAAATGAGACAAGAAACGAGGGGAGGGGGAGGGGCGGAACGGAAGAAAGCGACTAGGAAGAGAGAGCTGGGACCCAACACCTACTGATTTTCCAGCCATCCTCTCTATTGAGATTGCTCGGCCTCTTTTCAATCTCAAGAGCTTCCCTAAATTTCTGATGATGGAACTGCGAAACTCTAGCAATGACACTAGCCTCCTCAATGCAAACATGATGATTGGTTTTTTCCGCATGCTCAGCTAAAGCAGAAGACTTTGATCTCCTATGCTTAAGGTCAGATGCGTGTTCACTAATCCTTTGATTGATGGAGCGCCCTGTCTCACCAATATAGGGGGTCCCACAGGAACAAGGGATAATATATACCCCTTTCATATCTTTAGGGTTGATAGGATCCTTTGTTGATCCGAGGACATATGAATGGTGTTAAGGGGCCTAAAGGTTACAGGGACACTATGCATCTTGAAAATCCTTGCAAGGAACACAAGAGAACTCGACCAAATTAATTATAAAAAAAGTGTCGTGCAACATAAATTTAAAGTATCCAATAATAAAATATTTTAAATAAATATCATTGAACATTATATATATCTAACCATATATATATATATATATATATATATATATATATATATATATAAATTTATCTAAGATTTATGTAGTATGTACACTATTAACCATGATCCAATAGTCTAAAAAGTGCACAGTTAAATTGAGCTTTTCCTAAAGTCGCGCTCACCCCTACCCCCTATCGTTGCTAATCTTTTTATGGAAGATTTTGAGTCCAAGGCTCTTAACTCATCCCGTCTCCTGCCCAAGATTTGGAAAAGGTATGTGGATGACACCAATGTTATCTGGTCTCATGGCCAAGAGGAATTAAATCTCTTCTTCGATCATCTCAACAATCAATCCTCGGCCATTAAGTTTCAATAAATAGCAGGAAGTTGATGGATGCCTCCCTTTCCTTGATATTTTTATTTCTAAGAATAGTGATGGTTCCCTCTCCCACCAAGTTTTTCGAAAGAAAATGCATACAGAGCAGTATCTTCATGCCAGTTCCCACCATTTCCCAACTCAGAAGATGGGGGTTCTTAATACCCTTGCTACTCGTGCCCTAAGGATCTCAAATGAAAAGATTTTTGAGAAAGAAAAATCCCATCTCCTTGATGTCTTTGTTGAGAATGGTTATAGTAGATACATGGGATAGAAGGCTTTCCTAAAAGCTGCCAAGAATTCTCTTGCTAAAAGGGAACCGAAGGAGCAGATTCCAGGTGTCCATCTTTCGTTTGTTTAGGGGACCACTGATAAGATTGCAAGGATTCTCAAGATGCATAGTGTCCCTATAACTTTTAGGCCCCTTAACACCATTTGTATGTCCCTCAGATCAGCAAAGGATCCTATTGACCCTAACGATATGAAAGGGGTATATATTATCCCTTGTTCCTATGGGAACCCCTATATTGGTGAGACGGGGCGCTCCATCAATCAAAGGATTAGTGAACACGCAGTTGACCTTAAGCATAGGAGATCAAAGTCTTCTGCTTTAGCTGAGCATGCAGAAAAAACCAATCCTCATGTTTGCATTGAGGATGCTAGTTTCATTGCTAGAGTTTCGCAGTTCCATCATCGGAAATATAGGGAAGCTCTTGAGATTGAAAAGAGGCCGAGCAATCTCAATAGAGAGGATGGCTGGAAAATCAGTAGGTGTTGGGTCCCAGCTCTCTCTTCCTAGTCGCTTTCTTCCGTTCTGTCGCTCCCCCTCCCCTCGTTTCTTGTCTCATTTTTTTTTTTGATTTCTTAAATGATTATAATAATAAGTTAATATTTACAATTATTTTATCTGATTAGTTAAAATATTTTATTCTGTCCCCCCTTGGTTATTAATATTTTTACTATTAATGCCCTTATATCTAGCTTAATTAATTTATTTTATATATATACATATATATATAAATTTGATTTTATAAGGCATGTATATTCATTTATACAGTTAATTTAAATCTGGATAATTAAAATTTATTTATTTATTTTAATAGTATTTTTTCTAATATTTATTTATTTATTTTTTAACTTAATAGTATTTTTTCTAATATTTATTTATTTATTTATCTATTTTTTTTAATATTATTTTATTCTAATATATATAGTTGTATTTTTTATTTTTATTTTTTTTATTCTAATATATATATGTTGTTGTTTTATTTTTATTTATTTATTTGATTATATATATATATATATTTTTTTTTTTTGTTAAGTTGTTTTATTTTTATTTATTTATTTGATTATATATATATATATATATATATTTTTTTTTTTTTAACTTAACAACCAATTTTATAATTTTTATATATATTTATAATTGGTTAGTTATAACTCTATAAATAGTTAGTTATACGATTTATTCTAATATTTATATTTTCTATGTATTGATATTTAATACCTTTTAACTAACTATTAAATTAACAACCAATTAAATTAATTTTTTTTATACATATAATTTATTTATTTATTTAGAGGTAATGTCCTTTATTTTAATTAACTTTCTTTTAATTATTAAATAACTGGTTTTTTTGACCCTGGTGTCTAGTCAAATTTAGCCGTTGGAGACTCTGCTCAAACTATTTAACATGCAACGCTGGATCTGATTCTTCAACTTGTCCTGAAGATGAACCACACTAGTTGGTTTGAAACGCATCAACAAATGATAGATTTCGTGATTTACGACGAAAAATCTCTGGTAAACTTGATTTTAAATTTATTGAGTTTTATATAAATTTTTTTCCATATATTATATTATTTTTCTTATAAAGCCGAGATAATTTTTTAAAGAGTAGAGATTAAAAATTTAGGAGATGGTAGCCATATAATATTTAATTCTTTATTTTTTATATATATATTCCTGTTAATTCTTGATGAATTCAAGAGAGAAATTATCGATGTGTGCACGCTAGATCCGATGTTCGATTGTTGGTCTCAACAAGGTAAAATATGGTGTGTACTATTGAGCCTTCGATCAGAGGTGTGTCATTAGCCCATTCATAGATTAATTCAGCAACGCCAAATAAAATAGAACCATCACTCTCTACCTTAAATAATCATATCATTTCCGATGTTTCACTTCAGAAGTTTCGTTTCCACCTTAGTCAGCTCAAATTTCCTGTAGCCTTTTCCTCGGTCATCTTCAGTTATCTCTGAGTTTTTTTTTAATTAATGTGGTCGATTTCTCTTGTGTTCCTTGCTTCGCCAATTTTCTTCCGAAGATCACCGAGCTGGTTCCTAGATTGAGGTGGTGGAGTGTGTATTTATACAAGTTTTGGGCATGCGAATTTCTCCTCAAGAGGGCCGACTTGACTTCATTCCCGGAGCCAACTTGTGCATAGTCATTTTATTTTACTCTTAGGAATTGACTAAAAGCTGGTGAATTGTTTTGTGTTAATGTAATCTATTTACCTCTTACCCTGCCGCATAGCTCCTCATGGTCCAAACCCCCTTACTGCTACGTCAAGAATGAATTGTATTGTGCCTTGAACCTTCGTGCCATCATTATTATCTATTCATTTTGTAATAGATAACTATTTATAATTTTATCTTATATGCATGATTAGGGTTTGGTATTTAGTATGACGTATTATTGCTATTCTCCTATAGTTAGTAGGTGTGTGCTTTGCATCAGAAAAATCGAATGGAAGTAGAGGGCGCGACTTTAGGAAAAGCTCAATTTAACTGTGCACTTTTTAGATTGTTGGATCATGGTTAATAGTGTACATACTACATAAATCTTAGATAAATTTAAATATATATATGGTTAGATATATATAATGTTCAATGATATTTATTTAAAATATTTTATTATTGGATACTTTAAATTTATGTTGCACGCCACTTTTTTTATAATTAATTTGGTCGAGTTCTCTTGTGTTCCTTGCTTCACTAATTTCTTCCTTAGATCACCGAGTTGGTTCCAAGAATGAGGTGGTGGAGTGTGTCTTTATACAAGTTTTGGGCATGCAAATTTCTCCTCAAGAGGGCCGACTTGACTTCATTCCTAGAGACAACTTGTGCATAGTCATTTTATTTTATGCTCAAGAATTGACTAAAAGCTGGTGAAGGTGAATTGTTTTGTGTTAATGTAATCTATTCAACTCTTACCCTAACACATAGCTCCTCATGGTCCAAATCCCCTTACTGCTACATCAAGAATGAATTGTATTGGTTTTGACACTTCGCGCAACCAAGCTTTAAATACTTTGATATATATAATGTTCAATGACATTTATTTAAAATATTGGATACTTTAAATACTTTATTATATGGTTAGATATATATAATTTTCAATCATATTTATTTAAAATACTTTATTATGGGTTTGTAAGAGAGTATC
Organism: Pinus tabuliformis; assembly: GCA_031772625.1. NCBI lineage: Eukaryota > Viridiplantae > Streptophyta > Pinopsida > Pinales > Pinaceae > Pinus > Pinus tabuliformis. The sequence goes on from CM062816.1 coordinate 920,909,980, forward strand.
TATATATATATATATATATATATCAACCAAATAATTTTATGTTATGGGTTATGAATAATTTTTCTTAAAGTTAAGTAATAAAAAAAAAGTAAAAATAAATAAATAAATAAATTTAATTAAATTTATCTAGACATCTAGTCACCCAATAAATTAAAACTAAAAAGGTCAGTAACCCCTTCCATAACTGCATATTAGGACAAGAAATGCTAGGAAAATATTAATACTATGGTTTATGAAGACGCATGCATTTGACTAAAAATTATTACACATCAAGATAGATCACCATGCATTAGGACAAGGAGGTAGCAATACCACCCTCCTTGACCTCAGTACCAGTAAGACTTGCCTGCAGGTAATAATAGCAAAAAAAACTATACCCGTATGTGAGCTTGAATTCACGAAATTATATATATTAAATCTAAATTATACCTTAGATTTGCATAATCTTAATATATCTCTAGGAAAAGATGTGATGGTAAATACATACCAATGACGATGATGCCTTCGGGTAGCATTTCCATCGCTAACACCACCACTGCCATCATCACCATGGCCACCATTGAGACCATCATCAATGACAACCGCTTTAGCACATGCGTTAATCGTTATAATGCGCTCATTGGAAGCCATCTTGGAAACATTAAAAGGGACACAAATAACTAATAACAAGGAAGAGAAACCTCAACTTGAGGAAAGAAACCCAGGGGAGCTTGAGGGTTTTGATTATAGACAACCAAAGGAAGATATTTCTAGGGAGCTGCAAAATATCAAACTCCCAGAATTTTCAGAAGGACAAGCTAGAGAACATGCCAAAGCATGGCTGGAAGGAATGGACAGATGTTTCGCGCTAAGAGAGTACTCTTCTATCTCCAAGACGAAGAATTACATATTTTAGTTAAGGGAAAGTGCCTTGATTTGGTGGGGAAATATAGAAAAAAAATTACAACTCACAACAAATAATGTTCCCTAGGAGTTGTTCGAGAAATGATACCATGCTAAATACTTGCCACCTTAATTTCAAGAGCAACAAGTCGAGGCCTTTCATATGCTAGTCTAAGGTAACAAAATAGTGGAGGAACATGAGATAAGGTTTATGGTGCTTGTGAAATATGTTCCTTATCTAGATACTAATGAACATCAAGTTGAGCGCTTCATATATGGATTAAACCCTCAAATCGAGGCTATGGTTAGGATGTGGAAACCATAACTAGTAGCCGAGGCAGTTGAATGTGGACGTTATGCAAAAGAGCATCTGGGGTTAAAAAGGGATGTCAGACAGACAAGACCCTCACATCCATGATTTCCAGGGAAGGCTCCCCAAAACTTCTTAAGGGAAGTAGCTCGAGACCACCTCCTTATGGTAATAGTTTTACCCCAAGAGTAGTAGGAGAAAGAGCTCCCATTACCGTTAATACTATAGCTGCTGGAATCATCAAACACAAATCCATGGAAATCTCGAGGAGCTACTAATAGAGGAAGAAACGCGAGAGGAAGTAGCACAAGAGGATGAAGTTCTTTGTCTAGAAACTCACAATTTGACTCAAGGGGACCATCCTAGGTGAATTGTTGGAGATGTGGAGGACCGCACTTTCAGCGTGATTGTCCAGAAGCCTCATCAAATGTAATGCATCGAGTAGGAAAATAACCATCATCAAATACCCAAGGCAATCATAGAATCCATGCAGTAGTCAACAATAATCAAGCAGAACATCAGTCCATTGTAGTGGAATCCTCAGGTACTATTAATGGCATAAAAATCAAAATCTTATTTGATACTAGTGCAACTGATAGTTTTATTTCATCATATGTATTAAATAAATGTGGGTTGGTAGCGCGCAAGCAAACGATTTTAGATAGGTAGAAATGGTTTCAGGAGAACTTCAATCCGTAGATTTAAGTGTTGAGGAATGCAGAGTTGATCTAGGGATCTGCTCGACTAAGTTACAAGTTTATGTCACAACCCTAGGAACTTACGAACTCATCATATGATGGATTGGTTATAACCTCATCAAGCATGGGTAGATTGTTACATGAAAAACATTCTTTGTATAAATGATGAAGGGGAGACGATCCAAATCTAAGGTATTAAGAGGAAAGTATCTTTATGCTTCATATCAGCAATGCAACTAAAGAGTTGCATGAAGAAAAGGTTGTCAGGTATATGCAGTTCAAGAAGTAAGCAAAGAGAAAGGACCGTCCTTAGAACAATATTCAGTGTTATCTAAAATTCCGGATGTTTTTCCAAAGGAACTACCATGATTACCTCCTGAAAGAGAGCTAGATTTCACAATAGAATTGAAACCTCGTACATAACCAATCTCTAAAACACCTTACAAAATGACAGCTCTAGAACTTCAAGAATTACAAATTTAGTTGAAGGAATTATTGGATATATGACACATTCGACCCAGTATTTCACCTTGGGGTGCTCCTGTAATTTTTGTCAAGAAGAAGGATGGTTCCTTGCAGTTATGCATAGGTTATCGAGACTTAAGTCAAGCTACAATAAAGAATCGATATCCAATGCCTCGAATTGATGAGCTCTTTGACCAAATGAAAGGAGTTGCAGTCTTTTCAAAGATCGATCTATGGTTAGGTTATCATCAACTAAGAATTAAGGAAAGTGATATCTCTAAGGTTGCATTCTGAACACATTTTAGGCACTATGAGTTCATTGTTGTACCATTTGGGTTGACCAATGCACCAACATTATTCATGAACCTCATGAACAACATTTTCTGCAAATATATCAATCACTTTGTACAAGTATTCTTAGATGATATTCTCATATACTCCGAAAATGAGAAAGAGCATGAAGAACATTTGCAGATAGTATTATCTTGCCTTAGAGAACACCATTTATATGGAAAGTTATCAAAGTGTTATTTCTTTTAGAAGAAGATTCATTACTTGGGTCACATCATATTGGGTGAAGGAATCTCAGTACATCTTAAGAAGGTAAAGGCAATCATGGAATGGTTGATACCGAAAAATGCACATGAAGTGCAAAGCTTTATGGATTTCGCTGGCTACTATCGAAGATTTGTAGAAGGATTCTCCAAAATTGCAAAGCCTATCACAACCCTCTAGCATAAAAGAGTTAGGTATGAATGGTATGAGGAATGTCATAGAGCATTCTTTGAACTTAAAAGATTGTTGACACTGCACCAATCTTGCGAGTACCTGATATGGACAAAGAGTTTACTATGTGTACTGATTCATCCAAGCAAGGATTAGGTGCAATATTAATGTAGGTTAAAGGTGTAATAGTGTATGCCTCTAGGAAGTTAAATCCCCATGAAGAACTCTATGCCACGCATGATTTAGAGTTAGGTGTTGTCGTGTTAGCTTTAAAGATATGGAGACACTATCTAGTAGGGAGAATCTTTATGCTCAAAAGAGACCATCAACTTTTACAATATTTGTTTACCCAATGGGACTTGAATGCTAAACAAAGACGATGGAGTGAATTCTTAAGTGAGTATGACTTTGGAATTTCATACATTAAAGGAAAATAAAATGTAGTAGCAGATGTTTTAAGTAGAAGACCACACATATTTTCTCTCATGCCTATCAAGGCATATTTGAGGAAGCAAGTATTAGAACATTTCTTAAGGGATAGAAGGTATTTAAAGGTGAGATCCGAGCTCGATAGTAAAAATTCAAAAGAACCTAAGTTTGAAGGATATGAACTAGAAGACGATGGAATTTTGCGATTCCATGGAAGGATGTACATTCTTGATAGTGGGGATGTCCGAAACATCATCCTTAAGGAAGCCCACAAAGCATTGTATTGTGCACATCCTGGTGTATAGAAAATGTATGCTGATACAAAGAAAATTTTCTTTTGGACATGCATGAAACATGATATATCCAATTTGTTGCTAAATGTCTGCAAGTAAAGGGTGACCATTGTTATCCAGGAGGTCTCTTACAACCTCATCTCATTCCTATGACCAAATGGGAGATAATTTCTTTTGATTTTATCGTCGGACTACCTCTTACTCCAAAAAAGCATAATTCCATTCTGGTTGTGGTGGATAAATTAACAAAAAATGCACATTTTATTCCCGTAAGAGATACTTATGAAGTTGTTGATGTAGCTTGGATATTTATAAATGAAATTACTAGATTTCATGGAGTACCCAATAAGATCACATCGGATAGGGAATCACAATTCACTTCAAGATTCCGGACTTGTATGCAATCAACCTTGGGAACTCATCTAAATTTAAGCACGACTTATCATCTTGAGGTTGATGCTAAAACAGAAAGGGTGAACCAAGTACTAGAAGATATGTTAAGGATATACGTTATGGACCAAAAAACACATTGGGAAAAATAATTTTCCTTAGTTGAATTTGCATGCAATAAAAATTTACCACAGTTTAGTTAGGATACCTCCATTTGAAGCATTGTACGACAAAACTTGCAAGACACAGTTAAGTTGGGACAGGTTAGAATATTAGGTGATAGTGGGGCCATAATTAATTCAAGAGATGGAGGAACAAGTAAAAAAAAAGGCAACGATTGAGAGAGGCACACGATAGACAAAAGAGTTATGCTGATGCTCATAGGACAGATGGAATTATGAAGTAGGAGATCAAGTTTTCATCCTCATCAGACCCAACAAAATCACCATCCGATTTTGAAAAGTAACAAAGTTATTGACTCGATTTATTGGGACATTCAAAGTTATGGAAAAAGTTGGACCTGTTGCCTATCGTCTTGCACTGCCACCCCCCTTGCATAAAGTTTATAATGTGTTTCATGTATTTGTATTAAGAAATTACATAGATGACAAATCTCATAACCTTCAATGGAAGGAATTTCAGATATGAGGGGAATGAACCATTTCGGTCAAACCATTATGTATAATGGAACGTAGGGTTCAACAGTTGAGGAATCACCTAGTAGATCAAGTTAAAGTACAGTGGGATAAGCACATCCTTGGATCGATTACTTGAGAAGATACAAAGACCATATGTCGAAGATATCCCAACTTGTGTTGATTTTGACGAACTTAAAACCTTATTTTGTATATGACTACTTATTTTAGTTAGATACTCAAAACTATCATTTTGAACTATCACATGTGAAAATGAATTTTATTTTGTTGGTACATGGATATCCTTAAGAATATGTTGTTTACTTAACTCTACTGATACTTGATATATTCTATTTTCTTAACTCTGTTGGTACATGGATACCAATATGAAATATGTTATTTAATTAACATTGTTGGAATAAACATACCAATATGAAGTTTAGTATTTGATTAACCTTGATATGAATCTAAATCATGAATTATGTTATGGATGAAGATATCTATAATTTTGTTTCATTTCTGCATATTGACATGATTGATGAGATAGAAATAAAAGATTGACTACATTTTAATATGAAAGCCAACTTATTGATATATGGGCTGGATATGGCCAAGTATGTTATATTGTAGATAGCCACATATATGAATTATACAGAAATTGTTTGTTTTGAATATATTAATGCATATGTTATAATGTATGGACAAGTGTTTACATTGCAGATAACATCATTACCAAATAACCTGTGATGAAAAAAAATCCAAGAACAATTGAGACTCAATAATATCCCATGATAAAACATTGATACTAGTCCTACTAGAAGGGGTGTAGGTATTACCCACTGTTTATCCTCCAAAACCTGGAGACATGGGAGGACTATGTGAATCACGCTCCCCTAGATGTGTGATGATGACTGTCAGATGCCTACTGGACAATTAGGTCGATATAATCGACAATGACACCCTTAAGGTTTATGAATGGTTAGATCAATATAATTGACGCCATGGCATATTCCAATAGAGGAAAGATATGATGGGAGCAGAAGAGATTAGGAAGGATAGGATGATTTTCTAATAGCTTGGAAGCTGACTGGGGTAGGGATTGACTATTAAAATTATAAACCAATAGTTTTTCAAAATATAAATTTTAAAGTGTCCTCACAATTATAAATGAAAACCCAATCACAGAACACAATCCTTACATGATCACACTAGTCACTAAAGCAATTATTGATATATTATATAAACCCTAACTTTAGGACGAAGTTTTCTGAAGGAAGGGAGTATGTATTGACCCATTTTAATTTATAGGCAAACAGATATTAGCATGTATATGATGTATGCATATGATAGTTACATTTGCATACATCACATGCCTTGCACTAACATACTTATTAAATAATCATGAAAGATGTTTAAGTACCTAAATTATTAAGAAGGGAAGTATTACCTAAAATTTGACACTCTCAAAATATACATATTAAATATTTTGTAATTATAAGGTTATTAAATAAAATTAACACTTTCAATTATGTTAATGTAAATATGTATAAATATTCATTTTATTTAAATATTATAATTAAAAGTTAAAAGTTAAACTTATTAATTTAACATAAACAATCAACCACTAATATATTAACATATGCGTACCTCACCTTGAAGCTACGCGTAAATCATATGAATAATATATAAAATCGGATGAGGGTGGTGACTTCCTAAGAAGAGGTATTTATCCGAGCAGACAAATATCGAATAGGAGGGGGGAGTGGAGAAATTCTGAACTAAAGATTAGAATTCAAAACCGAAAAATTGGAATTCAGAACTAAAAAATTAGAATTTAGAACTGGAGATTTGAGAAATTGTTCTTGAATATTTTGGGCACGGGGGCCAGAGTGCTTCAATTACGAAGTATTTTGGAGTTGGGTACCAAGGATTGTGCCCAGTTTGGTAGGGAGAATTCGGTCATTTGGTATCATGAGCGAATTTGGAGCGACGACATCCTGGGATCGATGTCAAAAGCAAAAGCCAGGTATGCATAGTGAATTCAATTGGTAAATTATACTACTAAATTTTGTTGTTTGTATTGTTAGAATTAATTTCCTAATTTCTTGAATTTAGAACCCTACACCTTATCATTGCCACCCTTGAACCCATGGCATTTGGACTTGAAACCCCCATGTCCCTATCCATCCATCACCATTCACATGACACCTATCAATTGAAGGATGTACCAGGGACTTCTGTTTCCTCTTATGGGCTGGGAAAACCTAATAGAGTTATTTATTAACCAATCCTACCTAGGAAGGTAACACTACTTCAAGATCAAAGCCCCAAATTTGGAAGGGAAGTGCCATATGAAGTCTCAATTTTCCCTTGATTAACAAGATTGGTTCACTTAGATGCATTAATGAATTATTATACCTAATGGTGAGGATGCAACATTGGACATTATATGTAATTGGCAGGTGGTTTCATCATGGGTTGGGAAATTTAATTAAGGCCTAAGTCCACAAAAGGATCATATTGACACCTTCTGGTGAAGCGTTGATAGCCATGGACTCCCATCATATGCAGAGCATCATTTCACACCATGGGCACCTTCAGCACCCTCAACAATATGCTCATTGCCCCAGATTATTCATGAGATGATGCACTTGGACCAATGTGCCCCAACTGGCTTAGCATTTACCACATGGTGTGGCAGCTAATCCAAGGCCTAGAAGAGGTTTGTATCATCCCTTGAGACATGGGAGGGAAAGCTTCATCACTAGAGCCCTCAATATTGGAGCATTATAGGCTATTCTAACATCTAGAGACCCATGAGATCAGTTTTTGTGCCCCATACAAATTGGGGCCCCACATGTTGATTTACTTGGAGAGTTAGGGGCTATCCCATAGTTTGAGATTTATGGAGCCCACTCACACATTTTGGCACCAAGAGGACTCAACGTGGCCCTCCAACAACCCTACACCAACATGACATCATCATTTCAGCTTGCATTTGGATGGCTAATTCATAATTTTGTAAAGCTACTTGGTCGACTTGTGACCAAAGGATGTATCTTGCCCATTTTTATAATGTTAAGGGGCTAGTAGGCATAATTTGACCTAGTAGGAGACATATAAATAGACATAACTTCATTTGTATTGATAATCATCACACTTGTTTCTTTGGCTATTGGAGACTCTTTGGAATGCATTGCGATGTATGTAGATGATTCACACTTCTTCTTTGGAGCTATTTCTATTGAGAAATCATTGCTAGTAGAATTAGGGTTAGATTTCTCTTCCTTGATAGTTACTTTGTGAATTATGCCAGTTTCTTTTATTTCTTGATTATATTATCTTTCATCAAGCAATTACTAAATTATGTGTGTATGAAGATCACAAGAACAAGAGACACAAGATGTAGGCACTTTGCCCGGGAAAAAACCCTTTCTAGGGGAAAGTCCAGTCAAAATTCTTCCTTCAGTAGTTAAGACAAGATAATCCAAGACTCTTCAACCTAGACACAGACTTCCTCCAACCACCAAGTCATCCCTTCCTTCCAGCAACTTCGATCTAGATCTTCGACCTTGCATCAACAACACTTTGAATTAGCAAATCCAAAATTTCTTCCATCCCAACATTAGAACTTTGACCTAGCCGTTCAGAATTTCAACCTTCCCAACAAAAAAACTTCGACCAAGCAAATAGCCCAGTAACTTTGCATAAAAGAGTGAGAGAGATAGCCCAAAAACTTTGACTTGTAATTCTTCCTTCTTCTCCTTGAACCTCACACTTTTTCTACACTTCATTGATGTGTGTCGAACTTATTGAGTTGATGTCCAAATAGATCAAACTACTCTTGTATATATAACCTCTTATGTGAGTTGAATTTTCCTCTTGTAGGCTAACTTCATTAGGCTAGGTCAGACTTGGTGTGGAAGTGACAAATTAGATTTTTGACTCAATAATAATTCTTTTTACATGATTCAAAAGTCCAAGAAGGGTCTCATTAAATGGACAATGACTCTCTGACTCAGTATAAAACATAGAAGTCCTCAATGGGGACTTTGACTTATAAAATGATGACTCAAGCATGAAACCTATGCTTTAATAAGTCATTCTAATAATAATCGAAAAATATTTTTCATTCTTTGACTCAAATATAAATATGAAGACCGAACCTAGTTACATCATTCAACACTCCCTCTTAACTAGGGAAGTATTCATGATTTACACATGTATATACAAGTACAAAGAGGATATCAAAACACAAGAACTATGAAGAACTTAGGCACACACGGTGCCAAAGACTAGATTCCTGACCAGGGAAATCTATACAGGTGGGACTAATATGGACTAAAGTTTTCAACCTCTCTAGGTACCATTATGCTTACTTGCTAACCATCAACCCAGGGAACTAGGTGATAATGCAAGGTCGGATATCTATGACCAACGCCACCCTCCCTACTTTGGGACTATAGAAATCAACACATATGCCGATCATATGTCCTCCCATGCATTTTGTATCACACAAGATGCATCCTCATGTCTCTTCCAAACACTTTTTGTTAACGAAATCATTGATATCAACCAAACCAAGATTCTTCTCAAATATTCAAAATTCTTATTAGGAAGAGACTTTGTTAACACATCAAATACCTATTCGTTGGTCGGAACATACTGTAGCTTCACGATCCCATCTTGTACCAAACGTCTAATATAGTGGTACTTATTTTTGATATGCTTCATCATCTCATGGAACACAGGATCTTCAGATATATTAACGCTGGTTTGATTATCACAATTTATCACAGTAGGACTTAGAGTTTTCTCAAACAAATTTGATAGAAGTTTCATCAACCATACAACCTCCTTTCCTACTTCACATACAATCACATACTCAACTTCAACGCTGCTTAAAGCAATGAGATCTTGCTTTCTACTCATCCATGAAATCATCGCAGATCCCAAACTAAAACATCCATCACTAGTGCTTCTTCCATCAATCTCACTATCACCCTAATCAGAATATGTAAAACCTGTCATCTTGAATTCCTTGCTATCAAACTTTAGGCAGTGATAAATATTACCACGTAGATATATTAATATATTATTGGAAGCTATCCAATGATCATGATGAGGCTCCAACTGAAATTGACTAAGAATGTTCACAACAAAACATATATCCGTTTTATTGTTTACAAGTTACATCAAAGAACCCACCAACTTTCAATAGGTGGTAGGATCTATGAGACTTGAGTTAGAGCTTCTCAACCTCTTGAGATTGGTGATTATGGGAGTAGTCATGGGCTTGGAATCCATCATACCAAATTTCTACAACAACTTAATTATATACTTTACTTGCCCCAAATATATCTCCCCAGGTTTCTTCCACACTTCCAAACCTAGGTAATAATGCATTAGTCCCAAATCCTTCATCTCAAACTTGGCTGCCAACATCTTCTTATATTCTTGTATCCTTCACTCTACACATGAAATAAATAGATCATCCACATATAGTATAATAATGATTGGCTCATTATCCACAACCTTGATATAGAGATTTGGATCAATAGAACTTTTGACAAACCCAATTCTTAGAAGGTATGCATCCATTCTTGCATAGCATTCCCTAGGAGCTTACTTCAAACCATGTACGACCTTCTTGAGTCTACAAACATGAGTTTCTTTGCCATTTATTTCAAAGCATTTAGGTTTTTCAAAGTATACTTCTTCATCGATGGTTTTATTCAGAAATGTTGTTTTTGCATCCATGTGATGGATATTCCATCCCATTGTTGCAGCCAACAGAACCAAAGATCTTATAGTAGTGTATCTTGCGGTAGGTGCAAAGGTTTCTTCATAGTTTATGCCTTCCTTTTGAGAGTAACGCATTGCAACTAATCTAGCTTTGTACTCATCTTTGTTTCCATCAACAATGTGCTTAATCTTGTAGATCCATTTAGAAGTGACAAATAATTTGTCGCTTGGTCTAGGAACGATTTCCCAAACCCCATTCTTCATGATGGATTGATATTCTTCCTACATAGCCTTCTTCCATACTTATTGATGAGAAACTTCCTAAAATGTAGTTGGTTCAACTTCTATTAGTTTTGTCATGTATGCAACATATCCAGAATATCTTTTTGATATTTTTCTTTCTCTAAAATTTCCTTTCACAACACCTTGTCCTTCGACATCTTCAAGAGTAGCTTTTAACTAATTTGGCCTCTTCCTTGTGTTGGGTATGATCACAGATTGTCGTGATTCTCTTATTCTTTGAATAGTGGTATGTCTTCATTATCATAATCTATAGGAATACCTTTGGATCTTTTGTAGGCATGATTTTTATCAAATATAACATCCTTGCTTACTTCAATATGTCTTCCTTCCTTGATGTAGATTCTATATGTCTTTGAAGAAAGACTGTAGCCAATGAAAATCCCTTTAAATCTTGTAGAATCTAGCTTCTTTCGTTTGTCCTTTGGAACGTGGATATAGGTAGGATATCCAAAGATTTGGATATGGTCCACACATAGATTCCTTCCTGTGAATGCTTCTTCAGGTGTCATATTATCAAGGATTCTATGAGGACTTCTATTTTGTATATATACAATGGTCATTGCTGCTTCTCCCTATATAAATTTTGGTATATCCTGATAAAAAATCATTGTTTGTATATATTCTTCAAGTGTTCTATTTTTCCTTTCTGCAACTCCATTCTCTTCAGGATTCTAGGGAAAAATAAGCACTAGTGGTGGATGTTTTAGTTTGGGATTTGTGATGATTTCATGGATGAGTAGAAAGCAAGATCTCGTTGCTTTAAGTAGCGTTGAAATCATATGTGAAGTAGGAAAGGAGGTTGTATGGTTGATCTACTGTTACTGACTGCTTTCGGGCTGAGAGGACTACTCTATTGTGTTAGGAGCATCTGTTCCAGTGAGGAACCCCTTTCATTTGACGCGAAAAGGTTTCCGGTAGCCCTAGCTACGTCATTTTTAAGATCTGGAGGTATATAATGCTTATTTGCAGTTTTTAGTTATTTTCTCTCTGTTTATTTCGATTTATTTAGATCTTTTTTTTTTTTTTTTTTTTATTACCGAATCAATACCTTTCATTTCTGCGTATGCTCTTTGCCTCGCGACTGTGTGCGATCTGGGCAAATTAGAAATAGAAAGGAAGGATTTTTCTCATGCATATGCTCTTTTCCGCTGCGCCTCAGTGTGATCTCGAGGGAGGATTGTCATCCTCATTGTCATCATCTGAAGAAGAAATATTTTTAGAAGTAGAAGGGATAGAGAGAGGTGGCACATCTACGGAATTAGGCTCGTAGGCCGATATATTTTCAGCAAACTTTAAATCTCTTCTAATGATAACATTTTTGGACTTAAGTGGAATGAGTTTGTATCCTTTGACATCTTTAGAATATCCAACAAAAATACATTTTCCACTCTTAGGTTCTAAAGCTTTATGTTTCTCATTTGGAATATGGGCCCATGCTTCACTTCCAAAAACACAAAAGTTACTTACATCTGGTTTAATTGAGATCCATGCTTCTTCTGGAGTGATATTCTTTAAAACCTTAGTAGGAGTGCGATTTATTATGTAATTTGCACAGTTAATTGCTTCTCCCCAAAAATTAAGACTAAGTCCTATAGATTGAAGCATACAATTAGCCATTTCCTTTAAGGTGTGATTCTTCCTTTCAGCTACACCATTTTTTTGTGGAGTATATGGAACAATATGTTGCATTTGAATTCCATTCTCAGTGCAAAAGTTGATGAATTTGTTGTTAACATATTCTCCGCCATTATTGGATCTTAGCTTAAGAATTTGATGTCCAGATTGTTTTTCAACGAAGGCCTTAAAGGCCAAGAACATGTTAAATACTTCACTCTTGAGTTTTAAGAAGTATACCCAAGTGTGTATGGAGAAATCATCAATGAAAGTTAAGAAATACTTGTAGCCAGAGAATGAAACAACTGGAAGTGGACCACATAAATCACTATGCACAAGTTGTAAAGGGGCTGAGGCGTACCAAGAGGTACGTTTTTCAAAACTATCCTGATGATGTTTTCCGAGTACACATTCAAAACAAACACCATCTTTACAAGATACCATTGGAAGACCTGTCACCATATTTTCTTTACATAGATTCTGAAGGGAGCGATAGTTTAAGTGACCAAATCGCTCATGCCAAATTTTGCTCACTTCATCATTATGATTTGATGACCCAAAGTTGTTAAACTTATACAACCTTGTAGAATCATCACCAATCTCAGTAGCTAAAATCTGTCTAGGATCTCTTAGGTCCTTAATTACAACATCATGAGGTGAAAATTCAACGATTTTACCTTCACCTGAATGAGTTATCTGATATACAGATAGAAAGTTGCAGGATAAGGTTGGAACACATAATACATCATTGAATTGAGCATTGTCTATATGAATAGTTCTAGTCCTTACAACACTAAGAGATCTATCATCACCAACATATATATTTTTGGTGTTACAATCATTTAAAAAAGAAAACATGGATTTGTTTTTGGCCATGTGATAAGAAGCTCTAGAATCAATGAGCCACTTATGAGAATGAGAAGAAGAAGATACATTTAGTGCATATCCAGACTGAGATGCTTGACAACCACATGCATAAAGTGCTATTCCTGAAGATGAAGTTGAAGTTGTTGAGTGCTCCAAATGGATGTTATGATTCTTCATTGCTGCTTCCAAGGCTTGCATTTTTTTAAAGCATTTGGATTCTAAGTGGCCATCTTGATTACAAAAGTGGCAATGTCTATCAGTCTTCTTCCTTTTGTTTTTATTTTCCTAATCATTTTGTTGAAATGATTTTTCATTTTGAGACAAAAATGGCTTAGGATCCTTGTTTGGTTTATGACCATTCTTTTTAGGATACAACTTCTTAGGATTCTTTGAAGTTGGTTGCTGCTGGGTGGCTAAGGCTTTCTCAGAAGAGTTTCCAAGATTAAGAAGACTAAGATGTAAGATTTTTTCTTGTTCTCTTATTAAAGAATCACAAAAGGCATCAAAGGAAGGGGACTTGTAGTCTTTTCCTTGAGAAATGAAGGCTTCTCTTATAGAATGGAAAGTGGAAACAAACACAGAGTAGGTTGGTCCCAACTTAGTAAGAATGGAATAGATAAGGTTACCATCTTCTTTCTTAACCTTAACATCTTCTAAGAGAAGTCTAAGGGTCTTGAACTTGAACAAAAAATCTTCAATGGAAGAAAAAATATTGGGGTCTAATGTAAGCAACTCATTTTCAAGTTGATGGGCTCTAAGTTCATTTTTAATTCCAAAAACTTTAGTGATCTATTTCATTGCTTCATTAGGAGTATCAAGTTCTACGATATGGAATCTAAGGTCTGGAGAAATAGACATCCCTATCAACCCACGTGCTTGATCTTGCCTATTTCCCCATTTGGCTGCCTTATCTTCATCTTTTGATTTGGTTTCTTGGCCTGAGGCTATTTTGTAATTACCTTTACTTCTAAGTAAATCCACAATGTAGGACCACCATTAGAAGTAGTTGGTGCTGTCAAGAATAACTTAGCATGGAATTTCCATTTTAACATAAACTGAAGCTATAGATGCTGAAACTAAGTGTTCCAATGGAAATATCTCAAAAAATTAGGCTAATTAAAAAAAAAATGGCTCTGAAAACGGCTTCTAGATGAAGAAGTTATGGCTTTTTGAAGAAAAGTTGTTGAAGATGCCGACGAAGTGCAGGAATGAATGATAATGTTATATTTAAAAAAAAATCTACCCCCTTTCCAAACTTAATCTAATTAGCTAAACAAAAAGAAAGACTTGAACTCAAGACCTCTATTCTCATAAAATAGGTTTGGACCAAGTGAGCTAGATTAAAAGGTTAGTAATTTTTGGAAAAGAGGAAGGGGGGTTTTGTTTTTTTTTGTTTTGTTTTAGTCACTGAAGCTTTGGGGTGCGTGCTTACTTGAGAAACCTCTTTTTTCCTACAAAAAAAAAAAAAAAAAACCCAACAAGGACATACAAAAAAAAAAAAAAACTCACGGCTTCAAGTTAGCTTTAGCCAGAAACTAAATATTTTTCTCAATTTCCGAGATCACACTAAGGCGCAGCGGAAAAGAGCATACGCATGAGAAAAATCCTTCCTTTCTATTTCTGATTTGCCCAGGTCGCACACAGTCGCGAAGCAAAGAGCATACATAGAAATGAAAGGTATTGATCTGGTAATAAAAAAAACAAAGAGTTAAATAAACCGAAATAAACAGAGAGAAAATAACTAAAAACTACAAATAAACACTATATAACTCCAGATCTTAAAAATGACGTAGCTAGGGCTACCAAAAACATTTTCGTGTCAAACGAAAGGGGTTCCTCACTGGAACAAATGCTCCTAACACAATAGACTAGTCCTCTTGGCCCGAAAGTAATCAGTAACAGTAGATCTAGGAAACGACAGTCGGATGCAGTTTTACTGGCTTTAGATTTGGATCACCAACGGATGCAGTCCTCAAATAGCTTTGATACCATGTCGGAATTTACAGGGTAAGTTCCTCAGACAGAACACCAAAGGACACTGCTCACAAACATATCACAAATCAATACAACAATATTGTTGACATGGTTAAAACCCTCAAAGAGGGAAACAGTCCACGGCCTGAGCCAACGCGGCCACTTCAGGCAATTTATTAATAAAAGAATGAAAATTTACATAAGATTCTCTCATGAACGGTTACCTTAAAAATGACGCTGCATGCTCTTTAAATAGAGATCATGGACCAATCGGGTGTTAAGCCACGGATCAAGTGTCGGTAATACCGAGGAGAGAATGAACTGTCGGATCACTACATATCATAACTGTCGGATTGTAAGTTACAAAAGTACATAGTAAAGAAACACACTTTACCTAACTCTACACTAGACCAAGTTATAATTAACTATTTCCTATGTGTCAGAATATCCTAACAGGTCTCTACTTCAGACCTAAATTCCTTGAATTTTTCAAATACTTCGTCCTTTTTTTTGAGTAGATAGAGCCATGTCTTTTTAGAGTGATCATAAATTAAGGTTACATAATAAATATGACCTCCAAGTGATTTGTCAGACATAGAAACACACACATTTGAATGAATGAGGTCCAATATTTATTTAGACCTTGTTTCACTACTTGTGAATGGTTTCCTTGTATTATTTCCTAAGGCACATCCCTTGCATATTCCTTCACGATCTTCTTTAATATTGGGAATTCCATATACCAATTCATTGAGAGAGGGAATAAACTTGTAATGTAAAAGTACATATCTTTTATGCCATAGTTCAATGGGATTAATTTCCATGTGAACTAGGGCTTGAGGAGATGGTGTTATTACTCTATATAGACTTTCTTCTCGAATTCCAATAACCTAGCTTTATCAATGCTTGAATCTTTACCCCAAGACAAAACTTTTCCATATACAAAAGAAATTCTATCACCTTTATCTTCTAAGCAAGAAATTGAAGGTAAATTCTTTTTCAAACCTCGAACATAAAGTATATTGTTGAGATGTCACTTTGCTCCATTGTCCAACTTCAAAGAAGTTGATTCCAGGCCTTTAACAACATAGATTTTGTTGTCTCCCAATTCCACTGCATGAGAAGATTGTTCCTTTGATAGAGTGTGAAGTTTTTTGCTATCTCCTATCATGTTTCTTGATGCTCCACTATCAATAATCCATACATTTTCATCATTGAGTGAACTCGTGAGTGAAACCAAAAACCCTTTGCTTTTGACCGTGTCAAATAAGTTGTAGAGGATTCTTTTGATCCATGTTCATGCAATATTGAATCCCATTTTCAAGCATCTTATCATAGAGGGAGTAGTCTTTTCTTTCAAGCCAATAGAGTAATATCCAATCATCCTTGACCTTAGCTTTGATACCATGTTGAGAAATCAATTCTAGTAGAAAAAGGGTTAGATTTCTCTTTCCTTATAATTACTTGTGAATTATGTTAGTTTCTTTTATTTCTTTATTATATTATGTTTCATCAAACAATTACCAAATTATGTGTGTATGAAGATCAAAAGAACAAGAGACACAAGATGTAGGCACTCTACCAGGGAAAACCCCTTATCTAGGGGAAAACCCATTCAAACTTCTTCCTTTAGTAGTTAAGGGGAGATAATCCAAGACTCTTCAACCTAGACACAAACCTCCTCCAACCACTAAGTCAGACATTCCTTCTAGCAACTTCGATCTAAACCTTCGACCTTGCAACAACAACACTTAAATCCAATAAATCCAATATTTCAACCTTCCTAGTAGCAGCACTTCGACCCAACACATTCAAAATTTCAACCTTCCCAGCAACAGAACTTCGACCCAGAAAATAGCCCAGAAACTTCATCTTGCAATTCTTCTTTATTCTCCTTGAACTTCGCACTTTTTCTGCACTTCCTTGATGTGTATCGAACTTGTTGATTTGATGCCCAAATAGATCAAATTGATCTTGTATATATAGCCTCTTTTGCGGGTCAAATTTTCCTCTTGTAGGCCAACTTCATTAGGCAAGGACTGACTTGGTGTAGAGGCGACACATTACATTTTTGACTCAATAATAATTCTTTTTACATGATTCAAAAGCTCAAGAAGGGTCTCATTAAATCGAAAATGAATCTAATGACTCAATATAACACCTAGATGTCCTCAATGGGGACTTTGAACTATAAAATGATGGCCCAAGCATGAAACCCATGCTTTAATAAATCATTGTAATATATATATATATATATATATATATATATATATATATTTTTTTTTTTTTTTTTTCATTTTTGACTCAAATATAAATATGAAGACTGAACCTAGTTACATTCTTCAAAAATTTCTTGAGTAATGGATGGATATATTGCACGTCTTCTTGTAAGTACCTAATGTTGATGAAATTTTCTCTTGAATTTGTTTAATGTATGGAATTGCTGTTCTAGAATATGCTAAATTTATGCCCTAATTGTTGAAGATTGATTTTGGAAAAGATTTTTAGTAGAGTGTTGCATATGTTATCTAATGCATGGCATGTAATGAATTTTCCTAGTGGATGAACATCTTTGAATTATCCATGAAACTTCATTTTCTCTTGAAGTAGGTAAATGTTTGAAATTGGTACCTAGGGCGTCAATTTTGAACATCCTAAGACTACATATTCCCAAAGGACAAGGGACTAGTTCAAGCCTTGTCAGTCAAACCTTCTCTTTATCCATAATGTTTCCTCTTAAAAATTGGTCCTTTAAGGCTAGGGTGAAAATCTAGGGCTTGTAGTGAAATTTTAGGAAGGAGACATTTTTGGAATTCGAGAGCCTAAACATCAAGCTTAGGGTCTAGGCTACCTATGCTCTAGGTTTGGTGGGCGTCTTCTCTAGTTTCATCCATAAAATATCTTGCCCTAGGTGTTACTCCAAGAGGGAAACCATAGGTTCTTCTCCTTCAATTTGAGGACTTCCTTGAAGGCTGTATGAACTTAGTACTTGTTGAAGTAAAACACAAGAAGCCTTTTCTCTCAGGCCTTAGCCTTGTGAATACCCATTACCATCGAAAAAACTCAAAACCTTAGGTCTAGTGCCTGTGCTTCTAGGGCTTTTATTAGAAAGCGATTTTCTTCTTTGAAACCTGGTACCTTTATTCAACCTCTCTTTCGAATTAGCTCTAGCTCCATCACCTTGTAATTTCAACCCTGGAACATCTATTATAGGTGCTCATAATCATACTGGGACTCCTACCATCGTTGAAAGTTTGTAAAGAGCAAGGGACCTTGGCTATGATGAAAATGGGCCATTGTCCCATTGTTAGCGCTTAGTCTAGGTTATTTATCTTATAGGTTTATCCTCCTTAAGGCCTGCTAGATTTTGTGGTAATAGGCCCATAAATATTTAGGCATATAGCTCTTTCCCCAAATCAATAGAAGGTATGGACACAACCACTCTAGAGTCAAATTCCCACGAGTTAGTGAGAGATTTTTTTTTGTTTTACATCCTGTAACAAACCCACTTGAGTAGCCTAGGGCATTCAAAAAGATGAGTTCCCATCCTCTAAACATCTTAGCAAGCTCTCGAACTGTAGTTTATCTACTTTTCATGATCTCTTGTAAGAGTATGACATTTATATTATGAGTGTTAACTAACCTTCTGAGGGCCAAATTTTTTGGAGGGATTGGCGAGTCCTCTGCAATTTAGGGAGAGGATCATTTTGCACCTGGCTTGGGGGCAGATGCTCTAAGGGACCCAAGAAGAGGTTATTGTCTTCATTGTGAAGGTTATCTATGGTTACCTCCTCTTTTTACAAATGAAATTTTTGATTCTTAATAGTATAATCTCACCGACCAAGGACCGATGGTTGAAATTCATAGTTAGGTTCTTCCTTCCATCTGATGCATATTTTGAATATAGCTTGTCATTAAAAAATTAAGATTCAAGATAAACACTTCAAAATACTACTAGAACTAATCAAACTATAGTAAAATTGAACAATTATGATGAAAGCGTTCTCATTTTGACATGCATTATTAAAAATTCCTTTTCATTGAGGGCAAAAGTTAGGTCTTCAATCATAAAAGAAACTAGCTTTTTAAAGAATTTTAATTTATTCAAATTTGGTTCCTATCCAGAGCTATGGTTGGGTTATTGGGTATTTCTTATGACAAATGCATCTATATTTTATGTTACTCATGCCCCTTGAGTTCTATGTTAATGTTCCATTAAGTTCGCATTTAACTTTATTTTTCCTAGATTAGTTAGAAATCTACCTTATCAAAATGTTCCTACAGATCTTTTTGGAACTCTGTTTTTAAAAGTATTTTATGTTGTCCATTTTTATAATTTCATCTGTCCGCTGTTTTGAAATCTAGCATATATAAAGTGGCCATGCATCATTTCAACCTTTGTAGTCCACATGTTTGATATCATAAAGGATACAATATTTGCTTTGAATGCATAAAAACTCAATCTTGACACTATTGTACATGATGCCCTCAACATTAAGGAAAAAAAATAAGTCTAACATTGTAACATTATAACTAACAAACATGAGATATATGTAATAGTTTCTTTCATAAGTTTTAGTGGGTAAATACTGCATAGAATAAAATAATGCATTCTTGTGGTTAGAATAGATCAAATTTCTCTATTGTAAATAATGAAAGCAATGTACTCGGTGGATCTAAGCAGGGTTGAAATTTGAAAACAAATTCACCCATCAAATTTGATTGCTTTGATAATTTCACAACACTGGGTCGACATTTTATTTTATGATGGGTAAGCTGGATTTTTTATTATATTTGATGGCCAAACTACCTCGTGAGGGGCAATTTGGATGTAAAAATTCCATCTCCGAGCACAGTTCCAAGTTAAGAAAGACTATCATTTTAGGAAATAATAAAAAGAGTAATCAGATACAGGACCGATTTCTCAAGCGATTGACTAAATAGGTACTGCAATTTTGTTGTTCTATCTTCTAGAAATTTATGGACTATGTATTGTTTTGTATTTTCTTTTATAATTAGGATTCATTATTTTTTTAGTAGAAAAGAATAGAACACTCTTATATTAATAGGAATGTTTTAAATATTCGATCGGTCTTTAACCAGGGTGACAACAATTATTTCTAATGACCATCGGAGCAAGCAACAAATATCTCCAGTGCCAGAAAAAAATAGCATGCCTCCCAGAGAGGCATATATTGCAAAGAGAAACAACGAAAATAGAACAAAATCAAAGAAATAGATGGATGGATTAAGCTCTTGTAAAATCCAAATGGAAAAAATAAAATAGCAGGGGACAGAGCTTATCGCTCAAACATCTCCTGTACATAGATCGCTCCAATATGAAAGACCTCGAAGAACATATATCTAGGGAGCATGGGCACCCCGCGCTTGGAAAGAAGGGCCGCTTGAGAATTTTGATCATGGTAGATATGTTGGAAATAGACCTCCATGAAGGAAGACCTCAACTTTGAGATCATCTGTGCCCAGTTACAAAGTGAGGGGACATCTAGAGCATCCTGACCTTGAATCCATCAGATCAGCGAGAGGGAATCTCCTACAACCAGAAAATTGTCTAAATACAAAGATTTGGAGCATTGGAGGGCACCCCATAATGCCAATAGCTCATCCGACAGTTATCCCCAACACTAGTGGACCAGTAGAATCTGTAGTGGAAAGAGGGATCCAATTTGAGTAAGACACTACAACCACAATCACTGTCCGATGAAGCACCATCAAAGAAGCATATAGGGAATTTTCCATCCAAATCAAAGAAATGAAACGGATCTGGATTGGGCTTTGGGGTATTAGGGGCTAACTGCCATGAAAAGAGTCATGATATGGAGGGAGGAAGAGATAGAGTTTGAGGGAATTCCTTCGAAGATCAACTTGTTTCTAGTTAACAAAATGCCCCACAAGAAATAAATGGGGACAACTCTATAAGCAATGGCTTGGAGAGATTAGGACTAAAAAAATTCAAGAAAGGAGTGGTCATAATGGATATTGATACCAAAGAGGAGAGGGACCGTAGTCTAGATGGCAACAACAAAGGGGAAATGTAGGAATAGATGGATACAGTCCTCAAAATTAGACTGACAAAGAGAACATATGCTAGACCCCACAAGCCTTTTTTTTCAGCAATTGGTCCTAAGTGAGGATGTGGTTGTATAAAACCAACCAAGAGAAGCATTTAATTTTTAAAGGGATTTCCCATAGTTTGAATTTGGAGGTGCAGCCCACTACAGGAAGAGGGTGGATGTGGAGGAAATATAGTCATGCACATCCTTGGCTGCAATCCACCCATTTAGAACCCATCCACCCCAAATGAGTTGATCATGACACATAATGAATGAGATGCCATCATGAGAGAGAAGATTTTGGACAGATTCCCATTCAGTAGCCAAGGCATCTAGAATGCCTAACTGTTGAGCATGAGGCCATACCAAAGAGTGGTAAGGAAAGACAATGTCTGATACAAGGCTAGCCATATTATGGAAACCCAACTGGATGATAGTGTGAATCAATGGGACTAATAACATGTGGAAGCCCAAAATACCTTTAATGTCATCCTTGCCAACAAGAATTTATTTTCCATCACCCACCAACCACCAGATATTGCTGCAGAGCCACGGAACAACATCTCTGAAAATACGCCAGATATACGATGCTTTGGGATTCGATGGCACCCCTGCCTGCACCCATTTCTCTAGGCCCTGATAGTGGATGCATTTAGTGAATATAATGGTCTGCCAAAGATCCCTTTCCCTGAAATCCCTCCACAAATTCATGGTTAAGAGGGCGAAATTGAATCTTCTGAGATCTAGGATGCCCTAACTGCCCAACTTGACAGGCATGGAGATTGTGCTAAGAGCCACAAGGTTAATTTTTTCTCGAGGGCATACACCAGACCAAATGAAGTTAGCAACGACGAAGTTTAGTTTATAAATAATAGTACAAGGAATATAAAATTGATGCATGCAGAAAACGGGAAGGCCTTGTAACACCACCTTGGTCATGATGATCCTGCCCCCAACGACAACCAGTTATGGTCCCATCAAGTGGGCATCTTCTTGAATTTGGAGACAATCTAGTCCTGAGTCAAGAAATTTGTATTTTGAGGGTTTTAAAAAGCACCCCACGTATTTAAATCCATTAGACAGAGGGCAGATGGAAATACCAAATAAATTTGCAATTTCAATTATCTCTGCCAAATTACGATCATCCGATATGAGTTCTAATTGGGAGCTATTTATATGCAACCCATATGCGTTTCCAAATTTCAAGAAAACATCATGGAAGAATCCCCATTCTGAAATGTTTTTGGAACCAACAAAAATAACGTCATCCACAAGTAGAAGGTGGGACAGGTTGCAGGTGTTGAAAATCCTACAACCAGAAATATTTCCAACTTCTCTCATTGCACATATTTCCTTGTTGAAGGAGTCCATAACAAGGATGAAGAGTAAAGGTGACAACATGCAGCCTTGTCTGAGGCCCCTGTGCATATTGAAGAGTTGAGTTGCCTCCCCAATGATGAAGATAACCATTCCGTCTGATGATATGCATGCCTTTATCCATGAAACATACCTATGATTAAACCCAATTTTGTACAAGATCATGGTGAGAAATTCCTAGTCTTCACAATCAAATAACCAGGAAATGTCGATTTTCATGAGACATGATTTTAGCTTCCTCATATTGATTGAATGTATACATTCTTGTGCAATTGCCACTGGATCCTGTATCCTCCTAGACAACAAGAAACCAAATTTCTACATATGAGGATAAATAATCTTCTTGACATGGTTAGCAAGGAGTTTAGAAATCATTTTGTAAATAGAATTGTACAAGGAAGTTGGCCTATAGTTAGAGAAATAAAGTGGTTTATGAATATTAGGAATCAAAGTAAGAAAGGCGAAGTTAATAGAACCTGGAATGAGCCGAGAATGCTTCATAGTTCTTGCCAAGTTAACTAGATTTGATCCTATCAGCTCAAAGAATTGGAGGAAGAACTCAACATGCCAACCACCAGGCCCAGGGCTCTTATCTTTGGCCATTTCCTTCATAGTTTGGAGCCATTTAGCTTCTTATATTTGTGCATCCATGAGTAATGTATAATATTCATTGACCTTGATAGGGAAATGATTTATTAAGTCCATTTTATCTGCGATATGAGATTCGTCCTTGTCCATGAATTACTTTTTGAAGTGTTGGAATTCCGCCAGCTTAATGTCCATAGGGGAGGAGAGGGTAATAATTGGTTCATTTGTGATAATCCAAATCATATTTTGTTGTTTTCTTTTGGAGTTATCTTGGTGGAAAAATTTTGTGTTCTTATCTCCCCCTTTATCCAAGTAAGGCGGCTTTTCTACTACCATTCCTCTTCCTGAATTTTGAGGATTTCTCCTTCCTTTGAATCAGATTTAGGATTACCCTGTGTTGTTGGGCAAACAATAGACCAGGAGAAATCAGGTCAATAAGGAGGAAAATCTCATATTCAATGGAGCGCATCCCTTTGTTGAGTGCAACTCGATAGCAATGGACCCAGGATTTAACAACAATCTTCAATCTCCTTAGTTTGTATGTAATCCGGTATATAGTATCATCAAGAGGTGGAGAAATTGATGCAGACCAAGATTTGTGGACCAGGTTCTGGAACTCAGGATTATTGACCCATACATTATTGAATTTAAAGGGTATATTTCCATGTTTCAATTCATCCCGCAATTATAGAAAGATAATGTCATGGTCCGAGATTTCAAAGAATAGAGTCGAAGATATGATGTTGATTAACCTTTGGCACAAGCGATAATGCATTATATAGGCTCTTTGTTTCACAGAGTTGGCATTGCAAACTAGCTTAATTTTATGACCATGATTCATCATATAGAGTGTATGTTTCAGAGAGTTGGCACTGGAAAGTAGCTTAATTTTCATTTTTTCATTATTTGGAGAAGTTCCCTTTTAGTCATGGTCGATGTACACAAATATGTCAACAAATTCAAGAAGCAAAGTTTATGCTTTGCGCTATTCTTGTTTGGCCCTAAATATTTGCAAAGTCTTGTAGCCACTTTATATTTTCTTTAAAAATTAAATCAATTCTAATGTCTCCCTACTGCATATTCATTGATAATATATGGTTGTATTTTTCCATTCTTCTTGTTTGCCTTCTATGCTAAAGGTAAAATGACCAATAGTGTTATTAAGAACCTTAGGAGGAGGGGGAATCAAAACCAGAGAGCACCCAACTTAGCAGCAACAAGAAAATGTTCCCTTAGCGGCTGTTTGCAGAAGTGGAAGAAAGAAATTTCCACTTAAAGAGGAGTCGTTCTAGTTAAGGAAGAAGAGGTTGAGATGTAATATAAATAATATAATAAATAAATAAATAAATAAAAGTGAGGAAGTATAGGATTTCCAGTCTGAATTTAGATAAAAAAATCATAATTATAATGTGCCAAGTTGTGATGAAAATGCTTATTTCAAGGGATATGTTTGGGACATTGTGAGAAGGTTTGAAGAGTAGGTTCCCCCACTCACATGATTTTTTAGCTCTTTCTAAGTCATAAGTTATTGGTATATTTAACTTGTGGGCTGTTAGATACACTTTTGGTGTTATAGTGGCCGTTGGAAGATTTGATCCTAGACCTCACCCATATTTCTCCAACATGTTACTGATTCGCCATGGTTTTCACAAATAAATGTTATTGTCACGAACATCCTCCCAGCCTTGATTTTTAAATTCCTTCTACATTACATTTCTTGGTGGATCCAGTCTATATGATCGTTCTACCATACATTGTCTCCTAATGACCACTGCCATCCATTATGGATCAAAGTCTCAACATTTGCATGCAAAATGCCTCATTTAGCTTAGACACTTGACTTTAATGTGGGTTGATGTAGAGAACATTGGGGTACCAGCAATATTTAATGTAGATTGAACCTCCATTCTTTATTTCAATTGAATAACCAATTGTATTTCAGTTTCTTGTTCATGCCTTGTTTCAATTCTAGCATTGATGTCTCACATGATCAACAATTTCCACTTGTCAAGAGGTTATCTTTTTGTGGTTCAAAACTGTTGATTCTCCTAAAGAGATTTTAGGAACTAATATAACTAACAACTTTCCTTTCCACTTACATGAAGGATACCCAATTCATGGTTTGTAGTGGTGAAGAAAGGAGGAAGTAGGTGAAACTATTTGTGTTTCATGGTGATGAGGAAAAATGACATTGTTTTTGGTTCTTTTTGTGATGGAATTTTACCTTGATTTTGATGATGTGTGAATTTCATGCCATGTTGTCTCATTATTGTGAGTCATATAAGAGATGTGGTAAGTCCATTGTCCTCTAAAGATTTATGATACATTAACCATTATATCCTAAATGAATCTTGTTTCTAATCCCAACGCCATATTTGGACCATCATTTATACACCAAATCCACACAACCATATCAAGTTATTTGAATATGTACAAAATTTTAGTAAAATCATAGGGATTAGTGATGAAAGTGATAGTGTTACAAGAGTTTTGAGATATCTTACACTTTCCCAATGTAATATGGGGAATTGCAAATGGGCTTAATTAGAGGCATTTTTAGGTCTAAAAATATGTCTCCTAAAAAATACTTCAAAAAATATGAGAGACCATTTTGTGGAGAAGGTATATTTACAATTCACTTGTTTAATAAAATTTATCTAATTATGAAAAATTAATTGAAAAATGTATAAAAATAAAAATAATAAAAATCCTTTATTAATACAATTAAAAATACAAATAATTTTAAATGTATAAATTAATTTAAGTATAATAAATAATAAACATGTTATTCATAAAGAAAAGGTTCAATTCATGTGAATGTTTTATAAACCCACATAAAATACTAACTTGGAGCAATAAAATACTATTTCCGTGCAATATAAAGTAAATGGGTATCTTCTTCATGGGGTTAAAATAATTGTAGGGCCAACTTTAGAAACATGGTTATCTTCATCATGCCAACTTCTATTAGGATATCACCTTGTCATCCATACCTTGGTTCGTGGATGGTTGGATTTCGTGTTTAGGGTGGAGGGGGACTGCAATTTAATTTTAAAGTAGAATTGGAACTAGGGAAAGGAGGATTTTATCCTAAAGCCATGCTCCACCGAGTTCAACCCTGAGAAGGAGCTAGTGGACATATTGAGAATCTAGACTCTCCTTCCAGGCATATCGTTTCATTTTTTGTGAGTGGAGACTTCCACAACTTTGGAAATAGGCTAGGATTCTTTATTGGTGCAGAAGAGTGATGGCATGAGAAAGAGGATAGACATATGATGCAGATACAAGTTGACATTGATCTTAGGCTTGACCTGATAGATGAGGTGGAGCTTCTGATTAATGGAAGATCATTGCATCAACGGGTGGACTATTGGAAATTTCCTTTCACGTGCCATCAATGCTATGGAACTAGTCACTTAATGAAAGATTGTTTCAGACGGGGTCCCTTTGGGACAATAAAGAAGTATTCCTGGCCTGATATTCCAAAGGATGGCTTGGTGTCGCCAGAAGATCAAGCTAAATTGGTTGAAGTTACAAAATATGTTGTCATGATTTGAAAGGAACCCCTTCTTTCTTTAGGTGATGAGACAATGCCATCCGACTAGGTCAGTCTCCTCCCCCTTCTCACCTTCCTAGTTTTTGTCCTTTGACCTCTTTAATTGAGCCTAACCTCTAGTTGGATAGGGAGCCTTCCATTGTCCCTATCCTTGATTTCACCTCCCCCTGTGCCCTCTCTAGCCTCCTCTAGTTATGATCTCAGACCATAAAAATCTACTCCTAGTGTTCCCCCAACTTCAGGTGGCCTTGCTCTGGACGTTCCTGTGCTAAACTCTATGGTTGGGAATCCCAATTTGCACAAATCTTAAGAGAAGGATAGGCATGAAATAAAAAAATTAAAGTAAGTTTCTATATCTAGGGTTCTTAGAGAAAAGGAAGCCATGTCTCAAAAGAATCTATGATTATTCTTTCTTTTAATGCTAGGGGGCTAGAGGGAGTTCCCAAAAAGTGTTCCCTCAAGCATATGTTGGATGTTTATTGACCAGACATCTTGATGTTCCAAGAAAACATGCACAAGAGCTCAAAATCCCATAAAACTTTGGAAAGCATCCAAAAGGATTAGACCTACCACCATTTGGAATCTTAGGGGTTGTCGAGAGGTTTAATTACTAGGTGGAATAGGAATTGTAAAGCCCTTGCCTTGTTTGTTCTTCCTTCTACTATATCAATGAAGCTTATTTTTAAGGATCAGGTTAGTTCCTTTACTTTTCTTAATTCTTATGGCCCTTACTATGGCAAAGAATTATTTTCAGAAGGATTATTTGATGCGAGTGATTTTGTGGACAATTATGTTATTGTTGGTGATGACCTCAATTTTACATTGGGTTTGAGGCAAATTTGGGGGCACCACTCCCTTTTGGATACAACTTATGGCTTCTTCACATAATTTTTGTCCAACAATCACTTGGTGGATGTGGAGCCTATTATGCTCCTGCCAACTTGGTCCAACATGCACTTTGAAGTCTTGTAGGTTTCTAAAAGACTAGATCAATTTATGGTTTTAGAGGATTTTATGAACTCAAGAATGCTATTAAAATTTATGGTTGGTTTTGAAGGTGTTTTGAACCACCAACCTATCACTCTGCAGGTCTCAGATAGGGACCCCCCCAAACAGATTCATTTTGGATTCCTTCCTGCCTAACTAGAGGAGGAGTATTGTTCCTTGGTATCTAGCCTATGCATCTTGTGCAACTTGGACTAAAAAATGGGCTAGGGACTTTCATAGGGGTGGGGAAAATAGGTTGTTGGAAGTTGAACAAAGTATCAAAGAGATTCCCTCAATGATGGACTCTATTTTGAGCAAGCAACAAGGGATATTGAATGCTCTTGAAGCATAAAGAAATGCTAATTTATTGGAAAAATAAAAGACATGGAGATTAAAAAGTAGAGCATTATGGTTGTCTGTTGGGGATAATAACACCATATTTTTTCATAACTTTGCGAATGGTTGGAAACATGTTATGGAAACAGCGGGGGTTCCAAAGGTGTCTTTCGAGGAAAAAGTAGAGGAAGATGTAAAAAACTTTCAAGAGTTCTATTCTAATCCACATGGGTCCCCAATTATGGAGATCTCACAAATGGTCGAGAAATTCCCTAAATTTGTTAATGAGGAAATGAACGCTTACATTTTTAGGTTGTCTCTGAGAAGGGGATATGGACTATTCTTTTCTGAATGTAGAGGGGAAAATCCCTGGCCCTGATGGTTTCCTGATGGAATTTTATTTGGGTTTCTGTGAATTGTGAAAGGACCTTCTTAAAGAGATGCATGAATCCGAGACCTCTGATAAAATCCTAGCTTCTTTCAATTCGAATTTCATTTCTCTAATCTTGAATTCTTAGGATGGTTCACGTTCAGGAACTACTGGCCTATTGTCCATTGCAATCTTATGTATACGTTAATATCTAAAAGAAATTGCACTCATAATTAAGTCGATCTCAATTCTTTCATATCAGAAGAACAATTTAGAACATTCATGATGTGGTTGTTGTCGCTGAGGAGGTCTTCCATTCGGTTAAGAAGGCCAATTCCAATGCAACAATCTTGAAGTTGGACCTATACAAATCTTATGACAGGGTGAGTTTGATTTTTCTCAGATTAATTCTTATTCAATTGAGATTTAGCATCAATATTGTCAACTAGATTATGGATGAGAGAAAATATCTTTTTTTGCCATTTAATGAATGAGTTCCCCTCTTGTTTCTTCATGACTTCTAGGGGGTTAAGGTAGGTTTTCCCCCTCTTTCCCTTTATTTTTCTTATCATTATATACACTTTCAATCATTTAATTTTAGAAGCTTAGAGCAAAGGGCTCTTTGGGGGAATACAAATTTCGGACTCTGTGTCTTGTTTTAGTCGCTACAACAACACCCAAAATATTCAACCTGCATATCTAAAGTTTGGTACTCCCTGTTATTTTCAAAATCTTATCAAATATCCTTGTCAAATGTAATGGTCAAATTCCTATCATTGAGGCTACAAGTGTTATTATGTCCATGAGGCATGCTTCCTATGCTTGCTTTTTTGACTTCATCCTTGACTTTAGGGTTTATGGAATTTTGCATTCATTTGTTTTAGAGAGAATTTTTTTTAGCACTACCCTCCATTTGTCTTTATGTAGATTAAAGAAATTAGGATTTTAAGAAATTGTTGAAATTTTGCTTATGTATGCATTTTGTTCCCAGGATTTTGAACGAAGCTGCAATCGAGATAGGATTTTTATCACCGTCAAAAGCATCTCTTAATGAGAACATCTACTATTATGCTTGTATAATTTTCTTGTAGATTCAAACTGCTTATGCAATATGTTAGAACAAAAGACTTGAATCTACTCTACTCATAAGCGGAAACAAAAATTGATCGATGAAAACACTAAGTAGAAAATGAAGAAATTCAATTGCACATAACACAATATTTTTTCTAGGGAAAGAAACTGATCAAAACCCCGTCTATCTATATTGCATTAACTAGAAGATCTGAGAAGAAAATACAATGCTTGTTCAACTCGAATAATATCTGCACAAGTACAATCTATCTCACTACTTCACAAACTGGCTCAAGCCAATACTTAGCCAAATATGCTGCCCACCAAGCCCCTACTTCATTGCATAGTTTCCTAGGGAATTAGCTCATATTTGATTGGGAAAATCCCTCACACAACTGTGCAATCCATCCATATGCCTTCTACTGATTGCATGCACTATCTGTACAACTCGGAAAATTATACAACTGATAGTACAATGTCCCTGAACTCTAATATCAACTGGGTCTTCCTTTGAACTGAAATGCATGAGTTATTTATGAGTGAATTATCAATTAACTAGTTGATCATTGAAGCTTCTCCCCACTGCTAGACCTCCTACTAGTTCCTCCAACAGTTGGAACTAGTTTAATTGACATTAACTCAGTTAGACTGAATTAATTTATTACAACTCAAAAGAACTCAACCTGGACCCCTAAAATTTAGGAATCACTCTACATGAATCTAGATAGAATCCCAACTCAAATTTACTGAGCCAACTAAGTCAACTTAACTTAGTTAACTGTTACAAGTTGCTATGAGAATTATAATTACAATTTAATTCCTAATTTAATTCAAGGACAAATTAAATTAAGATTTATCTTGATGCTATTTTTAACATTTCTTGTTGCTATTTTCAACAATGCCAATAAGGGTACTTCTTGGTATTTATGAGGAAACTCGTTTCAAGTCAAAGGCATATAATCCTTTCCTTAAGTGTTTAGACATTCTTGGACTTGGCAATGGCCCCGAGTTTGAATAGAATTTTAAGCATATCTAGAAAGTTTGTTTTGGCATTATTCTAACTAGGAAACTTGTGATGTAAGCATAAGTCTGGATGTTGGGAAAGTTACGAGAGGAGCAGATTGTGTTTTGCACCTTGCTTCACATAATTGCATGTTAGGAAAAGAAATTCTTGAAGTAGGTCACGTTGATGAAGTAAATATAAATGGACCTTTCCTTGTACTAGATGCCTGTTTCAAGTACGGTGTGAACAAACTTGTGTATATGAGCACATATAGTGTTGTTTATGGTGTATGTGAGATTGTAAATGGCAACAAAACATTCAGGTATTTACCATTGAAAGATCATGTTGACCCATAGGGCCGGAGCAAAAATCTTGCTGAATAGTTAATTATTAAAAGCAATGCTTGTCCACTAAAAAAAAGGAGAGATAGAAAGAAGCTTTACATGTGTGTGATTTGACCGACTTGCTAGTGAGGTGTGTTGAAGAATGTAACTAGGTTTAGTCTTCATAAATTGTATTTGAGTCACAATGAAATGTACTTATCAAAAGAATGAAAAAGAAAAGTTTTATTATCATTATTATGACTTATTAAAGCATGGGTTTCATGCTTGGGTCATCATTTTTCTGGCCAAAGTCCCCATTGAGGACTTCTAGGATTTATTCTAAGTCATTAGAGTCATTTTCCATTAAAAGAGACCATTCTTGGGATTTTGAATCATGTAAAAATATTTAATATTGAGTCAAATAGGCTATTTGTCACCTCCATACCAAGTCATCCTCAAGGAGATCAATTCAACCTCATTCGGGGTAATTTGACCTCACCAGAAGCCTATATATACAAGCAATTCGAATTCATTTGGAACATCTCCCTCACTCAAGTTTGATATCCCAGAAGAAGAGCTAGAAAAGTGTGAAGTTAGAAAAAGAAGAATAAAAGGAGTGCAAAGTTGGAGAATAAGGAAGAAAAGGTCAAGATTGAAATTTTGGGCTATCTATCTCTCTCTCTCACATGTGGATTCATATAGGAGATCAAAGTCTCTCTTGTCAATTCAAAGTTGTTGTTGTTGCTGCTACCAGTTGCTGGGTCAAAATTACTGCTACAAATTGTTACTGGTAGGTCGAAATTGTTGCCACAAGAAGGAAGAAAGGGTTGACTTGGTGTGCAGGAAGTCTGTGTCTAGGTCAAGAGCGTTGGATTATCTCAGGAAGTTATTAAGGAAGAGTTTTTGACTAAGTTTTCCCCTAGATAGGGGATTTTCTCTGGTTGTCTACCTATATCCGGTGTTTGTGATATTTGTGCTTTGGTAATTGCTTGATGAACTAAAAGATAAAAAGAAGAACATAAAGATAGGAAAGTCACAAGTAATTATCTATATAGAGAAAATATTTCTGCCTTTCTCATTTTCTAACATGATATCAGAGGTAAGGTGAAGAAGGGTAAAAGGAAGTCAAAGATCTATTGAATAGTAAGGAGTTCTAAGAAGCTTTGAATAAGGGTCTTCAAAAGAACACATAAGAAGTCAAATCTATTATCTTCAAGTACAATGTCTAACTCAATGAAGGGTGAAAAATAAATAGAAGGAACATCTAACTACGGGGCCTGGAAGAGGAGGATAAACCTCATCCTTGAGAAGAATAAAGTTTTGGATTTAGTCAAGGGAAAGGTAAAGAAGCAAACTAATGAGTCAAGTGATGCAGAAAAGGAAAAATCCAGGGAGACAAAAGTATTAGCTATGACACTAAAGGTGGATGGAATAAAATATAACCTCATCCGCTATATATCTAACGCAATCTCTGCTCAAGAAATGTATGAGGCTTTATCAAAATTATTCACTATCAATAATCTTGGTCAAATAGAAATCCTTAAAAATGAATTAAGGTCTATAAAAATGACAAAGGAAGACACTGTGGCATCTTTCTTTGTGAGAATATCCAGATTAAGAGATGAATCTCAAACAATTGATGAGATAGTACTAAAGAAAGAACTTGTAATTATTGCACTCCTAGGTTTACGAAAATCATGGAGTTCCTTTTCATTAGGACTCAACAGTTGGAAGGAGACTCCTACATTTGAAAAACTATGGAATGCTTGCAGTCAGGAAGAAGACAAGGTTTCTCTAATAAGAAACAAAGAGAATGGAGAAGAAAAGTTTTCAAATTCCTACTTCGCTCATCGCAAGAACAAAGGATCATTCAAGGAGACTAAATGACCTAGAAGGAAGATAGACATATCCAAGATCAAATTCTACAACTGTCACAAGATGGATTACTACAAAAGTGATTGTGTTAAAAATCTGAGAAATAGAAAGAGAAATAGAAATCATGCAAATGTTGTCAAAGAAGGATCTCTAAAGAAGCACAAGGCCAAAGAATCAGAAATAAAGGACTTATACCACTAAGCCCTTCTACTTTGATTTTTTTTTTTTTTTTTTGACACTTTGATTTCCAGAACTTATAGGTTTAACATTCTTTGGAAAAACATTGTTGAATTGTTCTCTTAAAGTTTTAGGTATCCCTCAATATTGGATTAAGAGGGAGCCCTCACCATTTTCCAAAGATAAGTATCTTCCTCCATGTATTATCTTTTACATTTGATTTTCCTTTTCATATCTAGACCTACTTCATCATTTGCTGTTCAATTGACCTCCTTCATCATTTGTTGTTCAATTGCTGTTCAATTGACGCATCATTTGCTATTCAATTGACCTCCTGCTGTTCAATCCACTTGGGTCCACCATCTCATCATACCATCATATATCAAACTTTCATCACTATGAGCATTATGATCAATGGGAATCAATGGGAAATCATGTATCAAAGAATTTGCCATCATAAACATTGCTATATTGACATCAATGACAACCTAGATTAACAATCTCCCTCTTTGTCGTTGATGGCAATATTCTTCTTCTCTCCCCCTTTGTCATCAATGGCAAAGGAGTGCACAAGGACTCCCCCTGTCGAACTGCTCCCCCTGTCATGCAACATCTTTATGAATAGTATATTTTTATGGGTATGTTACTCCCCCTATCGTGGTGCTCTTATTTTTACTCAAGATAGAAGGATTGCTGCCTCATCATCAACTAGCACATTATCCCCTCTTCATGTCTCAGAACTTCTTCATAATGCTTTCAACAATGCTTAAAGATGCTCCATTTCAATGCTTCCAAATAGGCTCCAAATAGCCATACACCAAATGTTCAAGTCCAAGTTTTTATGCTTCTGCAATCCAAATTTTGTTGTCTTCACAGTCAGAATTAAGGAGTCTTTATAGTCTGAATCAGGAGAAGATGCCACTGAAATTGTCATTCTCGCTATCTTTCTTCAAATCAGGATTCCTTCAAAGCATCAAACCATATTTTCTTTCACATGTTCATGTAGTTTCAAGCCAGTACTGCGACATCCACATTGTATACTTAGTATTCATTACCTTCGAGCAGTGGAAACCCACTCAAACTATATTTTTGCATCTACCCATTCACAAATTGTCCTATGAAAAATTTAAATGTTGGAGAGGGACACGTTCTCAAAGTACTGTGTAGCTATGCTCTACTCAACTCAGAGAAATAAGGATGCAATAGAGCACGCTTGGTAGAGATTCTCTTCGAAGGGTCACATACCAACAGTTTCGATAACAAATCGAAAGCATCATCATCTAAATCCGGGACTTTGGTTCTGAGATCACAGGGCTCCCATTGAGGAAAAGGATGCCAATAACTGAGTTGTGAAACTCCTGGCCAAACTTCTTCATTTGGAGTTCCGAGCAAGTTGAAGATCGCCTGAAGAATCTCGAAATCATTCCATCCCACAAAGAGAGGCTCCCTTCTATACAATTCAACAAAAATGCAGCTGACATTCCACATGTCAACAAAAAGACAGTAGGTATCCTGATCCAAGAGTAGTTCGGGAGATACGTACCAGCGCACCCCTACCCTCTTCGTACCAACGCACCCCTACCTCTTCGTATAAGCCTTGCTAGATAAATCGGTAGCTCTTCCCAGATAAAACCTTGTGACTAGCCATGTCATCTCTTTCGGCGTTCCACATCTCGCAACTTGATAATGTTGCAGGCGCTGTCGGACAACATCCATAAAATTGATATCTCTCTTATGGAAGTGGGGGGAATTCCTTCCATAAAATGTGTGTAAGCGAACTTGAGAGTCACCTCCTCCCCTGTTTCTGGCATTATGCCCTTATAAATCCTTCCTTTTAGATCTTCCTCTAACAACTGACACCTCATATACTTTGAAATTGTATCAAGATTCATGTTACTACTACAAAATCGAAAACTACAAGTTGATTTTCCCTTCAAACAAAACCTCTATTATTGTCCTTGATTTACCTGTTCTCACATTATATCCCTGAGTCGAGACATTCAACTTTTGTAATATCAACAACATAGTTATTAGCTCTATTTCTCTAGCATTGTATGGCCTTCTCTACTGCTCCAATTTCTGCTTAGTGATCAAGTGGAAAACATCTTCAACAACAGTCCAAAGAATGGTTACAAGATCATGTTCCTAAATGTAGTGCTCCTGAGAAATGATCTGTATCAAAGGATGTTTGTTAATATAGCTCAACAAGGATTTCATAAGGACCCTTTCATGAATAGCTTCTACAATAATGATCAAGAATCACAAGCTCCCCCTAATTGTATGCATTGTCTCTTTTTGGCAGAATCCCATCATCAAACACTTGAAATATCAAGAATATCTTCATCAAGTCAACAACATGTGTTGTTGGCTGGAGGGTTCAGGAGATTTTCAGATTGTATTTGCTTTCTTCTCCATACTTGTGTAACTTTCTTTTTTGGCATGGTTCTAGCTTGAGAAGGTGCCCAAATCAAGTTACAATCACATTCCATATCACTAATGTTATGACACTTGAAGCATTCTATGTTGTTCATGAATAAGAATTCATGACTTCATCTTGCGAAATTTCTTCTTGGAGATTGATGAGGATCATTATAAGCCCTACAATCTTTTGCCATGTGTCCAAAGTTTGTACAAGAATAACAATAACCAAGAAATAAAATTTGATACCTGGGAGATGGAGATTTCCTTGATGTACTTCTGAAGCCTTTCTGCCTTGAGATCCCTTGATGATAATTATTACTTCTCGCATCCTTGACAACATTTGCATTTCTTCTTGGAACAAGAGTTCCTTCATTAATGCCTTGACTCTTATCTTTACCTTTGCTAAAACTGGGAGCATCAACATTTCTTTTTGACTTCCTCTTATCCTTGTTGTTTGAAGAATTATCATTCTTGCTTGAGGATTCACCTGCATACCCGAGACCTAATTTGTCAAATGGAAATCTTTGATGGCTGAGCATGTCATCCAAGGCTTGAGAGCTCTTCAAGGTTTTGTCCATCCCTTCAACCTTTTTCCTGAGGGAGACAATCTCTTCTTCCAATTTTTCGCAATCATTATTCTTCTTAGCAAGTTGTTTCACAATCTCTTCCTTAATCTATATTGCTTCACTTGCTTCTAATTTAAGGGAGATGATATCTGACTTCATTTTGAAGATTTATTCATTTTCCTTTGCTAGACTGCTCTCCATTTCTTCCTTGATCCTTGTAGCTTTACATGTTTCGTCCTTGAGAAGGTTGATGTTAGATTTTAATTTGAAGATTTCTCCATCCTTTGCTTTTAGTTGACATATCATGGTGTTTCTCTCCTTTTCTGCTTCATCAACCTGTCCTTCTATGATTGCCAATGCTTCCATTGTCTTCTCAGCTCCTTGTGCTAACTTTCTTGCTTCTTGTAGTTGATATTTGAGAGAGGAGACCTCTACCTTGTACTGACCAATCTCTTTTGCAATTTTGTTCAATCTCTTGTGCCTTTGTTCAAGTTGACTTGACAAGGTATCTTCCCATTTCTTTGCTTTTCCAATTGATCTGTCATGGAAATGACTTCTTCATGATGCTTTCTTTTTCTTTGATGAAATTCCTTCTTAAGCTTGGCAAGCTCTTCATCCCTTTCTTGTACTTGAAGCTTGACAAGGTCAAATTTCTTCCTTGTTTGGTCTTGGTCATCAGCTAATGCTTTCTTATTAAGTTCCTCATTTTCCTTTTTCAAATTGATAATCTCTTCCATGGCAGCCATAAATTTAGTGAGGAGATCTTCTACAAAGTCTTTTTCATTCTCTTCATCTTCTAGGTCTTCTTTAGCCTTGATGTCATCATTCTCATTTTCAACTTCTATGATGGGTTCTGGATTTTGTTCTTGGTTTTCATCATCTTCTTGACTAGGGTCATGATCAATGCTCCTTTTGAGCGAAGGTCATGAAGTTTGTCCCATATACCCTTTGCTGACGAAAATTTTCCTAAATTGTTCTTTATAGAATCAGGTAGCCCATTCAAAATTGCCTTCATTGCTTTTGCATTGTACTCCTTGGATTCTCCATCCATCATTTTATAAAGTATCATTGATTTCCAGATTTAAATGCCTTGAGTCTTTAAGAAATTCCTCATTCTTGCTTCCCATATATCAAAGTTTCCATTGAACCATGGAGCCTCCACAAATTGATTGTCATCTATTTCAGTGGTAGAGGGAGACACATCTTTAGGAGGATTGGAGACTTTCTTCCTTGGCTTCGCCATTTGTGTTCTAATGATTGACCTTCAAGCTGTTAGGCTTTGAGTGAAGGTACTGGCTTTGATACCAATTGTTGGAAATACTTGGGGGGGGGGGGGGGTGAATCAATATTCCTTTTCAATTGTTATTTTTACCAGTTAACTCATTTATATTTAGAACACAAAATGAACAATAGGAATAAATGATTTTATTAATATAATCTTTACAATAAATCAAAAACAATATATATAAGGCTCCAATCTGTTGCCAAGCACCAACTTGGTCTTTTGCGAGGCTCCAAAATCTAGGGCACCAACCCTATCTTCTCAATGCACCAACCTTGTGTTTAGGAGCACCAACTCCAAGGACACCAATCCTTGCAATTCTGAGGCACCAACCCCAAGGGCTCCAACCCTATCTTGTCAAGGCACCGACCTTGTTTGCTTGAGGCTCCAACCTTCAGGGCACCAACCCTCTGGGCTCCAACCCAGTGCTATATTTTGTATACATATGTTTGATAGTAATTCTCTGCTCCCAAAATCCTCTTCACTGAATTCTGTCAATCTACAGCTTCACTATAGTCTCCATGCTACATCATCAATGACAACCTATCTTCATATGAAGGAGTCTTCACAACTCTTCATATTTCCCACACAGAGTCTGTAAAGTTACCTCATGATGATTTCAAATAGCCATCATGATCTACAATAGTCTTCACACAACTTCAATGTGTCTACAATGAACTGCACTAAGCTCTACACAAAAATAACTCTCTATTTCAAGCCTCTGTTCTCACTATCATGGTAAATGATTCAGGAGTGACTGCTGCGGTACCTTACTTCCAAGGGACAAACTCACAAATACTTCAACATTGGTGTTGTCTACTTCTCCCTTCAACTAATGACTGATAAACTCTTACTTGGCTGGTTCAAGGTCAAACAAATCTTCGTCTTTCACTAGCCCTTTTGGCTTCCTTCTTCCTGCTGTGACCTTTGGCTTCCTTCTGTTCTGCTGGACCTTTGGCTTCCTTCTATGCTACTGGACCTTCAGCTTCCTTCTGTCCCACTGGACCTACAACTAACTCCCTTTTCTCACTCAATTTTAGGCTTCTTTTGTACCTTTATCGTCTGCTAGACCTTTGGCCTCTCGACCTTTCAACTTCTTGATCTTTCGCTCGCTCGACCTTTGGCTTCTGTTTTCGCTCGCTCAACCTTCAACTTCCTTTTTCACTTGCTCAACCTTTGGCTTCCCGATCTTCGGCTTCCTATGTCTCTTCAAGTTCACCAATACTCAAAAGACACGTTCATTTGGAAGAGAGGCCGAATTACAATAGATGTTGCATATTAAAATTATATCAAAGGGACCCCTTTTTTTTATTTTATATTCATACAATAGAATCATTATTTACAGAGTATTTCATAGGAGAGACCGTACCCAATGAGGTCCCACATCCACGTCATCAATCACAATCGCAACTCTTAACATCACCGATGTGACATGGCCAATATTCATAGTGCCAATGAAATGGACGCGATATAATATTAAACAGTCGTTAATAGATCCGTCGGGTCCATAGCTCCATCGCAATCAGTGGTCTGTCGGGTCCACAAGTCTTATCGCAATCGCAGTTTACCATCGTTACATTTCTTCAATACTTGCGATATACGATGGATGCGATATTTATTTAGGACGTATTATAATGGTGCAACGGGTCCACAATGTTATTGCAATTGGAGGATTTTTGGGACTTCGACTGGCACATGGATTAAAAACGGCCTTAACCCCCGTAGTTGACCGTGATCTAAGGGTTGACTATGAGATCGACGGATAGGATTGAGTGCAGGACTTTAGCCACAATCAAGGAAGTTGTACTTTCCTAACCCCCGTCATTTGCTACTCAATTGCTGTTCAATTGACCTCCTGCGTCATTTTCTATTCAATTTTTGTTCAATTGACCTCCCGTGTCATTTGCTGTTCAATTGACCTCCTGCGTCAATTGTTGTTCAATTGATGCATCATTTGCTGTTCAATTGACCTCCTACTATTCAATCCACTTGGGTCCTCCATCTCATCATATCATCATATATCAAACTTTCATCACTATGAGCATTATGATCAATAGGCATCAATGGGAAATCATGTATCAAAGAATTTTCCATCATAAACACTACTATATTGACATCAATGACAACCTAGATTAACAGATGGGACATTATGCGGCTAATTGCCCATCAAAGAAGTCCAAGAAGGATCAGAAGGTGAGGCATTGGCCTCTCAGTTAGAAATGGACTTTACCCTCATTGCATGCATGGTGTCATCGATGATGGGTTGTGTTTGGTATCTTGACAATGGAGCCTCATTCCACATGACTAGTGATAAGATGTTATTTAGTGCCTTTGAGGAGAAAGACCTCAAGATGCGCATAAAGATGGGTGACGATGGAAGGTATAGTGTTTGAGGAGTGGGCATGGTTGCTTTTCAGAGGAAGCATGGAGCTCCTCTCACCTTGATAGATGTGATGTATGTCCCTGGATTGAAGAAGAACTTGGTATCAGTCACGATGTTGGAGGAAAAAGGCTACGATGTTGTCTTCAGTAAAGGAAAGGCATTCCTATGACACATAGCCATGGGTCAGACCAAGAGGATAGGGATTCGGGTGAAGAATCTCAATAAACTAGAGGTAGATGATTGTGCAACATTGAGTACGAAAGAAGAATTGGTGCAAAGCCAAGACATTGGTGAGTTGTGGCACAGGTGGTTGGGCCATTTGCATCATGGGGCTTTGAAGGTAATACAATAGATATCTACAGGACTTCCGAAAGGTAAACTTGAGCAAGTTGACACATGTAAAGGTTGTACCTTGGGAAAGTACACAAAGTCTTCCTTTCATGATCGAGACAGTCGAGAAGAGGCTATATTAGAGCGAGTTCATACTGATTTGTGTGGACCATTCTCGACGACATCCATAGTGAAGAAAAGGTATTATGTGATTTTCATTGATGACTATTCTCATAAACGCTGGATTTATTTCTTGCAAAAGAAGGGCCAAACCTTCACAAAGTTTTTTGAGTTCAAAGCTTTGGTCAAGAAAGAGTAAGGTAAAAAGATCAAGGCCTTGAGAAGTGACAATGGTGGAGAATATGTCTCTCAAGAGTTTAAGGACTTCTGTGCAGCAGAAGAAATTAAACGAGAGTTGATAGCACCTCATAACCCACAACAAAATGGGGTGGCCGAGAGGAAGAATAAAACTATTGTAGGTGTAGGTTTGAACCCCGTACAAAAATTACCTGCATACGAATTCTAAAACACAGAAAATAAACAATGTGAGAGCATAACACATAAAACACATATACACAAAGATTTTCCCCTGGATCCCAAAACTAGGACTACCATCTTGATTTTTCATTATCTTCCTTTCAATGTTACAATACATATTTATACATGTCGAAGCATCCAATACCATAGGCCGAAAACCATAGGTAGGTCCGCCCAACCTAATATAAGGTCCAAAATTCTTTTTCCCAGGGTGCTGCCCTGGACCCCGCAGAGGGGGGCTACTCGCCCCCCTCAAACCCCCTTGTGACCCCCCTGCTACGCAATTGGCACAACGAAGGGGGGGGCTCTAACCCCCCTCTAACACTCTGAATCACTACATAGGTTAGTCGTGGAAAGAATATAACACAACCCAACATTCTCCCACTTGTTGTTTTCTTTCCATAGGGGCCACAGGAGAGCTTAGTCATTTTTCCAGCCGTGAAACGCCCATTGTTGCTCTACACCAGGAGAACTTCTTAGAGCTCACAGATTTTGTCAATGCATCTGCACTATTCTTCAAAGTGTCCACTTTTACCAGCAACACCTTTTTGTCTTCTATCATATCCCTCACAAAGTGATACTGAACATCAATGTGCTTTGTCTTTGAATAATAAGCAGGGTTCTTTGCCAAGAAAATTGCACTTTGGCTATCACATTCTATCCTTATAGCTCCCTGTACTAACCCCATACTTGAACATAATCTCTACAACAAAACTACTTCCTTGCTTGCATGAGTGGCTACCATGTATTCCGCCTCTGTAGTTGATAGTGCCACTACAGATTGTTTCTTACTCATCCAACTGACTGCACCTCCAAATAGGTTAAACACATACCCACTTATAGATCTTCTCTGATCCAAGTCTCCAGCCCAGTCTGCATCAATAAAGCCACGGATATCCAAAACTCTGTCCAATCCTGGTCTTCCTTGGTAGCACAAACCATAATCACTAGTGCCATGCAAATACTTGAAAACCCACTTCACTGCTGTCCAATGCTCCTTCCTTGGTTTTGACATAAACCTGCCCAATACTCCCACTACATGTGCAATGTCTGGTTTAGTACAGACCATTGCATACATCAAGATACCGACTGCACTTGCATATGGAACACGGTACATATCCTCTTCCTCTTCTTGTGTCTTGGGACACTGTTCTGTAGATAACTTTACACCTACAGGAATAGGAACCTTCGTCGGTTTACTATCTTGCATATTAAAACTCTGTAGTATTGTCTCGACATACTTCCTCTGGTTAAACCAGAGCTTCCTCTTTTCCTGATCTCTTTTAATTTCCATGCCCAAAATATAGTTTGCAGCACCAAGATCTTTCATGTCGAATTTGGAGGACAAATGGGTATTCAAATCCTGGATAATTTCTTTGTCATTTCAAACCAACGACATATCATCCACATACAAGACCATATAAATAACACGGTCACCAATTAATTTGAAATACAAACAGTGATCTGCTTTACTTCTGGTGAAGCCAAGTCCCCGTATAAATATATCAAATTTCTGATACCACATCCTTGGTGACTGTTTTAACCCATGAAGAAATGCTGTCTTCACATCCATCTATTCTACCTCAAAATCAAAAGCAGTAGCAACAGATAAAAGTAATCTAATAGAAGTTACCTTGGCAACAGGAGAAAAAATATCACCAAAATCAATTCCTGGCACCTGGGAATAACCTTTTGCTACCAATCGAGCTTTATATTTCTCCACCTTTCCTTCTGCATTCATCTTCTTCTTGAACACCCATTTGCTGCCAATGGGTTTCCTTCCAGCCGGCAACTCCACCAGTTCCCAAGCCTCATTTTTGTGAAAAGATGCCATTTCATCAACCATGGCCTCTTTCTAGAGTTTTCCATCCTCTATATCTACTGCTTCCTTCACAGTTCTGGGATCATCGTCAGTAATAGATAAAGAAAAATTTGAATAGAATGAAGATGGACTATACTTTTTTGGCTGTCTTCTTTTTCGAACTGATCTTCTTACACCCAGAGTTTGTGGCTCTTCATCTTCTCATTCCTCCTCTACTGTAAAGTCTGATTCTTCCTCATTTAGCTCAAACACTATCTTCTCAGGTTCCTTTGGTTGGACTTCATGTTTAATAACATCTTTCACCTCTTTGAAAACCACATCTCGGCTGTACGCAACCTTCCTTGTTGCTGGGTTCCAAAGCTTATAACCCTTTAAACGATCCTTATACCCAATAAAGATGCACTTTTCAGATTTACTATCCAACTTGGTTCGTTTCACCTTTGGAACATGTACATATGCATCACATCCAAATACCCTCAGATGTGAAAGAGAGGGTTTCTTACTAGTCCATACCTCTTGTGTAGTCTTATCCTCCAACGTTGATGAAGGTGATCTGTTGACCAGGTAACATGCTGTCTCCACTGCCTTTGCCTAGAATTCATGTCCTAACCCAGCACCACTGAGCATGCTTCTTGCCCTTTCCATCAACGTCTTGTTCATTCTTTCTGCAACTCCATTTTGCTGAGGTGTATATGGAGTAGTCTTTTGCCATGCTATACCACACTTCTTACAGAATTCTTCAAATTCCTTACTGCAAAACTCTCCACCATTATCTGTCCTTAACACCTTTATCTTCTTCTTTGTCTGGTTTTCAACCAAAGACTTAAATTCTTTAAACCTGTCAAAGACTTCAGATTTCTTCTTAAGGAAATATATCCATGTATTCCTTGAGAAGTCATCTATAAATGATACATAGTACACAGACTTACCCAGTAATGGAACCTTCACAGGTCCAAACACATCACTGTGCACAAGCTATCATATTGTTTCGCCCTCTTACCACCAGAGGGGAAACTCACCCGATTCTGCTTCCCATATACACAATTTTCACAGAAATCAAAATCTAGAGAGCTATTACTCATACCTTCTACCATACCTTTACCATGAAGTATTCAAAGACCTTTTTGTCCAATATGTCCAAGCCTTTGATGCCACAGCATGGTCTTCTCTCTAGAGACCACTAGATTTTCTGCTCCACTTTCAGGAACCATAGAATTGTTGCACCCAT